>JARHVA010000211.1:4750000-5950000 GCA_037957365.1 Torreya grandis
AATGGAAAGCACATAAAAGGACAAATGGTATAAAAATAAATCAATTAAGTCATTCAATCATACTAGATCACGTTGAAAATCATAAAATAAAAACACAATTGGTAAAAATTGGTCATAAATTTATCACACTAATTCAAGATGGGAAGTATGAAAAAAATTCAAGAAACGTTTGGATTCTTACATGAAATTGGAAAATAAGAAGATAAAAGGGTGAAAGAGAAATTAACTAAGTATAAAACATAATAAATCAAGCTAGGAATCATGTCAATGATGTGTAAATTCATGATCAATCACATCTTATCTCACATTTGACACATGTAATTTTGATTGTGACTTGGATTATTGGAAAATTTTGTGAGGAAGGTCAGGGCCTATCTGTGGTCTTATGCTACAACTCATAAAGGTAAAACTAATGAGGTGGAATAAATGTGAAAATAGGTTAACAAAGGATGTTGGTAATAGAAAGTGAAATTGTGGTAAATTGTGAGGAAGGCTAGTCCTATCCATAGTCTTACAATGCAACTCATAAATAAAATCCCTAGGGGAGTGATCAGTGATCAGTGATCAAAAAAATATTTCTCAAGAGGAAATATGAGGAATATAAAGAGTGAAAAAAGGAATGCAAAAAGCATAATTAATGCATCTTATGAGAATACTTTAGGAGATAGGAGGCATACTAAGGACATGAGAAGATACTAAGTGACTAGTGACCATAAATGTACAAAGGAAACTTGCTCGCTATAGACACAAAGCTATGTAGGAAAATAAGCATTCTAATAAAATCAACTCATGAAGGTAGATTGGTATATGAAAAATAAAATGGACCTACCTTCCCATGATGTGTTCCCCATTCCTCAAGACCCCTTATAGAGTTGTCAATCTACTACAAAGATTTGGTACTTGTATGAGAAAGTAGGTAGCACTAAAATATTTTTTTATTCTCCTTTTCTAATCTACTAGCCTACTGCACCCCAATGGACCTAGGATCTATCATAAGGCCAACTATGGAGTTTGATATTTTACTATAAGGAGATGTGATTTGACTTTTAAGAATTTTGAATGTTTTTGCCTTTTGTATCATTATCTTTTGTTAAATGATTTGGATTTTGAATGTTTTATTTTATTTTTTTATTTTTTTAATATTTCTCCTCCATATGGACTTAGAATGACCAATCATGAGAGATAGAGTGATACACATGAATCAACTATAGGCTTAGTCTAAAGGAAGCTAAGTGACCAAAGATAAGATTGACCAGAACACTCAGGCTTAATAATAAACCAACATGTTATCTCAAGTTTCAACCATGTATATATTTAGTTTGTAGAAAGAGAATAAAGGTAAAAATGATATCCAAATTGGACCGGTGAAATGAGGTTATACTGAAATTAATTGTTTGTTAACTGATCGCATGGTAAAGAAGGAATGACTAAAGGGAACCAAGTTTGTATAACTAAGTCACAATGATAATTAGCCGTGAAAAATAGAGAGATAAGAAAGCAAAACAATCATGAAGAGAATAAGTGAGTTTGTAAGAAAGAAACTTAGGAAGAAAGAGAAAGCAATGATAAATAAAACATCCATAAGCAAACATAAATGAAATTATAAGCAATATAGAGTGTGAAATTAAAATCACCATGTAAGATAAATAAGAATTTGACACAATATCAAATGATATAAAAAATAGATGAAGATAAGATTGGAGCACACATCCAATCCAAAATGAAAATGTGAGAACACCATGCATATGTTCATAAATACTGATAGATTTTCCACACACATTATCCAGAACATCTAATATATCTTTATGAAGTTGAAGTCAAACTATAGCTAATGTCTCTTTAGATGAAAACTAGGAAAATACTTAAAATCTAATCTCCTTAATAGAAAAGATAGGAATGCTTGATGGATCATGTTGAGGAAGAAGATCAGGTAAGGGATGCTCAAAATAATACAATGAATATAACTCAATAGGAGAAGAAGGGATCACTGGTGGGGAAGGATCCACAAGTGAGGGACTCACACATGGAGAAGGATCCCCCAGTGAGGGGAGGTCCATGGGTGGAGGATTCATTGGTGGAGGAATAGTAGGTCATGAAGGGACCACGAGAGGGGATGGAACTATAAGAGGTGGAACCATGGGAGAAGAAGGGGGAGCCTTCTTATGAGAATAACCTATGGGAGAAATGGTAGAAGTTATGGGAATAACTATAAGGTGATCTTTAAGATGCTGTTAAAGGATGTGGTAACGATCGGTGTGATGGGTGCCACATTGGTTCCAAAGACAATAAACCTCTCCATACTTAAAAATATACTTAGGGAAGACATTGTTGATAGAATATTTATTGTCATTCATGTTAGGTAAAGAAGATGGAAGGATGGTATAAATAGAATAGGAAGTGTTATCCAAGGGAGGAATGGGAATTGGGTCATCAAAAGCTATAAGGTCATCTTGACCCAACTTATTTAAGTGAGTTGGTGAAGAATCCTAGATAACACAAAATGTGAAAGATAATGGAGGGGTGTAGATAGGTTAAGGATCAATGAAGGCAAGCACCCTTTGCTTATTAGTCATATTGACCACATTCTCTTCAGGAGTTGGGTCAACAAGATTTTCAACATTGTTGGTGGAAGGGGTGGGCTTGTCTTAGGTATCTTGATTAGGTTGGTGATTAGGAATAGGGCCTTTATAGATATCCAAATGAGCATTGACTTGATTTAAGGCTTGAGATTTACTATGAGTTTCATGCACCTTAAAACCAATGTCGTAGGCTTGTTGATGTTTTTGAATGATAGAGTCATGATCAAAATAAGGACCAAGAAGAAAATCCATAGAAAAATTAAAAAGTTTCATATAGGTCTCATGAGAATGACCCCAACTAGTGTGAAACCAAAAAAATCTTGGGATCATACTAGGATTTCATAGGATGAATGAGATCAAGTTCTCATGGAAGGGGCCTAGGTAGACATTTTAGTAATTTAGTTGAGGATAAAGTTTTATGAACATTGATGGTATTATGTGAAGATAAGTGAGGATTGGTGTATTATTTATAAGGGGGAGATAGTTCTAAAAATTTGTTAAGAAAAATATCTTGAATAGTGTGAATGGTGTCATAAGAGTCCATGACACCATCATTGGTAGCATTGTGATTCTTATTCTTAAGTCAGATACGAGTACCCATAGAAGTTTGGGGTGGCTCAAATTGACACATAAGGAAATCTTGATGGTTTGCTTGGTCAATGGCCTCCTCTAAGGTATCTGGAGAGAGTGTGGATCTGATATTACAATTTTGGAAAAGGAGAATTAGTAAAGATATGGAAAAGGTTATCATCAACCATGTTATCGTCACATTTGTTGGACAAAGTTTTCAATATTTTAACAAATCTTGGGTTGTTTAATTTTCAAGTTGTTTACAATTTATAAAATTGGCCAAAATATTTTTAGGAAGATCACTAGTTTGGAACTCTTGGTCTAGAGCATTCATTAAATCTTCTAAACTATTAATAGGAGTTTTAATTTGGTTATACCAATCTAAGGCATCACCTGTGAGAGTCTTGGAATATAGCATTGGTAAAGATACGGTAAAGGTTATCATCGGCCAAGTTATGTTCACATTTGTTGGACAAAGTTTTCCATATTTTAACAAAATCTTGGGTTGTTTCATTTTCAAGTTGTTTACAATTTATAAAATCGGCCAAAGCATTTTTAGGAAGATTACTAGTTTGGAACTCTTGGACTAGATAATTCACTAAATATTCTAAATTATTAATAGAATGAGTTTTAATTTGGTTATACCAGTCTAAGGCATCGCCCGTGAGACTTTTGGATAAGAGCTTGGTAATGGCAAAGGTATTTAATTTGACCCAATATTTATAGAGATTTCCAAATATTTTTAGATGAAAAGTAGGATCAGTTGATCCATTGTAATGAATGGTAGGGATGATACCTCTTATATCATTATTAGCGATTTGAGTGGTAAGAGTCTCATTTTGAAGATGTTTAATTATCTTGTTAACAAGAGGAGGTTGAGGGATGAGATTGCTAAGGGAATATCAAAAAGGAGGGAGGTGAAAATTTTGATTATGTGTGCCCTAAGGCATTGGTTGAGGGTGGATTTGAAAATGGAGAAGGTGATTTTGAATTTTCATCATTTGATTTGAATTATGAGATTGAAAAGTATTCATTTCATTAAGTGTTTGTACTAAAAGTTGATGGGTTTGATCAACATTGTTAGTATTATTTGAAGCATTAGCATTAGAAGGAGTGGCTTGGGTACCACTATTGGTGTTGGTAGGAGCTTGAGAGGAATTATTAAAATTTGAGGCACTAGTGGAAAAATTTACTTGTGTGGAAAAAATATGGAATAGTGAAGGGATGAGAATAAGAAGCACTAGAATCATGATTACCTTGGGTAGCAAACGATTCACTAGTGGAAGAGTTTGGGAGAGGCCTACTATATGTAGAACCTACCATGTTAGTGGATATACCTAGCATGGAGGTAAAATAAGTTAAAGAAGAAGAAGTCATGGTATGATAAGGGGTTATAATAGAGGGAAGAGGCTGAAAATCAAAGAAACTAGTACCCCCAAATCCATGTGAGAATGTGGGAGAAGGGGAATGAGGCTCTTCAACTCAACCACTAATCATGAGATGGTAAATGTTCAAAGGATCATTCTTTGATGTTAAAGAAATTAAGAGATAAAGAAGAGCATTTCATGGGTATACTCTAATTTGGGTTGATATTTAAGTGAGAAGAGATGATTACACTATGAAGAGGAATGATGAGGGGTCCCATAGTTTGTTGTGTGAGTAGATATATGAACATTACTCTTATCTAATAGAGGGGACACACTCTTCTTATGGGAGACCTGATGACGGTTGGTAAAAATCATCATATCTATCGAATTCAATTCAATATTGTCTTCAAACATAAAGTTCATGATGAAGGAGAAAGACTAAACAAGGCAAGAGAGATGCAAAAATAGGGAAATAAAAAGTGATTGAAAATTGTACAGAGTTGACTAGGTCAACCTAGTATATAAAATAGGGGCTAACAAATGTATAAAATCTATAGGGTCAACCTGTATAGAAAATAGAGGTTGGAAATTATACATAGTCAATAGGGTTGACCTAATACAGTGGGTAGGTAAAAATAGGCAGTCTATAAATGACTGTCAACATGAAGGACTATGTACTGAAACAAGAAAAAAAAATATCAAGTAATTTTGAAAGAAATAAATGAAGGGAAACACACAATAAATTAGGTCAATGACGTTGATCCAATTAAGGCACACAACACAAAATCTTGTACCAATGCTAGCTAATGCATGTTTTTACAATACAACATATAATTGAGCAAAGAGCAAACAAGCAACTTGGAAATTAAAAGCTAACTAAGTGGTCAATTTGAATGTTGTTAGATTATTAGAATATAATTTTAGATGTGATAAAAAGTTGGTTGTAAACAAGGAACTAGAAAGCAATCTAAGGATGGTTTTATGATGTTTGGGTTAAAAGGGATTTGTATTGGCAATGGTATAGGGCTAGTATTAGGGCCTACCCACTCACTTCACACACCATAGAAATAAGAGTATTGAGTGCTTACCCAAAATATACTATTAACCATGTGTTTATACTTGACCTAAAAACCAAGTCTCCTTCCTCTTGGTGATGAAATCCAAGTAGGTAGGTCTTGGATAAACAATTGTTTAAATCATTTTTAAAATTTTATGATTTGGTAGTGTGTGCATAAAAGAAAAAATAGTATAACTAAATGGTATATTAAAAACCACCTAATTAGACTATGTGATCTATTCTAAGTATGCAAATAACAAGAAATTAAAGTGTGAGCTAATTACTAGCATATAAGTGTTAATTCCAACTTTGAAACACAATACAATGTCAATTCAATCGATGATATATGCAGAGAATACAGAATAAGGTCGATAGGGTCACCTCTATACTATGGAAGCAAAGGTCTAAAAATTAACTATGTCAATGACCTAGTTGTCCAAATAGGAATGTTTCCTTGTAATCCATTGTCATACAATAGGAGCTGATTGGCTGAGGAAAGGCGGCCCAGCTGTGGTGGAATATGACCGTGAAGGGCGTTACCAGAGAGATCAAGTGACTGAAGAGAAGAGAGATTCCCAATCAGGGGAGAGATGACGCCCTCCAAACCCATGTCTGATAAATTGAGGTCAACCAGGGTGCGCATGTTAGGAGAGCAAGTAACGCCAGTCCAATTGCAAAAGGAGATATTGGGAGACCAATTCTGGAATGAGTTATTGGGATCAAAAGTGATGGCACCTTTGAACGCCAAGAGAGAATGTTGGTCTGAAGCAGAAGCAGAAGCATTATTATTCCATGCGGCAGATGAGAATGAGAAGAGCAGAGGCAGCAGCAGCATGAACAGCACAAAATTTTCCATCTCTTGAAAAATGGCGACAGGCAGCGTAAAGAAATAATAAACTAGTGGCAGACAAAGACATGGAGAAAAGGGATTTTGAAGTGGACAACCACAGTGAAAGGAAAGACAAGTAAAACAGGTGATGAGTCGGTACGAAATAATTGGAATATTGAAGCACGGTGGTCGCTTCAATTTTGTGTGTTTATTTTTAAAATAATGTTCCTATATCAATTTTCTTTTTATCTCTACCAAAAAAACATTTCTCCGGGTCAAATTTATAATCTCAATAGTTCGTTATTAAAATATTTTGAAATTTGTTTTTCAAATATAATAATCTAATTTATTATATGAATTTATTTGGAAAATTTTAACTTTTGTTTTACTATTTTATTATTAGAATGCTTATTATGTAACTTTTTATAAACTAATATTTTAATTTTATTATTTTGAAATTTAATATTCACAATAGAATTAATTATCTAATAAAGATGGGCACTTTAAAACCTTGGTGTATTATATATTTTGATAAAAAAATTCTTTCTTCTTTTTTTCACAATTTCATTAAATTATATTTTCAATTTAGTAATAAAATATTTTTATTTTTGATATTATGAAAAGATATCTCTATTAACACTAGAAATAAAATACAAAATATAATTATTGATTTTATTTCCCCTACAGTTTATTTGAATAAAAATTCTTACTTACATTATATTATAAGTTTATATATATATATATATAAGATTTTTTCTCAAATATAAAATATGTTATTTTTTTATGTTTATTTTTTCATATATTTTCGTTTTAATTAGTTAAAAAAGGTATTTTTCTTCTTACTCTATTTGCATTACTAGATCTAAAAATGACAAGGAAAACAATGTATTTTGAGGCCTACATTATACCAAGGAATAGACAAGCTTCCTTAATATTTTTTCAACCCTTCCTCGATGATGTACAATATTGAAAACAACATTCCAATAATTGTAGTAATTCATCAGTCATGAAAACTAGTGAAATTCAATATTTTGATAATATGAAATTCAGTGCTATAATAAATTCTCTCTAAATACATGTTGATGCATTATTGATTCATGTGAACAATATTTATACTCTATGATTTTTTTAGATGATCTCCATATATCTAAATGTAAGAAGATGATTGTGTATTTATAGATGGTTTGAATTCAAATCAGGACCATATTGGTGCACAAAACGACACCAAATAGTTGAAAATATGAATAAGACGAGACCACAAACACGAGTGCACAAGGTAATTGATTAAGCCCAGACAAACCCTAAGAACTCAATGATTACATTTTTGGGCCCTAGAATTTTGAACGTGGTATGTTTCTACAAAAACTACCACAAAATGATGAAATTAGGAAGAAAGAGAAAGGGAGGAGATATAAAATGGGGGGACACAATGTTAAACCACCAAATGTGTCAATAACACCTAATTCAATAATGATAAATATAGCTTAGATTTATGTAATTTATCGACTAATAAATGCCTTGGGGCCATTTTTATATGTCTACATTTTTATGCACTTTTATGTTTGTGTGTGCATACATATCAAAATAAAACAAACATCATATGTATACAATATTCTCCCGCCCCTCCCCCCCTGAAACTCTTGAAGTAAAATCCAATGTACATGTACATGTTGCAAGAAAGTTATTTCATTTTCTATGCACACATGGGTGAGTGCTAATAATAATTATCTAATAAAATATAGAAAACTAAAAATATATATATTTGATTTGATTGAAGACATATATAATGCAAGGGTGAGGCTACATGCCTCTAAATATACATGCTCAATCGTATATATATTTTTGAGTACATTTTTTTATGACAAAAATCAACCTATACCAAAACTCTGAGTCATATTATAATATATCTGATGTAGCAATAATGTGAATTGCAGTTAGAAACCGTTATCAGATATAGACATCCACATTTGAATAAAATCTAGAGCACTAGAAATTTGAGTTAGGCACCTTGTAAATCATAAGCCTCGAAATCCATATTGTTAAATGCATATTCCCTAAAAACATGTATTTGAATATATGATAAATGGAATATATGCCCCCATTTTGAATTTTGCGATGAACTTGTATAGCACAAATCTCAAAATAAAATGGATTATGTGCATCATGCGTAAGATAAGATATTAAACTAAAGATGTCTAAAATTAAAAAAAAAATGTGATATTAGAAGTATGTATTATATAAATAATTTGGCCCATTGGGCCTATGATATGATCTATATAATCACAATAATAATGTGCTCCAAACAAGTAAAATAAAAGCATTTTAGTGTTAGTATCATAAGATATAACAATGTAAAGTAAAATTATGTGTTCTTGCGCCTAATATAAACATGGTAATAGATGAAAGTAATAAAAGTAATGTGTATGATATATATATCATGTCATCATAGAAAAATATAGAAAACACCTAATGAAAAGAACTAGAATAAGAAATATGTCGCTTATGTGATAAGGAAGAGAACAAAGACATTAAAAATTGAAAACACGCTAAGCACATCAAAGACACAAAATACAATGAAGTTACATCACACATATGGTAAGCATAGAGGATATTGAAGGTATATCAAACACTTTAAGAAGCATGCTAACACATGTTGAAGGCATACCAGGCACTAAGCAAGCACACCAATTGCATTGAGGACACATCAAATGTATAACATCCATGTAAAATAGTGAATACAAATCCAACACAATGCAAGAAAGTTATTTGTGTGATCAAACAAAGAGTAAACACCTAAAACACAAATATAGAAACCATAATAAGAATATGAATACATATGAGAGCACGAAGTATAATAGTACACATCCAACATATAAGGTCCACTAGAGAACACACATCATATAGACATAAAAAATGGTATTAAATGAAATCCCAATATGAAAAAACTAATAAATAAAAAAAGAACTTGAGCAGACTAGGATATGCCCCATATTTCCTCAATAGTTTCCTCCAAGTGAACATGGGATGTGCCACATCCTAATGAAGCTACAATTATATTTTTTAACATATTGACCACCAAGACTTTCAACTACCTCAACATTCTCATCAACAAAACATATGAAAAGCAGTGAAGTAATACTTGTATCTATAGGTATATGATATGAACATGAATAATGCACTCTATAATAATCATAATATAGATTCATACTGCATTCATATGATAAAATATAAGGAATACATCATAGAATATAACATCACATGAAGATATAGCATATAATAAATAATTATAATAATCATTATACAAGTAATGAAATCTATAACAAACTAAATATAAGGTCCTACAGTAAAAGTAACACAATGAATCATATAAATAGATAATATTTAGTTTCCATCATAAGGGATTGGTTAGCAAAGATAGCCAAGAATGTCGATGGCTTCATGATAATATTCATAAATATATAAGATGGGGTACTATGCTCATCTAGGCATGTATAAGGTATTGAGATACCCATGAATATAGAGATAACAAATCATCATCTAAATAATCATTCTTATGACTCATTTCTTGCATACATTGATTTGTGTTATACTCTTATGACTTTCTAGAAGTAATAGGATGAGGAAAGTCCACCATTTTTAGGGTGGATTCATGTGGTTGCACCTTATTCACTATTTCCTTAGGTACAAATATTAGTATATCCTTTTATTTTTCTATCCATACAACTTCTTCCTCAATTTCTTCTTTTGTAAAACTAATATGTCCTATAATTTTAACCACTTGACCATGATGTCTAAATTTTCAATATTAATGTAAATTAGAAGGAATTTCTATCATTTGATGTATCCATGGTCTACAAAGAAAAATAAATTATCCATTAGTGAGTACCACATGAAATAAGTTTTGAATTGTCTCTAGACCCACTTTAACATGAAAAATATTACACCTAAGAGGCTCTCTAATAATAAAACCATATCCTAAAAAAACCATTGTAATGTATGGTAACTCATCAATATCAATTCAAAGGCTATAAATAAATTAGCTAATTATGATTAAAAAAACTTCTTATCACTTGGATTTGCCTTGTAGGCTACATAGTTGCTTGAGATTCGAAGGAAGCATTTTTGTAATGGCCTTGACCTTTGTTGGATCAAATTTGATGCATCTTCTTGATACAATAAATCCCATTAGGTTGTTGAAGGTAAAACCAAAGATGCACTTCTTAGGATTAAGATGCACCTTATATTCCATGAGCCTTTCAAATATTTTCTGTAGCATGGTTATATGTTCTACTCTAGTTTTGGACTTAACCAATATGTCACCCACACAATATTAGACTATATAATAAATCATGTCATATAATATAACAACCATTACTCATTGGTAGGTTGCACTAGTATTCTTCAAGCCAAAAGGCATGACTTGATAGCAAAAATTTCCCCAAGGTGTAGTGAAAGTCATTTTGTGTTGATCCTCGGGTGCAAGTCTGATTCGATTATAGTTAGAGAAATTATCCATGAAAATAGCATTTAATGGCCTACTTTTGAGCCAATAATTTGGTCAATATTAGGTAGAGGCAAATCATCCTTTGGGTAGGCTTTATTGATATCACAAAAATCTATGCAAACTCAGATCCTTGTTGATTTCTTGTTGACTAGAATAATGTTAGAGATCCATTCAGAGTAGTCAATTGGTCAGATGAATCTAGAATCCAAAATATTTTGAGGTTATTCTTTGATAAGAAGAGCCACCTTAGGATGCATCTTTCTGAGTTTATATGTGACCGGTTTAACACTTGCATGTATGACAAGCTGGTGAACCACAAGAGATAGATCCAACCCAAGAATATCAATATACAACTAAGCAAAGACATCTATGAATTATCTGATAAGTACAATAAATAATTCATGTTCTTCAGGGGTGAAATAAGCCTTGAGTTTGATAATGAATTCTTTGATAAGTGCAATCAATAATTCATGTTCTTTGGGGGTGAGAGAAGCCCCAAGTTTGATGATTCTAGGGTTTTCCTAGGTGCCAATGTTCACATCAATGGTATCTTTGACAAGTGATGTAGAGTCATCTTGTAATTATGTCAGGGCAGGAGGCAGGTTGAATTCCTCATCCATTGGCACCTCAAATAGGTTTCACCAATAGACTCATCTTTAATTTGATCTTAAGTTTTTGTGTCCAATAGCACCTCAAAGAGGCTTTCACTAGGGGATTTGGAATTTTTTGGTTTTTTCTTTTTTCAACTTCTATATTTTATTAGATTTTTAGAATTGTTCTACACCATGCCTAGGAAATAACACAAGTTCCACCACTCAAGATGATTATTGAAGGAACAACAAGTACAAGGAAATCATACTTGATTAGTAGCATCAAATGTGGCCTAAATGGACTGTCTTTCCTAAAACAGCCCCTTTTGGCTGTAGGCCATTTGTCCAACCTCGCAGACAGCAGAAGCAGCACCGCAAGCATGTCTCTTTTAAGCACCGCTCCTTCCCTCGTAAACATTCTTACGCACCTCCTTACCGCTTTCTAAAAAAATGTCGCACTGCTTGTCCTCCTTCCAAGCAGCCGATTTGCTATATTTGCCGCAAACCCAGCCATATTGCTCCCAATTGCTCTTGTAAAAATCCTGCTGTGAAAGCCGTCTTTTCCTCCAATGCAGCAGCGTGGTGGGATATAGTCAACGCCGACGAAGATCTTTATCTCCAAGATGACATCTATGAACCTACTCTTGAAGATCTTCCTAAAGAAACATCTGATGATGAAGAAGATGCAGCAGCCCTTGAATCACTTGCAGATGAATTAGAACATCCAATGACAAATATGCAACGTGGTGCAAGACACTATAGACCATGACACCATGACTGGTCTATATTATCAAATGAAGCATATGGAGCCTGGTCCAGACACCATCATGAAGTACCAGAGAGACCAGAGAAGCCACGAGGAAGAGGATATTCTAGAGGAGAATCATCCAGAGGGAGACAACCCTCAATGTCATGAATGCCTCCCATAATGCACAGAATTCAGCATCCTCTTGTGTAATACCCGAGCTCTTTCAATCCTAGTGACTCTTGGATAAAGAACAAGTTCACCAGTCATGAACCGCCAAGAGAAATCAAAGAGCCTGTTATAGAACCAGTGCTCGAGCCTCGGTGGGATGAATTGCTACCTGAAGAAGAAGAAGAAAATGAAGAGGATGAAGTCAGAAGCATGTTCTACTCTGACCAAGATTACTACCCTGGTGAATGCAGTAATCTCCAAGAAGAAGAAGAAGCTGAACCAGAAGAAGACGTCTACCCTGAACCAGTAATTGTTCAGGATCCAGGAAGACAAAAACTGGTATGTACCAGTATTCCTTCTTTAGAACTTCCATAGCCTGTCTATTTAAATCATTTAATTAATGGCAGATTTGCCCAATTCTTTACCCTAGAAATAAATGGCAGACTGGTAGACACCCAAGTTGACACAGGTGCTTCTCTTTCATTTTCCAAACCTCAGCTCATCAGTGACTGGAAGACACTTGATGACCTGCTAAATCCTTTGAATGAAATCACTGCCTAGTGTAATACCATGCGTGTTCTTACTATTCAGGCCCATCTTGACCAAGCTAGTAGCACTTGCTTTGCATCTAAATTTTTCTGGGGTATTGTTAGTCAATGGTGGCAGTCCATGACTAAAGCTCAACAATATGAGCGTGTACATAGCCAACCTGATTCTTTAGCAGCCTTATTTATTTTATTAATTACTGAGTTTGCACCTCCAGTTGGAAATAGAGAAATGGAATCAAAGAAATGGCTACTCAAAATGGAGCTTTTAGACCTTTAGCAATTTGATGCTTTTGCTAAGCAATTTTGGCAACTTGCCTATGACAGTAAGAGTTTCACCTCTACTGAGATCAAGCTTAAATTCTTGCATGCTCTCCCATACAATTTGATTGATAGAGTTATCTCCTATATTGATCTCAAGGGTTTAGCAATCGAAGATCTTGCTCTTTCTGATGTTATCAATTTTGCCAAACAACAAGTCATGACTTTAGTCTCTGAGACTAAGTCCATGCAGAAACTCTCCAAGCATCAAGCTTCTCCAATCAAAGCTGTAAGCGAAAGAGAGAAAAGAGTCGTCTACTGACGTGAAAAAGATTGGTATCAGAGCCATACACATTCCAAGTTCCTGTAAGTTGTGATCATTTTTCAATTTTGCGAATTGATCTTTTGAGTTCTCTGCTTTGAAAATTTCTTTGGAAAAGTTTATTGCATCAAGTCACAGGCTGTTATTTACATTTGTCATAGGTCGTTTTATCTCTGCATCCTCTATTTCCCTTGCCAAAAATTTCTCGCTTACCAGAACCCAAATCTCCCCACAATGGAATTCAGAAAATCTCAATCCACTTCTACAGTTGAAATCATAAATGAATCTGAGTTCGAAGGAACATACGAACTCCCACCTTTCATTCTTGAACAAATATCGGACTGTCCCGATATTGATATCACAGAAGAAAACCTTGAAAAGGAAACTAGCTTGTACAAACCTCCGGCTATTAAGGCTTCCCATGTGTATAAGAAATCTGAGTTGTTAAAATCTAAATTTGTGTATACTTCTACTTATTTGTCTTTCGTTAAGCCTAGAATCAAGACTGTTGAATTAACCCTCTGTTACAAAACAAAGAAAACCTACCAGACAAATTTACTCTCTTTGTTACCCAAGAAAGAAATCAATTATATCAGGTCACATGAAGATGTGAAATTTGTTCATTTTGGTTTGATCCGAGTCCATGTAGTACCCTTGATTCCTAGTAATATTAAGCCAGTTATATATCTAGCTTTGTGTGATCGACACCAAGTAAGTTTCAAACACTCCTGTCAGTTATCTAGTCTTGGCCATTTAAATGATGATATAATCTGCTTTGAGTTTTGTCCTAACCTTTCTGTTGCAGTCCGCGATAAAGGTTGTAAAGAAGTAAAGCATGGATCTTTAGATTGTTGGGGATTGTTTACCTCCTTGTTTGGATTAGATATGTTTGGTGAGTTTAAATATGCGTCTATTAATATTTCTATTGTCTACAGCATGACGAACACCAATCACCCCAAAATCCTTGAAAATCTGCCCTATGCCAGAAGATTGAGTGGTACTGTCCAACTACAAAAAGGTCATATTGAGTCAGTTGAAATTCCCTCTGAGTGGAAACTTGACTGGTTAAAGAATGTCTCTCCAAAGCTTAAAGGTTAAGCCACAGTCCACCATAGTGATGGCAGAACTGTAAACATTTTACCTAGATCCCTGTCTGTAAATTCCTCTCGTCTATCTCCATCCAGACCATCTATGTCTTCTTCACGTAGATATGTAAAAAATGGTCATATACTGATCGAAGATGAAGAAGTAAATCAAGGAAATGATTTACCCAATACTTTCATGAGTCTTCCTAGAGAAGATAGCTTAGAATTCTACACAGAAGATACAGTTACTCTCTATAGAGGAGGAAGATGGCCACTGCCGAAGGGTGTCCATAAGCAACCTACAGGAACTATGCAGTACTTTGCAACTACACATGATAATCCCTCTAATGAGTTTAAACAGAGAAATTATGTTGCTAGATTCAATTTTCATTTCATTGAAAATTTTGATGCTCTGTGTAGAGATGTTTTGTCTATTAAAGACACTGTAGATAAAATACAGTAAAAGGTATCTTCAATAGATACTAAAATAGATATTCTTGATGATAGTCTTAGTTGGCTTTCCAAAGAAGACCAAAAAGCAGAATCCTCTGCCCAAAAGCCTCTCTGTTCAGTCTCTTTTGGCTCCACCTTCAAAACCGTAAAGAAATCGCCTAGTCATACCCTTATGCAAAGAACCCATGTTCATTTACAACCCTGGTACTTGAATATAGATGACCTCGTGACTGAAGCGAAAGACATGTTGGGCCCACAGCCTCGAATCTCATCCTCACCATCATCATCATGTGGATCCAACGCATCAAATAGTATATCACTGTAGACCCACTTTAGTGCTGTAAAGCATGATGGGATTGACACCGCCTAGCCAGCAAGCAGGCAGGACCGCCCAAGATTGCTATAAATAAACCTCTTCTCCTTAGTAGTATCATCAAAAAATTTCTAACATAGAAATCTAGTAGCTTGTTGAAAGAGTATGCTCTTCTCTTGCCCGTTTAGACGGATCCTGAGAATCAAAAATTGATACAAGTAGTTGTAATAGTTTGTAATATTTGAGTTTGAAGCAATAGTGTGAAGCCGTAGCCATTCGGCCCCTGTCTACTATCGCAGGTTTTCTCCAATCAAAGCTGTAAGCGAAAGAGAGAAAGGAGTCGTCTACTGACATGAAAAAGATTGGTATCTGGTAGGTTGAAACATTTCTCACCTACTTATCCTCACTCCAACTAGTGTCACAACATTTAACATATATGTGTCAATAATATTTTTAGGGTTTCACATTCCTATCCAAGAAATGAAGGCACTTGAGGAACAAGCATTGACAATTTTTCAAGAGCAAATGAGACACATTGAGTATGTGCTCATTGCTGAAATGAGCTTCATAGGCCAAAAGATGCTCAACAATATAACTAACCAATACCCAATTGCATGAGGCTTTCTCCCAACATAACACAAAATATTTTGTGGTTACTCAATTATACTTATTGGGGACCTAGGATAATGTCCCCTCGTAAATGACATACATATATGTGGGAAAGTCATTTGGTCACACAGTTTGGTAAATATTTGACACAATTGTACAACATTTCGCACAATTTTTTGTTAGGAAGGATGCACAAAAAATTAACTACTATTCGAGAAAGTCATTTGGCTACACCCTTTGGCAAGCATTTGACACAATAGTAACATTACACACTAATTTTCATCAACAGGGATGCAGGAAAAATCAATGATTATTCATTAATTTATTAACCAACATCAAAAATGCAAACCCAAACACATTTTTATGCAACTAACAAATTGGCAACAATACATAACAAACAAATGCTAAAATAATTAAACATTCTAATAGCAATATATAAAGCAGAATAGTGCAGACAACAGGTGACACTGAACCATGACACTCAACTTAAGAAAATTGTGTTTTTAAGTCAGTGACAAAATTTTATGCTGACATCCAATCTAAGGTGAAGTCAGGGTTGGTTAAGGGAACCATAAGAGAAATAGTTCACATTGTCTACCACACAAATTCAAATCCACCTTCCTTACCTATGTACATGGTTGTTGCCTTAAAAAATTACGAGTCCCCTTTGACATATTTGCAATCAAACACACCTTCTAATTCCTCCTATTATGCGGGTTAATCATCACCGAATGCTTATCAAAATGGCATGGGATCTAACCATACATAAAGCACAAGGAATGACTCTCAATAAAGAAACAATAGATATTGGCAAGATTATTCGTCAAGGATTAACCTTCACTATCATATCAAGTGTGCACTTACTCTCTGACTTGTATATCAACCCTTCATTTTCATTTGATCATCATGTAAGAATGATAAAGAATGTATATGTAAATCTGAGAAGAGTAGAGGAAGCAAGAATCAAATATAATATCTCTTCCACATCATGTACAATAAATGTACAATTTCTCAATAAATACACAAAAATATATATTTTTACAACATTTATTTTCTCTTTACTACTCCTCACTTCAGATTAATAAATGCTTAATAAAATTAAAATTAAAATATAAAGATAAATTTCTACAGCGTTCCTTGCACCATCAGAACAATTGTAGAGTTTGACATGTTATTAGGTGATGCATTCTAAATTTATCACCTCTATTCTTCCTATATCCCTTGGCACTGGCATTTTTTACATTGTATCACCCTGTTCTTAAGATAAAGATTAAAAATAAACCATTAACAAATATTGTCCTTCTCCACCGATGTAATAGAGTAGTGTAGGGAGCGTATGGAACTACAACTTTTTTACGTTGAAGGTGCCTCTACTGGGAGAAACAAAGGACTCGCTACCTACGTCAATGATGATCTCAAAGAGGTTTACGGCAATCTGTAAGTAAATATTTCGACAAAGAAGTGTCATATTCAAACAAAGAACCCGCTACCTACAGCAATATGTAAGTAAATAAAGATTTCTGAGAAAAAGCTGTCAGATTCAAATAATGGACTTTTCCTGCTAAGTATGTAGACCTTTAACCTGTCAAGGTCAAACAGAGAAAAACACGGTTCAAGACCCAAATTAAACGGAACGCACTGAGCACGCTGCACGGTACCCAGATGATTTTGCCGCGTGGGCATTCAATATCCTTTCCCGTACGCGTCATCTGCGGACGGAAAATTCGGAATGTAATTTCCAGGTATATACTTCATTGGATATCCTTTGGGAATCTGACATGGGAGTCAAGCGGAAACGGTATACTCAAGGATGCCATTACCATGCATACTGCAGACCCCTTTGCAATGGGTGCTACATATCCAACAACTACCTTTAAATCTAGGAATGTTTCACAATATGGGTTTTATAAAGTATACTTTCATTTAAAATACCTTGTCACTATTTTTCATTGTCACTTTTTATTTATTTTGAGATATTATTTTAGGGGTCAACATATTGGTAATATGGATGAATGGAAGCTACAAGATAGATTTTACGATCTCAATGTTTCGTACCAATATTAAAGACATTACATTGTTGATTCAAGCTACACATGAGACATGGAGCCCTAATGTAATTAAATCAACTCTCATGATATCTTCATCCATCTTTGACAATAGAAAACTTCCAATCAAATATGATTCTACCTTGCTTTGATATAACTGATACATATCATTCTGCAAGACTATTACATTGACATGTCAATTTAAAATTTAATGAGGTCACATGTGTAGGTGTAAATTATATGGGATAAGTGTTATCATATGTCACTATAGAGAAATATGCATGTCTTCTAAATGATAACATGTTTATTGAAGCTAATATTTTATTATATATAATATTATATTGTTATATGGTCCCTCTAGTGTATGATATCCCTTGAAATACCCTGTCATTGCCCACCACCATCACCACACAACTCACCTTAAAATATCTCACTATTTACATGTTATGTATGGCCTTTCTCTTTCTTCCAGGGGTATGCGTATGGCATTTTTTTATATTCTTAAGTCTAATGTAATTGCTTTAGGCATCGATATATTGAAAATATGGATGAATTGAAGCTACAAAATAGAATCTGGGTTGTCAATGTCTTGTCCCTACATCAACGACAATGCAACACTTATTCATATTTCACATTGGATGTGGAGCCATATCACAATCAAATCAGTTGAATGGAAGTAATATTTTTTCCATAAAATGAGGTTTTTTAAAGCAAGGTAGTGTAAATCGATATGACCATTGACCCCATCTAAGTTTTTTGATGAGGGGTAAGCAACAATAGTTTTATATTTATGGTGAAAGTGACACTGGAAAATGAGGTTGTGCATTTCTTCACATGGCATGGTAATGTGTTGTGTGGGGAGGAGACGCTATATTTCACAATGAGCTTGAGCAGTGACAATTATAAATATAAATAATTATAAATATTTTGTTTTATTATAATAATATAAATATAGACAATAATATTCTAATATATATTTATAATTATAATAGAATGTTATATTATATAATAATTTTTAATTTTATAATATTATATAATACATTTGTAACTATTAGTAATATTATATATTATTATTATATTATATAGTATTATATTTAATATCTAGTTACATAACATATATAGAAAATGCATGTCATTAGTTGCATGTATGATTTAGGACACGTATCCCATGCAACTATCAAGTGACAATTATTCATCTATTTATTGGCATTATCGAAGGGTAATTTATGAGTATGTAGTCATTGTGTATATTACATCACATAATTATAAATTCCACTCAATGTCCCACTTCGCGTGTAAAAATTGTTCACAAGTTAAAGAGACAAGCAACCAAAATCTTACATAGCATCCTCCAACAGTGCATATTTACATCTTTGTCACCTCGTCTTTGCTCTACTCTAATACAGACCTCCATTGCCCTCCACCGTCCATACTTCACATCTACCTTCACACTCTACACGATGGATGAGACATTGTTACCTAAGGGTTTTGAATGACCAAATGCAATGGTAAGGGCAAAGGAGAGTAGGAATATTGCAATGGTAGGAAGTCAACATGTAGTAATGTTCCTTTACATGGAACATGGCCATTTCATTCTTTTCTTTACATGAAACTCAGGACATACATGTTATTAATTAGAAAATAAAAAAAAAGATAAAAAAATAGAAAAAATAGTTAGGAATCTAAACTAAACAACAAGCAACCTGGATCCAAATTACTCCAAAACTTGTAAATCAATAAATATGTTAGTAAAATCCTTCAAAACAAGTGAAAAAGTGTTATAAATGGATAGGGAATATACAAGTGTACCAAAATGTGTATGCTAAGATTTAAATCTTTTAAATAGAAAATAAAAAAAGAATTAAAAATATCCTACTCTAAACCTAACAACAACTTAGTTTGAATAAATGAAAGAGAAACACACACATATCCTTCATATACATGCATGTGCTCACAATTAATTACTTTGTGGTTGCTCAAGCTTGTGAAATATTCTAGTAGCATTTTGAAAACATTCAAATGCATAATGATTCATTGATTATAGAATGAAGGGTTCCATGGTGGATTTATAGATGTTTATATGGGAGGATTAATGGTCAAGATTGTTTGCTCAAATTAGAAGCTCTAGATTTGGATCTTGCTTAGTCAATTAACTAAGTAATTTTGCCATTTGGAGATTGAGTTAATCAGATTATTGTTATTTTGTGGAAGAGTGATTAGGAGTTAATTAATTTATTTCCTCTTTTTGGAAAATTTAATTGAGTTATTTCCTCTTTGGAGACTGAGTGATGGGGGAGTCAACTTGTTTGCTTCCAAATGGAGACATAGTTAATTGGTTCATTGGCATGTGCATAATAAGTTTCTAGATTGAATTGGATAGTTAATTGAATATGGATGTGAGTACATGGTGTGGAGGATAATTGTGTTTTATTTAATTATTTTAATTAAATATGGGCATGGATTTAATTATAAATAAATTAATAAATTGGTAATGATCATTTATTTAATTAATCATGGATGGGATGTATTAATGCATTTGATTAATGTGGGTTCATGGTGATGTTTAATATGAATTTGATTAATGTCTTGTGTGGTAATGTTATTAGGTTTTTACATCATTAGGGTAAATTATTACGAGTTAGCTAGGGATGTGTTGATGATATAATTAAGGTAGATTATTTAACGATATATCAGACAAGGGTGGTTGGTGATTACATTTATAGTGTTGAAATTAGGGTATCTACATATATCAAGAAGGATCTCATATATATGCTCAAACAATTACACAAAAGGGCCAAGGGCCATACACAATAAACCAATAGAATTCTAATCTACTATGTGCAAGTAATAACATTAACGGTACATAAAACTAAAAAAATAGTCTACACTATGTATATATAATGTGATCATATCTTAAAAAATAGCATATCCATGTACACAATATAAGATAGATATGATAGAAATACATTTTAAAGAGTACATAGCTCAATAATATATGAGTAATAGAATAGTAACACTTGTAAATATTGTACCCCATGGATAAGATTCCCTTAGTTTATCATGGCCATTGAGTAGAGGCAAGTCCAACATATTAATCCATGTAAAATCTATATGTTCTACATAACACACAAAAATAACTTTGAAACATGTGTGATATAAAAATATTATGATATTGATAATTCATGAGATAAATAACATTGAGAACAATGTAAAATAGATGTCTAATCATGTTCAAGTCTTAATTTCAGGTTTCTAGAATGTTTTGAATGTTTTTTTATTTTTAAAATATTTAATTTTTTTATACTTTTTTTGAATTTTTCAACTTAGAACAAAAGAGAGTGAGCAACTAAGGGTTTGAAAGTAAAAGAAAGGAAGGGGATTTGAATAATTTGTAGTATGTGTGAATGTAAAGTATGCACTAAATATGATGGCATGGCCATGTATGAGTAAAATGTTCTCACTATATATGGAAATTATAACTTTGAAAGGTATGTAAGGGAATATAATAAATATGTGTAGGATTGATTGTACATCCTCATCACATCGAAAATACATTTTTCAAGTTATATAACATGCATGTATGATAAATATAACACACAACTTAAGATAGATTTTACATGAATAAATATTGTTTTGTATAATTTAATTGAGTTAAATATTAAAAAAATATATGTATTAAGGATATGTTTGCTCAAATTTAGATTCAGCTTTGAAAATTTCTATAGGACATGATCGATCAACTCAAGACAATACTAGCATTCAGTTTTGTTTATTATTATAAATTATTTTATTTGGTAGAAAAATGCATTTTGCTCTGTTCAAACCATGAAAACAATAAGGTAAATGGAAAATGATAGAAATATAGTTCACCGTACTGGACTATTCAGATCTAAAAAAGTGAAAATAAAAGAGTCAAGAGAAAAAAAAACACTAAGAGCCAAGGGCTAAAATAATCGATCAAATTGATTGCATATGTAATAAGTATAAGAATAACATCATGAAGCAATCAAGAAGCTATGTATAATAAAATTTTTAGTTTTTTTTATTATTTGAATATTTTTTAATTTTATAATTTTTGAAATTGCAAAATTCTAACCAATGATCTCATCAAGATGAGATCTGAAATAAGAGTCTTTAATAATCTATGGAAGGATTGCTTTTCATGAATGAAAGGTGCTAAATGTGTATGACATATAATTTTAAAATACATCATGTGCTGTAATGAAACTATCTATATCACTACTCATATAATCCCATGTGGGAGAAAGTGCTCTAGGAGATATAGAATGGTTTGAAATCTAATGAGGAATAGTATAAGATTATGCCAAATGTTGTGCTCTTTTTGAAACATGTTGATCTATATGTATTACCATTTTATAATATTTTGCATGTGATGGTGCATTTTGTGAAATTGACACATTTATCTGATATGCTTGATTTTGCATTGGTTGGTCTTTAGGTTTTTGCACATTTTTTTGAATTGGTTGAATAGAAAGATTTTACATAGGTAAAATAATTGTAACTATGATTTATTATTAACAAGGTGCATCAATACATTGCAGTGATGATGATGAAGAGGAGGTACCATAGATTATAGAGGGTACTCATACCTAATTCCTAAAATTATGATCACTTTATTATAATGAATGTAATTTAGGCATTTATGTATCATGGAAGGTATAACACAAAGATTTTATAATCAAGGGCATCCTAATATCATGTCAAAGAACCCATTCTATCGTAAAACAATAAAATGAGTGGATAATATAGTAGGACCCACCTAAAGAGGCAACCTAGTGTGTCCCAAAGTAATTTGTTATTTTCTTTGAATGTCATGTCACTTTTAGATATTTCTTATATATCATGTTGTGTGTAACCTAATGAATGGAGTAACATAAATTTACATGCATTATCACTTGAAACATTATAAAATAGTAAACCATGAATGGGTTTTTGATCAATATATGGTCATATACAAATATGTAGAATGGAGAGAGGAGGCGATGGAGAGAGGAGGCATGATTTTTTTTTTTGAACAAAGATTTAGAGAGGGAAAATGGAAAAAAGGATGGATAAAACTAGAAGGAAAGATTCAAAAACATTATGGGGCCTTCGGTATATAAAATTAATGTTGTGGATAAGCTCGATCAAATACAAGAGGGACCCTTAAATAAGCATGCTGGAAAAAGGTCTGATGCAAAGATTTAAAGATGGTTTGTCAAAGTAAGTTTTCCTAGGCCTTTAGATTCAAAGAAAAACTTTTAGATTAAAGAGCAATCCTACCAAGTGAAGCATTCCCAATAGATAAATATTTTAGGGGATTTCACATCAAATTATTTGATTCCTTGATTCAAAGAGCATTGTCCAGAATGAAGTGTGTGCTCATTGGAAAAAATTTAGGTGCTAAACCTAATATTGATGATTTTAGGAAATGGGACATAAGGAAATGGAATCCTAAAGGGAATATGGATATTTCTATTATGACCAATGAATTATTATTTATTCACCTAGATAGTAATGAGGATTGTGCCCAGATTCTAGTTGGAGGCCCATGGTTTTTAGGATGATCTAGCCTATTTCTAAAGAAATGGCTAGCTGGTTTTGATATAGAAAAGGAAAACATAAATGTAATGCTATTTTGGGTCAAACTGCCAAGTCTCCCTATTGAACTATGGGATGAGGATACTTTTATTAACATGGCTAAGACATTTGGTTATTTAATTGACTTTGATGATTCTACTAAGGCTAGATCAAGATTATTCCATGCTTGATTTTATGTCAATGCCTTTATAGATAAAGAGCTTCCTTCTTCAATATTCATGTATACTTCAAAAGGGGAAAGGTGCTAAACTATAGAGTATAAAAACTCTACTTTACTCTGATCTAAATGTAAAAAAATTGGGTTATATTACAAAGTTATGTCCACTCAGGTCCAAGGTCAAATCCTACCAGGTGTTTAAAAAAGATATTGAATTTTGGTAAAGAAAATCTATGGAGAAATTAGATAATGGTCTAATAATGGGAAAGGATTAGGGTTAATTTTAAGAGGCCTTACTAGATAACCTATTTGAAATATTTGGAAAATCTAGGAAAATTTGATTCACATCTATGGCAGATCCTCAATGAGCACTGGTGAATCTATGATGATTCTAGAGGAGTGAAAAAATATAGTTTCTTATTTTTCTCATACAACTATTCAGGTGCACCAAAAGATAGATTCTGAATAGAACCACCAAAAGGCTACACTAAACATAGATGAACTGAATGATCACATCAAATGGATGCCCCATATAGATGCATTGAATGGATGTGATAAATAGTTGTGTCAGATGGTTGTGTTGGATAGTTGTGTCAAATGATTGCATTGAATTTTAGGTGCTAATCAATGTGCACCAAATGACAAGCATTCCCACTAAATGCTAGATGATCAAGGATGCAACAATTTAGTTTTACCATCTAGTTTTAAAATCCAATCATAAATTAGATGTTATAGTTTAGTTATGTCATTTGGTGGTAGCACCATTATGTTTTTTGGTTATGTCATATGGTCACAAAGTGGATACCACCATTCAGCACTTCCATTCGACATTGTCATTTGGTATTACTATTTGACACTTCTAATTAACACTATCGTAGGGTATTGTCATTCAATTCCTCTAATTAGCACTATTATTATTTGATATAACCATCTAGCTCTTTTGTTTAGGCATTATCATTCGATGTTGTGGTCCTCTAGTTTCATGGCCTTATCAATTCTAGTTCTGCTTTATATCGAGGGGGCATTTGTATTATATATATGTGGTGAATTGAAGTGTAATCTAAGATATTATTGTAAATGATTGGTGAGCTAACCCCCAACATAATTTATATTCCTAAATTTTTGGTAATCTAAACCCATCTATTAACCCTAAAAATCACCAAAAACAAAATTCAAAAATTGGAATATTCATGAATTAATGAATATTCATCGCTAAAATCTACCATGGAAATGAGTGAAGTGTTGATCAAAATAAGAAGGATAATATTAATGAATCTAGAGGAAATAAGGGAGAAATTTACATCTCAAAAACTTTGGAAGGAGTGGAGGAAATATTATTAGGAAAGGAGGGACCAATTTTAGAAAAAAATGATACTAATTTGGCAAAATCTTTCCTAGGAGCTTTGAATGAATGTTTAAATTTTTTTATAAGCTAGTTAGGCCTATGAATGTGGAATATAGTCCAAGTCTTCTCTTATAGATTGGATCTAATGATGAACAATCAAGACTTGACGCATATCTAGGGGGATATCAAGGAAGGAGATTTGGTGATAGAGGAACCCCAAGCCTTAGAATGGTGTACTTCTGAAGTGGTTAGTTTTACAAAAGCCATGCCTATATATTATTAGTTTAAATCTCCTCATTCCCAAAACAAATTTTATTATTTATAATATTTAGAGTAAAAAAGGAGGTAGACTCATCTTTGATCAATATGAAAAGTCAAAGAACTCAAGGAAAATCATTTATTTTTGCCCCTAAGAAATCAGTTCCAATTGAGGGAGAGGTGAATGGGTTAGATCTAGTGGTGAAATCACAAAAATAATAATATAAGGTGAAAGGGATGGATATTCCTTCAATGGTAACTAAAAAAGGGGGAAAGGGCCCAGCCTTAACTTCTCCTTCAAAATTTGGTAGACTTACCAAGAAGGAAACTCTTACAAAGATGATAGAAGTGGATATAACAAATGGTTTTTAATTCATTCTTCCCTTTAAAGGGGGGAAATCATATAAAAAAGAGACAAATGAAGATGTTATCTTGAAACATTAGAGAGATGAGTATTTCCATCAAACACGAGATCTTTAGGGACCTTAGAATTAGTCATAATCAAGATGTTTTGGAAATTCAAGAATCAAAATTAGATGAGAGACCTTTTGAGGAGAAGAGATCTGTGTTGTGTAAAGAAGCAAGTGGAGTTTGTATTAGTTTTATTGGTGCTTCAGGAGGTCTTATCACCTTCTAGAATGGTAAGTACATTGATGGATAACTTCTTATCAAGTCCAAGCATCATTTAGTAATAAATTTTACTAACAATGAGGATGGTTTTATGTGGTTTTTATCAAATGTATATTCCCAAATTCTATTGTAGAAAGAATAAGTTTATGGGAGTAATTTATCAATTTTATAAACAATATCAAGGACATTCCTTGGGTGTTAGTTGGAAACTTTATTATGTTGTTGTATCCTTGGGAGAAAAGGGATGATGTCAAGCTCATTCAGATAGTTTGGATGACCTAGCTCTCTTCATATCAGAATGTGGCCTTATTGATGTTGAACTAAGAGGACCCCCATTCACTTGGTTGAATAGGAGGTTGGGTGAAAATTTAGTTCAATTTAGGCTTGATAGGGTTTTGATCTCTTTAGATTGGATTACTACGAAGAATTTTTCACTGGATTCGCTCCATACAATAAGATTTCATCATAATCCCTTGAAGCTGATTTTTGAAGAAAAATCTAGAAAATAAAGAATCCCTTTCTATATGGAGCACATGTGGTTCAAGCATTTGAATATAAAGGACAAGATTAACGAATGGTGAGATGTCATTGTAAATGGCTCAGTTATGTTTTGTCTGGTTATTAAATTGAAGATAATAAAAAATATATATAAGATAATGGAACAAATATGTATTTAGAAACATCTTCATAAAAAAAAATTGAGAGAAGAACTATCTATGTTATAGGGTTTAACAACATTGAATGGATATGATTCCTAAACCAGTTTAAAGGAAAATCAACTATTTACAAGTATAACGAAGTAGTTGAAAGGGAAGAGTGCTCGTGGAGGCAAAAATATAGAGAAATTTGGTTAAAAGAAGGGGATAAAAATACCAATTTTTAACATATGACAATTTTTAAACATAAAGCACACAATCAAATCAGAAATATCATAAATTTAGATGGGGCTCTTTACTCTGATAAGGATTGCATAAAGAAATAAAGTGTAAATTTATTTAAAAAATTATTTACAAAGAATACCATGATAAATGTAAGGATGGAACAAGAGTTAATGCATGAAATTCTAAATCTCATCACTCAGGAAGATAATCTTAGCCTTATATTCCATACTTTAATTGATGAAGTGAAGTCACCAATTTTTCAATCAAACAAGGACAATGCTCTAGGAATAGATGGGTATCTCATTGTTTTCTTTTAGAATTTTAGGCTATCATAGAAAAATATGTGGTTGACACAACAAATGAATTTATATCTTTAGGGTAGGATTTGAAAGATATGAATAATAATTTCATTAGGCTAATTCCTAAAAAGGAGGGAGCTTCTAACTTTGATGATTTATAATTCATTAGGCTTTGCAATGCATTTTATAAGATATTGATAAAGGTTCTATATTTAGGAATGCAACCTTTATTGGATAAAATTATGGGATACCAGTAGGGAGGTTTTGTTCCTAGTAGATAAATTCAAGATGGCATCATATTAATTCATGAAGTGGTACATTCCATGGAAAAAAGCAATCATGTTGGTATGGTGTTAAAACTAGATATGAAAAAAGCTTATGATAGGCTTGATTGGTTCTTTAAAGACAAGGTTCTTCTACAGTTTAGTTTTTAGGATAGGTTTAGACAAATAATTAGAGCTTGAATATCCACAATTATGTTCTCTATGCTTGTTAATGGAGTATTGAAAGGATTATTTGGAATAAAAAAGAGCATTGGGTAGGGAGACCCTCTATCTCCCTTATTCTTCATCATAATGGCAGAATCTATAAGTAGATCCTTATTGGTAGCTATAAAAGAAGGTGAGATAAAGGGGTTCAAACTTGTGCATAATGTTGATCCAATTTTTCACCAATAGTTCATAAATAAAACCATTATTTTGGTAGAGGCATATGTTATGGAGGCTAAAGAGTTGAAAAAGATCATTTTGAATTATGAAGCATCTTCTCATTAGAAAATTAGTTTGGAGAAAAGTTCATTGTTTTTTTCAACACTCCTTTGGTGAGACAAAATAGAATGGCTACTATTTTGTGGTATCAAATAAAATAATTCCCCTCTTCATACCTGGGTATGCCTCTTTCTATTAAAAACTATACCTATTGGATTGGAATCCTCTCTTGGAGAGATTTTAGAAAAAACTAGTAGGATGGAAAGGTAAATTTCTTTCTCTAGCTGGTAAATTGGTCCTCATTAAAAGTACTATGCAAAGTCTCCATATTTACTTGATGTCATTATTTAAAATGCCAAGAAAAATTTAGGAAATCTTAAGAAAATTTAGAGGATATTTATTTGGGAAGGCATAGAGGAAAAGATTAAGTTTTTCTTGTTGGTTGGGAAAAAGTATGTTCTCTAAAGAGTTGTGGAGGTTTGAGTTTAAGGAGATTAAACTAGAATCACGCTCTGATTACTAAATTGGCCTAGAAATTTATCATTATTATGACTTATTGGTCAAAAATTATTCAAGATAAGTATTTGAAATCTAGAGAGGTGCTTAGATTCTTGGAAGATGAACAATTTATTAGAGGATCTTGTTTCTGGAATTTCTTGACTTCCAGCAAAGAGACTATCATTAAAGGAAGTAAATGGAAAATAGGTAATGGACAAAAAATTAATTTTTGGGAAGATATATGGTTATTAGATAGACCAATCATCTTTACAAATACTTGGGCTTAAATTGGACTTGAGATCCAATGTATTCATGAGAGTAAATCCCATGAATATTTTGAAATTAATGAGGGTGTTAGATGCTAGAAATCATTGAATAGTGACAGGATCCCTAAAGAGGCCAAGGAAATTATAGAGGATATAATGGATTTGGTAAATTATTATCATATTCCACAATTGGTAAAATAAGATGAATTCATATGGAAATATTCTTTTGGAGGAGATTATAGTGTCAAATTAGGGTACAAGTTGATTTATTAAGCCCCCATAGAAGAAGCCCCATGGATAAAGACTTGGGATAAGAATATAATCCCCAAATTGAATTTATTTTTATGGATTTATATGAAAATAAGATTTTGATGGTTGATAATATTAGGAAAATAGGCATGGTTTTAATAAATAGATGCTATCTCTGTAATATTGATAGTGAGTTAGTCGCCTATCTGCTAATTGATTGTCCCTTCACCTTTGAAGTTTGGAGATTCTTTCTAGAATTGTTTTTAATAAATTAGGCCCATTTGTAGTCTATGTTGGAATTGTGATTTGATTGGAATCTTAGGAAAATAGGTATGGTTTTGATAAATAGATGCTCTCTTTTCAAGATTGACATTGAGTCAATCACCTATCTGCTAATTGATTATCCCTTCACCTTTGAAGTTTAGAACTTCATTATATATATTTTTAAATAAATTGGGCCCATCCATAGTCTATGTTAGAACTATGGTTGGATTTGAGTCCTCCCTTTCATAACAAGATTCTTAAAAAAAGATGACATTTTTTGTTTCCTCATAGTTATTGGGGTATATGGAAGGAGAGGAACAATAGGATTTTTAGAGGAAAGGAATTACCAAGTAAAGTAGTAGATAATAAGATTAAATTCAAAATTATGTAAAAATTAATGTCTATTCCCTAGTTTAAACCCAACAGAATGAATGAAGAGGATAAAATCATTGTCAGTAACTGGAAAATTGAAGGATCCCATAGTTGAAGCCAAAAAAAAATTCAAATGGAGGGTCCCTTCTCTAAGATGGGTAAAACTTAATTCCAATGGAGCTTCCAAATGAAACCCAAGCGAGTCAAGTGGAGGTGGAATTTTAAGGGATGAAAAATGAAATTTTATAGATGCATATGAGGATGTAATGGGCACTCAAACTAACCATTACGCAAAAGCCTTGGTAGCCTTATGGGGACTAAGAGTGGCTAAAGAGATAATGATAAATACGATCATTATTGAAGGTGATTCACTTAACATTATCAATTATTTGTCTAAGAAGAATGCAACTAGTTATAGCATAAAACATATCATTGAATAATCTTGCTTGTTAATTGAGTCATTCTAGGAAGTTGTCATTTAACATGTGTACCAAGAGGGGAGTCATACAACTAATTGGTTTGAAAATGAATGGGTGGTGCTTCGATCCATGATGAGGTGGACCTTTAAGGAAGATTTATATACTTAAATATGTCAAATAATGACATGGAAGCATCCTCAAGAAATGGATAGATGGGGGCCTATTCTAATCATTTAACTTTACTTGTTCTAATGTTGTGCTTCATTTATAATGCAATAATGAAAGGAGGGTGTGGAAGGGTGAGGTTCATTATTTCTAAAGGGAATATGAGATTTCACTTGTGTGAATCTATTATGTAGGTTAAAGTGGCTCTCTTAATTGAAGCATATGAAAATACATTAGGTGGAAGTATTCATTTATGGTCTAATCTAGCAGAGCTCAAATATCTTACAATGGCGAGCAATAAACCAAGGAAGGATTGAGCCAATTATTAATGATTGTTTGAAGGAAAATAATGAAGTGTGGGATATTTTTTAGGTTGGGGGCATGACATATTTCATTCAAAGAGTGGAAGGGTGTGACAAACACATATCAGAGGAGTTTTTCAATAAATGGAACAATAGAGAGGTGTTTTTTAATAGAGTCTCTATAGAGATAACATAGGAGTTGATTGCTTAGGTGACTAGACTCAAAATGGAAGTTATAAAAATGTTCAAGATGGGTATAAATTTCAAGGAAGAAAAAGACAAGTTTGTCCAATAAGGGGAAGTGTTATACCCATTACATAATGGCTTTGATCAAGAGATATTTCCCCAATAGTATGATGAAATCACCAAATAGGTCATGCTTTATATCACTCTTTAAGGTAGACATAATGTTGTCCACTAATCTCATTTCATCTTTTTAAATTATTTCAAGCATCAAATCCCTTTAAGTTTACCATTCTACATTCTACTTTCACTTGAGAGCTCAATTTATGATGTAAAATGAGGTAATAAATGTGAGCCCTTGCACCATTCTGTCATTTTTATGATATATAAGTACTTCAAAGGAATGAAAAGAGGTCCTATTTACTTCCCAATCCCATGAAATCAGAAAACTAAGAAAGGAATTTTTGAGCCTAAAGTTGATAAGGTTAATTTCTCCAAGATTAATCCTAATGAAGGGAAAGTTCTGAGTAAAGAGGGTAAGTAAAATCCCTTGACCAAAATCTATAAGTAGTAGTTAAAGAGGCATCCAAGTTAAAGGCTAAAAAATTAAAGGGATTCTAAGGATGATCATGTACTCATGTAGGATGATAAGGAAGAAGAGACTGTTGAGGGTTTGCTTGTGTTGAACTCTAAAAAAGACAAAATTATAGGGGAAATCTATAACCCAGAAAAGATTGTAGAGGTGGATAACCTCAATACCAAGAAGAAAAGCATTTTAGCTAGAAAGAGGAGACAAAATGCAGAATTTGACAAAGTTTCCAATTCTCTTATAGGTTAGATTAAAATTGATAATATTGAATATGAATTAGGATTTCATAACATGATGTTTAGATGGTTCATGCAGGAACTCACCACTCAAAAGGAGCAAACAAAAGCCTTGAATGATATGGTATCCCAACTGAATTATAGGGAAGCACAAAAGGAGATAATCAAATGAAGAGTTGAGGGATAGAGTCTCCAGCCTGGAATGTGAGAATGCTAAGTTGAAGGAGAGTGTGATTTCACTAGTGGAGGTTAGTAAGGTGTCAGTGAAGGATAGTATTACTAATTTAGAGACCCTAAGAACTATTTTGAGTAGTATGTAGAAAGAAGCTGATTCTTTGACCAAAAAAGTTTAAAAATACAGTGAATGTGATAATGAAATAGGTTTAACTTAGACATACAAACATATGGATATGGACTTGAAAAGGAGTATTTGTTATTGGGAGGAGGCCTTGGATGGCCATGATTACTAGTTGTTTTTTGGGGGTTTTTAGGTCATTTTATAGTTGATCTTGTATTTTGACTTTCATTAGTAGACCTTATTTATTTGGGCATGGTTGGCTTGGTTTGCATGTTTCTTGTATAGAGTTAGGTTCCTAGTTCAAAAACCCCAGCTTTACCCTTAATTAAAGAATGTATGCTCGTATACATAAGGCATGAAAATAAAAATCATCATCCACTATCTTACTACCAGGAAATGTTTAGGGACAAAAGGGGGCCTACTCGTGGATATAAGTTTTTTGAAATTTCATAAATCTAAAATTCTATAGATAATTTGAGATGGCTACATTCAAAATTTGAAGATGGTATAAGAACATGAATTGTAGAATTTCGAGTCTAGTTTCCAAAATAATATATATTTTGAAAAAATGGTTAAGTATAACTAGGTCAAAAATTTAAAATTTGAAGAGAAAATCTTATTTTTTTAAGAAAATAAGGTAGATAGATGGCCATGTATCCCACCATTTTTTGAGCATCATTTAATATTGTTTGAAACCCTTTGGTGAATATTTAGATAAGATGTTCTATTTTGTGACCTATATAGTGTTATGTTTTTTCAATTAAATAGATCCTAAAAATTGACAAAAAAAATTGAATAGCTAGTTGTTCAAGCCCCCCAACTAACTTAAAAAAATAAAAATTGATTTTTTATGTTTTGAATGTGTGTAGAATTAGACCTAGTTTATGATCATATAATTTGTTTCAAACTTAGATCAATGGAAAAAAATTACATAAACATGAATGGGCATGTACATTTGTGGCATAATGGACTAAAAAAGGTATAATTATAAATCGACATAGTTTGGACCCTTAAAAATAGTATATATATTTGTAAAGAGGAGAGCATGCTCATTGTCATGGTAATAATTTTTTGAATTTTATTGTTGAAATCCATAGTGTATTTGGTGATGAATGTTTAAATTTTTTTTTTCTATCAAAACTCTCATAATCGATTGTAAATTGACAAGGCCAAGCCTTTGGCTCAGGAATCCAAGCCATTTTTGAGCCAAAAAGCTTAGGTTTTGAATTTAAACTTGCCATAATACATATGTGTTATTTGTTCATAACATACAAAAAAAATATCTCTATGGGTACACATTTTTTATGATTATATCTATGTTCTTAGGCTCCTTAATAGTGGTGTATCATGATAATTTCAATTGTAAATTGAAGTGTATCAGGATAGAGGAAAGGTCCCTAACTTTAGGTATCGAATTAAGGTGTTGTGGAATCACATTAGGCTTCAAAAAATTTACCTTTTTTAATATGTCAAATTAACCAATTATAATTAAGGTTTTAAGGTATAAGTCATTATACATATTATGATATAAAAAAAATTATCATGAGGGGCCATAAAATGCATTTTTTGATCTATGACCAAAACTTAACATTTAGAGCACCAATCTATTTGTGCATTAGAATAAATATACTTGAGTCTCATTTTCAAGATGTGATTGGTTAATTTTAAAATTTATAGAGTAAATTTTGAAAAATTATAAGATACTACATGCTTAACTTTTGGTGCACTTTAATATTTATACACACCAATACATGTTCCATCAATAGAGCACACCTTAACAAAAATCATGTTAGACTATTGGTAGGTGCAGGTCACAACTAGTACATTTCATCTATACACTACCACAAAAAATATGTTATTATATTTTTATAGGCTCAATGGATTTAGTTAATAGGTTATGTAAAGTGTAGATGATTTTTTTGAGCTCTATAGATTAAATCATGCAATTTAATCAACCTAAATAACTAACTAACTAGTTAAAGTGATAGAGCCATTAAGACTAAATGAAATGGATGAATAAAATAAATTCAAAATAAAATTATAATCATAAATCTAAGTTCTCTACACCATGATTAAATAGAATAAAAAATAAAAAGAGATTGAGATTGGATCAATATACCTTGGACTCAGATTTTGACACTATGATGTTGCTTAATAAAGGATTGTTGATGAAGGATATTTGGACATGGGTTTACAATGGATTCCAAAGATTTATAAAATGGAGGAGAGGATTAGTTTAAATATAAAGAGGAGAGAATGATCTATGGAGGATATTTAAAGTTGGGAGAAGGAGATCAATGGTTGAGGTTTATTTAAGGAATTTAAAATTCCTTGGAAGCCTCTAGATTTAGAGGTTTATAGAGAGGAGGGGTTAGAATAGAGAGGATTATAGAATCTTTAAATACTATAATCCTCTTAGGCATTAATTAGGATTTAGTTATGGATTAGGTGAGTAATTAGGGAACTAGGGGTGTAGGATAGCCTAGGATAGGCTAGTAGGTGGGTAGGTAGGCCATGGGAATTTAAAACTCTTAAATAATAGATAAGTGGGGATTAGGATGGGATAATGGGGTTTTATGATAAATTAATGATGAAGATGGAATAAGGTTAGTAGATGAAAAATAATAGAAGGGACATATTAGACAAATAGCTATAAGGGCTGATTTTAAGACGGGATTAAATGAGATAAGCATAATTAATGTCGACTAATATAAATATTAGTGATAATAATGTAGGTGAGAAAATCTAAATGCATACATTTTTCCAATCTTTTAAAATTAATTAAAATTAGAGTGAAGTGTAAGGATTAATGGTCTTTCAAAGAAAAACCATGTCATGTATGAATGTTAGTAACTAATCTTAGGGGATATGATGCCCCCTATAGGGGACATGCAGGGAAGAATGAGATGGATGGCCACTCAAAATAATAAGTGAGGGATGGGATGAGATGGATATATAAGGGGTTGGGATGCTATATGTGAGATAAATGATGAGGAAGATGAATTCATTATGAGTAATGAGCTACAGATTGATGATGCCCCTGACAAGGACACATGTACATGGAGTAGAAATGATTGGGTCATGGTTATAAACACATCCCAAGGAGGAGTAAACCATAACATGATGATGATAGGATTAAAATCCACAAGATTTAGACTTATCCCAAGTAAGGATACATGTAAGGGAGAGCTATAGGCTAGGATAAGATGATGATTTAATAATGATGGGTGTAGCTCAAAGCTAAAGTTGAATGATACGATGAAGATGATGATAGAGAGTAATTTATATGATCAAGTTACCAATGAGTAGCGATGATGCCCCTAGAAAATACACATGCAATGGAGTGAGAGATGAGATAGTGATGGTGGCCAAGCTATTCTTGAGCACTAAAAAGTAGACAAGTACTACCTACTTATTTTGAAAAGACCTTAAACCAATGTAGTTCTGAATAGAAGATAAATGACAATGATTGATTAGACAATGAAGATCATTATGATGATGATGATTAGTGATTATAGGATGATGTTAGTGATTAGAAGATATGACATAAATGATGGGATGAGGATAAAAGATTGGATATTAGTCGAATGGGTCATGAGGAGTAGATTAGTGAGGGGAATATGGATTATTAATTAATTGGGATGAATGATGAGTGTAGGTGATCAATCCATCATAGCTATCATAAGTCTCATCATAATATAAGAAATTTTATAGACATGGCACTTGGTAATATTCTCCATGATATAAAAGGACATGATGTTAAAGTGCATAGGCAAATAGAGAACTCTGCATCCTCAATAGAACTTTTGGTGACCTCATAGCATCCCTATTCATTACCTAAAATACAAAAAAAACATAAGACAAACAAGATATGTACATGATAAAATACATGTAAACAAGACAAATAAAACAAAAAAGTAAAATAAATGAGTATCTATATGCAGTGTCTCAATGCCTTGTCTAATGATGGGATGAGTGATTAGGTGATGGGTTGGATGATCATGAAGTGATTGTGGGCTTAGGATGGGCTTGGATTTGGATAGGTTGATCATGATTAGGATTATTCTAAGATGTTACCCCTAGTTGTGGATATAAGGATGAAGGATGGGAGGTCTTTGAATACTAATTTGGTCTTGAAATCAAATCAAAAAGTGGCCAAGGAAGGAGATTAGAAAAGTGATGACTAAGGATTACCAATAGATAAGGCATTAAAAGAGTTAAATCTATTAAGGATACTAGGAGATGATGGGATGAAATATCTTTCATACTAGAAAAATAATTAGATGGGTACTAGGTATGAAGAGGCAATGATAGGAAAATGATGGAATCAATTACCTTTCATACTAGCAAAAAAGTGATTTGATGGGTGCTAGGTATGAAGAGGTAATGATGAAGATAATGATGAGATCAAGTACCTTTTACACTTAGCAAAGAAGTGATTGGATGGGTGCTAAGTATGAAAAGGCATTGATAGATAAGTGATGGGTGCTAGATTAAATTCATTGACAATGTGATGAATGTTAATAACACTTAGTCAAAAGGATGAGGAAGATATGAGGATATGGGTGAGCACTTCAATTTGGTTTTAAGATAGAATGTGGTATCTAGAGATGGGAAAATAGGAGATGGATAGAGATGGATGTGACTAGGAGATTAGGCATAAGACAATACACAATGGACTATTTTTGGCTTTTTCATATTTTATGATTTTTAGGATTTCTAACATATTTTAAATTTTTAGGAATTTTTTGGAATATGTATGTACATTGTACAAATGGGATTACTTAACAAAGGGAATACCAAGCCTAGAAACCAAGATAAGGATGCAGATAGATGGGATGACAAATAAATGGGGGTGATGTCAAAAAGGGGATGAGGATGAAGGAATAATGGACTAAAGATTGACAATGACCACATCATGAAGGAACCAGATGGCTAGTTTCCTAAGTGTCCATTAGAGGATATGCCAAGATGATTTGAGAACATTTATCAAGACACCTTCCACTTCCTTATGAAAGGTAAAAATTGGAAAGAATGTGACATGATAGAAGATGATGGCTTGTGGATGGGTGACACAGACAAGGTTGATGAGGGTATTGACAAAGGATGGGTGGATTGACAAAGGATATGAAATGGATGAGTTTTCCCCCAAGTGTGGAGAGACAATGTGGATATTAGATTATTTTAGCATGAGTTGGAAACTGGTTTTCATCATGGTACATGCCCAAGGCACCAAAATACTAGTTTTCACCATTAGATGAATGATTTTTTTTTACTTTTTTGACTTTATTGGGCATCTTGATTTATTGGAGCTGGTGTGAGATGAAAGAATGTTAATTCTTGTCTAGATTTTCAACCAACACCAGTTCTAGGGATGTGTGATATTATGATCATGCTACTATACATATTAGGGTCCATGTGACCTTTATTGATGCTTGATGGAGACTCCTTACAAATATCTACACCAAGTGTCTTCATTGCCCCTAAGAGAGACAATGCTATGTAGGGAGGTGATGTGAGGTATGGATTCAATTAGAGATTGATTTTGATAGATGATAGGATCAAGATAGGATGGTATCATGGGTGATGGGGGATTAGGACTAAAATAAATAATAGGATCATGATTAGATGGGGTGATGGCTGATGGAGTATTAGGACTGGTAGTCACATACATGATTAGATATGTGGGACATACTTCATTTTATTGGTTATAATTGATAAAAGACTACGAGGGATCCAAGACACTTTGACTTTGTGATTCTTTGATTTGATCTCTTGATGGATGATCAGCCATGATTTTGAAATTATTTGGACTTTGACTGCCCCTTGGTGCTTAATTTTGGGCTTCACCATGGGAGATTGATTTTTGACTTGATATATAATGATTATTTTGACTTTGATAGCCCCCTAGTACCATATATTGGGCTTCACTAGAAGAAGATATTTTTAGACAAGGATGATGATTTGACTCTTCTTGATTTTGATTGATAAGATCAAGGATGACTTGATTATGATTTATGAATTTCTGGGATATGGTCTTGGATATTTGTATTTATGGAAAAATTTATATTGCTCAAGGGTATAATGATGTATGTTCCTATTCATCCTTATGGAGGGAAGTGATTAAATGATCATTGATAGGAAGAAAGGGATCTATAATGGATGAAGGTGGTGGTGAGTTCATGATGAGATTAATGAGTGGTGATGTGGTAGCATAGTCCTAATAGGGGTTCCTAGGAGACCTAGTTTTGACATCAGATAAAACCTCCAAAAGATCATCAAAAGTATCATGAGGACTAGTTGTAGTATACGCATCTAAAGGATGATTAAATTCACTCTAATTATCTTTGATAGATAAATCTTGTAGGAATTATGTTTTGACTTTATCATCCTAATTAGGATCAAAATAGATGTCTAGTGATACATTAGAGGTATATGGATTAGGAGTATCCTAAAAAAGATAAGCATTATTAGCATCTGCTACAATATCAATAGGGGATGATGTTTATGATGAGGAATCTGATTTGGATTTTGGTGTTGTACATGATTTTGATAAAGATAAGACTTTTGATGCTTACTCTGATATACAAGATGTAATGCTACTATTAGAATGTTCATTATCTATAATTGACCTCTCAATAAGGGGTATTTGATGTGATGGGTGAGAGGGTTTATGAGATATGAGAGGACTAGGCTCATGGGGAGTAGACTCAACTTTGATGGAGGATTTATCAAGGATGGGGGGATCATGTAGGATGGGTCTAGAGTCTTGACCTTAGATTGGAAAGGGAAGGGATTGATCATTATTAGGAAGGGAATCTTGGCATTCTTATTTTTGTTCACCCAGGGATTGAGACTCATCTAGTTCATTCTTGATTATTATGTCACCATGGTCAATGATGTCTTGGACATAGTCTTGAAAAGGTCGACATTGATTAATGGTATGCCCCCAAGTTTGGTGATATATGTAGTATTCATTATCTTTATACTAAGAGGGAATAGGCTTAGTTGGGTTAAAATTTTGAATACATGGATAGGCCATAATTTTGGTGGTGACTAGTTGTTTAAAAAGGGATTTCAAGTAGATAAGAAGGGGAGTATAAGGACCCACTTCATGTTTTGACTTAGATGTGGAAGCAATAGACTTATTATCAAATGGTTTTTGATGTGGTTGGGTGGATGGACTATTAGTGGCCAAGATTAGATCCCCTTTACTAGTATGGGAAGGGGAAATTGATGGTTTATGAATAGCAGATGGAGGATTGGTCTAGGATTCACATGAAGGGGCTTGGATGGGAGGTGAAATGAGTTAAAGGTTATCAACACCTTTAGGAAGTGGGACACCCATTAGAATAAGTTGTAGGAGGATCTCATCCTTATTGGTAGATATGTATTGGTCTATGAAGGTGGAGTATAGCTCCATGGTGATGGTTGATAGGTTATGGAAGATGAAGATAGGTTAAGGATTAAGGATGGTTTATTGAACAAGTTGGGTCCAATGATCTAGATAGTATGATAAGTGATGATGGTGTTAGAGTGGACTAAATGTGATTAGGATGATATAGGACTAATGTTAGAATTTATATGGATATTTCAATATTCATTAACATCTTATTAATGATGCCTAGTTGTTAAGCTAGTAAAAATATGGAGGATTTGATAGGTGCCTAGATTCAAACTAGCAAGAGGATGATGTGATGGGTGATAGTTATGAATAGGCAAGATGATTGGAATATAGAAAATTAGAATGATGATTGATGGGTTTACTATATTTAAACTAAAAAATTGATAAGATGCTAGCAAAATACTGACTAGGATATGAGACCTAACCAATAGGATGGGTGATAGTGGATTAGGTTGAAGGATGATATAGATAGATCATATGAGGACTAGCTCAAGCCTTGGATTAATTTTCTCAAGAGGGGAGGGGATATGACTATGTGATAAATGTGGTAAGGATAAAGGTATCAATACAATGGATAAATATATGTTGGTAATGATGAAATGATAAAAGGGCAAGATGAATGAGATGGGGATGGTTTAGACCTATATGTGACCTACAGATCCAACTAGGATAAGATAATATGGGGTTATAATAGATGGGTGATGAGGTGACTAGGCTAAGGCAAGTTCAAGATAAAAGGTTGATTAGGACAAGATGTGGGCTTAAGATAAGATGTGAATGACAAGACCAAATGTGATTAGGATGTGTGAGGGGGTATGACTAATGATGAGTGAGATGAGTATAGGACATAACTAAAAGAAAAAATTATGTACAAAACAAGACATAGGTGATGAGAATGTGACCAATGATGAGTTTATAATGGTTGGACTAGGAGGGGAAAACAATGTGGAGATAAGATGCGCTAAGGATAGGATGAAGACAAGATGGGGGATGGGATAGGACAATACAAGGATAATATATACAATGAGATGATGATAAGGAGGTGCAAGGTATGATTAGAATATGTAGGTGATGGGAGATGATCAATTATGGGAAGATATGGTTAGACTAGGGTGAGAGTAAGATAGGAATAATATGTACAATATGATGTCTAAGATGTGCAAGATGAGATATTGGTGATGGGGGTATGACTAAATATGAGTGGTTCTAATGATAAGAGGGGATAAAAGCATTTACAAGAGAACAATAATATGTATAAGAGGGTAAGACAAGGATATACAATATGATGATTAAGATATGTGAGTGATGGGGTGATGATTAATGGTGGGTGTATAATGACAAGTCAAGGATATACAAGATGGTATGCACAAGAAGATAATGATAAGGATGTACAAGATGAGATGTGGGTAATGGGGTTATGGGTTAAGATGGAGAGTGGATAATGAGATGATGACAAGGATGACCAAATGATAGAATGATGTGGAAAATCTAGACAAAGGATTTATTATGGATGTAAGAAAAGAGGTGGTTGAGATTAGGATATGTGGATGATGGGGATTTGGCCAATGGGTAGAGATGACTAGACTAGGATGGGATTAAGATATAGATGTACAAAAGAATAATATGTGTGAGGGTATGGTGATAAATATGACAAGATAAGATGTCAATGATGGGGGATAACCAAAAAAGAATGGATATGATTAGACTAGGATAGGGCAAAGACAAGATGAGAGATATACAAAGATAATATGTAGAATGATATGATGACAAGGATGTACAAGATGGAATGATAAGACAAGGATATAGATGGGTAGTGAAAATACCTAGATAGGTAAGTATAGGCTTGGGTAAAGGCTGATTCAGCTCAAAAATAACATTAGTTTAGAAAAACACACACCTAAGAGAGCAATCCATAACCTATGATTAGTAAACTCAAGGGTGTGTAACCCTATTCTTGCACCATCCAACAGATTCATGAATGAGGATATAAGATAGTGACCTATTATGGTATCGATTGAACCCTCTCAACCCCACTCACACTTGATGGCTACTTTAGAGATAATACTGATTCCTATAGTGATACACATATTATGTTCGAAGGCTCCTATGATAGGTTTGCACAAGGCTCTCTAGGTTCATCCCTTATATACACAAAGGTACAATGTGGCCCAAGTCTATGTAGGATGTTATTTAATCACCTTGCATATTGGATCTTAACTACCCCTCACTCCATGGAAACCTTTATGGGGAATTTTTCTTAGGCACATAATGACAACTCTCTTAATCTTTAGACTCTCCCCGAATACTAAGTTTGGTCTAATGCATGGTGGTGAAATCCATGTCCTTGACCTATAAGAAAAGAAAAATGAAAGGGGTTTATAGGTGGTTTTTTATCATATAGGAATCACCAGAAGGATGTAAGGAGGAGAGCATACACCAATCATATCCCTGAGAGATAATCAAATAGACAAAGGATCGATTAACTGATTATTATTAAGTGTGATGTATTTATAAGATGAAAGACAAGAATATACAAGACATAGATGAAAATGATATATAAAAGATAGAGTGATCACAAATGATATATACAAGATATGATTAAAATGATTCAAAAATTATTTTCAAAGTGTCAAATAGAGTCTTTGATAGGTTCCCTATAATCACATGGTTAGTACTCTAAGTGAAACTCAAAAGACGTAAGTTGCAAGTCAATCATTATTAGTTTCGGTAATCAATATTAAGGGGTAAATTGTAAGACAAATGTTATACCAAAATATGACATATAAAAAGATGTTAGGAAGCTAAAATTCACCCCTGTAAGGAACACAATGTTAGTCTAATAAGCCTTAAGAAGCACACCCTAAAAAAATTGTGATTTGGCTTTATAATCCATTTGGGGTGAGTGGGCTATGATGCAGGGGTTTGAGGGTCTTATCCTTCAGTGATTCAAGGGTAAAATCCCATTGCATGTTTGGGACTTATGGGAGGCCCTTAATGACTCAAAATTCATCAAAAATGATTCAAAAAATGCACTAAAAAGGACCAAATTAAAAGCAAAAAATGACTACAAAATCACAACTACACAGTGCAAAGTCACAATAAGAAACTAAAAGATTGCAACTCTAATGAAAAATCATTGATTATGAGTTGTGGTTTTGTCAAAATTTAGTTGATCATGAAATTTATGTGCAAAACCATAGACATGATTGAAAAATCATGACTCAATATGACAAGATCACTATTTACTATAAATTTATAGTTGTAGTTTTGTTATAAATGAAAAACTTCCATATATAGTTATTTGACACAAAAAGATACATATACAAGTTATGAGTAATCATCTAGGTGTGCAAAATGCCTATTTATAAATAATTATGACTAATAAAAATCAATTTTATAATGCATCAAGATATTCATATTTTCATTAAAATGATAAACAACAAATAGAATAGACAATATTCCCAAGGAGATTTAATCCTAAATTTTACCCTATAATATTTAGAGAGGACAATCTTATTAGATAAAATGACAAAAATTGGCTGAATTAAACTAAAATTACAATGTCTCCACTAGGCTTGCAATACCATAGTTTTACAGATCAAGATTGTAATTAAGAAAATGTCAAAATTTATTGTTTTATGGGTGAATAAAAAATGACTGGGGCTAAGTGTTTTGAATATGGATGGTCCTCTTTACCTTTCCATTTCTAGGTGACCCTGTAAATCACACAGATCAAACAGAAAAAACTTACAGAGATAAGAACTCGTTGAAAAAGGGTGGGGGGGGGGGGTTAGCCAACAAGCATAAGTTTAAAGTAAAAACCCCTTATATTATTAAAAAAAATGTAAACTTGAAGATGATGTGATGGTTGGAAACCCCTACAAGATATAAAAAACATCAGACTAAAATCCTACAGTTTATAGTATAATTACCAACTATTAATGATTTATCAAAATCTATAATATTGTAACTATCGATGATAAAATCACCTTTTTCAAGACAAATTTGTGGCTTACAAAGTCATGGTTTTTTGAAAGATAGAAACCTACTAAAATAGATTGTTAGTAGTTTTCAACAAAATTGCTATTTGATCAACAAAATCACAACTATCCCAATAAATTCATAAGTCATGAATCATGGTTTTATTGAAAGGTCAAATATGTGTTGGTTGAATATTTTGTCGATCAGCATACTGATAAACAAAATAGGTCTGATCAGCCAAAGTAGGAAGATTCGTCATCCAAATGTGTAGTTTTACCACATCAGAAAGACACTGATCTCTCCTCTCACCAAGGGGAGGTTCCTTGTAGGTATGCTATATATATGTGTGTATATATATATATATATATATATAGAAAATAATACTCATGAGTGGGACAAACCATCCATCTCTCTTCTTTTAGAGATGATGCACTCAGATCAAAGGAAAAACACAGGGAAATGACAGACAGTACTCCTCTTCTTTCAGAAATACTATTTAGCAAACCACAAGAATACTCCTGACAGTAAAAACAAAATGTAGCAAAGGATGCAATAACTGGAAAATCAAGATGCAGCTCAAAGTCTTCACCTGGATTGCTCAAGAGTAAGATACGAAGGACAATGAGGGCACAAAGTCACCTCAAGGTCCTTTACACATAAATGAAAAGAAAATAAATTAAAGGTGATTATGGGGGCACAAAGTCTCTCCACAGTCGACTCTTTAGGACACCTTTTTTAACTACTGTCACTAATTCTACATGTTGAATTAAAGGAACAGAAGATATAAGTGGTCAGAAATTTGAGTTCAAAGTCTCAACAATGCCTTAAAATTTAGGCAGAGTTTCATTCTAATTGTCCAAAAAAGAGCTCCTTATTACAATAGAAGAAAGTCCCTTATATAGCCTCTTCAAGAAGGACTTGGGAATAATCAATACATCATTTTGGCATTGGAATCTATTAAGGAGACACGCCAAAACTTAGGGGCACTTTACCCATTTGATTTTATCAATGCAAGGAAATAAGTTGTGCTTATTGAAAGTTGCAACTTTTAATGTTCGCCTGGCGATCTGATCTTATCTTCATCGTTCCTCCTTGTCTGATTAATTGAATCAGGTCCTGGATTTAATTTACTATTTTGTTCCTTCTCCGCTTTTTGCTGGTCTTGGCTTTGAGATCTGTGAATGTATTCTAGTTTGTATGTTTAAAAGATCAATGGCTAATTTACTGTGTTGAATTTGATGTTTCTGGGCACGTCATTCCTTTGTCTTCTTTTGGTTTTTTTGTTTGGCTCTTTTCCGAATTATACTTGCCTTTTCAAGCCTTAAGAAATGACCCATTTTGAGTCAAGAAGAGCCTCTCATAAGGGTATCTACCCTTCAGGCAGTCTTTGAATGGCCTTCAGGCTTCTTTGAACTTAGGCTATGAACCATTTTGTTAAATCAAGACATTGAACCAATCAATTGAACCACAAATGGTTCAAGCTGATGGTTCAATTTGAGTGAACCAAACTGATGAACTAAGCATTGAACCGAACATTGAACTTAGACGTTAAACCAAATTTTGGTTCAACGGTTCAAATAAAGCTTTGAATCGACGGACTAATTGCTTGATTGAACCAAAGAATGAATCAAAGTGCTAAAGCTGAGTGAATGAACCAAATGTTGAAACAAAGCATTGAACTACTTGATTGAACCTACCGTTGATGCTTGCTAATGGAAATTTTAGTTTGAACCAAGGCGATGAACCAATTCTAAAAATGACCAATTGTTAGAAATTGATTCTTTTGATTGAACACACCTATAGAAGTCACGAAACCCATTGAACTTGTAGAAATGAGCTTGTTTGCAGTTTGTAGATTTTTGAAAATCTTGAAAAATGAGGAATTTGAATACCCAAGACAAAATTGGGAAAGGGAAGAGATAATTTTGGTCTGTAAGACCAAAATAATTCAAATTTTGTCCCAAAAATGAGTGATATTTTTGGGAGACAACAGCTGGCTCTAGTTGGGGAACTTATATCAATCGCAAAATTAATTGAAAGGAGTAGAATCCAAAATCTCCAGTGTCTTCACATATGCCATTGGGTTACAGAGTCTTGCTACCTAGAAATGAAAGGCATCAAAAATAAAAACAAACAAAACAAAATAGAATTAAAAACTATACAAATATACATATATACATATGAAATGATCTGATACTTCAAGAATTGAAGTATTTCAGATGCTGCTTCTTGAGAGATAGTGAAAATAGTGCGCCATCTTGGTAAACCAACAAGAAGACATTCTGTCCCTAGAAACGGTGAAGGGTGAATGGAGCTCTCCACCAGGAAACCAATTTTTTGCATCTTCCTCTTGGTCTTTCCTTGTTTTTGCTCTATGGTAAGACATGGTCTTCAAACTGAAAACCATAACTCCTTGTTCTCCCTGCGAAGGGTTCCTTTGCCTGATTTTAATTTGTAGTAGCATGGTCCATTACCATAATTGGTTGTTCTTCTGGTTCAGTCTAGCATATGATTGGATTGTCCATATCAAACTCTTGAAAAACTATCAGATTAACATCTCCTTTGATGTGAAGGAGTTTGACTTCTTCATCTTGAGCAATCTTCAATTTAAGCAATAGAGATTCACATCCAGTTGTGTTGTTGGTGTTGCTGACTTGTAAATTGCATGAAGGAAGAATATCTCCTTGAGGAGATATCAACATAGTTTCAACTTCATCATTGGTGGAAGAATTGATGTCATCATCAAAAGCTGATCTCCTATTAGATTTCTCTTCATTAGAGATGGAAGATCCTTCTTTGTTTATACTGCATCCTACCAATTCCCCTGAAGTCTTATTTGGATCAATTCCTGGATTGTCAGCTATAGGACTTTCATCTGCAGAAACATGAACATCATCTATGTAAAGAAATAATTACCCCTACCTGAAGACTCAGATAGAATTTGTGCTGCAGGAGCTGATGTTTGGGTGACCACGTATTTTGTCTCAGACAGGTCCACATTTGGTTCTCCATCAATGTCTAATTACTCAAGATTGACTTGCAGGGATTCAAACTCAGTCATTTGAATTTTGGATTCCTTGACATGATAAATCATGTCAAATGACTGGAATGGATTTGGAAGAGAGGATGGGAGTTCATCCTTTTGATTTTTGGGAGGGGAAGGACTGGTTTGCAAAGCTGAAGTAGAAGGTATAGAGATGTTTGTTGTACTTAATTCTTTGGTAATCACTGGGTCCTTTGATTGAAAAGGAAGAGGGGTTCTCTGCTCAGTAATTGAAATTGTTGGTTGGGGTCGCTCCTCTATCTTCTCTTTATTGGCCTATTAGGCTGATTGATTTTGGGACTGGGTGAATACTACGTATGATCCTTTGATTGATTCACCTTGACTTTTGGATTCATCTTGGTAATTCAAAAAACTAATGTGGGAGTCACCATTTGATTCTTCTAGATCCTCCCTAAAGAGATCAGTGCCATTTTATTACTCTAACTCAGGTTGGAAATAGGAAACATGCTCTGTTTCTAGATATCCAACTACTGAGTTTATTGGAGGTGCTTCAAGGGCAGGATTCCTCTATGGAGGAAGAAGATGATTTTGTTGCCCTTGAATTCTGATGGCGTTGCCTTGATATGGTTGATTAGAGAATGTTCTCCTTGGTATATTTTTATATAGAGGAGCAAAAGACATACTTTGTGCCATTTGCCTTTTCAAGGCTAGCAATTCATTTGCCAGCTTTTGTACCATTGGATCAGTGGTGACTGTGGGTGAGTATTCAGGAGATGAAGAGGGTTTAGCTCTGTTAGGATCTCTCCTTATCTTTCTTGCCAAGATAAGGTCATCTTCTAGCTTATCAGCCAAGTCTTGAGCAGCCTCAAGTTCTATGTGTCTAGCTTGTCTCAACAGAAAACTCACTTCAGGCAGCTGTGAGTTGATGAAGAAACACATGAGATTCTGAGGTGTCAGTTGGGTGATCATGGAAATTTTTTGCCTCAGCTTGTTGAACATGGCAATGAAGTCTCTCCTAGGTTCATGGGGCTCCTTCTTCATCTATGTGAGTTGGGCCAGCAAGGCATGTGCATCTTCTATGGGCTTGAATCTTGCTTCGAAATTGGATTTAAGTGTATCCCAGTCAGTCACTGATTCAGCCTGCAGATGGTAAAACTAGTTTGCAGTAGCACCTTGTAATGTTTCCACAAAAAGCCTAACTGTGATGTCTTCAAATTCCACCCCTATCACACCATAGGCTATGGTGAAGGTTGCAATGTGTTCATCAGGGTGGACTCTTCCATCACCAAATAATTTGGGGAAATTCTTCCTTGAACTGAGTGGTAGCTCATGTAAGGGTGGAGTTAGATTAAGTGGGCCAAATGAGTTACCCCAGGGACCACAAACTGCCATGATCAGATTATGAACAATAAGGATAACACATTTGAGTAGAGTTGCTAGATTATAGGATAAAAATGGAAAATAAACTAGCCCTGCTTCAGCGTAAAGCTTGAGGCTTCAAACTATGCTTTCTTTCCCAGTAGCTATGGTTTTGCAGACTAGATAATATAATGGAGATGGATGAAAATGGAGATGGATGAAAAATGGTAAGGCTATAAATGGATAATGGGTAAGACCCAAATGGGAGTCACCAGACTGTATAATGGATAAGGTGATAATGATAATGGGTAAGACACAGGTGATGTTTCAATCTGAAACTTGAGGTTTCAAATTGCACAAAATTACTGTGTCCCCAGTGGAGTCACCAAAAACTGTTGGTTGAATATTTTGTTGATCAGTGTACTGATAAACAAAATAGGTTTGATCAGCCAAAGTAGGAAGATTATTCATCCAAATGTGTAGTTTTACCACATCAAAAAGACACTGATCTCTCCTCTCATCAAGGGGAGGTTCCCTGTAGGAATGCTATATATATATATATATATATATATATATATATATATATATATATATATATACTCATGGGTGGGACAAACCATCCATCTCTCTTCTTTTAGAGATGATGCACTTGGATCAAAGGAAAAACTTAGGGGAAATGATAGACAATACTCCTCTTCTTTCAGAAATACTATTCAACAAACCATAAGAATACTCTTGGCAGTAACAACAAAATGTAGAAAAGGATGCAATAATTGGCAAATCGAGATGCAGCTCAAAGTCTTCACCTAGATTGCTCAAGAGTAAGATATGAAGGACAATGAGGGCACAAATTCACCTCAAGGTCATTTACATAGAAATGAAAAGAAAACAAATTAAAGTCGATTATGGGGGCACAAAGTCTCTCCACAGTCGACTCTTTAGGACACCTTTTTTAACTGTTGTCACTAATTTTGCTTGTTGAATTAAAGGAATAGAAGATATATTGAAGAAAAAGACATAAGAACAATTTCCTCAATAATAAAGATATTATAGCACAAAGTTTGAAAAACCCACTCGCTTTCTTATTCCAATAACAAAATATGGTCAGCAATCTAAGCTCAAAGTCTCAGCAATGCCTTACAATTTGGGTAGAGTTTCATTCTAATTGTCCAAAAAAGAGATCCTTATTACAATAGAAGAAAGTCCCTTATATAGCCTCTTCAAGAAGGACTTGGGAACAATCAATACATCATTTTGGCATTGGAATCTATTAAGGAGACACACTGGAACTTAGGGGTGCTTTACCCATTTGATTTTATCAATCCAAGGAAATAAGTCACGCTTATTAAAAGTTACAACTTTCAATGTTTGCCTGGCGATCTGATCTTATCTTCATCATTCCTCCTTGTCCAGTTAATTGAATCAGGTCCTAAATTTCATTTACTATTATGTTCCTTCTCTTCTTTCTATTGGTCTTGGCTTTGAGATCTATGAATGTATTCCGGTCTGTATGTTTAAAGGATCAACAACTAATTCACTGTGTTGAATTTGATGTTTCCAAGTGCATCACTCCTTTGTCTTCTTTCAACTTTTCTGTTTGGCTCTTTTTTGAATTATACTTGCCTTTTTGAGCCTTAAGAAATTACCCATTTTGAGTCAGGAAGAGCCTCTCGCAAGGGTATCTACCCTTCGAGTAGTCTTTGAATGGCCTTCGGGCTTATTTAAACTTAGGCTATGAACAATTATGTTAAATCAAGACATTGAACCAATCAGTTGAACCAAAAATGGTTCAAGCTGATGGTTCAATTTGAGTGAATCGAACCAATGAACTAAGCATTAAACTGAATGTTGAACTTAGACGTTGAACCAAATTTTTGTTCAATGGTTCAAAAAAAGCTTTGAACCGATTGACAAACTGCTTGATTGAACCAAAGAATGAATCAAAGCGTTGAAGCTGAGTGAATGAACCAAATGTTGAAATAAAGCATTGAACCATTTGATTGAACCTGCCGCTGATGCTTGCTGATGGAAATTTTAGTTTGAACCAAGGCAATGAACCAATTCTGAAAATGACCAATTGTTAGAAACCAATTATTTTGATTGAACACACCTATAGAAGTTGTGAAACCCGTTGAACTTGTAGAAATGAGCCTATTTGTAGTCCATAGATTTTTGAAAAGCTTGAAAAATGAGGAATTTGAATACCCAAGACAAAATTGGGAAAGGGAAGAGATAATTTTGGTCTATAAGACCAAAATAATTCAAATTTTGTCCTAAAAATGAGTGATATTTTTGGGGGACAATAATATGTATATGGTTAGAGGAGATAGTTAGTAGTTAAGTAGGTAGTTAGTACAAAACCACAACTTATGGGATAGAACCATGACTAAAAAGTTGTTATTACTTGTGCAATGTTGTAACTTTTGATTATGAATGCAAAATTTCTAAAAATCTAAGATTATCTTAATCCATTCAGACCTATAGACTTGCTAAAATAACAATAACAATTAAAATTGTTAAATTGGGATCAAGGTCCCACCGTGGTCACCAAAATATAGATGAAATTTGAGCTCTATATAGATTTAACTATGTAAATTCAAAACACAAACATCAAACCACTAGGGAAGATGATAAAGCCATTAAGACCTAATGCAATAGATGAATATACAATTGAAAACAAGCATTACAATCCTAAAGCTAAATGCTCTACACCATGATTAAATAGATGCAAAATGAGAGGATTGGATTAACATACCTTAGACTCAGATTGACATTATGATGGTACAATGATTGATTATTGGTGAAGATGCAAGGATTATTTTGGCATGAAGACTCTATGAATATCCAAGATAGCCTTCCATGGAGTAATGGAGTGGTTAAATAGAGGAAGGAGGGAAAGATCAATGGTTGAGGTTTAAACATGGTTGATGGAGATCAATGGATGAGGATTATCCAAGAAATTTAAAATTCCTTCAAAGCCTCTAGATTTAGAGGCTTCTAGAAAGGAAGGGGTAGAATAAAGAGGATTCTAGAATCCTCCAACTCTAGAATCATCTTAGGGATTAATTAGGCTTAGTGATGGATTAGATAAGTATTAGGTAGGTGATTAGAGATTAGTGTAGGAGAGCCTAAGGAGTAGGCTAGTAGGTGGACCATTGGGAATTCAAAATTCTTAAATAATGGGTAAGACAGATTAGGATAGGATTAATAAAGGATTAGAGAAATTAATGATAAAGTGGGATAGGACTATGGTTAGTAGATGATGAAATATGAAGAAGGGGACATTGGATAAATGACTAGAAAGTGGATAAATTAATGGGATAAATTAGATTAAGTAGAATTAGTGTTGATTAATAAGACTATTATTGATGATGAAGGAAGATAGCATATTTAGATGAATACAATAATCTTCTAAGGTTTCATATAATTTTTTTTATCTTGAAAACTTTTTCTTTCCATTTTCTAACTCTACAATAATCCTAATATTTGTCCAAAAATGCAGTTTCCACTTCATCCCAAGTGGTTATGGAATTATTCTCAAGGCTCATGAACCATATGATGGCTACATCCTTAAGTGTATATGGGAATAACTTCAACTTTTGATTATATATGACATAAACATATGGTTGGCAGAGAACCTAAAATTCAAAGAGGAATTGATCTGGACCCTCTGAGAATTTACCTCTAAAAGTAGGAAAAATGGAAGTTGAAATGTTTTTCATGGAAGTTGTGTCATTAAGACCTAGGTTGATTGGATTGGAAAAGAATTTGTCCAATTGGGGATATCAATCAAGGTTTTCCATATGTGCATGTTCATCTCCCATGTTTTCTTCCCAACTTTGGTTATCAATCCAATCTAAATTATCTTCTCGTGTGCTCAACCTATGGTATATCTTAGGAGGGGAATATTTGATTAGATCTTCTTCCTATAGAGATTATGGATCAAATCTAACTATTCCAAAAAGAGTATGTTTAGGATCAATTCTCCCTATAGGACAAGATGTTTTGAATAGGATTATTTTTGTAGGCTATGTTTGTGATGGCAAACCTCATTGAAGAGAGAAATCATAAAAATGGTTTTCATGTGCCATTATTTCACTTCTTGATATTCATAGCAAGGATTGGATTTTTTCTTCTTGATTTATTTGGGATATTTTAGAGATAAACCATCCTTCAAAATCTCTTGGGTGGTTCATAAATCTAAAAATTCCTAGATTGTTTTTATATTTTTAAATTTTATGAATGTTTTTAGATTTCCATGTATAACTCTAATGTAGGATCTCACTAACACTTATTGATGAAAGTGTCCCCAATAACAATGTTTAAAATGATAGGCTATCTTTATACCTATCATTTAACCAATTAATGGATTGATGTCATTTTCAACTAGTGCAGTGTCCGATAGCTATAAACAATGAAACCATTTGATATTGGAGTTGTACAGTTCACTGTTTGGGTGGTTCTACTTTTAATATGATTTTTAAATCCTAAAAATGGTAAATAAGACTCTAAATCTATTTTATAGAAAGGTAAAACTAGAAGGTTTGATAACTAAATATATACTATTGGAAATCACACCATCAACATACAGAACTTAAACATTTGGCATAAGACATATAATGTCCTCACTCAACTTGCTCGGTTGGGTAGGATAGTGTGATGTTCTAGAATATAAGAATGTTGTCTATTGTCACTTAAATAAATTTTGAAATTTTTTGAATATGAAATGAATTAACAAACTTACTTTAATTGAAGAAATGCACTCTTGAATAAAATAAATCTTCTTGTATTGAATTGAAATAACTCTTGCATATAAATGAAACACACTTGATTTTAGAAAGGAAATTCACATTTACTTTGAAAATAAATTCACATTTACTTTGAAAAGAAATTCACACTTGCTTTTAAAAGGAATCACTTTTTGATTTGAAAGTAAATCACTCTACATTTAAAATAAACTACTCTTACATTTAAAAGGAAATTAAACTTTGAAATAAATGAAATATACCTAAATTAAAGAAATACTTCTAAACTATAAATTAAAAAGTACCAATTTATTCTGATCTTTAGAGAGAAGTAGGCCCTTGCTCCTTCCTCAAAACATGAATTTATTTACTCAGTAATAAAAAGAACTACTAAAATTTATTTCATTTAAAAGAACATATACACATATGAAACACTTATTCTAATTTCTGACTACAATTGATTCATTGACTAACTTTCTAAGCTATCTAAAATGAGATGAAGACATGTATTTAAACACATCCCAACATCTATTCAGAGAGTAAAAAATATGGGTGATCTAAATTCCCAAATCCACTTATTCAAAATATAGACAATCTAGGAATTAGATCCCATGCTTTTAGAAAGTTGTTGGAACTGACTCAACTAACTATAGATAGAAAATAACATAGATCTGAAGATACTTATCTAGTTTTACAAAATAGAAGTAAAAATATATCTAGACTATTTTAGTCCATTACCATAAATACTAATGTCTAAAATAAGATATCCAAATATACAAAGTATATTTACATACAATAGATATCTTTATAATCATTATCTTAATTAGTATGATCAAATTGAATGTCTTCAGATCATGCTTGGGTGTCTTCGAAGCATCCTATACAAGTCTTTGGAGTAATTTTTATGGGTCTTCGAGGCATGCCTAGACATCTTTAGAGAAACCTATATAATTTTTTGAATAACCCTAAGAATGTCTTTGGATCACTTGTAGAGTGTCTTCAGAGCATCAAATCTTTAGAGCTCATTCGTCTAATCCTCAAAATTGTAGAAAAAAAAGTTGCCAAAATTGTTTTCTATCTTCTTAAAATTATCCCATCATTGGAATGTGTTTTTGTTCATAAAATTGTACTATTCATCCAAGTTAGACACAATAATAAAGTAAATAATCAACAATGTATTTCATACAAATAAAGGACAAATTACATTTATTTCCTACTTAGATAAGACCTTAAGTATTAAATACAATGCAATATATAACAAAAAAAAACACTTTATGGATAGTTTGTATAGATATGATGATCTATATGGAATGCTCATCAAGTCTAAATAAATATGTTGATGATTATGTTGAAAAATGTTTAGAATGTCAGTGTGTAAAGGTTGAATACTACCATCTTGGGGGTCTATTGTATCCACATGAAATAGAAAGAGATAAATGGGTAGTGGTTTCACTTAATTTTATTACAATATTTCCTAAATTCCACAACCCACATGATATTATACTAGTAATAATTGACAAAACAACCAAAGTTGATCACTTTTTTATTGTAAATTTGACTAATGATGTTTCTATTTTTGTTTATTGCTTTGTAAAATAAGTGGTTTGATTGCATGGTATGCTATAAGTCATTATATTTGATAGAGATAAGTTGTTCACATCAAGTTTGTGGAAAACATTAACTATAGCCTTTGGCACTCGACTAAGTTTTAGTTCTTCATACTACCCAAAAATAGATGGACAAACTGAAAGATTGAACCACGTAGTTGAAGACATATTGCACATATATGTTATAGATCAACAAACCAAGTGGGAGGATTATCTCCACTGAGTTGAGTTTGCTTATAATAAATCTTAGCATTTTGCAATTAAAATTCCTCATTTTAAATCCCTTTATGGATGAAAATGTAGAACCCCACTTGGCTAAGACAACCTAGAAACCTAGGTCATTGCTAGTCTAAAATTATTACTAGAATATGATGATAAAATGTACATAATACACCAAAACTTGAAGTTTGATTCTGATTAAAAAAAACATTATACTCATCTAAAGATAACACCTCTTTATTTCACTCATGGAGATAATGCCTTTCTAGATGTAAGGTTGTAGAAGAGTTCTATCAAGTTTGGTAAAACCTTTAAGCTGGCTCCCCATTTTATTGGCACATTCAACATCTTGGACAAAATCAGCCCTATTGCCTATCAGATGGCTTTACCTCCTTCTCTATTAATGATCCATGATGTGTTCCATATTGCATTAGTAATAAAATATGTACCCGATCCATCTCATGTATTGGATTGGAAAAAATTGCATGTTTTAGAAGAGGAAAAGATGCAACTAGAACCAATGAAAATCCTAATTAATTGTAATATTATGTTAATAAATTGAGAAATCCAACAAGTTTTGATACAATGGGACCCACTAAGTACCATAAGTGCCACTTGAAAAAATACACAACTATTTAAGCAACACTATGCCTAGTTGTTTTGATTTGTCATGGAGATGACTCCTCTTTATGGGGAGGAGGATGTTATAACCTTGCCTGCATATCTCATTTTCATACTATTATACCTAGTATCAACATAATTTTACACTATTCAACACTATTTGGAGCTATTATTTTTAATGTTTTCAAATACTAGATAAAATTTTATAGCTAGAGTTTATTTTGTATATGAATTATTTGGTCCTAATTTTTGATTTTCTACATATGTTGTTTAGTTTAACTTTGTATATGATTATATATTACAGGTACTACAAATTCCATTTATAGGTGTAGGTATGGGTGAAATGAGCTAGATTGGTGATGGATTCTGGGGATTGGGAGATAAGTAATAAAGGCAACTAACATAGGTAAAAAGGGGTAATATAACGAGCTAAAAACTTGCAATAGTCCATTTTATATTTTTTAATTCTTGATCACCTTCTTGACTTGTATATCTTTCATTATGTTGTCTTCACTTTGTATGTTTTATTAAATTACTGGATTATTTGTGTGTATCAATTTTAGTCTATTATTTTCACTTCAGTTGTTGTTTCAATCCTATTACCAATGTATACTTATTTTGCTCTTGTATGAGCCTAGGCAACGTTGACTCCTTGTTTAGCTTGTTTGGTGTTAGTTCTTGAAGTGTCTTGGTTGAACCTAGAATTTTTAATATTTTTTTATCTTATTAGATAAGTATTGTTTTCTTTCTCATGTATGCCTTGGCATTGTTTTCTAAACCACCCTCTCTCATCAGTATCCCCCTCCAAGCTCCTAGCAAAAGGACCCTTGTGATTTGTCTTTAAGTCAAAATTAGTAATAATGTTATTAATTGACAAATTAAAAAATTTCCATGATGACCTAAGTGGATTCATGGGACTTTGACCAAATCAAAACATATCATTGCAATTTTTTTGGTTTTTGGTAAAATCAAAATTTTGCGTTAATGTCTTGGGTGACTTGGGAGGAGCTTAGCTCAAACCCTCAATGTTACTTCACTTGTTAGGTTGTATTGACTAATTTGACCACAAGTCAAATTAGAGGTCACATTTTACACCCTAAAAAACCTCTATAACATGTTTGAATGAGGTCATTTATAATGTGTTTTAGCTTTGTCTTGTATAGTTTGTCCTATGTCATTCTAAGGTCTTTGTTGGGTCATTTTTTGAACTTATATGGGTTTCCCATAGAATATAAATGTTTAAAACGAATATATAACATAGTATATGTCATATTCATGTCAAATATGGTAATTTTGGACTAATAATTATAGGTGCAATGTTAAAATCAAGAAGATCAGGTAGTTTTAGGTAGTTTCAAGTATTTGTATGACATGTACAATACATTTGGAATATGTGGTGACTTTAAGAGTGTCTATTTGGATTCTTAAAGTCCAACTCCATGCTTGGGTAACTTTGAAATACCTAAAATTGATCAAACTTATTTCTTCTTTCTTGTTACTCTCCTAAACAAGCAGAAATGGTCAACTAGTTTTAATTTGGTATGACCAGGAGGAGGTGAGTTGGAGAAAGTAATGTTGAGGGATGATAGTAATCTATGTTTACTCAAAATTCTTGGTCATAATTTTAGGTTTGGTGGCCTAAGCTCCATAAACCATTATTAATAAGGTCTATGACTCTTTTTTACTTGCCTATCCCCAACACTTCAGGGTTTCTTCTTTGTTTACATTATTATGTGAAATTTAAGTTATATACATGATCTTGAAAATAATTTACTTTTTCCTCATAATGTTTTCAATCTTTATTTCACGTGTGAAGGTGAATTTATGAGTAAGACTATCTCAATTTTCTAGTTGAAGACACTATTGAAGTTACAGACCAATGTTTCACTATTATAGAGATATTCTCATGTAGGTGGATTTAAGAGAAGGATAGGATGTTTGATTTCAACATCTAGGAGAATTATTGATAAGTTATTATTTGGATGTTAAGTCTCAAAGAGTAGCACTTGGTGAAGCAAAAGGTCTAAAAGTTGCACACAGTCACATACAATCAAGTGAGATTAGGTCTTGATTAGTCACATTGTTGTAACAAATAATTTTTAAGCTAGTAATAAGTCTCATAAGGTAGAAACAACATGATTGAGCTATCCAAAATGCTAGAGATTTATGACAAGTTTCCAACTTAGCACATTATCTTATATCTTGTAGTAGCACCTATAGGAAGCTTCATCAATGGTCTGAGTGCAATCCATAGAAGCCTAAACAAAGTTGAAATAAATATGTTTTAACTTGTTTAAAACCTTCGTTCAGGTCTAAGATCATATAAAATACCAAGGTGTCAATGGTAAGGTTATTGCATTGTAGATAGACCTAAACCTTGTTCCCAGTTTGAAAAAGTTGCATTTAAGAAGTGTTACCTTATTTTCTCTAAATAAGGTGTTTTCTCGTACAAAATTCATCTCTTGGTGGAGTATATTGAGGTATAGGTAGTCTAAGTAGTTTCCCTCATGTATTGCATGCCTAGGTTAATGATTTGACACAAGAAAGTGGTTATTTGACTAAGGGAGAGTAGTTTTTGGGTGGCTTCTAACTTAGATAAGTTCTAACCTAAAAACACTCAGTAAACACTATATGAAAATGATTATCAGCAACTTAATTTTTTGTGACCTATGATGTTGAGTGAGACTATGGTATAAATAGAATGAAATGATCTCATACAGATATGAAATGGTTCAAGTAGCCTAAATAAGTATCAAATAAGATGAAGCTCAGGGTAAGAGACACACCATCACCTACAGGAATTCCATGATTCCCCAAATGGAACATCTACAGTCTGACTATAGACCCACATTGATGGTAGGAAACAAGATGTTGAAAACCCTAAAGGCATAGATGTTAAATATAATGGAAATGATCCAATGATATCATAAGGATCAGTAAATAGAAATTAAGTACTTAGATACTGATGAACATCTACAGAGATCCTTTGAATCCTCCTTAATTGTCACCTACAGGTGACACAGTAGATAAAATAATTATAACAAAGGAAAGATGTGGATTGAGAAGGTTGGTAGAGATGTGGTATGATAAACATGTTTGAAACCACCTTCATAGTGTTTCCATCAACTTAATGATTTTCTCAAACCAAAGATCTAGATCAAGACAAGTTTCAAATCTCAACCTACATCTAGCTATACCTTGCATAGTCACTAGGTTTGAGAAGCCAGTCTTGAGAGATATATGATGTTGAGAGGTATATAGGTGTGATCTATCATTGAAATTTGGTGTATAATGTACTCATGACCTAATATAACATATCATAGCCTCATTTTGGTTGAGAAAATAGGGGATATGCCCTTATTTTTGTCTTAGATAGAGGGCACTCCCAGTCATGATGAAACTATAGTCTTAGTGTGTAGATGATAGGATAATTTGATGAGGAGTCTTGGGATAATAAATAATGTTGTGGAACATTTTTTTGGAGATGAGAAAATTTAGATAATACCTCATAATAACTATAAATCACATAGGGTTGTCATGGGTAACTAGAACTCAATTAGGCCTATTAGGCCTAGAACTAAACCAAAGCCCTACAAGGGTATAACCTCACTTATAATACCATATGACCATTCCAATACACTTGGTATCCTTAAAGTGGAGGTATAAGGTTTATTAAATCCATGAATTTGTGTAGGAACTATACATAGGGTTCATTTTTGTCCTAAAACCATCTCAGTGGTGTCTAGAATGCACTCAAAGAGTTTGAAGACCATTTTAAAACACTCATATCTATACAGACCTATTTCATGGTGACTCAAGCACTTGGGTAAAGTTTAAGGGGGTCTTTTACCCCAAATTTATGCAATTTTTCAATAGTTAGACATCTAATTTTTATGAATAATCGTTAACAGTCCTAAGCATCTAAAACCCTCCTAAAACCTTATCTAGAACCCACTAGAGAAAATATTGATGGAGATGAATTCAAAAGTGTTCAAATGACTTGGAAATTGTTTTGGAATTGTTGAATACTATCCCATGATACTTCCCACCCAATTGGTCTGTAGTATCACTTGTATGGAGAAGGTAAAAATAAGGTTTTCTACAAGTTTTTGATTGTTTTAAAAGTGCATAATGGAATAGGTAGATGAGAACCATTGGAAGAGGAAAGTAGGGAATTATTATAACTCCATCAATAAATTTATCACCTTATATAAGCATATAAACACTTTTCTTGAGTCATTCATCATAGGTAGTCTTAGATAGGTAGTGAAAGGACAAAGTGACTGCCTAGTGAGAAGGTGAGAAGTTTTTTTTTGAATCCTTTTAAGGTCTACCTCATGTATTTAAAGAAAAAGAGACTCTATATAGGTGTCCTAACATATATTCCATATATTTTACTAAGAAATTGAAGGCAACTTGGATGAAAAATGTGAAGAATGAGGCCTAGAAGACTAATGAATGACTACAGATAATGAACACAAGTGTCATGAAGAAGGCTAGTAGTTAGGGAAGCATATGATGAATGTCACACCTTATTTATAACCCCCCTAAGATATTACACATGTGTCAAGTCTTCTTACTCTAGTTTTTATAAGTCAAGATATGCCTCATCATGAAGGTATTTTCAAGAAGGCATTTGAAAGGTCTCTACACCAATTTTGGAGAGTTTGTCATTGTTCATATGGACACTTGTCCAAGAAGACCTTCATGGTCTATTTCACACTCCATTATCCTAAAATTTAAGTAGTTTTTATTCCTTTACACTTGGCCTTGTGACATTTCCACTTCCCTTCTTCTCAGTCTTTACATACTCTATAAATGCAAAAGCCATTTTGGCTTTTTGAAAAGAATCCACACCTAGTATGGTGAAGCCCTACTGGTTTGATACTTTATTTTGAATATGAAATAGATATTTTAATTCTAGTTTTTAATTCATAATTTATCTTTTCTAAGTGTGTGAAGTGGTGTATAGTGAAAGTTTAAGTGATTAGTATCTATCCTTGATTTATCTAAACCCTTTCATAGTTGATGCAAGTATTTCTCACTCTAATAGGTCACATGAAGAGTATTCAAGTGAATTTGTCTATATTTAAGTGTAAATAATGGCCTTAGTGTCTAAAATCTGACCTATGGTTCACTTACCTTGAGTAGTTCAATGCATATCACCTCCATGTTTGAAATACTAATGTTAGAGCAATTCAAGATTTTAAGACTAGTGTTGTGAGTCATGTTTCTTAGTGAAACTATATGATAGTCTAGTGGAGATATTTATGTTGTACAAGCAAAGAGAAGTCTAGGGATATAGCCCTTAAACTAGAGGTTTACCTTTGCTATAGGAAACCCATAGGCCTAGAGGTAATCCAATGTTGCCCAAATATTAGAGTAGGATTGAACAACCATATCTAGGGTGAAATATTTGGTGACAATAGGTTGATGGGAATAGTTAGGGAGGAGGAGAAAGGGAGGAAGGTGTAGAGAATGGCTTGGAAGAGATGAAACCCTAGGGTAGCATCATGGAGGAGATATGGGGCATGAATACCATGTTGAGGAGATAGAATTAACCTGTTAAGGCCATGGATAAAAAAGGGAGGGCATTCCAAAGGAAGTGGGCACCAAATTTTTTTGTTTTCTCTTCTATTGAGATTCAGGAAAAGAAGTAAGTGTTGTAATTATTCTTTCCTTTCCATGAAAAAATTGTTGTGTTCATTTATAGCATTAAGAGGTTAATTAATATTATAGAAAAAATAACTTGCAAGTTCATAAGGAAGTCATATGACTTCTTGATGAACCTGTATGGGTTTGAATGGATTTTTCTTGCTAAAATTCCATTATTCCGTTAATGGATTGTTAAAAAATCTAGTTTTAGATTTATGAGCTTTGTAAAAATTAATTGTTTTCAGATAAAATCCTTGCTTATAATCATAGTAATATTATTAAGGTAGATGCACAAATTTGAGGGATAAAAAACAAGACTCAATGAAAAATACAAAGCATTTTTTGTAAAGGGTGTATGCCCTTTTAAAAAAAACCAATGAAAAATAGGAAAGGGTTAGTCCCAACCCTAAAGGGTGTATGCCCTTTACAGTCCAAATGACATATGTGTTTAGATTACAAAGGACACACACCCTTTGTAAATGGTGTACGCCCTTTAGACTACAATGTTTTTTCCAAGTTAGGTGTTTTTAAAGGATTTATTAAAATGGTATATTTATTAATATAAATGTTAAGTATAAGTTTATATTCTTATACTTTAAATTTATTTTACTAAATATAACAAACTAAGGCCACTCAACATCTTCTAAAACTAATTATAGAGTTGTAGGATTTACCATTTAGAAGTTAATTTTTCAAATTCCATTCCAGTCAATACTTAGTTTTCATAAATTTAAGATCAAAAGGTAGAATGAGAAACAAGGTTTAAAATCATGTTACATATGTAATATATCTATACCATTGAGGATTACATGTCTATTTTACCTACTTAAGTATTCCCTATCTACTTTATCTACTTGAGTATGCTCTACCTAATTAAATAACCAAGCCATAGCTTGATCTCAAGGAGTATACCCTACCTAAATACACAATCCATATATTGATATATACTATTCCCTATTGGTGTCAAATTAAGTTCTCCACTTACTCAGCTTAGTCTACTTTAAGGTCCTCTAGAAACTTGATTACAATTAGGTATGTTCCTAACAATAAATTATCTCTTGGTTTATCACAAAAGGTCTTCTAAGTATTGATATTGAAAGACTAATGAACTTATTCTTTAGTATTATCTCTTGACTTCTTAGCCTTTGTATTCAGATCAAAAGACACTTTCAATGACTTAAAATAGGGTACTTAGTCCCAATATAGTAATCTAACTTCAATCAAAACTCTTCTTTGACTCCTAAATCACTCAATTATACATCCTCACTTATTTGAATAATACTATGAGTATTTCACCAATTATTTGACTCAATCTTCTTAGTGCATGAATAACTTCAACTCAAAACTCATATGATAATAACTATACACTTTATAGGCCTATTAGACCAAATTATACCCCTTAAGGAATTGATACAAAGAGGTCTAGAAATACCTTACTTTTTGACTTAGTCAATTCAAAAACTCAAATGAAAACATAAATACAAGGATAAAATATTCATAGGTGTCCTTACACAAGATCAAAATACCTGTTAGATCACCAAAGTGCCCAAAAATTTGACTAAGTCCTAAGCATTGTTATAATATTATGTATAAGCATGTTTGGTCTTGAAAATGTGTTATTAATCTAAGCTCATCAAAATATTCTTATAAAGTTTTATTAATATGTTTGGAGACTATCTCTGAGGATAATAAACCAATTTCCTTTATTACTTTTTTAAGAATTAGAATTCAATAGAAACTCTACTCTTTATGTCTAGATGGACTAATCTGCTTACTTAAAAGGATATTGACTTGGCTTAATTGTCAAATGATTTGAATCACTTTAATTTTAAGTATTTTATAATGTTTACATAATAAAATTGGATATTCATAAGAGGTTTATATTTAATCAACAAAGTTGGAGATGTCATACATTACATCTACCACATACATGGTACTCCATGTAGGTATTTGGTCACTCATACATGACATATTCCTATGGTCATGATATGGTCATTCATATTGGACATGAATACAACAAATAACCTTACTTCACTCAATTTTCACCTAAACCATTAACCCCAAAACCCTAACCCTAACCCTAAACACTAAACCTTATACCCTAAACATTAAAACCTAAACCCCAAACCCTAATCCATAAAACCCTAAACCATGAACACTAAATAATATACCTAAACCCTATAAACTAAGCCCTAAACCTTGAACCCTTAACCCTAATACATTATCCCTAAACCAAAAATAATAATCATAAACACTAAAATAAATACCCTAAACATAAAAAATTAAAACATGAAATCGTATACTTTGTACCCTAAAACCTAAATATAAGCCCTTAAACCTAAACCCCAAACCATAAACCTAAAATCCTAAATCCTAAACCCTAAACCCCAAGCCTAAAACCATAAACCATAACTCATAAACCTTAAACATTAATTCCTAAATTAAAAATTCTAAACCCAAATTGAAAACCAAAAACTAAAAACCTTAAACACTAAACCTAAATCCCTAAACACTAAACCCATAACCCTTAAGCCTAAACCTAAAAACCCAAACCCCAAACCATAAACTCTAAATCATAAACACTAAACCCCAAATCCTGAACCCTAAGCCCTAATCCCTAAACATGAAATTTCAAACCCTATACACTAAACACTAAGTTCCAAACCCAAAACCCTCAAGACCAAAACCCTTATTCTTACACCCTAAACCCTAAACCATAAGTGTGAAACCATAAACCCAAAACCCTAACCCCAAACACCAAACCACAAACCCTAAAAGCTAAACTCTTGGTCCCTTGAGCCACAAACCATAAATCCCAAACCTTTAAGCATAAAATATAAATTATAAGCCCTAAATCCTAATCCCTAAGCCATAAAACTAAAACTTGAACCCTAAATACTAATCCATATACACTAAACCCTAATCTATGAATATTGAAACATCAGCCATAAACCTTAAACCCTAAATTTATATATCCTAAACCTCTAGACATAAACCTTAATATTGGGTTATCACCTATTTAGAGAAAGGATAGGGGTCATTCTAACATATATAGAGAAATGAGTGACTAGGGAAATTTTTATAAAAGGATTAAAGGTGGATTCAAGATGAATTCCTAAATAATTTGTGGTTTTTTAATCAGTGGGTCTATCAATATGCATAAATGGCTAGCATGTAGCATTCAACCTATAACATATATATAATAATGATACAATCATTCGTACATTACATCTACCCCATACCTAGTACTACATGTAGTTATGCTATCAATAATACATGGCATATTCCTATATTTATAATATAATCACTCATACCAAACACAAATGTATCTAATCACCATAGTACACTCCATTTACACCTAAATAATTAACTCTAAACCCCACACCCTAAACACCAAAACCTTAAATATTGAACCCTAAACCTAAACCATAAACACCATAAACCATGAACACTTAACCCTAATACATTATACCTAAACCCAAAACAATAATACCTAAACCCCAAAACCTAGACCCTAAACATATAACCTTAAAACCTTAATTCCTAGAACCTAAGCCATAAAACCTAAAATTTAAGCCCTTAACCCTACAGACCAAACCATAAGTCCAAAATACTAAATCCTAAACACCAAACCATAAAACCTTAATCCTCTACCCTTAATATTAAACACTAAATATTAAACACAAAATTCAAAATCATGATCCTTAAACCCTAAACATTGAACCCCAAACCTTAAACCCAAAACCTTGACCCCTAAACTCTTAACACTAAACCTTAATCCTAAAACCCTAAACCTTTAAAGTTTAACCCCCAAAAACCATAAAACCTCAAATCCATAGACCCTAAACCTTCAAACCTAAATTCCATAACCTAAACAATCAACCCCGAACACTAAACTATAAACTTTGAACATTAAACCCTTAACCTAAAACCCTAAAAATGAAACCTAAATGGAAAACACTAAACATACACCACATAAGAATGATAAAAGAAATGGTAGTTCAACATAACCCCCTCTCCACTTTCCTATCATAATTCTTACACAAGCTCAAATATTTCAATGCAAGGAGAAAAAATGCCATAACAAAGTTAGTGGAAAAAATGCTAATAATTTATACTCATGACCCATATAATTATTTTAGAATAACTCAAAAACATGAGAAGATCCAAAATGTTCTACTCTCACTCAATGATTTAGAAATAATTGTGTCTAGAAGAAGGATTTCACCTCATATGAAGTAAACACAAAGAGGTAATTTTTGATCTATCATCACTTTTCATCATCCCTCATCATTAAAAATTACTTTTTTCCATGCAAGTGTAAAGATGATATTATCTTATTTCCACCATGTAAATCATTCAACAATGTCCCTAGAATAATCCATCATGACCCTATCTAACCTACTAGATATGATTGAGAATAATCACCCTAGTACACTCCAATCATAATAAAAGGAATTGAAACACCATTAAAGATTCATCTAAAAAAGATATTTTTTAGTTTAAAACAAATTTATACTAACTAATAGATTGGAATAAACTCTACTATATGAGGGAGTGACTAGGGATGATTAAGGAGTGATTAGGTATGATGAGGGACAATGAGGGAATGGTTAGGGATAATGAGGTATGAGGACAAATAAGGAGGGGATGATTAGGGATGATTAGGGATGATGAGGGTTGATGAGGGGGTGATTATGGATGATGAAGGATTGACTAGGGATTATAATAAATGATGATGGTTAATGATGAGGGATGATGAGAGTGTGACTAGGTATGATGAGGGATGATGAGAGAGTGATTAGATATGATTAGGGTTGATGAAGTTTGATGACAGAGTTTTTAGGAATGATCAATGATAATGAGGGATGATGAGGGAGTGATAGGGATGATCAGGGTTGATGAGGGAGTGATTAACAATAATGAAGGATGATGATAACCAATAAGGGAGTGATTAGGGATAATGAGGGACAATGATAATTGGTGAGGGAATGAATAGGAATGATAAGTGAATATGAGGGTTGATGAAGGATTGATTAGGGATGATGAGGGTCAATGAGGGAGTATCTTATGTGAATTTAGAGTGATAGAATATGACTTTATTTTATGTGAATTTGGAATAATGGATGATATTGGAATTGAAGAATGCCTAGATTGACCATCTATCTAACATTTATATTAAAGTGAATGGTATCTTTTTAGAATGAATTTGAGTGGTGTTTTGATTTATTATATTTTGAATGGATTCTATATATACATAATATTTTCAAAATTTTATCACTTATTAACACTTTGTATCTTGCAAGAACCCATCGAGTCTCAATCTCTCTTAGTGTATGGCCTAAGGGGTGTACCAAGAAAGGAATGGGAAGACAATTTGTGCTTAAAAATATTATTTTCTCTTTTTCCACTTGTTATCTACATACTTGTCTCCTAAAAACCTTATCCCTAAGCTTATTATTCTCTATTATACCCTCTCTAGTCATTTCCCACATTTTATCCTCTTTTTCCTCACCTTAATCCCCTTTTGTAGTCAGTTGTACTAGGTCGAACTTGGATAGTTTTGGGTGATTTTCACTTAGGAACTAGTTTGGCTCTTGGCTGACCTAGCTCATGACCTAGTGAATAATTATCCAAAATTGTACTAGGTTGACTAGGTCAACCCTATTGGCAAAGATTTTTGGAAGGGTTTAAGGTCAAATCCACCTATATATACAAGATCATTTCTCCATTATTATACAAGAAAATAAGAAGCAATATATATATTATGTATCTGCTTATTGACCATTCTACTTGAGGAGAAAGCTTAGGGTTCCATATTGTCTTTGGAGATACAGATCTTGTATTTTAGATGCATTGATAGGTTATTTAGCCTAGAGATAATATGTCCTTGTCATCCTTACATACCATAATAACCTCTTGTGAAGTACCTTGGCCAAGGGAGAGATTGAGGTTTAGTGGGTTGATCTTCAAAGGTAAGTATTCCTAACTTTGTTCCTCCTTTGTAAGAGTAGATAGATATGAATTTGTACTTCAATTCCATGTATTAGTATTATGTATACATTAACATGAGTATATGTCTTCTATGCATGTTTTTTTTTTTTCTAACGTCCATTTTGTGCCACAAGCTTTGGTGAACACTAGATTAGATTTACTTTACTTGTTATTAGTTTAGTGATATATAAAAACATAGGACTCACTTAGGGTTATTACATGATTGTGTTTGAATAGAGGCTTTGGAAACCTCCCTAGAACACTGTATTTAGTAAAAGATCCTATAATTAGGTCTAGCAGATCCTCATATTGGTTATGATCTTGCTTAACAAATATGTCCCCAATCAAAAGTATATGTTATGATCTATCTTATCTAAGTTAAGATTGATTTATAGAAATGATGCATTTCTAATTGCATGCATTCTGGTGAACCCAATGTGAACCTAAGCCTTGTAGGTTTTGTTTTGCTTATTTTTCATTTTTGTTATCATATATTTACAATATTAGTCAAAAGCGTCAACACAGTTCTAACTTCTATGCATAGGCTTAACAACATAGCTGCATCCATATGACTCTATTCTATTTGTACAAGTTTTCCATACTTTAGTTTAGACTACTAGGTCAACCCAGTCAACCTTGTAAATTTGTAAGCATCCAGTTCAGACTATTAGGTCAACCTAGTCGATCTTATACATTTTTAGACTTCTAGTTTAGCATATTAATTTGACCCAGTTGACCTTATACATTTTAGGCATTCAAAAAATAGGATCTACAAAGCTCAGTGAACATAGTTATCAAAATTTTCAAGTATAAATCAAGGTTCTTCATTAGTAATATCATATTTATTTGCATCTTCCAACCCAACAAGGTTCTTTTCTATACTTCTTTATCATTCTTAGCATTTATTACAGTTCTATTTTTCATAGTTTTTAGTCTTTAAAACTATCCCTATACAATCAATTAGGTCAACCATGTTGATGTAGTTTTGTATTTTTCCCACTCTCTACAGTTGCCACAATTTATTTGATTTGGTTCTCTCTTTTAACCAACTAGAGGGGAGCATTCTTGTTGAGCTTAGGATGTTGCCACATCTAGAAGGCCTTTACTTGGGATCAAACCATCTCATAGATACACTTCCCTCTTCTCTTGGAAACCTCTCTACTTTGATTGATTTGGACTTGTCAATAAATAATCTCACAGGCCCCATTCCTGCTGAATTGGGTAGGCTCGCCTAGCTACAATTACTCCACCTTTTTGAAAATTAGTTGTTAGGCACCATCCCCTCCTCTATAGGAAACCTCTCTGCCTTGACTGATTTGAACTTGCCAATAAATAATCTCATAGGCCCCATTCCTATTGAATTGGGCAGGCTCACCCAGATATAATTACTCCACCTTTTTGAAAATTAGTTATCAAGCACCATCCCCTCCTCTATAGGAAACCTCTCTACCTTGACTGATTTGAACTTGCCAATAAATTATCTCATAGGCCCCATTATTGCTAAATTGGGTAGGCTCACCCAGCTACAATTACTCCACCTTTTTGAAAATTAGTTGTCAGGCACCATCCCCTACTCTATAAGAAACCTCTCTACCTTGGCTAATTTGGAGTTAGCAATAAATAATCTCACAAGCCCCATTCCTACTAAATTGGGCAAGCTCACCCAACTACATAGCCTCCATATTTCCAAAAATTAGCTGTCAGGTACCATTCCCTTCTCTATAGGAAACCTCTTTGACTTGATTCAATTGGCTTTGACTATAAATAATCTCATTGGTCCCATTCTTATTTAATTGGGAAGGCTCACCCAACTACATAATCTCTAACTTTTCAAAAATTAGTTGTCAAGCACCATTCCTTCCTCTATAGGAAACCTCTCTACCCTGATTAAGTTGTCCTTGTCTACAAATGATCTCATAGGTCCCATTCCTGATAAACTAGGCAAGCTCACCTAGTTATAGATGCTCTACTTTTATGAAAACCATCTCACTAGACCAATCCTAACTTCCCTCCTAAAGTGTACCACTCTCACAAACCTAATTTTGAGCTAGATACAGCTAAGTGGACATAATCTATGGGAACTTGGTTCCAAGCTCATCAATTTGCAATGGATTTCTTTGTGGGGAAATTGGCTTAGTGGAAAAATACCAAATTCCATTGGAAATTGTTCCAAACTCAAGTTACTTAATCTACATGACAACCAGCTGAGAGGAATGGTGCCTACAGAGTTGGGTAAGTTGTTTCTCCTTGAAAGGATTTGGTTACAATGTAACCAACTTGTTAGTGGTAGTCAAAGCTCATTTGCCTTTCTCACTACTCTTACAAATTACACCCAGATGAATGTGATACTAATGTCATATAATCATTTGTCTAGTGTTTTGCCTCCATCCATAGGCCAACTTTCTTCCAAGATTTCTTACTTAGATTTAGCATATAATAATATAAGTAGATAGATACCTCAAGAGACTACCAATCTTTTCAACCTGACCTACTTGGGCTTAATCCATTATATTTTAAGGGGCTACATTCCACATGGAATTAAAATATTACGTAAGTTGGAAAGATTATATTTGAGTGGCAATAGATTAGAAGGAAGCATTCAATATGAGATTGGTCAAATGTAAAGTCTCAGACTATTAAATTGTAATCACAACAAGCTATCAGGAAGAATTCCTACTTCTCTTGGTAAACTCCAATAGCTAAGGAGACATTTTCTTCATCACAACCATTTCTTAGGGGAGATACCTGGTAGTTTAGTAGAATGTCCCAATTTAGAACTGCTTGACTTTTCTCACAATGAATTGAGGGGAAACATACCTGGAGAAGTTATGGCCAGTCTTAAAAACATTCAATTCTATGTGAACCTATCATGAAATTTTTTACATAGACCCTTACCTGAAGAGATAATTAAGATTGTAAGTGCTCAAGGAATAGATATTTCTAGAAATCAGCTTGACAGAGAGATTCCAAGCATTCTAGCCAATTACCTAGCACTAGAGTACCTTAATCTCTCTCACAATGCTCTTGTAAGTCCAGTACTAGATGCACTTAACAAGTTAAAAAATTTAGAGAGTGTTGATCTCTCTTCCAATTTGCTATTAGGTAAAATTACTCATGTCTCTTATATAGTTAAAAGCCCTTTGCTACATTAATCTCAGTTTCAACAACTTGATAGGTCCAATTCTAGAACAAGGATTATTTATAAATAAAAGTGTCATTGCATTATTGATGGGAAATCCAGGACTCAATGGTTCAAAAAAATACTTGTTACCTATATGTCAAAACTAGGGACAAGGAAAGCATTCACTGCTTACAAAAGTAAGTTTATCAACTGCTAGAGTCACTACATTTTTGTTATTGTCTTTAATCTTGGGAATCCTGTGGAGGAAGAAAATTTTGAGACATCACTTCGATATCTCAAAAAATGTGTTTAGAAGACTTGGGTATTCAAATTTTACATATCAAGATCTTTTCAATGTAACAAATGGATTTAATGAGATAAATTTTCTTGGAGTGGGTAGCTTTAGATCAGTCTATAAAGGGATTTTAAGGGATGGCAAGGTAGTTTCTATAAAAGTTATCAATTCACCAAATGAAGAAGGTCATAGAAGTTTTAAAATAGAATGCAAAGTCTTGGGAAGGATTCGGCACCACAATCTCATTAGAGTCATAAGTGCTTATTCATACCTAAAATTCAAAGGTTTGGTTCTTTAGTTTGCATCCAATGGGAGTTTGGAAGATTATTTGTATCCTGAGAGCATTGAAGAGGATGTTTGTAGACTGGGGCTGAGTGAATGTTTGAACATTGCCATAGATGTTGCCCATGACATGGAATATCTTCATTATGATTATTCTGTCCAAGTTGTACACTATGATTTGAAACCTAGAAATGTGCTTTCAGATACCAACATGATAGCACTTGTAACCAATTTTGGTATATCAAGAATAATTAGTTCTACAAACTCCATGGATTCCTTGAATACAACATTTGCTCTCAGAGGATCTATTGGCTACATTACACTTGGTACACTTTCTTTTTACATAAAAATTATTTTGGTTTTTTAACATTATTTAAAACAAAATATAATCATTGATTCTAGCTAACTTGATTGCAGAGTATGGATTGGGTGGAGGAGTTTCTATAAAGGGGGATGTCTACAGTTATAGAATTTTGTTGTTAGAGATGGTTACAAGGAAGAGACCAACTGATGCCATGTTTATGGGAGACCTAAACATGTGAAATTGGGTGAGATCAACTTTTCCAAATAGGCTAGTGGATATTATTGATAGCAAGTTGTTAAGGAATGTGAACATGGAATGACATAGATACCTGGTTTCTTTCATACATGTTGGCTTTCTTTGCATGAATGAATCTCCCCATGTATGACCAATAATGAGAGAAGTGGGAAGGGCATTGGAGAGTCTCAAAAGTACTCTAATAGAAAGTGCAACAATAGCCTTCACTTTAAAAACTACTATATCAAATCTGGTATGCAATACCAATACCGATGCAACAATAGAAGGGGTGTCTGATAGCCAAAGTTCTACATTTAGTTGATAATATTGAAATTTTGAAATGCATAAAAGGTTTGTGAGGGAGTGTTTATACAAGGATTTATATTTTGATATTGTAGTTGTGATAAGGATCTATATTGTGATATTATAGTCATGATAAGGATATATATGGTGATATTATAGTCATGTGATAACAATTGAAGTAGAGATAAGGGTAAGACTACTTTAGTAATAAAATAATAGCCTTGGTTTAGGTATATTACTGTGTAGTACAAAGTACAATGAATAATAATATGATTGAGATCAAGTGAAAATGAAAACTAGGAGAGTTGAGACCACAAAGAGACTTCGGTTGGCATCAATAATTCTTTAAGAAACAACAAATTATGTTTTTCATTGGAATAATATTACAATATATCTTGTAAAGCTTTTATTCCCAACTTTTATAATATTTTTTTCATGTTATGAGAAAAAATGATTTATTTCAACTAATAAATATATATTTAAATAATGAGATTTCACATTTTAAGTGGTTACTTGAATGGTTTTAGAGATTTTACATTGTAGAGAAGTCTAGCATTTATTTACCTGATTCCACAAATTCAAGAACTACTTGCCTAAGCGCAAGGGCTTACTAGGCATTACTCTTATTTTTGGTATAAAAATAAGAATATTTTAGCGGTACATGAAATAGAAGAAATATGTTGTCTTATATTACTGCATGTTAGATATAAATAATATAAAAATACATTATATCAGTGATCACAAATGAAAGTTGGTCTTGGGAATTTCAAATTACAATTTTTTTAGGATTCTTCTAGCAAGGGGATGCATAAAACCACCCCTTCAAAAACTTGAAAAATGAAAGTTTAAATTAAAAATCAAAATATCATACTTGATCTTAAAATTGGATCTTAGTGCTCCATTAATTTATTTATGACTCTCAAGCATATACATATATTACATAAGAACTTAAACATGGATTTCTTTATATAGGTAAATTTTAGTCAATTAATGAATCTGTTGATCTATTATTTCACTTGGGGTTTCTAATAAACATTTCTTTAAAACGTTAGTCTAACATCTTGTGAATGTATAGTTTTCTAAAAATTTAGCCAACCAAATTTACTCGTAGAAAATTTTCTCTAAAAATTTATCAATGAATTGGGAAATGAAGGATTTTGACCCCATACTCCTCAATATTTAGTTATGAGAATAATATCACCTTGAGAAATCTTGGACAATAATTGAATATATTAACACCCCAATAATTAGAATTAAGATATTTTTTTCACTTTTCACAAAATATTTTGGAAGAAAATATAGTCCCTTTTCTTGCATAGTAAGTAGGATTCTGTATCACAACCCACTAATGTGTTATTTGTGTTTTTAATAGGAATTTTATTAGATATATTAATATCAATAAGATAGGGATAGTGTATCTCACCTTATCAAGAAATAAAAATCCAAGATGATGATTCTATTGAAGAAGTGAGGAAACATTACTTACCACAAGATATGGTTGTATTTGCAAGCACAAGGTGGTGGGGTAACATAAAATGTATAAATCACCACCACCATATTCCCATATATAGATTCCACCTTGGTTTCATTAGTCGTTTGAGGATGTCAATGAAAATGCCTTGCTTATATATTAAACAACAAGTAGGGGTTGTTTCAAGGATTGAGGGAATTTTGATAAATTATGAGAGAATTAAATAGTCTATCGACTATTTGATCATGATCTTATGTTTTGGGACTAGGATGGGTTATTTGTTTTTTGGTAGGCATCTTTTCAAGTCTAAAACCTACGTATTATGACTTTTATTATTACAAATATTAACTTGATGAGACTAAAGTATGCTTACAATTCTCCAACCTGTTAATTAAATTAGTTTTCTATTCTCACTATAATATTTATTGATATTTTCATGAATGTGTAATATGTATTGAAGTTGTGTTATGTGTGAACAAAATATGATTATGTTGATGCTTTTGATAGGGACATATTCATTTTTATCAAGTATAAAACATATACTATCTAATTCTCTCTTTTGGGAGTGTTGTATTATGATTTTATATTTCAAGCACTCTGGATATTTATTGAATTTAGGAAAACATCTTACAAATTATAACACTATGACAATACTATAGGTAGACATGGTTCAAGGTAATATATATTGAGTACATTTATCTTTTAAATTGAAAATGTTATTCCATTTTCAGAGGTTAACTATTCTCTATGTAGTATTTGTATGCACTTTTTCCATACCTTTACCACTATATTTCATTGAAAGATTGTCAATCTTGAGTGGAAAGAGAAAATCTAGCACAATTACCCTATGTTGTACTTTGAGGTAGGTGACATGTTTTAGTTCAAATTGTTAGTCATATATAAAGTATAGAGGCCGAATTGTTCTTTTTAGTACCTATTAAAATAAAAATTTATAAAAAATTTGGACTCTATATAGGTTTAGTGACAACATGCTTCTCTTCTTGTGGGTGTCTGTAGTTATATAAAAAGTTCAAGTTGACACCAGTGACCAATGTTGATAGCCTTTAACAAAAAAATTATAGTCTAACTAGGACAAGAAGCTTAATACATCCAATCTAATGTGGTTTTCTATATTGTAAGAATTATAAAATTAATGGCCAATTATATTTCCAACTCTAATGGAGATAATGTTTTTAGATAAGGCTTATAGGGATTTTAAGAAGTCATTCACAGACATTTAGACAAAAATAGGTTTATTAAGACCATTACATACAATATTAGGTATTTTGTATGAACAAATGTGTTGTTTTAGTATAGTTCAATAACTTCTAAGAAACAAAGATTAAATATGGGAGGGGATATGCTTTATAGAATACATAATTTGAGCAAATTCATTGAATTTTAGATTTTATTTGTTTAGGCACAAGTTTTCATTGAAAAATATGAAAGGGCACCAAAGTAACCCCTATGACTTAAGAGAGATTGATTCTCAAGTAAATATCTCCATCGAAAAATGTACCCATCTCATCATTTATGCACTCTTCGTGTGTAAATTTAGAACCATTTTCCTTCCCTTATTTGTCCAAAATATGAACAAATTTTATTTTGTTATATATTATTTGTATTTTTGAATTTCCCTATTAAAATTTTTAAATATGGATATTCAAATTCCAACTAATAGTATCTCACAAATATACTTACTATGCAATCATTGAACATATTTGTATTAAATCTCTAGATTCAATTGGACAATAGTTGCATTGTATAGAATAAATATTTTTTATTTATCCTTTACAATTCATGTTGAAGCTAATTCCTTCCCTCTATAAGGTAAGATATTTCATTATTTTATTATTTTCAATGCTATAATGAATTTTACATGCAATATTTTTGAATGACATTCTTTCATATACATAATAGGGATCCATTTAGATTAAAATATAACTTTGGATGGAAAGGAAGTCCTTAGTATTAATGTGGATTGAACATTGATATGTATAAACCTATCTCAAATCATAAATGTTATAAAAATACGCCTTCAAGTTATAGAGTATATCATGCCCTAAACTTTATTTTAGTTACAAAAACATCAAATTGTAATGTTGGTATTAAGTGTACATCCTATTTTTTTTCCTAAAAGTATAATATTGGAAATAAACAAATGCTAACTGTTACCAAAATAGGAAAATGTAAAAGAACCATTTATCTTCAATCACACCATAATTGTAGTATTACATTTTATAAACATGTAATGGGGAAGCTCTAAACAAATTTAAATTTTTGAATATCTAAATACTTGCTTGAGAGGATCAAATAGATTCTCCTAAATTTTATGTAAGTGGGCAAGGGAAATCATTTCCTTTTGTTTCTTGCTTAAGGTTTTCCATTTATAGGCTTGAAGTATAAATCATTCTTATTCAATGCATACACTTAAATTTCAAGTAGGTATATACCTTTTTGTGAAGGTTTGAGACAATATGTGTAGAATTGTCTGTAAAGGCTTCCTACACACAATCAAGTAGAGACAATAATTTTGAGTCACATGGAAAATTAACTTTGAAATAGATATATCTTGTAGTTTACCAAATTATATAGTCAAGGCATTGTATCTTCAAGGATCTCATACTCAAAATTTAAAATTTATTATTGTTAAAAATTGAGAAGTGCGACATGTTAGTGGTAGGAAACACTCGTGCATTGAGACAAAAACCCACTATCCTCTTTCCTTAAGTTGTTTAGGTATGGGAAATAACATATGTGAATTAAAAAAAAATTGTCCATGTATATCAACCAATGGAAATTGTATTTGCTGCATATCACCAACAAGTAGAGCAATATCCTCAAGGTTTTGGAATCCAAGAGTTTGAATACCTTTTTTGGTGTCTGAATACATATCAATGTTGCTATATGAGTACTTTATTGAGAGAGATAAGCCTTTATTTGGTTTGATACATTATTTAATTTCTTTTGTTTGTGAATTTGACTCTCTATTTTTGGATGTTTCAATGAGATATTATTCATGACCACAAACTTTAGTACTGCTTAGGTTAATTATGAACACTAATATAAATTTAAATTCACCTTTTTTGGAGATAACTAGGAAAAAAAGACACCATGTGACAAATAATCATAGAATAATACTAGTCACAAGAAATTAATCTTTTCTCAAGGCTTGTTGACTACTTCATATTATATTTATAGTTATACATTATTTTTAATAGAATTCCATCATTTGGGGGTTTGCTTTTGGTTGCAGGAATTGATAAATAAAAATTCAACTCCCACATGCATAAGTATTAATGCACTAGTGCCTTGGGCCAATGGCCATCATATGATCTTGTGGTTTTCTTTTTTGATTTCTTTGCCAACCTCTTATGTTAAGATTGTTAGATAAATCATTGTTTTACTAATTACATAACTTGGTTTCATTTTTTTTTTTCATGGAGTAAGAAATTATGCCTCAAAATGCGAGGATAATTACTCTCAATGAAAAAGTCACTGAGCATTGCCAAAAATGGATAGATGTATCTTGATATAGTTATTCTCATGATTTTACATTTTTATCATAAAATTATTTCCCTTTATTATCTTTTTATATTTCTACCTAGTATATGGGTCCCAATTCCATGTGTAGTCATACATCTAGTTTGGGGATCGACGATTCTAATTTTTTTAAGGAGCTTTGTTAACTATGTTTCCATGTATTACCCTAATTTTTGAGTTATACATTGTTCAATGATAAAAATATTTTTTTCATGTTCAATCATTATAATTATATCTTTCCATCTTCTCTTTATTCCAAATAAACTCTTCGATTTATTTCATCAATTGGTTGTTGTAGGTGCCTAAGTGATTTCTGGGATTAGATGAATGAAATCAATAATGTGGCACTTAAATCATTTTTTTCTTTTAATCAAGCTATCCAACTTGGGCACAATGGCAATGTCATTGTTGCACAAATTAGTTAATAGTTGTGATATGGGGAGTAATAAAGATTGGCGTCACAAGTTAGTCATGCAAAGAAAAATGACACCAAGGATGTGTTATGAAATAAAAATTAAGATAGATAATATTGAGGTATCATACCAATATTGTGTTTTCTTGGATATATGTTTCTTCAGTTGTGTTACTTTGTTATTTATTTTAATGTACATTGAAATGAATAGGTCTGTAGGGGGTTTGAAATCTTTATAACCATCAAGTGTATCGACCAAAATTCATGCTAAATTGGTGATACTTGTGTGCCAATTACTTTTTATTATAAAATTGAGGGATTCTATTGGGGCCATCACCCATTTGTGAAATTTGGAAGAACAATGAAAGAAAGATTAGGAAGAAGAGAGAGAATGAAAACTGTAGAGGAAAGGAGAAAGAGAGGAAATAATTATTATGAAGCCCATTAACCTCCCAACACAAATTTATACATCAGTTCAATAATAAAAATAAAAAAACATTTAGTACAAAAAAAAATCCAAAAACATAACAATAATACCCATAAGTATGCCAACAAATAAAACTATTAGAGAAACTACAAAACTATTAAATGAAGGGAATCTGCTTGAAATAAATGTTGACTATGCTCAGACTAGAAGAGGGGATAGACTTGGTCTCCTCCCTAGCTAAAGAATGTTCCAACAAACCCACCACCTAGATATATTACTTTTTTAGCAAGATTTAGTGATATTTTAGTGGCAAGGCAACCAAGAGAGAAGTAGACATGAACCCTAGAATCCACAAGCTTGTGAAAAAATTAGCTTCCCAACCCTAATACCTAGGTTTGACCATAATTTTACTAGAAGATGATTTTATAGAATCTACTTTTACACAAACCTAGCGAAGAAAGTAGAAATTTTTTTAAAAAAATCCAATTGAGTAAAAGAAGAAATAGATTAGAATAAATGAGGGTGATATGTAATCTTCAACCAAAAATAAAAAGAATGAAGTCTAAGTTGGGGATAAATAAGGGAAGTTAAACCTTTGTACATGTCACAACACTCATCTAGAACTGAGGACCAACTTGAGAGAAAAGGCTTCTATCCTCTACATCAGTATATATTAGAATGAAGAAGCCCTTTTGAGAAAAGAGGGAAGAAACTATAGTACAGCTGAATAAGGAACACTACATTGAGAAAAAAAAAAGGAAGGGAACCTCAAAAAGGGAAGATACACCAAAGAGATGGCGGTTTTTCATCCTTCATAATCCACACCACCTAGGCCAAAGATGACTCATCCAACTCAAATTCAGGGAGAAACATGCTCAAAACAAAAAAATCTTCTAGACATTGGCTCCCTTGAGACAAATATTATAAGAATAATATTTTCAAAGAATACCTCAGCATATAACCTAAAAGTTTGGCGAATTCAGGAGGTAGAAATGAAAACCAAAAGGATACCCTAAAGAATAAAAGGGAGGATACTATATAAGAATAAGGAAAAATAGGAACATCACCTTGAAATAAGAAGAAATAAGGCATGAAGATGGGTCCAAGAGGAAAACCATGTCTACGAACATTATACTAAACTTTCTCCAAAAACCAGATCTAGCTAAAACAAGAGGGTTGATAATTATTGCTCCACCCAAAAAAATTCATATCCCCTTCTAATAATGAATCCTAATAGTGAGGGAAAGGAATCATCCTACTAAAGCTTCATGCCCAAGAAGAATATAAACCAAATATAAAATGACCATAGTGTAGAGAAATAGGGGTAATGGAGAGGAGCACAAAGGCATCATTTTAAGCTAGGGGGACCTTGATGAGAAGAAAAAGGTGTCCCTATACCTATGTATGGTGTAGAAATAGAATACACAAGCATCAACATAATAACATATAGATTTAGAGGAGTAGACCATGATTCCAAGAAACCACCCAAACCATAATGAAGAGTTCCATAGTAGTGGCATTGACACACACTAAAAGAAATAAAGAAATGGCTCAAGGAGAAAGAGCCAACAACAACCAAGGGAAAAGTTGATAAACCCTTAGTGGTAACTAAGGAAACACAAAGGAATATAAAGTGCAACACATGTCTTCAAGGCTGAGGAGGATTAGAGGATAACAAATGACACACATACAATAATCAACAAACCTAGGATAGTTCAGAGGAGTAGAGGAAAGAGAGGCATGAGGGAGACACAAGGAAAAAAATATTTAATTGTTTGGATAGGGTCTAGAATCATGTTGACTGCCATAAGACATACACTTATAATACATGAAATAATATAAATCAATGAAAGATTTAAATTAAAAATAATACACATATTTATTACAAATAGAATTTAGTTAACTTGTCGAATAAACCTTCTTAAAATATTAATATACTATTACTAGTGAAATTCAATCAAGTCAATAACTTGATTGATACTCTTCTATAATAATAGTTTATGTATAATTGTGCACCAATTATTGACTATCCATTAGTTATATTGCAATTAATATTAAAAGTGCATCTTAAATCCATAAAATAGTGTAAGAGTAATTAAATATATTAAAATTTCCCCTTTTGATGTACTTCAATGAAGGGAAGGATAGAGGAATTAATGAACTATGCCCCTTTGACGACACCTTCCTTCACTCCCAAAAATTGTTTGAGCTGAACAAATTGGGCCTCAAGCAAGGGTTTTTTGAAAATATCTTTGAACTAATCATTTGTTTAGAAAAACTTGAGATCAATTACCTTATCTTGTATCAATTATTGAATATAATGCATGTGAATATCAATGTGCTTTATGCATTGATACCCCACTAGGTTATGAGAAATGTGGAAAACATTTTATTATCACACTAAATCATAGTGGGTTGGATATATGGAAATCCAAATTTAGAAAGTAAGCATCGAATCCAAACTGACTCATAATTCGTAATGATAACTCTAATATACTTAAGTTCTATAGTAGATAAATAAAAAAGTAGTTTTTTCTTACAAGACCAAGTCATGGGACCTACCACAAGATGATATATGTATCATATGATTGACTTACAATCATCTAGATCTCTTACCCAATCACTATCTATGTATCCAACAATTATTATGTTCCCACTATAAGTGTAACTAAAAATTGAGGCTATCTTGCCTGACTTGTACTCAATCCCATAGTTAGTAGTACCATAAATATATCTTAAAATGAATTTTGTAGCTTTCTAATGGCTTTTATGGGGGTCCTAACAGTAGTGTGATACCAAGTTAAAAGAAAATGAAATATCATGATGAATATGAGTCAAGTACATAAGACTTCCTACCAATTGCCTATAGATTGTACCATCAACTTAAGGATAAGAACATTTGGTGGAAATCTTATCTCTAGATTAATAAGGAGTTGGTGCAAACTTTCAGTCTTTCATGTTGAAGTGGTTGAGTATGTATTGGGCATACTTGTATTGATTAACAAATATTCCTTTCTTAAATAATGAAATTTGAAGACCAAGAAAATATGGAATAAGCCTAAGTCAGTCATCTCAAAATACTTCATTATCCAATATTTCAAATCATGAATATGCTTGGAGGAATTCCCTATGATGATTAAGTCGTTGGTCAACATAGAGGACCAAAATGAGGAGTTTCCCATATACTTTATTGGTGTAGACTATAGATTTAGAGGGAATACATGTAAATCTAGAGTTGATTAAGAATGTGTCGATCTTTTCATACCAAGATCAATAACCTTGTTTTGAACCATACAAATAATTTTGCAATCTGTACATAAGGCTAGCGTTATCACTGCTTACAAACTCAAGAGGTTAGGACATGTAGATTTATTCTTTCAGGTATCCATGAAAAAAGACATGTTTGACATCCATCTAATAGACTTCCCATCCCTATGATATAACCAAGGAGAGTACTAGCATGGTGTAATTCATCTAGGAAACTAGAGTAAAGGTTTCATGGAAATCCACACCTTCAACTTGTGAAAAATCTTTCACTACAAAAAGGGATTTGTATTTGTCAATGGACCCATATAATTCATACTTAGTGTGATACACCCACTTGAAAATCACTTTTTATCTACTACTACCCTAACCTATCACATTCATTAGGATAAGAATAGCTGACTTGTGGCTTACTTCTCCCTCTTTGATGTTATATCACATTTCTCTATGGATTCACTTGGTTATTAGCTCATCCTATGGAGTATTTGTTAGCTAAAATTGGCCACCATGAGAGAGTATAATTCAAAACCTTGGTCTTCATACTCTCAACCTTGTTGATAACCTTTTGAGAGGGCTTGTATTAGTCATGGTTGGTTTTCCATTATTGATCATTGTATTGTTATCAATGGTTTTCCATAGGTTCCTAAGGTGGTCTAGTCAAAAAGTAAGTCAAAACACCTAACCTTGTAATCAAGTCACTCAATGTGGTCACATCCAAAGTATTTATCAAAGGTTAAGGTAAATTTGGAAATGTTAAGGTAATGTTGAGATAGTTAAAATTTCATTTTTTGTAATGTTAAGGTGACTTCACTAAAGATAATCAAGAATGAGGAGTTACACCATGGAAAGGGAGGTCACTCAAGGCCATGTCGCACTCATGGAGGGTGATTTCATACTACATAGGGTATGTAAAAACTTTAAAAGTTGTCAAAGCATTCATTTCCAATGTAGACCAAAGTTGAAACATCTTTTACTCCTTGCTTCAACCATTATCATGGCATGATATGAAGTATTGGAAAGAAAAGGGAGTGTTAAGGAATTTTGTTACATTTACATTATACCTATCTGGAAGGAGTCCATGAATGTCTCCCACAAGAATCCAATAGGGTAATCAATCAAATAATCATAATCCATCTCAATAAGAAGGCATTTGGATGAGTTTTTGGTAATTGTTATGGTGAAACAGAACATTTCTAGCCAAGTGGTTCATGACACCATGTGGTGAATATCCTTCAAAAAATCATCCATCCCCCAAAAGTTCATATCAATTCTGAGATATAATCCATAGGTAAAAATAGGGCAAGTCTTACTCAATGAGCTCTATAGGGTCATTGGCAGACCAAGAAAGACCATATTCATAAGATTGTTTCATAGAGGAGAGAGAGAACTAGGACAAATGACATTAGGGGAAGGAGACCATTCCTATTCCCCCCACAAACCATGTAATTATTTTTTATATTTATGGGCATAAATCTATGAACCAACACGAATAAAATAACGAGCCCAAAACCTTTCTAAAACCCCCTAAGCTCGCTTTCAAGCAATTTGAAAGCATTTTGGATATCATTGATGAGAATAAAGTATTATGTGAGGTCATGTAGGTTTATTATATCCTTCCCAATCAATTTTCACCATAATTTGGATTGTGTGAGCATTCAAATGGTAATAAAAATCTATGTTTGTTGTGTTGTAAAGCTGGCAGCAAGGTTGTTGAGGGTAAAAGATGTTTTCATGCATGAAGATGATGATTTTAACTTATGAAAAAATTTATTTGACATGCCATATCCCCTAAATTCCTTTAAAGGTATTATATAAGCCTAAAATTACTAAACATGAAATAAATATGAATTTTTAGGTTTCTACCAGCTTGAGAATGTGAATGTTTGTTATCAAACAAGGTATTGTTGAAGGATTTGGGGACTTGAAATGAAAGTAGATCATATGATACATATATGGATTAAAATATAACACTCTTTACATTATCATTAAATCCCATATTCATTCCTAAAATATATTTCTTGTGTCAAACCTGTTGGGAGAATATTTTGTCACCTGCTAACTGATGAGCAAAATAGATCATTTCAACCACAACAAGGGAGATCAATTGGAAAGATGTGCAAGTTTACCACATAAAAAGGGGAAAAATATCTCCTCTCATCAAGGGGAGGTTCCCTATAAATATGAGGAGATACTCTCTCTCTCTCTCTCTCTCTCTCTCTCTCTCTCTCTCTCTCTCTCTCTCTCTCTCTCTCTCTCTCTCTCTCTGTGTGTGTGTGTGTGTGTGTGTGTGTGTGTGTGTGTGTGTGTGTGCAGAAAATAACACTTAGGGGTAGGATAACACCATCCATCTCTCTTCTTTCAGAGATGATGTTCACAAAAAAAAGAGAAATCTAGGTGAAAACACTGAAAGCACTTCTCTTCTTTCAAAAGTGGTCTTGCATCAAACAACTAGAGTTCTTTCAGGTAGGTAACAAGTAATAAGGGTGCAATAACCAGTAGGACGAAGTGTAGAACAAAGTCTCCACCTCAAATACCAAAGAGTGAAATGCAAAGGACAATGAGGGCACAAAGTCATCCCAAGGCCCTTTACATAGAAAGAAACTAAAAACACACACACTAAAGATAATTGTGGCAGCACAAAGTCTTCCCACAGTTGGCTTCAGGACACATTCTTGATTACTTCCACTAGTGCTACTTATTTCATTAAAATGGACAAGAACACATTCAGAAAAGATACATAAGAAAAATCTCCTAAATGACACAAGCTATTACAGCACAAAGTCTGAAAGTAACCTGCTTTCTCATTCAAACAAAGAAATATGATCAACAATCTAAGCTCAAAGTCTCATTAATCACCTTTCAATTTTGGTATAGTTTTACTTCTATAACAGAGAGATCTCATGTGCATCAGATAGGAGATTACAATATATAGTAGTTGGGAAATAACAGAAGCACACAATTGATTACCAAGCAACTTAATATGCGGAAATTAGCCAGAATACACAAGTAACTAGAATTCAAAAATAACACAGAATATGAGAGACAATACACAACTTGTATTAAAACTCTTCTGGAAGGAAATACAACAAAGAAGATTGCCACAGTTATTCTTCCTTACACACCTCTAGGGCTCCCACACCTCTAGGGCATAAATAGCAAATCTTCCCTCAAAGCTCTCTCTCTTACGGTCACAACACACAACTCAAACACAGAGTTGGTGTTCACCTGCAACTAACCAATATCCACTACTACCAGTACACCAATGCTCCATGCACTCCACAAGTGCTCCATGCACTCCACAAGTACACAAACATACTTCAAGTAGATCTCCCCTAAACTGTAATAACCTACAACCCAAATGATCTCACTTATGGAAGGATCTTCCTTGCCTTCCTCTTTGCTCTCTTTCTGAGTACACACTGTACTCCAAGTAGATCCCACCTGATCCTGCTCCCTGTTGTGTTGCTATCCTCCCTGATCTTGTACACCTGCAAATCAATCTGGTTCTACACACCTATAAACCTGGATCATACACACACATACACCTGTAGATCAATGATCTTACTTACCATGTAGATCTCCTATAGAAGCCATGCACACCTGTTGACCAAGATCCTACACCGCTAAAGAATCTTGTTGATTCTCCAAAACCAACACCCACACTTGGTACTACTGTGGAACTAGGAGGAACACCCTTGCTCACCTCACACACAGAAGGAGCTAACTCTGCTCAACTCAAACTAGAACCCTTTACAATATAACCAATGAGTCTCTTAAATAGATCTCATGAAAACAATAACTAAACACCTAATTAAAATAATTAGATCCGCAGCTTCTAGTCTAAATTTTGCTCTTGACATGCAAACACTTGGTTCATTAACTAACTGCCCGTAACACTCGCAGCTCAAACCACACAAGCAACCAATGTCAGTCCATATCTGCCTAGAGGTGACCAATGCCGGCCGATCCCTGACTGACATCGATTACTTCTTGTCTGTACCCTGCCGACGTTGGTTGGCCTGACTGACACCGGTGACTGTGACAACAACAAACTCACTGCAACCTCCTCACCTATTTGCATCAGTGAAGATTTTAGCTCCACAACCTAACAATCTCCCACTTGGAGATAAATAGTTGCACTGTACCTATACCTATACCTCATTTAATCTATTTTTTGACTTGTATCCCTCTTCAAGATCAATCTTGAAGACCACCCACCACACAACCTGTGGTGCACCCCCTGTCATCCGAGTAACCTACCACATTTGAACCTACAAATCCATGTAGTGAAGTCCTGACCCTACGTAGCATGAATCCTTGCTGTTGGTCCCTCTCAAATACATGCGAACCCACTTCCCTGAATTGGCTCCTAACTCTCTGACAACACCCACTACTTGGGAAAACTTAGGTCTATACCAGACCTCATGTGATTTCAGACACTGAACTGTCCAGCCCTTAGTGTGCTCTAGTTCTGCATCCTGAACCTCACCAACACCTAATTCACATCAGCTCCCACTGGAGACAAAATCAACCTGTGATCTTCCATGTCTCCCATGCCAAAGAATTTCACTGCTCCAAATTCCTCATGACATGCCACTGAACTAACCTTACCCTTAGCTCAACAAAACCCTGTATGTACAACCCTACTAGCTAGCATACCATCCACATATAGTAATAGGATAATGTAGCTATCATCATCCACCTGGTAAGACAAACACAATGGTTCTACTGACATTGACTAAAGCCCTGCTTTGTCATCCACTTGGTACCACCTATCAGCACTGTACCACTATCCTGTAGCTACCTCAAGACCATATGACCTAGTATTCCATCTCACGTGTCCATTTTATCTATTCTTTAACTAAGGTATCCATTTGTCTCTATGCTTTCTTCTGGCTGGCAACCCTACCAAATCTCCTGTTTGGTTTTGCATCATATTCCTACCATGCTCCCACTGTTTCCTGGATCCTTCCTACTCTATAGTAAACAACTAGTATAAAGAAGAAGAACAACGAATTTGAGGCTTACTTACCACCTTCAATCCTCCATATAGTCATTTGAGACTCCTTGATAGCTTGTTGTCTGCCCAAAATTCATTATAGTGACTGACCTCGATCACCACACAGTCTATATCCAACCGATGTCGATTTCCATGCACCTGTCCTGACTACCAACTCTGCTGACATCAGTGTCCCTATTGCTGATGTCAGTCCTCCTGATCGACGTCAGTCTTACCTATTACTGACGTTGATCCTTCTGACCGATGTCAGTCTTACCCTACCTGACATCACCAGCTTCAATCTACACATGATCGACATTGACACCTATCTGTTTGACGCTAGTTCCTCCTAACCGATGTTGGTACCTGTGTTCACCTATGAGTGATGACTTTTTACCCGCAAGCTCCTTTGAATCAAAACCCATGTCCAAACTACCCTGCTCAGAAGTATCTAGCACCATCCACTAAACTCTGTCTATCATCTCCTCCAAGAACACCAAGGCTTTCCAGTTCTTAAGCCTGTCAAATATATCAGTCTTCCTCTTAAGAACATGCATATCCTTCTTCCTCATGTGACCAAGCCTATAAAGCCATGTCTCCACAACAGAAGAAGAATCAGTAATATAAGCAAGTAGATAAAGAGTACCTGCTTTCTTACCACCAACTAATTCAAGTGCATCCACTATGAGAGTTATTTTGCATCTCTCATCATCCAACTTCCCTGAAAAAATTAGCCACATCTCCAAGCCTGGGACCTACATGACCTCCTTCAACACCCATGTGTTGGCCGCCTGCAATTTTAGCTTCACTTCCCCTTTGCCAATTCTTTGACAAGGCTCACCAGCTCCTCTCCTTGGGGCTGCATGGAAAGAGGCAACATAATCTATTAACCAAGATTCAACTTTATCAAAGAAACCTCCCAGAGCATCTTGTGCAACAACACCTGCAACATCTGCATCTTCAGTTCCTTCATGCTGATCTTCTACCAACCAACAATTTTCTTTTACCTGCTCTTTCTTTCCATAGGACCATAAGTGACCATTTGTGCTTTTCAATTCCTCCATTCTTAGCTTACTTTCTTCTGCCATTTCTCTACTCCCACTCAATTAGAAACCCCTGAGAGTGACCTGTAACCAAACACAAAACCTGCGCCCTGCAACCTTAGCTCTGATACCACTTGGGAAATAATGAAAGCACACAATTGATTACCAAGCAACTTAATATGTGGAAATTAACCAGAATACACAAGTAACTAGAATTCAAAAATAACATAGAATATGAGAAAAAATACACAACTTGTAATAAAACTCTTCCAGAAGGAAATACAACAAAGAAGATTGCCATAGTTCTTCTTCCTTACACACCTCTAGGGCTCCCACACCTCTAGGGCATAAATAGTAAATCTTCCCTCAAAGCTCTCTCTCTTATGGTCAGAACACACAACTCAAACACAGAGTTGGTGTTCACCTCTAACCAGCTAGTATCCACTACTGCTAGTACACCAGTGCTCCACGCACTCCACAAGTACACAAACATACTTCAAGTAGATCTCCCCTGAACTGCAACAACCTACAACCCAAATGATCTCACTTATGGAAGGATCTTCCTTGCCTTCCTCTTTGCTCTCTTTCTGAGTACACACTGTACTCTAAGTAGATCCCACCTGATCTTACTCCTTGTTGTGTTTCTATTCTCCCTAATCTTGTACACCTACAAATCAATCTGGTTCTGCACACTTGCAAACCTAGATCATACACACACATACACCTATAGATCAATGATCTTACTTACCATGTAGATCTCTTATAGAAGCCATGCACACCTGCTAACCAAGATCCTACACCCCTAAAGAATCTTGTTGATTCTCCAAAACTAGCACCCACACTTGGTACTGCTGTGGAACTAGGAGGAACACCCTTGCTCACCTCACACATAGAAGGAGGTAACTCTGCTCAACTCAAACTAGAACCCTTTACAATACAACCAATGAGTCTCTTAAATAGATCTCATACAAACAATAATTAGACACCTAATTACAATAATTAGATCCGTAGCTTCTAGTCTAAATTTGGCTCTTAACATGCAAACACTTGGTTCATTAACTAACTGCTCGTAACACTTGTAGCTCAAACCACACAAGCAACCAATGTCAGTCCCTATCTGCCTAGAGGTGACCGATGCTAGCCGATCCCTGATCGACATCAGTTGCTTCCTGTTTATACCCTACTGATGTTGGTTGGCCTGACTGACACTAGCTTGAACACTCATAGCTTGAACCACATAGGCGACCGACGTCGATCCCTATCTGCCTAGAGGTGACCGACGCTGGCTGATCCCTGACTGACGTCAGTTGCTTCTTGTCTGTACCCTACTGATGTTGGTTGGCCTAACTAATGCCAGTGACTATGATAATAGCAAACTCTCTACAACCTCCTCACCTATTTGCATCAGTGAAGCTTTTAGCTCCACAACCTAACAATAACAGCCAAGAAAGGCTTGGCACTTTGTTTCATGGAATGGCCCATGCTGCATTTAATGCCTTGAATGTATTTTTAATTTTGTCAAAGAGGGACATGCTAGAATAGGGCATCTACCTAAACTGTGGCATGTCAATCCATCTCAAATGTCTTCTCCTCATCATGGGTTGTTTGGTCTTTCACCAAATATGTACACAATTGTCCCCTCACTTTTACTCTAAGGGAGAAAAATAGGCCGCATCTTTAATGTTTGCAAGCTCAAATATCTACTTGGTGGACATTCCACCTACTAGAAATAACTCCTACATAGATATTTCTAATCTTTCCCTCTTTCCTATTAAAATTTGAGCTCTTGGGATATCTTTTCCCCTTTTTGCTAGCCTTTCATCTCTTTCAACTGGTCGCTGAGTTTGTTTTCAAGTTCTACACCATATTTGAAAATTAATGGATATTTCATTAGCCTAAATTTGACGTCCATGGGGATGTCATTGGTTCACTATTTCAATATTTTAGGTGGCCTCCTCAGTTCCTTGGTTCCATTGCTTCTTTGGGTTCATTCGCTTGAACCATCTCTTTAGACTGGTCTCTAGAATCTTCTGCTTCTTTCCTTTGCTCAGAGCTTTCATTGAACCATTAAACCTATTGAACCCTTGAACCATTTTGGTTTAAGGTTCAATGGTTCATCCTCTTTCTTAGAAGCCTTTGTTTTCTCTAAGTCTTTTGAAGCTTTGAAATTCCTTCGTCTTTATGAAGCCTACAGAGTCCATAGAAACCATCCTACGGAGTCTGTAGAAACATTCTTGCAGAGTCTGTAGAAACTAGTCTATAGAACCAAGCCTGCAGAGTCCGTAGAAATAATCCTATGGAGTCTATAGAAACATTCTTGTAGAGTCCATAGAAATAGGTCTATAAAGTCCATAGAAATGAGTCTGTAAAACTATGCCTGCTGAGTCTATAGAAACTAGTCCGTAGAACCAAGCTTGCAGAGTTCGTAAAAATCATCCTATGGGCCTTTGATCATTCCTTTGGCTTTATATATTTGAAACCTCATAAAGGGAAGGTGTCCCTTTAGGCCTTGAGAAAGGTCCATTTCCTGGTCACTAAAATCCCCCCCACAATGGTACTTACCCTTCGAGGTCCTTCGAGCGGTCTTCAGGTGGTCTTCTTCTTCAATTCCTTCAGACAAAATGTCCAAAGGAATTCCTTCAGATAAAATTTTTGAAGGAAATCTTCCATTTCCTTAGCCACTTTCCATCAGGCTTTTTATCATTCCTTCAAACAAAATGTCTAAAGGAATTCCTTCAAACATTTTTTCTAAAGGATTTCCCTTATAAGATTTGGCTACAAAAAATATTTATGAAAGATATCTCTTTGTCTACTTTTGCTCACTGCCCTTCACAAGGGCACTCACCTTTGGTTCACTACCCCCTGCAAGGGTACTTGGCCTTTGGTTCACTACCCTCCACAAGGGCACTTGGCCTTTGGGTCACTGCCCTCTATAAGGGCACTTTCCCTTTAGGCTTTGGGGGACTCCTTTGAACCTTCTGATTAAACTGACCAATGATTCAATAGTTAAATCTTGTGTTTTGCTCATTCAATTGACCACTTGAACCAACCATTTTGAACCAACTACATTGAACCTTTGAACCTTTGAACCTTTTTTGGTTCAAGTTTCAATGGTCTATTGGGTGAATATTTTGTCAACCAACTAATTGGTGAGAAAAATAGGTCTCTTCAACCACAACATAAGGAGATTGGTCAGCCCAGTGTGTAGGTTTACTACATCAGAGGTGGACAAATCTCTCCTCTCATCAAGGGGAGGTTCCCTATGAATATGCAGGAGCTATATGATATATATATATATATAAGCAGAAAATAACACTCAGGGGTAGGATAAGTCATCCATCTCTCTTCTTTTAGAGATGATGTTCACAAATAAAGGAGAAAATCTTGGTGGAAACACTGAAGGCACTTCTCTTCTTTTATAAGTGTTCTTGCAGGGGACAACAGGTGTTCTTTCACATAGTGACAAGTAACTGATAATAGGGAGCAGTAACCAGCAGAATGAAGTGTAGCATAAAGTCTCCACTTTAGCTGCCCAAAGAGTGAGATATAAAGGACAATGAGGACACAAAGTCATCCCAAGGTCCTTTACAAAAAATAGAATATGAAGGATAATGAGAGTACAAAGTCATCCCAAGATCCTTTACATAGAAATAGAAAGAAAACACTCTAAAGGCAATTATGGGGACACAAAGTCTCTCCATAGTTAGCTTCAAGACACCTTCCTGATTACTTCCACTAGTTCTACTTGTTAGATCAAATAAACAAGAACACATTCAGAAGATAGACATAAAAATAATCTCCTAAAATGATACAAGCTATAACAGCACAAAGTCTGCAAGTCACTTGCTTTCTCATTCAAATAAAATAATATGAACAACAATCTGAGCTCAAAGTCTCAGTATTCACCTTTCAATTTGGGTAGAGTTTTGCTTTTGGAAATGGGAAGATCTCCTTAAAACAATAAAATAGATTACAATACATAACAGCTAAGACAGACTTGGCACTTTGTTTCATGGAATGGCCTATGCTATGCATTCAATGCCTTGAATGCATTTTTAGTTCTGTAAGGGGGGCTACATTGAAAACAGGGCAGCTGTCTTAACTATGGCATGTCATTTCATCCCATATGTCTTTTCCTGCATCTAGATCATCTAGTATATCCCCTCTGACATTTGTGTAGCTATCTATTTTGTCTTTACTCCAAGTGAGACAAACAAGCAGCACCTTTAATGTTTGTAAGCCAAAATATCTACTGAGTGGACTGTTCCACCTACTAAAATTACTTTTGCATAGATATTTTCCTCTTTTTCTCTTCTTGCTATGATTTGAGCTCATGAGCTATCTTTTCCCCTTTCCTATTTTGTCTTTTCCTAGCATTTAAGCTCTCAGGGCTATATTCTAGGTCTTGTTGATTCCTTACGCTCTTCCATCAGTGGTTCTTCCCTTTGGCATTTTGGCCTTTTACATTCAGGTCTACATTCAAGCTTTCAAAGATCAATAGCTATTTCATTTCCTTGAATTTTATGTCTTTGGGCCCATCATCATTAGGAAACCAATGGCTAGTTTTTCACCTTGAAATTAACAGCTACGGGGATGTCGCCAGACTTTTGGATCTCAACGGCTAGTTCGTGATGTCCAAATTTGACGTCTATGGGCCTATCACTTTCCTCAATAATTACTTCAACTTTGTCATTTGATCTTCCCTAGAGGGGACCTACCCTTTGAGGCCTTGATAAAGGTCCCTTTTTCTCAATGAGCACCCCTCACAAGGGCACATACCCTTCGAGCGGTCTTCAGATGGCCTTTCAGGCTTATTTCCTTTAGACAAAAGTATGAAGGAATTCTTTCACAACTTTGAAGTGGGATTTCCTTCCAAAGGAATTCATTTGGTCACTCAGCCTTTGAAATGGTCCACTTGCTCCCTGCCTGCCCTCTATAAGGGTTATTTGACCTCCAAGGTTGCCTTTCAGAAAAGTTGCAAGGGTCCATTTTGGCTCCTACATGCCCTCTGCAAGGGCACTTGTCCTTCGAGCTCTTAGAAGACCCCTTTAAACTTCCCAATTGAAAAAATGGCTAAGTGTTGAACCTATTTCTTTCTTTTAGAGTTCATAGAAGCCAAGCTATAGAGTCTATAGAAATGAGTTTGTAGATCTGGGGGAGTCTGTAGATGTGATAAACTAGCCTACAGAGTCTGTAGATTCAAGCCTACAGAGTCTATAGCTTTCTAAAAAAGCTTGAAAAAAGAAGGATTTGAAGGCTCATAACAATTTTCAAAAAGGGAAGAGAGGATTTTGGTTTGTTGAACCAAAATAATTCATAGGTTGTCCCAAAAATGAGTGACATTTTTGGGGACAACAGGTTCAACGATTCAATCTTCCTTCTTTTCGCTAAGTCTTTTGAAGCCGTTGAACTTGTTGAAGTAGTTGAACTTTGAACTTTTGCCAAAGCATTTAACTCTTTAAGCTTGTCGATGCCATTGAACCTTTGAACCCATTGAATCTTTGAACCTGTTGAACCATTTTGGTTCAAGGTTCAATGGTTTAATGATTTATTCCTTTGTTTGAAGCTTGCCGATGGACCTTTTGGTTGAACCTCAGTGTTGAACCAACCTTGAAATTGCCTAAGTGTTGGAAATTTATTTCTTTGAGAGAGATTGCATGTTGAATTCATTGAACCTTTGAACCTGCTATTCCTTTAGCTGAAAAAGCTTGAATAATAAAGAATTTGAATGCTCAAAACAATTTTTGAGAAGGGAAGAGAGAATTTTGGCCATGTAGGACCAAAATAGTTCGTAAGTTGTCCCAAAAATGAGTGATAAATTTTGGGAATAAATGTTGGCTCCAGTTGGGGAACTTCCTTCAGTTGAAATTTTGAAATAGCTGAGGGGAGTAGAAACTAGAATCTCCAGTGCCCTTAAGTATGCCATTGGGCTATGGAGTTATGCTTAACCAAAAAAAGAAAGGTGCCAAAAATGAAAATAGAAAACACAAAATAGAACTAAAGACTATGCAAATATACATATGTATAGATGATCTTATCTGATACTTCAAGAATTGAAATGCTTCAGATGTTTCCCATTATGAGGTAGAGAAAAGGGTGTGCCATCTTGATATTTCAATAGGAAACTATTTTCACCATTGAGCTCATGGATAGTAAATGGGCCTCTCCATAGGGAATCGAACTTCCCATGCATTCCCTTTGGTTCTCTTCTCTTGTCCCATAATAGGACTTGATCTCTAATCTAAAAATCACATTTCTTTACTTTCAAGTTGAAGAGCCTCTTCACTAGACTTTGATGTACAATGATTTGGTCCACTACCATAGTTCACTGCTCATCCAACTCAGTTAAGCACATGATCCTCTTATTGATGGAGCTTTCATATGTTTGATCTTTGATTGCCTTTGCCAATTTTAGTGTTGGTAATTCTAGGGTGATTGGTATCTCTACAATGAGACCATAAAAAATTTTGAATGGTGACATACCTATCACCCTCTTGGGTGTAATTTTGTCTGCCCATAAAGCATCAACCAATGCTTTATGCTAGGTTCAATGGTTGTCATCCACCAACTTCCTGATGATGGTCACCAGGTTCTTGTTGCTCAATTTTGCTTGGCCATTCTTTTGTGGAAAATAATTAGAAGAGTAGGAGAGGGTAATCCCATAGTAGAAATAGAATTGAGTGATCTCATGAGAAGAGAAATAGGCAACATTGTCTATGACAATCTTGGTTGGAAACCCAAACCTAGAAATGATGTTCTCCTTGAGGAAATTGCATACTATCTCTGAAGTAGCATGCTTGGTTGGAATTACTTCCACCCATTTGGTGAAGTAATCTATGGATATGAGGACATAATCATGTCCAACACTTGAAGGTGGATTTATAACACCAATGAAACTGATTCCCCATTACTAAAATGGCTCTTCTGTCACCACTAGATTGAGAGGCAGAGTAGCTAACTTAGGTCTTCCAATGAACTGTTGTCATATTTTACATCTTCGTACCCATTTGTATGCATCCTAAAATAGAGTAGGCCAGTAATACCTGGCTCACAGAATCTTGTGGGTAGTCACAGGCACAAAAAAATGTCCTCCATAGGCTAGATTATGGAAGGACTTTAAAAGTTGGTTTTGTTGTTCTTTATCCACACAGTGAAGGAACATTCTATCAAGGCTCCTCTTATATAGGTCATTATTCTAGAGGACAAAATTGGTAGCTTTTAACCTAACAGTCCTCCTTTCTTTATGAGATAGGTGAGCAAGACACTCACCATAAGTAAGGAAATGAGCAATATTTGAACACCACTCATTCACAGTGTAGACAAAGAGGACTGTTGGCATGTCTTCCACTTTTGTTTCTTCATGCCCTGCTTCTTCAGGTCTATTATTAGTAATTAATTGGTAGAGGCCCCTTCCTCACACCAGCTTCATCGATTTGATGACTAGATCAAACTCCTAGATTTTAGCAATTCAATTACCCCTTTTGGTTCCAAACTCTTACTGAGTTAATATGAATTTGACTGTGGTGTCAGGAACTAGGGTAGTAGTGTGTGAATTAAGGATGTAAAAATGAAAGTGCTTTACTGCCTTTACCACTGCATAAGCATGCTTCTCCATGTTTAAATACTTTAGTTCATGAGTTTTAAGAGGATAGCTCATGAAGGATATGGGAGATTCCACACATTCATTCTGTTGAACCAAAATTATTGAAAGTGTGTGCTCAGAAGCATAACTATATATGGTGAAATCCTTGGTATAATCTAGACAAACTAGAATTGGGGTGTGGGCAATAGTTGTCTTAATATCTCGAAATGCCAATTTGCGTTCTTTAATCCAGCTAAAAGTAGCCTTTTCCTTTATCATGTTTACAATATGGTGAGTCTTCTCAGCAAACCCAGGGTTGAACCTTCATAAAAAATTCACCTTTCCAAAGAAAGAGTGAATTACAGTCTTACTTGTGGGCAGAGTAAGCTCCTGAATGGATTTGACTCTTTCTAAGTCAATCTTTATGCCTTCTTGGGATACAATGTGTCTGAGAAGTTTCCCTTCTATTACTCTAAAAATAGACTTCTTGGGATTTAAATAAATACCATTTTGGCATCATCATTCTAGTACTTGTTGCAAATGGTGCACATGATCAGGGCAATGCTGAGAAAAGATGATCAAGTCATCAAGGTATTCCACAATGAACTTACCCATTTCATTTTTGAAAGCAAGGTTCGTTGCTCTCTAGAAAGTGGCACTAGCATTTATCAAGCCAAATGACATTCTTCGATATGTAAAGGTGCCCCAAGGTGTGGTGAAGGTAGTCTTATGCTGGTCTACTTCACCAACTTCAACTTGATTTTACCCTGAGGATCTGTCTAACATTGATAACATCTCTAAATTGGTCACTATTTGAAGAACCTAGTCCATGATGGGCAAAGGATAGTTATCCTTTAAGGATGATTGATTCAAATTCTTGAAGTCCACGTAGAGGCAAATTTTTCCATTCTTTTTTCTCACAGGTATTATGTTTACAATCCATGTGGAGTGATGGATTGAGAAAATTATTCTAGAATTCAACATTTTTTGTATTTTGGATAGAATAGTACTTGATATCTTTGGATTGTACTGCCTAGATTTTTACTTGTAAAGCACTGAATCACTCTTGAGAGGAATTTTATGGCAAATTTCTTTAGGCCTAAGCGAATTTAGATCATCTTAGGAGTATGCTAGGACATCCATGTACTGGTGGAGTAGAGCAGCAAATTTAAATCTCTCCTCCATAGTGCAACACTTTCCAATGTTCACTATCTTGGGATTTTCCTTGTTACCCAAATTTATCTAATCAAACTCTTGAGAAGAGCTTGAATACATTTATTATTGTTTGATGGACCTGTCATGTTTTTTAAATAGCTTCTCAAAGGAAACCAGGCCTTTTGGGATTTTATTCCCTTTAAGTTGTAGGAATTCTTTACCTACGTCTGAACTTGATTCAGGGGCTAGTTCGCTGCCTTCAAAGTGAAGCTATTTAAAGCTGCCTTTTTATTCCAGGAAGGCAATGATTTGGTTGTCACCATTGAACATTTGCCAATGATTAGCATTATCAGGCACACATGGCTAAAAAACTAGTTCAATAGTGTACCTATCTCCTTTAAAATCTAGGTGAGAAACCAAAAGAGTTGTTAAAATAGCTAATGCATCAGCTCAATCATTGAATTCCCTGGGAACTATAGAGATGCTGAAGGCATCAAAACTTTCAATTTGATCCCAAACTAGATTGCAGTAATAGCACAATCTCTCATTTTTGGTTTGGTATAGGTTCCTCACTTGACAAACCACTAGCTCGCCATCTCCTTTAGCATGAAGGATCTTGATGCCCTTGTCTTGAGTGGCCTTCAATCTAAGCAGCATCGATTCATATTTAGTAGTATTATTAGTATTTCTGAATTGTAACTTGTATGATGAAGGAAAAATATCTCCTTGAGGAGATATCAACACAATCTCATCTCCTGAATCGGTAGAGGAATAGCTGCCATCAAATTTTAGTATCCATACCTCATCAAAAGCTAACCTCACCTTAGATTTTTATTCATTTGGAGCAGATTATTCTTCTACACTTTCACCGTGCTCTATCCTATCTTCTACTATTTTGCTTGAATCGATTTTTAGATTGTCACCTTTAGGAGCTTCATCAGACGCCTCATGAACTTCCTCCATGGATAAGAAATAATTACCCATGTCTGAAGACTCAAATAGAATTTGAGCTTCAAGAACTGATGTTTGAGTGACCACATATTTTGCTTCCTTCTTAGGGAGCAATCTCTGCATAACACCTTTAACTAGGAACCTTGTCTCAAATAGGTCCATGCTCAACTCACCACCAACATCCTTGCAAAAAAAATTCCCAAGAAGGATGCCGTAGCAGGTTAGGACATTAGCCACCAGGACTATCACCTTGATTCTCTTGTTTTGGAATGCCACAAATGCAAATTGGGCATCCTTGATTTATCCCAGTAGTGGCACTTATTTATTCTCCATGGAGAAATATCTCCCAAATATCTTGGTCAGTGTGAGTTCAAGAGATTCTACCACTTTGGTAGGCATGTCATTGTCAGATGCACCTGAGTCTATGATGTAATTGTTTAGCTGGTGACCATTTATTAATAGGGAGACATAAAATGGTTCAATCCTTTTGGGAACAGTGGGAGGAGCAATGACAAGTTTATTCTAGATGGATGTGGGAGTCACCTTTGGAATAACTGGTCCTTTAGGGACAATTTTATTCCTTACACACTGAACCAACTTATCCAACTGCTCAGGGTTGGATTGCAGGAATTCAAATTTATCCATTTGAATCTTAGTTTTCTTGACATGGTCAACTATGTCAAATGTCTAAAATTAATTAGGAATGGGGAAAGTTAGTTCATCCTTTTAGTTTTTTTGGGGGGGAAGGACTGATTTATGAAATTGGAGTTGAAGCTGCAAAAATGTTTGGGGTACTTACTTTTTTAGCGATCACCAGGTCCTTTTCTTGAAAAGATAGAGTGGTTCCTTATTTGGCAATTAAAATCATAGGTTGAGGTCGCTCTTCTATTTTTTCTTTATCAACTTGCTAGGCTAACTGATTCTTGGATCAAGTGAACACAGCATATGATCCATCAACTGCTTTACCTTCACTTCTGGGTTCATCCTGGTAATTCAAGAAACCAATGTTGGAGTCACTAGCTAATTCTTATTCTCCCTCTGTGAAGAGATTAGCATCATCTTTTAGGTTCAATTCAGGCTAGAAGGAGAAATCTGATTTTGCTTCAAGATATCCAACTACTGAATTGGTTGGAGGTGCTTCAATGGCAAGTTTCCCCTATGGGGTGGGAAGGTGATTTGGCTACCCTTGATTCCTGGCAGCATTGCCTTGGTATGACTGATTGGGGAATGTCCTCTTTGGTATATCTCTATATGAAGGAGAAGATGACATCCCTTGCACCATTTTTTTTCTAAGAGCTAGTAACTCATTTGCTAGCTTTTGCACCATTGGATCAGTGGTGCCTGTAAGTGAGTATTCAAAGGATGAAGAACATTTACCTCTATTAGGATCTCTCCTTATCTTTCCTACCAAGATAAGGTCATATTCCACCTTAGTAGCTAAATCCTGAGCAGCATCAAGATCTATGTGGCTAGCCCATCTCAATAGGAAACTCACTTTAGGTAGTTGAGAATTGCTAAAAAAACATTTGAGATTCTCAGGGGTTGGGTGAGCAATTGTAAGAATCATGCTCCTCAACTTGTCAAATTTGGCAATGAAGTCCCTCATAGGTTCATGAGGTTATTTCTTCATCTGTGTGAGTTGGGCTAGTAGGGCATGCACATCATCTGCAAGATTGAAACTTGCTTCAAACTTAGCTTTGAGGGTGTTCCAATTAGTCAGAGTCTGGGCCTGCAGATGATAGAACTAGTCTGTAGCAGCACCTTGCAATGTTTTCACAAATAACCTGACTACTACATCCTCAAACTCCATGCCTATCACACCATAGGCTATGCTAAAAGCCACAATATGTTCATCAAGATGAACTCTCCCATCACCAAATAATTTGGGGAAGTTCTTCCTTGAACTGCATGGAAGCTCATGTAGAGGTGGAGTTAAATTGAGTAGACCAAAAGAGTTACCCCAACAGCCTTGAACTGCCATGATTTGATTATGGAAAGTGAAGATAATAAATTTGGGTCAAGTATGTATAGGCAAAGCTCTGCTAATAGCTAAAAAAGAAGCTCTACCTTGTATTGGTGACCAGATATTGGTAGGAGGAAGACTCCTAGTTTGTTGAACTTGAAGTTGTGGAAGAAATAAATTGAAATTGCCCTGCTACACCAACTCAACAATAGGGTCAACAACACCTTGGGCTCTTTGGCTTCTATTATAATGTGGAGTTACCAGATTGTGGAATAAAAATGAAAAAGAACTGGCCCTACTTCAGCTTGAAGCTTGAGGCTTCAAACTATGCATTCTTCCCCAGTGGAGTCGCTAAAAACTATTGGGTAAATATTTTGTCACTAGCTAATTGATGAGCAAAATAGGTCATTTCAACCATAGTAAGGGAGATCAATTGGTTAGATGTGCAAGTTTACCACATCAAAAGGGGACAAATATCTCCTCTCATCAAGGGGAGATTCCCTATAAATATGAGGAGCTATGCACTATATATGTAGAAAATAACACTTAGGGGTAGGACAACACCATCCATCTCTCTTCTTTCAAATATGATGTTCACAAATAAAGGAGAAATCTAGGTGAAAACACTGAAAGCACTTCTCTTCTTTCAGAAGTGGTCTTGCAACAAACAACTAGAGTTCTTTTAGGTAGGTAACAAGTAACAAGGATGCAATAACCAGTAAGATGAAGTGTAGCATAATGTCTCCACCTTAACTACCAAAGAGTGAAATATGAAGGACAATGAGGGCACAAAGTCATCCTAAGGCCCTTTACACAAAAAGAAACTAAAAACACACACATTAAAGATAATTGTGGCAGCACAAAGTCTTCCCACAATTGACTTCAAGACACCTTCCTGATTACTTCCACTAGTTTTACTTATTTCATTAAAATAGACAAGAACACATTCAGGAAATAGACATAATAACAATCTCTTAAATGACACAAGCTATTACAGCACAAAGTCTGAAAGTAACTTGCTTTCTCATTCAAATAAATAAATATGATCAACAATCTGAGCTCAAAGTCTCAGTAATCACCTTTAAATTTTGGCAAAGCTTTACTTCTATAATAGAGAGATCTCTTATGCATCAAATAGGAGGTTACAATATATAGTAGCCAAGAAAGGCTTGACGCTTTGTTTCATGAAACGACCCATGCTGCATTCAATGCCTTGAATGCATTTTCAATTTTGAAAAAGAGGGCCATGATAGAATATGGTGTCTACCTTAACTATGGCATGTCAATCCATCTCAAATGTCTTCTCCTCATCATGGGTTATCTAGTCTTTCACCAAATATGTACACAGTTGTCCCCTCACTTTTACTCTAAGGGAGAAAAATAGGCCACATATTTAATGTTTGCAAGCTCAAATATCTACTTGGTGGACTATTCCACCTACTATAAATAACTCCTACATATATATTTCTAGTATTTCCCTCTTTCCTATTACAATTTGATCTCTTGGGCTATCTTTTCCCCTTTTTACTAGCCTTTCGGCTCCTTCTTCAGCTGGTCACTGAGTTTGTTTTCAAGTTTCATGCCATATTTGAAAATAAATAGATATTTCATTAGCCTTAATTTGACGTCCATAGGGACATCATTGGTTCACTATTTCAATGGTTTAGGTGGCCTCCTTGGTTCCATGGTTCTGTCACTTATTTGGGTTCATTCGCTTGAACCATCTTTTTGGATTGGTCTCTAGAATCTTCTAGTTCTTTCCTTTGCTCGGAGCTTTCATTGAACCATTAAACCTATTGAACCCTTAAACCATTTTGGTTTAAGGTTCAACAGTTCATCCTCTTTCTTAGAAGCCTTTGTTTTCTCTAAGTCTTTCGAAGCTTTGAAATTCCTTCATCTTTATCAAGCCTATAGAGTCCGTAGAAACCATCCTGCGGAGTCCATAGAAACATTCTTGCAGAGTCCATAGAACCAAGCCTATAGAGTCCATAGAAATCATCTTGTGGAGTCCATAGGAACATTCCTATAGAGTCCATAGAAATGAGTCAATAGAAATAGGTCTGCATAGTCTATAGAATTGAGCCTATAGAACTAAGCTTGTAGAGTCCGTAAAAACTAGTCCATAGAACCAAGCCTGTAGAGTTCATAGAAATCATCCTGTGGGCCTTTGATCATTCCTTCAGCTTTATATCTTTGGAACCTCCTGAAGGGAAGGTGTCCCTTTGGGCCTTGAGAAAGGTCCATTTCCTAGTCACTAAAATCCCCCCCACAAGGGTACCTACCCTTCAGTGTCCTTCGAGCAGTCTTCAGGTAGTCTTCTTCTCTAATTCCTTTAGACAAATTCTCCAAAGGAAATCTTCCCTTACCTTAGCCACTTTCTATAGGGATTTTGATCATTCCTTCAAACAAAATGTCTAAAGAAATTCCTTTAGACATTTTGTTCGAAGGATTTCCCTTGTAAGATTTGGCCACAAAAAATCTTTCTAAAAGATATCTCTTTGTCCACTTTTGCTCACTGCCCTCCGCAAGGGCACTTGCCTTTGGTTCACTACCCTCCACAAGGGAACTTGGTCTTTGAGCTTTAGAGGACTCTTTTGAACCTTTCAATTGAATTGATCGATTGAACTGACCAACGGTTCAATGGTTCAACGATTCAATCTTGTGTTCTTCTCATTCAATTGACCACTTGAACCAACCACTTTAAACTAACCACTTTGAACCAACCGCGTTGAACCTTTGAACCTTTAAAAAAAATTGGTTCATGGTTCAATGGTTCAATCTTCCTTCTTTTTGCTAAGTATTTTGAAGCCATTGAACTTGCTGAAGTGGTTGAACTTTGAACTTTTGCTGAAGCGTTTAACTCTTTAAGTTTGCCAATGCCATTGAACCTTTGAGCCCGTTGGACCTTTGAACATGTTGAGCCATTTTGGTTCAAGGTTCAACAGTTCAACAATTTATTCCTTTATTTGAAGCTTGCCGATGGACCTTTTGGTTGAACCTCATCGTTGAACCAACCTTAAAATTTCCTAAGTGTTGGAAACTTATTTATTTGAGAGAGCTCACCTGTTGAAGTCGTTGGACCTTTGAACCTGCTATTCCTTTAGCTAAAAAGGCTTGAATAATGAAGAATTTGAATTCTCATAACAATTTTTGAGAAGGGAAGAGAGAATTTTGGCCATGCAGGACCAAAATAGTTCATAAGTTGTCCCAAAAATGAGTGACAGATTTTAGGAACAATAAAACCAAGGGTACAGTCCTCAAGAGAGAAGGTATAGGCATGTATGGTAGGATTTGGAGAGAAATTATGAAATTTGTACTATATATTAGGATAAGAGGGTCAATTAACATAGTTTAATATTGGATAAACATTTCAATATTATCTAAACACTTTTAATTATGAAAATCCTAAGTGGAAAACATCTTTTTCAATTGACCTACAAGTCCCTTAACAGTTTGTAATGTTTATTCAAGGATTTTGCCAAGTTTTGGCTATGTGAGATCTATGAATATATTGAGCCTATTTTAAAGGTATTTAAATTTAAATTAAATTTAATTTAACCTAATTTTATTCCCATTATATGTGTAAATTAGGAAATAACAAGAAATCTTTCTTTTACCCAAGACTAGCATTGACTATGTACACCTATAGGTTAGCCTACAAGAGCATAGAAAAAGATGAAATTTATGGGATATACATGAGGTATAAAGGTATTAAAATACCTAAGATAACATTATTAATATTTCCATATTGAGTATATTAATTATGAGGGAAAAAATAAGGAGGAAAATTCCATTTCTTATGCCTTGATAGGTAACATGCATAAAATTGGAGGAGTCTTGGCCAAAATTGTATGATCCACCCTTGGAGAAGAGATTTGAGAAAGTGATGATACCTATATATAATCCAAAACATAATTTAAAATATCATTCAAGGACATGAAGGTACAACAAATACTAACTCCATGATAGGTTGTAATGGATCTAGGTCTAGATAGACAAAATATAAGACTGTACATAGAGTACATAAGGAATGTTGTGATATGATAATGAAACTAAGAGGGTCAATTAAGATGTTTGTTAGTCATTAGAGATAATTTAATATGTTTAGGATGTTTTTAGGTTGATTTATAAGACAAGGAAGACCACAACCTATTTTACAATCCTAAAATGCACATAGAATTCTGAAGCTTGGCATGCTAGAGAGGTATGAGGATTTTTCAAGGGAAAATTACTATTGGAAGAGTTTAGGATAGATACATCAGACCTTAAAAATGTATAAAAAACATTTTAAATGTTTTAAAAATCTCCCCATCCTTTTTTTTCACTCTCAGCCTACATAGGCCTGTGTCAAGACCAACCTAGGGCTAAAATCTTTTATTTTTCATAACTTGAGTTTCCACCCTTGGAAGTACATGAAAATTTGTAATAAGGCCTTATTTTATGTTACATATAATATTTTTATGGGTTTGGAGTAGTATAATATGGTACATGCTATGGTCTCTAGTATTGTGTGTTTATTTTAGGCCTAATTGTGAAAGAGGGTGTTGAGTTAGTAGGACTATATTGGGAATTAAGTAATAAAAATTTGGTGAAGATGAAATACGATAAAGGGTACCAAAATATGGATTTTTATTGTCTATAATTTATGTGATTAATTCAAACCTAGCAATTTTGTGTCAAAAAAGGGTTACAAGAAAAAGAGAGAAAGTGTGAAAGTTATGAATGAGATTGTAGAACATAGGTGGAAAGATGATGGTTATAGATCTTCAATAGGGTTCAAATACAATGATAAGTATTTAGACCAAAATAATATGGCTTGTTACTTACTAATCAAGAATATGGTGGTATTTTCAAGAAGGCTTGATGAGTCATCAAATAAGACAAAAATCCTACACCACCTTGAGAGGAGCATCATCAAATGAAGTGCACACATGTTGAAGAGATAGTTTATAATTTTTTGTTGTTATGTTTTCTTTCTTTTAACTATTCCATGAGTAATTCTCATCCATCATTGGTTCATGAGACCTCTCTTATCTCTCTTCTTCTTTCTCTTATATGCATTTCCTTGTTTGGCATTATAATGGATCCTTCCATTAGGAGTATGATGAATCCATGATTTTTTGTATGAATTTAATCAATAAATGATGAAATTTACCTAATTTTATGGTTTTATGTATTATGGAGTGTAGACTTAGATCACCTTGGTTTGTTATCCTATTTATCTTGCCTTTATTCAGTTTGATTCACTATTGCAGGTTATGCAGAGTGTCATCACGGGTTCCATGAGATTTATATGTGTAAATAATAATCCCTCCTAGTCTCAAATTACTTTACCTCTTTTCAAATCATTTATGTAATAAGTTTTGTTTATGAGAAGTGTATGTTTCTTGCAGTCTTATAGGTCTTAGTGCACATACAAATCAGTGGTAGTGGTCATAAAATTTGGTGTATCACCCACTTAGTTCATAGTTTATTTATCTTTTCCTTACAATTTAGTAGATTAGTGGTTGGTCCTAAGTGATACATCAAGGGATCTAGTCTTTATCTAGAGGTTCAATCCATTCTTTAGGTCATACATAACCTAGGATTATTCCCATGTGTAGCTTAGATGAGAGGACTTGAAACACCCTCTAAAAGGATGAAAATTTAAGCTATAACACTAACCATGGCTTAGGTAGAGTATATATATGAGGTGATGGGTAATTTTTTATCATCATATTGTGAGTTCTGCTCTTATTGAAGTTTGTGGAGGTTTCCCCCTCAAAGTGGCTTGCTTTTTATTTATATATTCTATTATATTTTAGTCATATTATGATCTATTTTTTTATTCTACTTTATTGTTGAAGTAATTTCATTACAAGTGATATCAAAGGTACAATTTAGATAATCTTGTGGGCAAAGCCATAATTTTAGAGATTTTCTTATATCATTCAATATATTGCAATTTTTTTATAATTTTTTTACTAAAGCTGGGGAATCAATCAAGGACATCACATAAAAAAATTAACATATGGAGGTTAGTTTTGTGTGAGTTAATTTATATTTTAGTGTTTTTCACAAATTAACTCTCTAGTTCATAATTCAAGAATTTTTTTTGAGTTACTTACAATCTTGGAATTCTTAGAAAAATTTAGATTGGGTACATTCTTTATAATCTTAGATGTGAGGCTAACATAAGTACACAAATTCTTGGTCAAATTTGGGTAAAAAGTGCCAATTAGGGTCGACATTGTCAAGCCCTTTTATGGTAGGACCGCAAACTAGGGGCCAAGGAAAGGGTGCTAAAACTCTAGGTAAAAATACTCACAAGGTAGAGATGGATTCATAAGGGGGAGTTAATGGATCCTTTGTACTAGTGGTCTCTGAGATAGATCACAAAGTGAGACAACTTGACTACAATATTCAAGGCATTCAAAGTGCTATTAAAGGCATATAATCTGATATGAAAGCTATTCCATCTAGTTTGGAAAATATCATGATGGATTTACAAAATGTTAGTCAAGTCATCTAGCTATCACTATTACACAACCCCACTAGGGTTGATCTCCCAACTAGCCTAATCCAAATCCAAGTACCTTGCCACAGAGGAACCTATTACCAAAGGTAGATAAATAAAAATTTAATGGAAATGACCCACTCAATTGGATCAACCAAATGGAGAATAGTTTTGATCTACATTAGATCTCATGTGAACAAATGGTTACCATGGAATCTTTGTATCTAGAACCTAAATAATTCATTTGGTATTGATGATTGTGTGTTCAAAATAAAAAGATGACCCTCAATGTCACCTAGTCAATTTTTACAGAGGAGTTACAATTACACTATAGAAATAGTGTGATAGAAAATTACTTCATCCAAATGGCAAAATTTTATTAGACTGGATAAATCAAGGATTATATTCATCATTTTTAGAACCTATCTTTATTTGTGGAGACAATATTTGATGAGAAATTGAAGGACCTATTTTTGGGTGGCCTCGAGGACCACATTCAACATGAGGTACACATGTTTAATCCATTTAAGGTTTATTATTCTATTATCATGGAACATAAGACCAAGGAAAAATTCATAGCTAACAAGAAGCAACCATTCACTCACTTTATAGATCATAAAATATCAAAACCATCATTTCCTCCACCTACCAAACTGACCCCTCAACAAATTTGAGAGAAACATGCAAAAGGATTATGTTTTAGCTATGACAGTAAGTGGAGCAAAGGATATAGATGTGCTTAGAAGAAGCTATTCTACATTGATTGATATAATGAATATGATGAAGAGGATGATGCCTCTAATGATGATGAGGAAGAAATAGAGGAGGCATTTAAAGATTACCAACCTACAATGTCTTATTATGCACTTTTGGGTATTAGCACTCCTCAAACACTTAAGGTGGTAGGTTTTGTAAACACCAAAAATTTGCACACCATAATTTCAAATGTTGAAATTATCTTAAACCACCTTAGGACCCCCTTGGGAAAAATTTAACCCTTTAACACCTAACTGATCCTAACCCATGGTCAGTTTGCTTAACTGGCTTAACTTACCCTTTTACCTAATTTGACCCTTCACCCTCGACTGTTGATAGTCAAGATGACCACTGATGGTCACTTTGACCATCGATGGTCAAGGTGCACCTTCTTACTCACCCACATGCAAGCCACTCACCTTGTTTTTTTATCTTGTCTTAATCCATATGCGAGCCATTACATGTGTGATTTATAATTAGAAGACCCATTTGACATCTTGTTGCAACTCTCTTGCCTTGCCTATAAGAAGAGAGGACTAGGGAGGTGAAATCATTTGTCATTGTTATCAAGAGCTTGTGCATCCTAAGTTTATTTATTTTACAATTCAATCATCATCATCAATCCAATGATCTAACCATCATGTCAAAGATACAACTTTCTATTGCCACTCTGCTAAAGTTTCAAGTACTATTACTCTATTGAAATCATGTTAGACTCCTCTAACGAGTCAACCACATCAATCAATCACCTAATCAGCCTTCTACAAGATAAGTATTTATTTTCTAATATTCATTTACTTTATTTGACTTTTTCACTCACCCAACAACAACCCATCTCTCATAATCTAATTTTGTGATCCTATCAATCTGAAAATTTACCAACCTAGACCTACACATAGTAACATCACTGGTTGTATCAATAGTTGATGATCTATCTAACCATCGATGGTCATATCAACTGTCGATCATCGCTATGGTAGGAAATAACAACAATATATTTCCACATACCTACCCTTATCCAAATCTAGTTTTTTTTGTCCCTACATATTCACAAACCCTTACCTAATTTTTTTAAATAGACCTAAGCCATTTAGCACTAGCATTTACTTGTTTATCACTATTTTAGTCATTTTTAGTTTATTTCTTTAGCAAGCATTTCTTGTGTTTAATTTTAGTACCCTTTAATTATTGATGCAAGTACTTTCTATCCTATTTTATAAAATTAATTTTTTAAAATTTGTAGATTGACAACCCCTGAAGAAGCTCTTGCTTTTGGGATCTAGCTAGTGGTAGGCAATCCACTCAGCTATCTATCTAACCAACCATTTGATTTAGTGATGTCTTATTTGTAGGTCATCCTCCCAAGCTAAATAAGATTTCTTCACAATCATCTAATTCAATTCACATGTAATCAAATATGTTTTTTAACCATACTCATATTTAGTTGCCTCTTCTTCTTTCAAAATATAAGCTAAAATTCACTAAAAAATTTTGGCATGCCTGATGGGACCTTGAGTCTTTACTTTGGGTTTATTTTCTTTGCATTTGTATGATCTTCTCTCTATCTATGTTCATTAATGAAACTAAAATTTCTTTTGGGATTAAAATTGACTACATGCATTGCTTGCTTGCAAGTTTAACTCACATAGTTTAACTTAAAGCAAATTAATCCTATCATAACATCACTCTTGTTGCACACACTAAACCAAACCAATTTCATCAATTAAACATAAAACAAACATGAGACAAGGCCCAACTTGGATTTTATCACCTAGTGGTAACCTTACCCTTTCCCGGTAATCCTACTTGGAGGTCATTACCAAGGGGAGAACTAACTTAGCTCTCTAATTGAGTATAAACTTTGGAAATCAGTATATATTATCTAAGAACCTGGCACCTTTATCTCTACAATATTTGAAGTGAGGAGGTTGGCCCCAATACCAAGCCATGTATTAATTCCTAATATAGATTCTTTTTTATAACCTAAACAACCTGAAACCAACCATAGATTACTTCTATAGTACATGATCTAGAAGCCAACATCTATTACACATTCTCATAACTTAAGGCATAAGCCAAAAGCAAGATTAAAATTAACCACAAGATTTTAATGTACTCTAGTGTGTGTTGGATATCCTTGATCATTTTATTTCTTTCTCTCTATTTTAGTTGTAGGATTCTTTGTGTTTTCTTCTCATCCTTATTACATGGTTCTTACACATCAATAATGAAGAGACTTAACAAGTTAGGACCCATATATAGATTATCCAGTCTCCTCCACCTCTTTATCTATATATTATATCTTGGATGCTGAGAGTTCTCCTCATCATTCTAATGCTTCTAGTGTGCCTCAGATATTCTTCCAAGGTGACCCAAACTTTGCTTCCTTTTTAGATAATAACTTGGTAGCTTTACAACACTATCTTAGCATAATATCTCACCATATACCCATTTTGGTGCCACCTACTGATCCACCCTATGACATGCCACTTGGATTTTTAGGCAACTCTTTTATTACCACTATCACCACCCAACCATTAGCTACTCAGGCATCTTCCCTAGCTAGAAACCCATCTGACATAGCCATGTATAACCAACTACCTCAACCTTATAACACCCAAATACCTCTTACCATAACTAACAACTCTTCCAACATAGCCACCATCCAACCTTTGCCTACCCATACTCCAATCACTATTGGAATACCCATTACCACCATCACTACCATTCCTTTGGCTACCCCCACTCTGATTCAAAGCGTAATAACACCAGTATCTTCCACCTTACTTCTTGTCACTATTAGGGTTACCACTTATCCCTTACCCTTGACTCAACCACCTATATCCACTCAATAGTACATACCATCTACCAAACCACTTAACCATATGTGGAAACTTCTCAACCTCCAAAAAATTATAAATATGTCACTCAACCTCAACCACAATATGAAACTTACAACTCTTCAAGTGTACCACCCCAAATGGACTTGATGAATATGTTCATGGACAATATGACTACCTTAGAGTCATCCATATCTAGAGCTCACAACATTTTATCTTATGATCAAATCTATAATGAACTCATCCACCCATCTATTCATATCTAACCCTATCCTCCTCAGTGGGAGCTTACCAAGTTCTCCAAGTTTCAGAGTAAGGAGGATCCACAACAAAACCTTAGGGAATTTAGACACTCATGTTATTTGATTACCTATAATGATACCTTCCTTTTCTATACTTTTCCTATATCTTTATCAGGATTGATATTAGATTGCTCTAGTGCCTTAACTGAGCATTCTATCTTCTCCTTCCCCTAAGTATCTCAAACTTTCTTGGATCATTTTTTTATAAATATCTCTAGGAAGGTTTTCATCACTAACCTCTACTCCCTTTGACAATTTTATGATGAATCTATTGCCAATTTTGTAGCTCAATGGAGGGAGTTTAATCAACCAACTCTCCTTTTCCTTGCCCTAACCTGAATTGATCAAACTTTTTGCTCAAGTATGAACTAATCACATCTCTTTTACATTGCATGTTCAGAGCTTTCAAACCTTTGATAAGGATTTTACCATGGAACTTAAATTAGAGAATTAATTTATCAATGAAGTAAAGCTAAAATTGAAAAATGAGAACTCTACGTACAAAACCAATGAGACTTCTTCCTCCAAACTGAATAACCAAGCCAACACAAGGACCAAAAATAAGGGAACTGTGAACATAATTTTCCTTAAAGCCACTTATCCTTCATCTACCAACCAACAAAATTCCTTTGGTTATTTAAATCAAAACATGAGGATACAAAATTGGAACACCCAAAAACAATTTACTCCACTCGAAGAATCTTATGCTTCGATCTTGGAGAAGTTATTAAAAGCCAATATCATACAGCTTCTTCTTATCAAACCACCTCAATAATCTGATTCCTCTCATCTTGAACCTAGTTAGTACAGTGATAATGATCTATGTGCCTTTCACCAAGTAGTAGGGCATGACATTAGTAAGTGTGACACCTTCAAGAGCATTGTCCAATCCCTCATTAACAAGAGGGAGCTTATGTTGGATAATCCCAATACACCTCAAAACTAATCCCTTGACATTTTTAGGTAGCATTTTCATAACCATGTACCTTAAAATAATGAGAGAAACATGAATGAGTGCTCTCACAATGCCCATATTATCAACATGTTTCTTGGCACACTCATTGTTGAAGAACTACTGACCAACCTATATGTTCCTCACCCTCTGTACTTATTGAGATAGCAGAGTTACCTTCTCCTCTTTTAGAGAACCAAATTAAGGAAGTACCCCTTTATCTTCCTCCACTTATTGAGGTAGTGGATCCATCAACCCCTCCTATCGACATACTAGAACAAGCATCCATCCTACCTTCTCCCTTAACTACTGAGCAACTTACTACCCCTTCAGGGATCATTCCTAAAGAGGAAAACCCCATGTCTACACCTCCCATAGAGGTGTCACCCATTCAAACCTTGTATCCTTTTATTGATAAAAAATATGAGGTTACCATCCCTCTACCTTAACTAATGGGTTTATCTTTTAGGTCCACCATCCAAGGAGTAAAACTAGCCTATAAACCCTTTTTTAGGTTAGTAAAAAAAATAGAATTTGTCTCCAACCTAGACATGGATCAAGCCACCTTATGGAAGCAATTAGGGTTACCTTATATCACCAAGAAAGAATCTCCAATCACACTATTGGTAAACCAACCTACCCCTTCTATTTTCCATACTCTTATCTTACTAACCAACCCAATGAAAGCCTCTACCAACCCAACTATTCCTCAAACACCAAAAGCACCTAAACCTCAAGGGACCAAATCACATTTTCCTACCAAACTAACTAAGAACCTTGGCACCTTCCACACATAGAGTCTTAATCACCCATCTATGAAGGTGAAGCTTACCTCACCAAACCCAACAACCAAGCACCAATTAAAATCAACCAAGGGAGTAGAAACACCAAAAGGCCAGATGGTCAAACTCCTACCTCTATAAACTTAACCCTCTATCTTAGGGCCTCATCCCTCCACTCTAATTAGGAAGTTGATTGCCCCAACCAAGACCCAACCACTACTATTAGTGACACCAATTCACTTGCTTTTTGACATACCTATTTTCATCAAACCAATAATGACCAAGATACCTACTTTGAAACCCCCTACCTCCACTCTGTCAACCTCTACCTTAACAAAACCAAATGCACCACCTTACCCAAACCTTCCATCACCAAACCAACTCCCAAAGGGAATTTCACCTTACCAACTAGGACCAAAACCCCTAAACCCTCTCCACCTTAGTTGAGTACTACTCCACCATTTTCCAAAAGTTATTTCAAGATTTTTGCTTGACTCCACCCCTTATTAGGTTATTTGACCCTCTCAATTCAAAACCCATTTGGTATAATGACCACCATGTGTGTTCCTATCATAGGATACCAGGGCATGACATAGAGAACTAAAAATATCTCCACACCACTATCCATCAACTCTATGACAAGGATGATCTTTTAACAAATGACCCTCCCATGAACCCATTACCCATCCAATAACCACAAGTCAACACCTACCTATTCCTTTACTCTCACCTTAGAGTGATGAAGAAAAAAATATCTCTCTTACCCCACTTCCTTCCTCTATCCATACCATTCATGTGGTCATGAGAGCATAAAAGAAGGATAAGGGGAAGGACAAGGTGTCCATTCTATGGCATACCCATCTTCTACCTCTCAACTAAACCCTACCCAAATACCTTCACCTTCACCCAAACCTAAGGTATCTATCTTAGGTGCTTCCCAATCCAACCCCTTCTAAGTCTATCAAGAGAGTGGTGCTCAAACAACTTCATTAGACCCTGATGAAGATGAGCTTATATGAGTTGATTAACACTTTTCCTCATTTTCACCAAGCAATGATAGAGGCATTGTAATTGGTAGAGGTCCATCCTAAATACCCTCAACCTTGAGTAACTTTTTTTGGTGTTCTTCAAATTTTCAACCTTGTCACCTTCAAGTATTTAGAAATACCTTCTATCCACCCTAATAACCTAGATCCCTATCTCTTTATTACTACTTACATTAACCAAACCTGCATCAAACAAGTCATGATTGAGGGGGGAGATAGTACTAATATCATCTCCTCCCATGCCTATAGCCAACTCAACCTTCCACACAATGTCATGTCCAAAACCTTGGACATCTATAGATCCTTTAATGACACCATGACCACTACCCTAGGAAAAGTTGTCCTTCATATCCATATAAGACCGTGCATGCTACCTGAACTCTTCTATGTAGTGGAAGGTGAGTTACAATATAATGTCTTGCTAGGATGACTTTGGATCCATTCTATGGTTTGTTTTCCCTCTACCCTTCATCATTGCATTAAGTTTGAGCATAAAGGCTAGGTCATTACCATTCAAGCTAACCTAAGTCCTTTCTCGACATGCAACATGACCTACTAACCCAATGATGTCCTCTTAACCCCATCTGGTACACCCTCCTCAACCAAGGAAAATATCTTCACCAAGAAAGAAGAAGCCCTACCTCCTTCTACCAATGAGGCATTAACTAGATCATTCATCCCCTCTGATCATATCCCCACCTCAGACCCCTTGGAATCCACGTTTCACCACCTTTCACTAGGGGAATATCACCTCCTTACCCTTGATGCTTTACCTACTCCCTAAGAATATGGAAAACTTAACCACCAACCCAGGTATGACCCTAATGTTAGAGCTATTATTCCCTTTGGACCTTCACATTGTCAAACCCATTTCATTTATGGGGGAATTAATAAGCCCCTTAACACTTCCACCACCTCCCCTTCACCTCAACCATTCACCTCCAACTTTTCTTACCTCAACAAGCCAATTTTTTCTAAGACATAACTCCACAGGTGTGCTTGGAAAGCATTTGGTCTTGGATGATATGAGAATGACCCACACAAGTTAATTTCCATTGAGACTAGAGAGCCTCATGAGAAACATGTCCTTAGTTTCATTCTACCCACCAAGAAGCAAACCAAACTACTTACCACCACCATTATCAAGGAAGGCACCCCTTACTCACCAAGATCTCCTCCACCCACATGTAAGGATGATGATATCATCCCACCTAATTTTTTTTCATCAACATGATCAACCTCAGACCCCTAAATTATCAAAAGGAAGGAAAAAACATAACCATCCCTTTGACCCATCCTGAGATGATATGAGATGACTCCCCTACAATTAACACTATTTAGTGTTATGATGATGATTCCATTCTCACCTACCTTGGTGCCTCAGATTCTTCCATCCATAAATCCCTTCCTCTCAAAACTTCAACCATGTTGAATGAATCCACCATGGATCTCAACTTGGTTAATTTAGAGAGCTCTTACATTATCAAAATCAGCCAATCACTAAATGTTGAGGAAATTTTAGATTTACCCTCTTTCCTCCAAGATCGTAACATAGAATTTGCTTGGTATTATAGTGACATGTCTATAATTGACCCCACCATTACCACCCATGACATATTCACCCACCATGAAGCCAAACCCATCAAGTATAAACTTTAATGCATGCACCCTCACATATCCCTTCTCATCAAAGAAGAGCTTCAACATCTTCTATTTGTCAACTTCATTCAACTCATTGACTATCCCAAATAGGTCTCAAATGTCATATTGATCACCAAAGCCATAGGGGGACTATGAATTTGTGTAGAATTTCATAACCTCAACCTCATTTTCCCTAAAGATGACTTTATTATATCGATCATTGACCAACTAGTTGATCTTATAGTTGGCCACGAAATGTTATCTCTCATAGATAGATTCTTAGGATACAATTAGATCCTAATTGCACTTGAAGATCAACACAATATTTCCTTTACCACAACATGGAGGACCTTCTACTATAGAATCATGTCTTTCATATTAAATAATTCTGGTGTAACCTACCAATTTTCCATGACCTATATCTTCCATGACCTTATCCATAAGATTGTAGAGGACTATGTGGATGACCTTCTCAGAGAATCCAAACTCCAAAATAATAATTTGGCCATTCTCAAGATCATATTTGAGTGAATTATCCATTACCATGTCTACCTAAACCCTAATAAGTGCATTTTTGGGGTCTTGTTTGGGAAAGCTTCTTGGATTTATTATTTCCCTTTAGGGAATCAAAGTCAATCCTACCAAGATCAAAATAATTATCAACATGCTTACCTCGATCAACCTTAAGCAACTCCATAGATTACAAGGTAAGCTTCAATCCATTCATCACTTTATCTTCTAGATTATATACTGATGCCAACATTTCTACCACCTTCTAAAGAAGGATGTCAATCTCCTACTTGGAGATAAATAGTTGCATCTATACTTATACCTGTACATCCTCTAATTTTGTTTCCTGGCTTGTATCCCTCTTCAAGTTCAATCTTGAAGACCAACCACCATAGTGAACACATATCCTGTGGTGCTTCTCCTGTCATCAAATTAACCTGCCATATCTGAATCTACATACCCATGTAGAGAAGTGCTTGACCCTGCATAGCATAAAATCTTGCTGTTGGTCCCTCTCAGATCTCTGAGAATCCACTAAACTACTTTCCAATGCTTCTTTCCTGAATTGGCCATAAACTTGCTGACAACTCCCACTACTTGGGTAATATTAGGTCTAGTACATACCATGCACTCAACCTCATCATGTGATTTAGGACACTGTTTAGTGAACTATCCAACCATAGGTGTGATAACCAGTTTTGCATCCTACATATTAAAAATCTCCACTACCTTATTCACATAATCATCTGGAGACAAAATCAACCTATGACTTTTCCTATCTCTAGAAATACTCATGCCAAATATTTTCTTTGTTGCTTCCAAATCCTTCATGGCACACCTCTAAACTAACTTTACCTTTAGCTCAGCAATTCCCTGCATGTGTGACCCTACAACAAGCGTATACACTACATATAGTAACAAGATAATGTAGCTAATATTATCCAACCTGGTAAAATAAACACAATGGTCACATTGACATTGAATAAATACATGCTTTGTCATACACCTATCAAACCTTAAACACCATTGTCATGCAGCTTGCTCAAGACCATATAACCTGGCCTTCTGTCTCACCTGTCCATTCTCTCATTTCTTTAACCTGGGAATCCATTCGTCTTTCAGTGCTTTCATCTTGGCTAGCAACTCTACCAAATCCCACATTTGGTTCTCTCCTAAAGAATCAGTTTCCTCATTCATGCCATGCTCCCACTATTTTCTGGATTCTACCTGCATTGCCTCTTCAAAACTTCATGGTTCTTGACCATCAGTGAGCAACAAGTAATGTAAAGAAGGGGAATAATTAATTTGAGGCTTACTTACCCTTTTAGTCCTCCACATGGGCATTTGAGGCTCTTTGACAACTTGATATCTGCCCAAAATTCATTCTAACAGTGACCGATCTTGGTCATCTCTCAGTCTACACCTGACCAATGTTGGTTCCATGTGACCGACCTGACTATCAACATCAATTCCCTGATCAACATCGGTGTCCACCTAATCACCGATGTTAGTTCCCTGACCATCATCAGTGTCCACCTGCCTGACATCACTAACTTTGGTCTGCACATGACCAACGTCAGTGCTTGCCTGTTTGATGTCAGTTCTCACCTGACTGACGTCAGTAACTGTGTTTTCTTGTGAGTGATGATTTTTACCCATAAGCTCATTTTGGATCATAATCTTGTCCAAATCAACACTGCCCTACTTAGAATTATTTAGCCTCTTGAGCTGATCTCTATCCATCATTTTCTCCTTGAAAACCAAGGCTTTCCTGTTCTTATCATTATCAAAAACATCTTATTTTCTCTGTATGCAATATTGTGATCCTCCAATAGAAGCTCCCTTCTTTGTTGACCCAGTTTCAAGAAACCTCACTTTCTTTTGTTGCGTACAGAAATCTTGATCTATGCTTTTTAAATCTAAAAGCTTACCATTTGACTTAAGAACATGCATTCCCTTCTCACTCATGTGACCAAGCCTACAGAGCCACATCTTTGCATCTACATCTGAAGTAGATAAACTAGAAGAAGAATCAATAATACAAGTAGATAAATAAAGAATACCTACTTTTTTACCTCTTTCTAATACAAGTGCACCCTTGAAAAATTTCCAAGATTCTGCTGTGAGAGTAACTATGCAACCCTCATCACCCAACTTTCCTACAGAAATCAAATTCTACTTCAGGACTGGGACATGCATGACATCCTTCAACACCCATGTGTTTCCATTCTACAATTTCAGCTGCACTTCCCCTTTGCCAACCATTTGACAAGGCTTACCATCCCCTAAATAAATTTTTCCAAAGTTTCCATGGACATAATCATGAAAAAAGTCTCTATTTGGGGATGCATGGAAAGAGGTACCAGAATCTAAAACCCAAGATTCCACTTTATCCAAGGAACATACAAGAGCATCATGTGCAAAAATACCTGCATCTTTTGCTTCTTCATTTCCTTCATGCTGATCTTCTTTCAACCAACAATCTTTCTTTACATGCCCTTTCTTTCCACAGTTCCAACAGGTTATACCTCCATTTTTGGATTTGGATCTACTACCTATCTTTGACCTTGATTCTCTTGCTTGCTCTTCTCTCTTTGCCTTCCCCTACTTTCAACACTTAAAGTATTACCTGATGATTCCCCTGTGCTTTTCCTATGAATTTCTTCATTCAAGATTACACTAACAACATCATCAACTTTCAAGATATTTGAAGCAGACGCAGTATTACTAACTACCATTACCAAACTATCCCAACTTTTAGGTAAAGAGCATAAGATTAAGAGAGCCTTAATTTCATCATCAAAAACTATATTGACTGAAATTAACTGATTTACTAATCCATGGAAATCACTAAGATGACTATGTACCAATCCACCTTCCTGCATTTGCAAATTAAATAATTGCTTCATAAGAAATACCTTATTCAAAACTGAGGGTTTTTCATATAAATTTGCCAAAGATTCCATTAACTCTACTATTGTCTTTGCCTGTGATAAGTTGTAAATCATAGATGATGTCAGGCTCAACCTTATAGATCCCAGAGCCTTCTGATCAAGAACATTCCATTCTTCATTTTTCATATCTGTGGGCTTGCTTGCAACCCCACCCAATGGTAAGTACAGATCTTTCTGATACAGATAATCTTCTATCTGCATCCTCCATAATTGATAATTCTTGCCATTAAACTTCTCCATTCTTAGCTTACTTTTTTTTGCCATTGCTTTACTCCCACTCAAATAGAAACCCCTATGAGTGCCCTGTAATCAACAAACACTAACCTGCTCTGAACCAGGCTCTGATACCACTTGTTAGGATTAAGAGTATACTTGATTACCTTCGTATAAGCAACTAAACATGGAATTTAACCAGAAGTAATATGTAACTAGAATTTAGAAATAGCATAGAATATGAGAGACAATATAATCTTGTATTAACACTCTTCCAAAAGGAAATATAATGAAGAAATCTCACTCTTCCCACACCTCTTGGGTGTCAAGTAATTTTCCCTCAAGAGTTCTCTCTTTCAATCAATTACAACCATACTCAACTCAATACTGAGTTATTGTTTCCTCCAGTAAGTGACAATCAACCCAATGGTTGTTGTTGCCTACTTCCAATCCACTAGTAGATCTCCTTGACAGCTTACTGTCTGCCCAAAATTCATTCTAACAGTGACCGATCTCAGTCACCTCTGGTCGACCTCAGTCTACACCTGACTGATGTCATTTCCTCTTGATCACTGACATCAATTCCCTGACTGACATCAGTGTCCACTTGCCCACCAACATCAGTTTTCTGATCGACGTCAGTGTCCACCTTCTCGACATCACCAACTTTGGTCTACACATGATCGACGTGGGTTCTTTCCTAATCAACATCGGTTCTCACTTGACCGACGTCGGTAATTGTGTTTTCCTGTGAGTGATGATTTTTACCCATGAGATCATTTTAGATCATAACCTTGTCCAAATCAACACTGCCCTGCTCATAATTATTTAGCTCCTTGAGATGATCACTGTCCATCACCTTCTCCTTGAAAACCAAGGCTTTTCAATTCTTTAATGTGTCAAAAACATTAGACTTCCTCTTTATGCAATAAACCCAATCCTTTCTTGTAGCATCATCCATGGAAGAAACATACCACTGTGATCCTCCAATAGAAGCTCCCTGAGCTGGTCTCCACACGCCTGTGTGAACAAGCTCCAACCTATGCTTCTTCTTTGTTGACCCAGTTGTGAGAAACCTCACTTTCACCTGTTTTCCAAACATACAATGCTCACAAAAATCTCGGTCTCTGCTTTTCAAATCTAAACTTTTACCATTTGACTTAAGAACATCCATTCCCTTCTCACTCATGTGACCAAGCCTACAGAGCCACATCTTTGCATCTACATCTGAAGTAGATAAAATAGAAGGAGAATCATTAATACAAGTAGATAGATAAAGTGTACCTACTTTGTTACCTCTTGCTAATACAAGTGCACCCTTGGAAACTTTCCAAGATTCCACTATGAGAGTTACTGTGTAACCCTCATCACCCAAATTTCTTGCAGAAATTAGACTCCTCTTCAGGATGGGAACATGCATGACATCCTTCAACACCCATGTGTTGCCCATCTGCAATTTCAGCTACACTTTCCCTTTGCCAACAATTTGACAAGGCTTACAATCCCCTAAATAAACTTTTCCAAAGTCTCCATGGACATAATCATGAAAAAATTATCTATTTGGGGTTGCATGGAAAGAGGCAACAAAATCTAAAACCCAAGATTCTACTTTATCTAAGGAACATATAAGAGCATCCCGTGCAACAATACCTGCATCATTTGCTTCTTTATTTCCTTCATGTTGATCTTCTACCAACCAACAATCTTTCTTTCCACAATTCCATAATTGATAATTCTTGCCATTGAATTTCTCTATTCTTAGCTTACTTTCTTCTACCATTGCTTTACTTCCACTCAATCAGAAACCTTTAAGAGTGACCTGTAATCAACAAACACTTAACACACTCTGAAACCAAGGTGTTAGTGAACCAAGCTCTAAACCAAGCTCTGATGAACCTGGCTCTGATACCAATTGTCAGGATCCTAATCCTTGAGAGTACAATTGATTACCTTTGTATAATCAACTAAACACAAAATTTAACTAGAAGTAATATGTAACTAAAATTCAAAAATAGCACAGAATATGAGAGATAATACAATCTTGTATTAACACTCTTCCAGAAGGAAATACAATGAAGAAATCTCACTCTTCCCACACCTATTGGGCATATAGTAATTCTCCCTCAAGAGTTCTCTCTCTCAATCAATTACAATCACAACTCAATACTGAGTTGTTCCCTCCACCAGTCAGTGACAATCAACCCAATGGTTGTTGTTGCCTACTGCCAGTCCACCAAGTACTCAAAGTACTCCAAGTAGATCTCCCCAATCTTGTTCCTTGTTGTGTTGCAAATTTCTTTGATCTTGCTACCCCACAGATCTAACTAACCTTGCACACACACACACACCTACAAATCTAACTGATCTTACTTACCATGTAGATCTTCCTGATCTTGTTACCTGTAGATCAACTAATTTTATACTTGGAAGGATCTCATCCTTGTCCTTTACAAGTCCTTTGATCCTTGATTACAATACAGCCCCATGGGTCTATTAAATAGATCCCAAACCAAACAATAATTATAAATGCAGACTCAAGACTAAAATTAGTCTCTACATGCAAACTGACTGTCCATCTAAAATTAGACCAGTTTTGGAATGCACAGATGACCAATGTCGGTCACTATCTATCTAGAGATGACTGACATCAGCCGATTCCTGACTGATGTTAGTAGCTTCTGGCCTACTCCTGACCAACATTGATTGGCCTGACTGACGTCAGTTACTGTGACACTTAGCAACCTCCACCATTTGCATCAGTGAAGCTTTTAGCTCCACAACTTAACAGGCCAACCTTAAGCAACTCCATAGATTACAAGGTAAGCTTCAATCCATTCATCCCTTTATCTTATAGATTATATACTGATGCCAATGTTTCTACCACCTTCTAAAGAATGATGTCTATTTTAATTGGAATAGTGACTATCAAAAGGCCTTTGAATCACTCAAAGATTATCTTTTATCTCCACCTGTCCTTACCCCTCCCAAGGATGACCAACCTTTCTACCTTTATATCTCTACTATTGATCACTCCCTAGGGGTAATGCTTTCTCATCAAGATGAACAACATAGAGAGCAAGTCATATACTACATTAACCACATGCTTATAGAGTACAAGACTTGGTATACCCATACTGAGAACATTTTCTGAGCTTTAGTCTTCATGGCCACCAAAATTTTCCACTACCTCATTAACCATAAAACCTATGTCATAACCAATTATAACCCACTCAAGTATATCCACTCCAAGCCATACCAAAACTAATGTATGGCCAAGTCACTCATGCTCTTAGCAAAGTTTTACATTGAGCTTTTTCAACAAAAATCAATTAAGGTGCAAGTCATTACCGACCAATCTACTAAAGCATCACTAACAGATGAACAAACTCCTCTAGATTTCCTTGATGAGTCCATCACCACCCTATCTCAAATTGACTTCACCTATCGAGTCACCATGTTCTTTGATAGATTAAAGTGTTAGCATTATGGGGGAGCTATAATCATCCTTATCCCCTTTGATGGTGAACCTCTTCCCTTATCTTTCAATATTGACTTTGAATGTACTAATAATATGGTTGAGTATGAAGCCCTAGTAATAGGTCTTCAGATTGTGTTAGCCTTAAGAGTCAAAATGATCAACATATTTGGTGACTCCCAACTTATGGTTAATCAAATCAATGGCTCTTACCAATGTAAGAATGATGTTTTGCAATAGTACAAACAACTAGTTGATGAACTCTTAGCATCATTTAAACACTACCACATCCAATCAACCATATAATCTTCTAATAAATTCACCAATACCATGTCTTCCCTCACATCTCAGATCTCATTTGCACCCTTTGACTCTAACCTATCTATCATTATCCATAAACTTACTCATCCTTCTTATGTCAAACTAGATTATCCCACCATTTTTAATGTGAAGGAAACCCCACCTAACCTTTGGCATCAACAGACCTTAAACTACCTTAACCTTGCCATCATTCCTTCTAGACTTTCTAGGAATGCTCGAATAGTGTTTATCTATAGTACCTCATGTTATACCATTGTGGGAGGAATTATCTATAAACATGGATTTGATGGCCTCCTCTTTTGTTGCCTATATAGTTATGAAGCCTCTCATTCTATCAAATAAACACATGATGGTATCTATGGGGGGCACTTTAGTTTCCTTGTTGTGGCTAAGTGAATCCTTTACCTTGGCTATTAATAGCCTACCCTTAACCAAGACTGTTGTGATTATGTGAAAAAGTGTGTTAAGTGTCAACAAAACACCAATTTGCAGCATGTACCTAGCCATAGTATTCACATTTATATTGATTTCTAACCCTTATCACAATGGGGTCTTGACCTTATTGGTGAAATTAACCCCCATTATTCACAAAAACACCATTATATCATCATCACAACTAAATATTTTACCAAATGGGTAGAGGCTATTCCTCTAGTCTTAACCAAAGTAGAAAAGATTATCATTTTTATCTACCATCACATCATCTACTACTTTAGTGTTCCTCATTAGATTATCATCGATAAAGGTAAGTCTTTTAAGAACAAACAAGTCCAAAGTCTTTGTGATGTATTTGGAATTAATTTAAACTTACCCTTGCCCTATCACCCTCAAATGAATGGATAGGCCGAGGCCTCTAACAAAACTCTTATCAACATGCTAACTAAAATGGTCAATGAATCTGGTCAGGATTGGCATTTGCACATCCCCTTTGCCTTATGGACACATCATACTAGCATTAAAACCCCAATGGGAGCTACACCTTTTTCTCTTATGTTTGGAGTGGAGTCCATCTTTCCTCTCAAAGTCCAAATACCCTCTATTTACATATCTTTTCAAGATCTCATTACTGAGGATGATTATTGTCAGCACCATTGAGCTCAACTTGAGCTACTTGATGAACATTAGTTAGAAACCCTTACCCATCTTCATGTCTATCAAGAGCATGTTGAACATGGCTATAATAAACACCTTAGGGTGTGAAAATTCAACATCAAAGACCTCATCCTAAAGGAAAATTATCATGTCACCAATATGGATAAAAACAAGCAAGGTAAGTTTGATTTCAATTGGCTTAGACCCTATATCATAACCCAAAAGTATGGATCAAGATATTATCAGTTGTCTTCTCTCAAAGACCACCTAGAACTTAAGCACCTTAATTCTTCACATCTGCATCCATTCTTTTTTTAAGAAGGATCAATTTCACCTTTTTTTTTACCTTAAGTTCATCCGTTGATTTCAACCACATTCATCTACCTATTTTATGAGAAACTAATTAAAAGTGAATCATGTGATTATCTGTCACAATCATAGCCTAATCTTGAATAATGGGTACCACGGTTCTACCCATGGCATGATTTTCATGGTACTTTCTTCTTCTTTATTGGGATGGGTTCCCATGATCATTGTTAACTAAACCTCTTTACACCTAATTAACCATTTTTGTGATTCTAGTTTTACCTTCACAAAGGTGAACCTGTAGACACTGAAATCATATCTATCCCCTAGGTCATCTTTCACCCTTGGCCCCCCCTTGGCCCATGTCCTAACCCTTGTCCTAGCCCCCTATATTTATCAAAGTAAAATAATTAAATATTTGGCCCTCTTCCACCTCACCCATGCCACCTTAGATCCCCTCCTTGGATCCCCCCACCTCTCTCCTAGCCTTTATTGCCCAAATCTCCCCTTTATCCTTCCTCACGTGTCCATTTATGCCTCCCTCGACCATTTTACCATGGCCCCTTGACCCAGCAGTGTGCAAGAACATACAAAGGCTAATTTTAGCCTCTGTCCCCATTCTTCGATCGTCGACGTCGGTCATTATGCGGCTGACGTCAGTGGTTCTGCCGGCATCGACAGCCTTCAAAACCATTTTTTGCAACTATTCCCCCCTGCAAATGTGAATTTTATTTGGCGCTTGGCACTCTATTTTCTCTTTCTCCTCCCCTCGTATAGCAACAACAGCAGCTATAGGTATCTTGCAAAGACAGTTCCAGGCTCTTGGTACTTGCAGGACCTTCAACAGCTCCAACAACAGGTTTCTCCATTTTTCCTTCAGCAAGCAGGAGGTAAGAGTTCCCTTGTTTTTATTTCATTTCTTATCTGCATTTATCTATCTATCCAGCCCACTATCCACAACTCAACCTGTCTGTCCCTAAGAGGCTGAAAAGCCTTCTCAAACCCCTGTCTCTCATTCATCTTCCTTTTGCCCTATCATCCATCCAGTTCATTCCCAAACAACATTCTCAATCCCTCAAACTCCAAAACAAGTCTCTCAAACCTCTATATAGACCTCCCTGACCCTCAGATGAGACCATAGTCCATTCTACAGACCAAAAACTAGCTTGTAACCCGACAAGACCCTGTCTAAGACTACTGCCCCAGCTGACCTCGTCCATTTCCCCTACCAACGTCGGCAGCCTAACCAACGTCGACAACCTTACCTGACTGATGCTGGAAATACCACCGACGTCAGTGACTGTGTAAAGTAGATTGCTGCTAAATAGGTACGCATTTGCCTTAAGTTCTTTCTTTCTATTTTTCATCATTTATCACTTTCTGTTTCTAATCAGCATTCTATTTTCAACAGTGGACTGTCATCCTCCAAGAAGCCTTTGCACTTTTAGGACTAAGCTCTTGCTTGGCAGTCCACCCTTTTGTCATCTAACATTTTTCGTGTTTTAGTGTCTTTCTCTTTCAGGTGTCATCCTCCACAACTAAAGAGGAGTTCTTGCTATCATCTGAATTCTGGTCCGCACATCTACAATCTGGGTACGTACAAACCCTTATCCATTCTTCTTAGTTTCTCATCTTTCCTTTTCTGAATGTAAAAAGTGAAATCTCGTTAGAAACATTCTGGCACACCCGGTGGGACCTTAGGGTCTTCCTTGGGTTCCTTTTCTTTATGTTCATATAGGTGCATTAGGTTTCTCCCTTTTCACCTCTTTCTTCTCTTCTAAATGACATCATAAGTAGGATTAAAAGGAACCTTTATTTTCTTGCATTTCAAACTAGTCAAAAATCATATCCTTCAACCCTTTCTCAACTTGTCTTCATTCAAACTCACATTTCGACTTGGGCTTAAAAGACATTGCATATCATTTCTGCTTGCTTGCATTTCTTAGTCCACACCTAGTAATTAATAACTGCATCATGAATTAATCATAGATCACTTTATGTTACACAACCAAACCACTTGCACCAAATCAAACATCAAAACTTACCTGAGATAAGGCCCGACTGGGATTTCATCACCCAGCAGATACCTTACCCATCCCGACGATCCTACTTGGATTTCATCACCAAGGGGAAAGCCCACTCTGTTCTCTGGCAGAGTCTAATCTCTAGGGAAAGTATATTTTGGCTAAGCGAGACCAGCTTGTCACTGGGCTCGTGAAGTGAGGGGAGCTTGCTCCTTAGCACCAGGCCATGTACGAAACCTAACCCAGACTCTTGAGCACCTAAACAAACCTGAAACCATCCATAAACTACCTCTTTTAGGACCCCTCTAATAGCCAACCTCCCAAACATCACTTTAAGGCATAAGCCAATAGGATTCTAAAAAGTTGATTCTTAGGATTTAACGCTTAGGACCTACTTGTGTTCTTCTATTTTTCTATTCCCATCTGCTTGTTTGAGCTAGTGAGGATGTTCTTTTTTTTCCAAGAATCTTCAAATTTTTTGCGTTTTTGGAAACCACAGTCACCGGCATCAGTTTTACCACCGATGTCGGCAACCTTTCCTCGTCGGCATCAGTTATCTAACCGACGTTGGCCATTATTCTCACCGACATCGATTTTTCAACCGACGTCAGTCACTGTCACAATCCTTTTTTTTTTAAAATAGCAGCCTTAAAACCCACCCCTTTTTTTGCCAAAACCCCATTCTGGGTTTCTAAAACTAAAAAAACATAGTTTCTAAAACCTGACCTTTCTTGCCTTGAATGGTTCTGACTCGCAGTCAAGCCAAGGCTCTAGTCAACCACGCGAGGCATCAACCGCTTCCATCTACCCCATCCATAACCGGTCCTATAATGGAGTTCCACTCAGACACTGAAAGAACTCCTACTCGCCCAACCCAACCCCAGACTCCTATTATCCTAGAAGGGGACCAAGATTTTGCATGATTCTTGGACCTCAACGTTAAAGCCTTGTAGCACTATCTCACACATAGCCGAACACGAGACTCCTTGGACAATCTGATTTACAAAATGCCGACCTCTCTTGTCGAGACTACGATTGTATTGACAGCATCCGTAGTTCAACCTTTAGACACCCAAGCTATAACCTTAACCAATGACCAGCCTTCCAAGTGTGGCCTCTCCCTCCATCTTTGGCCCACTTCCATCGAGGTTTCGGCCCCTATCAACCTCAGCCCAGTCAATCGCTCTCCACTCCTTTCTAGAATATGGTTGTATCTATTCCACCTACCCTGGCCCCTATCAACACCAGGGTGGATACCTATCCATTGGCCCCTATTACCACAATCTAACCTCCCATGGCAACATCGAGCCTAGCCATGCCTTCTACCCAACCACCTTTAGTCTCCTCTTCTATCCCTATGACTAGTTATCCCTATGTTGCACCCTTACAGGCACAACCAACTATGTCGTATGCCTCCTCTAGCCTCTTCCAATCGCCCTACAACCTAGGGGGCACTCCACCCGCCAATCCATCAGCAAATATCATCAAAATGCTGATGGACAAGATGTCTAGCCTAGAGACCTCCATTTTTGGCTCACGCAATGCTCTCTCATATGAGCAAATTTGCAATGAGCCCATTCATCCTTCTATCCCGATCAGGCCATATCCCAGCCAGTGGGAACTTCTTAAATTTTCTTGTTTTCAAAGCAAGGAAGACCCACAACAGTACTTACGGGCATTCAGACATGCCTGTTACCTTATTACCCATGACGATGCATTACTTTTATGCACATTTCCTATGTCTCTCTTTGGTGTTGCACTCAACTGGTACAGCTCTCTTGCCAGCCATTCCCTCTTCACATTCACATAGTTGGCCCAGCTCTTTCTTGATCACTTCTCCATCAACATCACCAAGGTCTCGATCATAGACCTCTATTCTATCTGCCAATTCAAGGATGAATCCATAGCTGACTTTGTTGCTCACTGGAGAGGCCTCATCAATCAACTCTCCTTTTCCTTACCCCAACCTGAACTTATTGAACTTTTATCCCAAGCCTATGCCAAGCATATTTCATCCACCTTGAGGGTTTAGACCTTCTACACCTTCGACAAAGCCTTCACGATGGCCCACAAACTTGAATTACGTGCCATCGAGGAGAATAAAGTCAAGTTGTGGAGCAAGAATCCCAACTCTAAGACCAATGACTCCTCTTCTTCTAAACCTTCATCATCCAATCCTAAGTCTAAAGCTTTAGCTAACGCTGTGGTCATTAGACCTTCATCCTCTTCACCTTTAACCAACCAACCTGAGCCATCCACATCTCAGAGTGCCACCCACCAATTTTAGTAGAGATACGTATAATGACAGTAGACTCCTCTCAGAGAATCATACGCATATGTGTTGGAAAAACTTGTTAAACAGGGGGTTCTCAATCTCCCCCAGATCTGACCACCTCTAAAATTTGATCCCTCATGCGCCATCCCTGTGTGGTATAGGGAAAATGACTTCTGCAACTACCACCATGTTAAAGGACATGACACGAGAAACTACAAAACCCTTAAAAACATAATCCAAGACATGCTTGAAAAAGGTGACCTCGTCCTAGACAATCCCAATGCACCCCCTAATCAGGGCATTGACATCTTCAAGCAACCATTCCCCAATCATCCACCGACCCAAAACAATGTCCAGACCTTGATTGATGACACTCATGAACACAACATTTGAATAGTCAATACGGTCTCACCCTTCATCCCTGACCAACCTCAAGAGGCTAGTCCATCTATCAATCCATCACATGTGGACGAACCTCCTTCCCCGGCTAGTTTTCCGTTAACCTCTCTCATATTGGAGGACACCTCAACCTTATCGACACCACCAGTCTCACCATCCTCCTTCTTGCTGCCTATGGAGGACCTGACCTTTCCTACTCCTCAACCATAAGTGGAGGTCGCAATCATCCCTACCCTTTACCCTCTTGAGGAGCCTCATTCTCCAGTTTCTTCTCCACCCAAGGAAGAACCTGCCTCTCCTTCGTCTCCAACCAAGGATGAATCTATCACAACTTCATCATGCCATGGGTCCGAGACTGCTACACCCATCTCATCTTCGGCCCCACAACCGTCAACATCTTCTCAAGGACCCAAACCTCATCCAACATCTTCTCAACCATTTTCCCAACTAGTGGAAAAAATCAGACTTCTCCCTTCAAGGAAGGTGGAGCATCAGGGATTTTGGGAGCATCTTAAAGCTCTTCAACATGCCCGTGCCCTCTCATCTCATGTTACTCCTCCCAAGGTAGAATCTCCCAAGACTCTCAACAAAGACCAGACTCCCACTTCTAAACCCGCATCTACCCCATCCAAACCTATCAAGTCACTTGGCATTCGCCCTGTCTCTACCCTCACTCACCCACAAGTGAAGGTGGACTTAGACTAGACCTTGACCAATAGTAGTCTTCCAACCAAGTTGAAGAAGATTGCTAGACCATAGAAGTGAACGCCTCCTCCCCCATCACCATTACCTTCCATTTTGGGCCCCCATCCTTCAACCCTGACTAGAGTCCTTCCCACTCTGACCTCTAATCAAAACCAGTTGCCTCCTTTGCTTCCTTTGCCTACCTCCAGCCTACCCTCTCCTAAAAAGGTGGTACCTCTCACAAAGAAAGTGTTGTCTCTACCTGTCACCACACCATCAACCCAAAATGTGGTACAGAAACCTCCTCCAACTCTGCCTAAGCAAAAGTCACCAGCATCGCACACATCAACTAGCACAGACCCTTTAGTGGGCTCATACTCCTTGATATTGCACTGGCTTTTGCAGACTTTCAGCATAACCCTTCCACCCATCAGGCCTTTCTAACCTCTCGAGTCCAAGCCCTCTTAGTTCGATGACATGAAGATTTGCTTATACCATCGTATGCCAGGACATGATACCGAGACTTGCTGTGCCCTCAAGGCCGTCATTCACTGCTATATGGAGGACACTCTTCTCCTTGAGGACACTCTTGACCGACCCTTGACACCTTCCCATCCAACCTCTTCAACCACATCAACATCTCACCAGCAGGCCATGACCCCTTCTTCACCTCCTATCTTTGAAATCAATGCTATCCACATAACCACTAGGTCACAAAAGGACAAGGCAAAAGAAAAAGCCACCATTCCTTGGACCTACCCTTTTTTCAAACCACCTCTAGTGCCCAAGCCTAAAAATTTTATCCTTGGCGCATCTCAGCCTTCTTTTTCTTCCTCTTTCAGGCCGATTCATGACTCCATGTTGAAACAGCTTCACCAGACGCCTGTGAATATGTCCCTTTATGAACTCATCCAAACCTTGCCTCAGCATCATCAAGCCCTCAACCGAGCCTTGCAGACAGCAGAGGTCCAACTCGAGGACCCCCAACCACTCGCTGCCCTTGTCCACTCTTTGTCTCCCATTGCCTCCATCACATTCAGCGACTCTGAGATTCCTACATCTAACACGGAAGATCAAGATGCTACTCTCTTCATCACTACCTATGTTAATCGAACACATATTAAGTGCATTATGATTGATGGAGGTTCCAGCATCAACATTATCTCCACCCATGCCTTTGATCAGTTGGCTCTTCCCAAGAATTGCATCTCCAAAACTAACGCAATCTTGCGATCCTTTAGTGACACCACTGCCACGACCATTGGCACAGTCATCCTTCATATTCGCATTAGTCCACGCATAGTCCCAAAGCTCTTCTATATCATCAAAGGAGAGTTTCAATACAACATGTTGCTGGGCTGACCCTAGATCCGTGCCATAGCCTGTGTCCCCTCCACCCTACACCGTTGTGTGAAATTCGAGCATGACGGGCAAGTCCACACCATTCCCACTGACCCTTCACCCTTAAAAACTTGTAACACAACCTACCATCCAAATGACACCCTCATTCCTATCAAGCCATCAACCCCAGCACTGCCTCCGTTCGTGAAAGCTTCAACCAGTTCACAACTGGCGATCGCCCTCACCCCTCCTCTTCAAACGACTACCAAAGACCCCTTGGAAGACATCTTCTAGAAACTTTCACTTGGGGAATATCGCTTGCTAACCTTAGACATGTTTCAAACTCTGCAAGAGTATGGATGCCTTCACCACAACCCCAGTTACGACCATCAGATTGGGACGGTCATGCCTTATGGTCCTCCTCACCTCCAAACCAATCTTGTCTATGGGGGGCTTAATCAAGCTCCTACTGATGGCAACCCTCTCTCTTCACCCCAACCATTCACATCAGACTTCTCATTTCTTGGCAACCCCGCCTTTGCACACACTTACCTTTACAGGTGTGCATGGAAGAGTTTTGGTTTCAGACGCTATGAGCAAGGCTCCCATCAGCCCATCGAGCTACTCAATGATGATGATGCCATGAAATAATATGGATTGGGATACCATGACTCCACTCAGGCCTCTGCAGACCTCTGTCCTGAGCCAACCATTGACCAATCTCCTCCAGGCTCACCCATTCCTCCTCTTTCACCTACAGAGTCAGTGGTTTCCATCCCTCCTAACTTTTTCAATGCCTAACCGCCATTCGCTTGGAAATCCCTGACCTATCAACCTGATGGGGTACCTAGGTCTCTCCTCCTCATCTTCTCTCCATCTCATTCGTCTAACCCATTAATCATCCACACTGGGTGTTAGACATTCTTCCCACCACCAAATGACTGGGGGGAGTTCGACTTTATACTGCCTATCATGACCTTGACCAAACATCAATCACACATCGACCATGACCTCAATCAATCATCAAACCAGACATCGACTAGACATTGACCAAGTCTCGACTAAGTACCAATCAACTAAGCCTCGACCAAATGTTCAACCAAACAATGACCAAACATCAACCAGTCAAACAATCTGACAACATATCAATCAACTTCGTGTCCAACATCAACCAACTTCTTAATCATCTTCAGCATGTCACCAATATGGAGCAAAGTAAATGAGGCAAGTTTTCCCCTAATTGGCTCAGACCTTTCATCATCACACACAAGTATGGGTCAGGGACTTATCATCTATCCTCTCTCGACGGATAGCCAGAACCTGAGCCTCTTAATGCCTTGCATTTGTGACCATTCTACTGTTAGTCGAGTACTCTTTCACTTAACATTTAACTTGAGCTCATCCCTTGAGCAATCCCCATCCTCCTAATCCTCATTCCTTTCAACCCTATTCCCCTAAACAAATCCTCTATAACCCTTTTATGATGCATGGATGCTTTGTCCTAATAAAAGGGAGCCCTTGAACTTCTATAGTCTTGTCCATGACTCCAAATTCTATCAAAAAATAAATCAAGATGTCAAAACATATCCAAGGTCACTCAATCAAATCAAAAAGCAGACTGCTCCCTCGAAGGATAGTTGTACTATCATTGTTGTAGCTAATAGACTGCTCCCTCGAAGGACAGCTATTCAAATATATATAAAGCAAAAATATAGACCACTCCCTCGAAGGATGGCTATGACTAAATCTTGCTACAAGTAGCAATATTTCTTAGAAGCTTTTTGCATTGATTAGCTTCACAAATGACCACCAAGCAAAATGACATCTCTATGTAGACTTCCCGCATTGATCAGTCTGCACCAAAAAAAAAAAAGGGGGTCATGGACTTGGCTTGTAGTTGTCTCAGGGTCTCCTATAAAAAAGGGCAAGGCTATCCCTGCTCTTAAAATGGGTTACCCTATCCTCCTCCTATCATAACACCTGCTCAAGGGACTTCGAGCTCACTTTAATGTCAAAGTGATTCGATTACCGTTCTAACACAACCATGGTCAACGATGCAATGCATGAATGGGGCTCTTTGTTCTAACAACCCCTATCTATGCTATCATTCTGGTCCTTGTCAATGAAAGGGCGATTAAGCCTTTCACTTTTTGATTACATTTTGATCACATTCAAACTTCATCATTTATCGAACCAACTCAACCCAATTTCTTTTCAGAGCACTCACATAGCCTATTCACACTAGTTTCTATGGACACCAATACACATTGAGACTATGGACTACACAATTTATGTTAAGCATAAACCAATACTTGTTGAAGCATAAATAGACCTCAATTCATTTTTAGCATACATCCATCACAAATATGGAAAATTGCTAGGGATGAAAGACCCCTCAACCAATGTTACAGCATACACCATTTGGAATAGGCTATAACATCTTTTTCTGCTCATCATTTCGACACATGACCAAACCAATCATCAACCAATCTTCTCAACTAGTCTGAACTACATTGGTATGAGGCCCTAAGACTGGGGTTATGTAGGCAGCACTCAGATGACATGACATCTTCTGGGGTTAACTCGACCACCTCTGTTTATTCGTCTCTCTGATGGACAAACCTTCTTTTCTTTGACCATGACCTTTACCCTGACCTCGACCACAAGTAATCAATCACTTCGACCCTCTTCCTCCCACTTTGGGAGAACTACATTGGCCTGAGGCCCTTAGGACAAGGGCTATGTAGGCAGCACTCAGTTGACATGGGGGGGCTTTTGGGGTTAGCTCGGCCATCCTCTTCATCACTTTCTTCCATCCCATTCTCTCATCACCTGTCAATCACATCATAGCTAATCACATATTCCCATAATTGTTAGCATAATTATTTTCATCAATCATAGCCATTCATCATAACCAACATCCATCATCATCTAATATAACTATCATAACCATTCACATCATTAACATTAATCATTTACATCTATATCATTAATCATTTACATCTATCATACATTCGTCATCATATAATCACAACAATGTCAGCATCATAATCCTAAACATCATATCAAAACATGCATCAAATCAAAATAACATAACACATCCATAACTCATGTCAATGCTCAAAATGATCATCATATATATCTCAAAGTTTTATACAATCACACAATTTATGCCTCTCTCTCAAAAAAAAATCAAGTACATCTCGCATCATCAGCTCGTAGGCCGGTATATACATAGCATCAAAATCTACCCTCAAGGTTGTGCCTATGGTGGTGGTGGTGGTGGCCAGGAAGATGTTGTATCCCCTCCCCCCTCGATTTCTACCTAAAACAACAAAACATTCCAAAAACTAAATCAAAACAAAAATAATCAAATAGGGTTCAGAGACCCTCCTACCTCATCCCGGCGCCGCCGGCATGGTGGCACAATGGGTGCCGCTGGTGGTGGACCTCCCGTAGGTCCTCTACTCCCCTCTACCATCTCTTCTATGCCAATGACTCTGCACACTCCTGAAGGCCCACACACATCCCTACAATGTCCAATCGACTCCCTCTCTCCACTAATGTTCCTCTGCCACCTCGCACCGCTCCTCGGTCCACTTTGTGTCACTTTCACTCACTTAGCTCTAGAGCCACTTTTCTCTCCACTCAACAAGTAGCAAATGACTTTTGGTGGGCTACCAATCTAGTTTTGTCAGATTTGGCAGTCTGCCGATGTCGGCATCTCTGTGCCCTAGTCCACCGATGTCGGCATATTTCTGTCGACATTGGTCCTTTTTGTCCACTGACATCAGTTTTGTCACCGACGTCGGCACATTTCAGCCCTCCAATTTTTCTTCATTGCCCCAAAATCTTGCCTCGACTCAGTCAGCTTTCCCTATAGAAGTCATCTTAGCCCCCTAGGGCACACTTGAGATCACTTTTGCCTCCATCCCTCGACCACCAAACCTTGGAGATCATGACCATCTCCTCTAACTCCAACCACTTCCAAGACAAATGTTGCCTTGGTTGTTTTTGCATGTATGCTACCTCATGAATGGTTAGCAAAATTGTGCGTAGACTATTTATGACCTTCACAAGTATAGGATTGCAAGCCAGTTGATCCCCACTACTTGTGGCATTTTCGTGTTTCTAGGAGCACTTCTTAAGCCCGAGATACCTGGAACACGATGACCATTGGAGCTTCAGCTTAGATTGAATAACCCGATCAGCTACGACCAAATGTTGGGGCCCAGTTATTTCAATTTTGGCACTCTTCGACCTTGACCTGTGATAATTTGACCTGTCCATCTCATGGTGTGGTACACGTGCAATCTCACCCTTTGCAGTGTTCACACTAGATCCTCACCCTCTCTATCCATCTCTCTGTCAAATCGGCACTCGATCATCAGGTTCTCTTCTCTCGACTCCCACTTTGAGGGGGGAACACCTCATCCCATACCTGGGGTAACCAACTCCTATTTTTGTCTTGTAGTTCGTCAAGAACAACCAACAAGACAAAAAGGGGCAAATGTAGACACTAAAATCGTGTCTACCCCCTAGGTCATCTTTCACCCTTGGCCCCCCTTGGCCCATGTCCTAACCCTTGTCCTAGCCCCCTCCATTTATCAAATTAAAATAATTAAATATTTGGCCCTCTTCCACCTCACCCATGCCACCTTGGATCCCCTCCTTGGATCCCCCCACCTCTATCCTAGCCTTTATTGCCTAAATCTCCCCTTTATCCTTCCTCCCGCATCCATTTATGCCTCTCTCGACCATTTTCCCATGGCCCCTTGACCTGGCAGCATGCAAGAATGAACAGAGGCTAATTTTAGCCTCTGTCCCCATTCTTCAGCCGCCGACGTCGGTCATTATGCGACTGACGTCAGTGGTTCTGCCAGCATCGGCAGCCTTCAAAACCATTTTCTACAACTGTTCCCCCCTCGCGAACGTGAATTTTCTTTTGCACTTGGCACTCTGTTTTCTCTTTCTCCTCCCCTCGTACAGCAATAATAGCAGCTACAGGTATCTTGCAAAGATAGTTCTAGGCTCTTGGTACTTGCAAGACCTTCAACAACTCCAACAATAGGTTTCTCCATTTTTCCTTTAGCAAGCAAGAGGTAAGAGTTCCCTTGTTTTTATTTCATTTCTTATCTACATTTATCTATCTATCCATCCCACTGTCCACAACTCAACCTGTCTGTCCCTGAGAGGCTAAAAAGCCTTCTCAAACCCCTGTCTCCCATTCATCTTCCTTTTGCCCTGTCATCCATCCAGTCCATTCCCAAACAACATTCTCAGTCTCTCAGACCTCTAAATAGACCTCCCTGACCCTCAGATGAGACCACAGTCCATTTTACAGACCAAAAACCAGCCTGTAACCCGACAAGACCCTGTCTAAGACTACTACACTGGCCGACCTCGTCCATTTCCCCTAATGACATCAGCAGCCTAATCGACGTTGGTGACCTTACCTGACCAACACTGGCAATACCACCGACGTCAGTGACTGTGCAAAGCAGATTGCTGCTAAATAGGTACACATTTGCCTTAAGTTCTTTCTTTCTATTTTTTATCATTTATCACTTTCTATTTTTGATCAGCATTCTATTTTTAATAGTGGACTGTCATCCTCTAAGAAGCCTTTGCGCTTCTAGGACCAAGCTCTTGCTTGGCAGTCCACCCTTTTGTCATCTAACGTTTTTCATGTTTTAGTGTCTTTCTCTTTCAGGTGTCATCCTCCACAACTAAAGAGGAGTTCCTGCTATCATCTAAATTCTGGTGCGCACGTCTACAATCCAGATACGTACAAACCCTCATCCATTCTTCTTATTTTCTCATCTTTCCTTTCTTGAATTTAAAAAGTGAAATCTCGTATAGAAACATTCTATAGAAATAGAACCCTTAATCTTATATAATAAATTCTATGTCAAGCAAAAATCAAATAAAAAAAGCCAAATCCAAACCAATAGGAATCATGGGTCATTCCTAGCATTCATAGACTACTCCCTTGAAGGAAAGCTACCACAAAGCCTTGAATAAAGAAAATAAACTTAGATCATTACCTCAAAGGATGGCTGAGTAGAGCATTTGTCAAAAACACAACACTTTCTTGGAAGTTTCCCACATTGATCAACTTACCATATACAATAATAAAGCAAAAGACCCATTTTCAAAATAACAATAAAATAAAACTCATTTTGAAAGCTACAATTGACTCTCACATAGCAAAATAAGGTGGAAACCACAATTGGTTTTCACATGTAGACTTCACACATTGATTAGTCTACACTTTGTATGACATAGACTTTTTTATACTAAATCTTTAGACACTTGTAGAAGAGGCATGCTATTCTCATAAGAAGGTTCCATTTTTCATCCATTCTTCCATTTATACACTATAATCAAGGGATTTTTAGCTTACTTAACATTATGTGGTCAATACACCTTTTTAACCAACTATCGAATGCTAATGCGAAGCATTCAAGGGGCTTATGTTCATTAAGCCAAACCATCTTCAGTTTTATATTTGCCCTTGTCAAAGAAGAAACATCATGCCCTCTCCTTATCCTATCATGACTAGTTTATATTTTTATTATGATGTTTGTCTTTTGATGATATTATCTGTTCTCCCATCTAATATTGATAATTAAACGTACCTCATGTGTTTTATTTTAAAACAAATTAACAATAAAGCATATGCACGTGTCATAAGCAACACATAACCATAAAAATCATAATAAAACCATGGAATCCATGAGCAATAAAACAACCAACCATTTTATACCACATGTCTAACTCTAAATAATGAAGCATATACTCATTAAAATTTAGCATGTCATAAGCAAACAGGAAGCATACCCATAAATCAAAACCATCTCATGCCTAACAAGGTGAGTCTACATTATATATATATATATATATATATATATATATATATATATATATATATATATATATATATATATATATATATATATATATATATATATATACATATATATATATATATGTATATATATATACATATATATATATATATATATATACATATATATATATATACATATATATATATATATATATATATATATATATATATACATATATATATATATATATATATATATATATATATATATATATATATGTATGTATGTATGTATATGTATATATATATATGTATATGTGTGTGTATATATATATGTATATATATGTGTGTGTATATATATATATGTATATATACACACACATATACATATATATATATATATGTATATACATATATACATATACATATATATATATATATTTATATATATATATATGTATGTATATATATGTATGTATATATAACTCATTAGTCAAATAACATCATAATGTGTACAAATAGATATACAAATGCATCTCTCAAAATGTACATCTCACTACATTAGCTTACAGGGTGGAATGAAAAGATATACAGTAATATATAAAGTGTATGAACTATGTCATATATGTGCCCCTAGGGTACCATTGTCTCCTAGCATACCACTAGGTCCTAGTACTATCCACCTGTATCACCTATCTATCCACTTACAGATGTTGTCCACTACCCTATAGTAGCCACACTAGCACTATTTGCCAAGATTTCTCTATAATCACCCCATTAGGACTCCTCAAGACATCACATAAAAACTATAACCTCATAAAACCATAGCTCCTCCAATGTAACTAGGTATCATGCCATGGGAATGGTGCCCAGTGATCTTGTAGGTACTATTACTCCTCCTCATCTCTACCACAGGGAGTCCCTCTCTGATGTAACCAAGGTGAGTGAAGCCCTATCTTGGTCCCTATCACTTGTAAGAGTCATAAATTGACTCTATAGAGTGGTCATATATCCCTATAGAGTGGCTACCTATCCTTATAGTACCATGACTTATACCTATGCAACAACTAATGTTACTCCTACCTAAGCATCTGGGGCACCCCTTGTACCTATGCCCTCTGGTACCCTCTCCTAGTTGGGTCCACATACATAGGCCCCCTACCACCATCACCATTACCAAAATATATTTCCATGTCTAACACCTAGTACCATACCATGTAGCCATATACAAACCGTACATCATCTATCTATGGCTTGATAGGCAACTCCTCATGATCTAGGAAAACCAGGACTGGATTGGCTCTAGTAATAATATCTATGAATCCTCACACATGTACTTGGGTAATATACTTATAATACCTTATATGATGCTTAACTACCTTTGTACCCTACCAAATGGGATGATCTCCACCTCTCTATCCCTCTAGTTGAGAATCCACTTATAGCTCTATAAGGACAAGGTCTACCTGTTATAGTCAAGCCATACTAGAAACTAGACATAGGGTCTCTAAACAATGTCACCAATACCTAGTGCCTCCATTACACCCCTAAACCAATCAACATCATGGGCTCCTCCTCCCACACCTAAAGCAACAAATTCACCTCTCCACCACATGAAGCTGATTGGGAACTCAGTCTATGTGTATCCAACCCATGATAATCCCACTAGCCTCAGCACTTGGATGTGCTTTTAGGTCCAAAAATGTAGAACCAAACTGACATTGATACCATACCTCTTATGGGCCTTGAACCCTTATAACTCTTTTTATATATATTCTAATAAAAATAGGTACCCATTCAAATACAATGTGCTCTAGTAATAGTTCCACCAGTACCCCTGTAGAAAATATAGGAACCTCTCATTGCTCAAGTTAGGAAGAGCAAAGCATGAGATGGCCATCATGAGCATGGTCATCAATCTCTACACATCTTTTTCCCTCTCATACATCATGCTATAACTGAACCCCATAACATGCCATTTGACCTAATCTCTATCATCTCCATACAATAGCTCAATGTGATCCTCCCACTCCTCTAGCTCTATGTGATATATTGGATCACCATGCATAGGTAGTTGTGTGATCCTATGAACATCCTTGGGAAAGATCATCATCTTACTAGTCGGTAGTAAGAAGATGTTTATATATGGGTCCCATCTCTCAATGAGAGCTAAGATCATGGATGCATCTTGAGGCACATGTTGATAATGCCTCATCACTCTAAGGCCAACCTCCATGTAAGCCTAATCAACTGGGATCATCCCCTGGTATACCTATATGAAGATACATGACAATCGATCATGTATCCATATCTACTCCCAAGCCTGTGAGCATTCATTAACACAACTTAGTTCCCTATACTATTCACTATATTTTCCTACCCTTAACCTATTTGACATCCCCTATTATAATTTACCTATTTTACTAGCCATTCACTCTTTTCTATCATCTAGAAACATTTATCCACCCCCTATCCTAAACCATCTGCAACTCTAGCACTATCCCTTACTTATCCTAATCCTAGACACTTTTTTAGCATTTGCACAAAATATAGATAATTCAAGTATCGATGGTCATGGTGACCACCAATGGTTAGGTGTCCTTACCTTGATGGGTATCAACCATTAATGATTGACTTGACCATTGACAATCATCATGGGTGTTTCACTAGTAGAACACCCAAAACCCTAATAACCCTAAAATATTTAAAATGTAAACAATCTTTCCTAACATTTAACCTAAAGCCTACCCTTACCCCAACTCACCCACCCCACCCTATCAATTTTCCCAAATAGCACAAAAACCCTAACTAGGGCATAGCCATCCAAACCTCAACATTTCATCTGTTGCCCTCAATCCCCAATGTAATTACCAAACCAAGATATCCTATAAAATTAAGGGTGCCCCCTACCTCATTTCATGATCATCACCATAGAGTCATCCATAAACCTACAGATCCTCATCTACACCCATGTGCTCCTTATATCCTCACTGATTCCCTAGGTCCTCTCAATCATGCCAACTCAATAAAATAACCTTAGTTATCACTATCAACAACCCTTTCACCCAAATTTTCCAAGTGTCAGAGTTTTATAGTCAAAAGTGAAAGTGAGTGAAATAACATTCACTTTTCACTTTTAACTACAATTAATTTTTTGGTTTTCACCCTAACTATCGACAATTAGGATGATCATTGATGGTCACCCTTAAGCACCCTGATTTTTGACAGTCAAGAAGCTCACCTTTTTGCCCTCACCAAGTAAACCCTTTTTTCTTAGTGGAATCAATTTAACAACCCACCCATGGATACTACCTTCTCCACCCTCTCGACCACATCATCCTCTCACCATTGGTCCATTTTAGCCCAACTAACACACATTTTATTATGAACTTTGCCTATTCCTTTTGACTACAGCAAAAACATTTCCATGTTGATCCTTTTTAAGCTTGCACCACCTCATACTTACTAGACCTGCTTATGCCTTTTCAAGAGCACTTCCTACCTTAGATACCTATGACACTTGACCAGTGTGTGTTTTCATCTAGAGCACATCCTACCTTGGATACCCATTGAAACACCAACATCACTTAGGATACTTGAGAATGTACCCAAACACCACACCTAAATAAATTCACATGGTCCACTTTTCCCTTGTATTTCTAGCCTCAACCTTTATGTTTACCAATTATGACAACCTAGTCAATGCATAATCTTGGCTATTGCACTTTGTGTGATTGTTTATGCTTTAGTACCCAGCCTATCACCCACCTTCATGACCTCCCCATTCATCCACCTTATCAAACCCACACTTGATTTTGTCTTACATCATTACCTCCTAGTTTATAGGAGAACACCTCCTCCCATACTTGGGGCAATCAGACCTTCGACTAGAAATCCATTTTTTTCTACAACTTATTAATTCAAGCCACATAAAAAAGGGGTAAAATTTATCAAGTCAAAGAGCCAACTTGTTTCTACCACTCTGATAAAGTTTCAAGTATTGTTACTCTACCAAAATCATGTTAGACTCCACCAATGAGTCAACCACCTCAATCAGTCACCTGATAAGCCTTCTATAAGATAAGTATTTTTTTTTTATTCATTTACTTTATTTACCTTTTGCACTTAGCCCAACAACAACCCATCTCTCAGAATCCAACTTTGTGATCCCATCAATTTGACCATTTACAAACATAGACCTACACATAGTAACCATTGATGGTTGTCTCAACTATTGATGGTTGTCTCAACTATTGATGGTCTATCTAACTGCTAATGGTTAGCTTGACCACTGACGGTCACCTTAACTGTTGATGATCATATCAACCACCAATGGTCACTATGGTAGGAAATAATAACAAGTTATTTCCACCTACCTACCCTAAACCAAATCTAATTTTTTGTGTCCCTTCATATTCATATACCCCTACCTAATTTTTTGAAATAGACCCAAGCCATTTAACATTAGCATTGACTTGCTTATCGCTATATTAGTCATTTCTAGTCTATTTATTTAGAAAATAACTCTTGTGTTCAATTTTAGTACCCTTTGATTATTAATGAAATTACTTTCTATCTTATTTTATAAACTTAATTATTTAAAACATGTGAATTGATATCCCCTGAGGAAGCTCTTGATTTTGCGATATAGCTAGCACTAGGCAATCCACTCATCTATCTATCTAACCAACCATTTGCTTTAGTGTTGTCATATTTTTAGATCATCCTCCCAAGACAAAGAGGAGTTCTTCATAATCATATGATTCAATTCATGAATAATCAAATAGGTTTTTCAACCATACCCATATTTATTTTCCTCTTCTTCTTTCAAAATATACGTTGAAATTCACTGAAATAGGTTTCATCAAGAAACATAAGATGATAGTGTTGATTGACTTAGAGAGCACACATAAATTCATCAATAATAAGTTTACCACTCTATTAAACTATTTCATTTACCCAACACCAAAATTTCAAGTCATAATTATAGATGATGGCACAGTCAATTATTTAAGAAAATTCCATAGTATTAAGCTTACTATGGGTGAGTACAATCTAGATTATCCTATGTTTGATATTCTCATGGGTGGTCAAAATATTTATTCGGACTCCAATGGCTCACAAACTTGGGTATAATTGAGATAAACTTCTAATAACTATTCATACACTTTCATTCTAAAGGAAGGAAAATTGAACTATGTGGATTACAAGCTAAATCTCCACAATTGGTTAGTTCACATCAAATGACAAAGATGCTAAAAATTGGGTCAGAAGGATTTGTATCATGATTATGTTACATATAAGTTCAATCCACAAAGGCATCTATGCATCCTAATCTACAAATTATTCTTGATGACCACCCATCTATTTTTGGGACCATACAAAAGGACTACCACCAAAAAGAGAATATGATCATGCCATTCAAGGGAGTCAACCACAAAATATGAGACCATATAGATATCTATATGCATAGAAAATTGAAATTGAAAATATGGTCCATGAGATGTTGAAGGTAGGAATCATGAGGCATAGCCAAAGTGCATATTCATTACCATTGGTCATGGTGTGTAATAATGATGATACATGGAACATGTGCCCAAATTACAAGTAGCTCAATAAGTACACCATCAAAGGTAAAATTCTTGTTCAAGTAATCAATGATTTACTTAATGAGTTGCATAGTTTTATTTATTTCAAAAAATTGGATCTTCATTTGGGGTACCATCAAATTATAATTAGGCATGAAGATGTTCATAAAACTACTTTTAGAACTCATGAGGGCCATTATTAGTTTTTGGTAATGCCCTTTGGTCTTACAAATGCATCATCTAACTTTTATATCTTGATGAACAATATTTTTAGGCCTTTTTGAAAGAAGTTTGAGATGGTTTTATTTGATGACATATTGATTTATAATAAAACATGGGAAGCACACTTGCAACATGTGAAATAGGTGTTGATAGTTTTGAATCAACATCGACTTTATGAAAATACATCTAAATATGATTTTGGAGTACATGAGGTAGAGTACTTGGGACACATTGTATCCCATGAAGGTGTCAAAGTTATTCCTTAAAATATCAAAGCTATGGTGGAATGACCAATTTCCAAAACTATCAAAGACCTCTAAGGGTTATTAGGACTAATAGGTTACTACCAAAGATTTTTGAAAGGTTATGTCAGCATAATAGCTCCACTCACTGCATTATAAAATAAGGATCCCTTCCACTAGAATGATGCAACCACTCTAGCATTTGGGTAATTGAAATAAATTATGTGCACCACCCCATTTTTGGTTACTCCAGACTTCTCAAAGATGTTCATTGTTGAATGTGATGCTTCTAGATTAGGGTTTAGAAAAATACTAGTGCAAGAGGTAATATACATTGCATTTAAGAGTCATCAATTCAAAGGTCAGAATCTAAAAATATTATCTATGAGGAAGAAATGATGGCTATTCCTCATACAGTCAAATAATGAAGGCCATGTCTAATGGGTAAACACTTTAAGGTAAAAATGGATCATGATAGTCTTAAATACTTTTTTGAGCAAAGATTATCATCTGAGGAACAAAAAAAGTGGGCAAAAAATATGTTGGTTTATGATTTCAAAATCATATACAAGAAGGATAATATAATGTAGCAGTAAACACACTATCTAGAAAGGAAACATCCACATAAACATTGTTATATACAATGTCCATGTTGTAAGGAGATTGGGTGAATGAAAATAGGTTAGAGTGGGATTAAGACAAGGATACACATGTTCTAATTTAGAATATCCATCAAATTTATATATCCTTTGTTAAATTTTAATGGAAAGGTATTGCCCTATGGTATAAGGATAGGTTATACTTATGCAAATACTTATAAATAAAGAATAAGATTCTTACAGATTTTCATGCATCTGCAAATGGGGAACACTCTGGGTTCTTGAAAACTTATCATATAATTAATAAAGAAGTATTTTGGGAAGGTCTCAAGGGAGATGTACAAAATTTTGTGGTAGAATGATTGATATGCCAATAAAACAAAGGTGAGATAGTTAAGACCCTACCTATGTTGCAACCTTTAAAAATTCCTAATCAAAGGTAGGAGGTGGTTTCCATGGATTTAATCATAGGATTTCCTTATTTTGAAGGTAAGAATGATATCTTGGTAATTGTGTAAAAGCTTACAAAATATGCCCATTTTTATGCCCTATCATACCCATTTATAACAAGTATAATAATGGCTATTTTTTTGAGGCAATTCTAAAATTACATGAAACCCAAAAAATAATTTTAAATGATTATGATCCTATTTTCACTATTAATATTTAGACTAAACTATTTTCTTGTTTGGGTACTCAGCTAGCACATGGCTCATCTTACCACCCCCCAATCTGATGGACAAATAGAAGTGGTCAACAAATTTTTATAAGGGTATCTCTATTATTTTATATTAAATAAGGAGGAATGTTGGGTTAAATGGATACCACTTAAAAATGGTGGTATAACACATATTTCCATACCTCTTCTAAAATGTCCCCATTTCTAGCACTATATGGTTATGATTTGCCTTACATACTTTCTTCTTTAAGGGTGTAAACTAAGCTTTGAGATGTGGAGGATCACATTTAGCATCAATAAGAGGTTTTGGCTAGTTTGAGAGAGAATGTGGCCTTAGCACAAAATAAGATGAAGCAATAATCAAATCAACACCGTAGTGAGTGACATTTTGACATGGGTGATTGGGTATTTATACATTTGTATCATTACAAGCATGTGTCTTTGAATCAATAGAAAAAGGATAAAAAACTTACTCATAATTATTATGACCCTAATCAAGTTTTGTATAAAATTGAAAGTGTGACTTATAAGTTGGAGTTGCCTAATTCATCTTGCATATACCAAGTATTTCATATTTTTTGCTTGAATAAGGTCATTGAAAAAAAAAATGTCCTAGATAAATCTACCAAAACTAAAATAAGGACAAGTCATTTTAGAACTAGAGAGGATCCTATAAACATGTACTAAGAGGTTGAGAACCATAATGATTAAGTAATATCTAATCAAGTGGAATAACTTGAGTAGTGAGGATGCAACCTAGAAGGGTAAAAAAAAAATGAAACAACATCCAAAGTTATTCAACATTAAGGATAATGCTGGTTTGAAGGGGAATGGCATAATATGCCCCTAACCTATCACATATATTGGGATAGTAATATCCAACTTGTGGCTTACTTATCCCTCTTTGATGTTATATCACATTTATCTATGCATTCATTTGGTTAGTAGGTCAGCCTATGGAATAATCATGGCTGAGGTAGACTATATATAGGAGGTAGTGGGTAGGTGTTTATCATCATATTATGATTTATGATCTTATTGAAGCTTGTGGAGGTTCAAAGCGTCTTATCTTTTATTCATATATTCTGCTATATTTTGGTCATATTGTGATCTATTATTGTTATTCTAATTTATTGTTTAAGTAATTATATTGCATTTTCTTCCTTTTAGAAGTGGCACTAATTCCCAATTTTTATTCTTCTTTAGTGAGATGTTTTTTGGGAATATCTACCTGCTATTTAAAATTCTTAGAAGCTTGATGATAAGTCTCTAGATCCTATGTGACTGCCAACTATGCCAAATTTGTAATACCATAAAAATTTTAAGTTCTCATCATGTTTTACTCTACTATATCCCATGCCAATGAACCAAACTCATTAAGAATTTAGGGAACCCATTTTGTTAGATGTTTTGTAGTAGTGGTGGAGGTGTTGGGTGTCCCCCTATGAATCATAATCTAAATTCTAGGTGTGATCTAGGAATTTGACTAAAGATAGGATGGTTAGTATGGTGTTAGCTCTAAAATGAAAACAAAATGAAATAAACACACTAATAGCATAACATCTCTAGGCCTAGACACTAGAGATAGCGTAGTTAACAAAATCAAATGGCAAACACAAGTAAAAAGTAAGGAATGAAAACACAAGAATTCATTCACCTTCCTTGGATGCTCCAAATGCCTTTGTAGTGGTGGCTTGCTTAACTTATGCTCATGAATTCTTCATCAAAGGAGTCTTGGCTATCTCCTCTTCTCCTTGACACCTTTGGCTTGTGGCTTGGCTTGGCTTGGAATCAATTTAGCATGGTAACACTAGTAGCAATGGCTTCTTGAATATATTTGTGCATTATAAATTTTCACCAAAAATATCTTAGAAATGATGTGGTAAGGCCTCCTATTTATAGATTTTTTAGAATATCTAGAATCAACCTGAACCATCCATCTCAGGATTGAGATGTGTGGCTAAAGATTAATCAAATTTTGCAATTAAAATTTATAATTATCCTCATCATGACATTAGAAGAAAGGGAAATTAAGAGGCATGGAGTGCATCATAGAAGACATTGATGAGGCATAGATGGCATCATGAAAGGCATTGATGAGACATGGAGGGCATGAATCTTGATATTTGTGACATTTATGGCTTAGGGATATCTTCCCAATAAATGAGGTCACTTGATGATGTAGATATTCAATATTCATTTCAAAAAAAAGTATTCAACAAGTTTCCATAAAATTATTAATTAGGCCTTGATTTTGGTTAATTAACTCTTAAGCATGTTTAAGCACTTTGTGCACAAATTACTCAAATTGATTAGAATACCTTGTTATTGGTCCAAAATTTGATTGGATTGGAATTATAAATCACTATCAGATGCATTGGATGTATTATCCCATTTAAGATGTTACCAATAATAAATAACAAAGGCACATGTCTTATGCAAGAGGATTTGATAGGAAAGAACAATCCAGAGCACCTAGGTATAAATTTGGCATTTTGACTCAAAATGAATTAATCAAAGTTAGCTAGCCCATAAATTGAATTTCCCCATTTAGGGATACCCTAGCCAAAATTAGCACCTGAATATGTTAGTTTCACATCATTTAGGATGTTTTAGTTTTTTTAGGCCAAATTGTGCATTTTAAGTGGAAATTGTCTAAAAGCCTAAGTGGAGGTTATCGGTTGCCAGATTCAGGTGTCTACAATTTGCCCCTATTTGGGAAGGTGTTGTAATATATAGTTATAGTAACATATTCTCAAAGAATGAAAAAGGTCCTATATGCCTAAAACTACAGTGATGATAAACTAATTGTATGATGCCCCCTTGAGGGAATGGTTGGCACAAGTAGGTCAGCAAATGGTCCCTTGAAAAGAAAGAAGTGAAATCAGGGGACCAAAGAAAGGACAGATGCTGGGGTGAAAACACAATGATAGTAAATAAGTAGTCAAAATCATTGAGAATGCAAGTGGGAGGGTACACAATGGTTTGTCCAAAGGCAGTTATAAACATTGTACCCCAATAGTGGCAATGTGGTATGATAACATAATGATTTTCCCAAAGGTAGTTATAATCATTGAGAAGATGGAGCTATCCCAGTTAGGGCAAATAAAAAAGATAAGAACATGCCCCTGTATAGGCAAAAAAATTAAAGTGGTGATAACATAATAATTTTCCCAAAGGTAGTTTTAATCATTAAGAAATGTAGGTGGGATGGTGTGCAATGATTTTCCCATAGGCTATTATAATCATTGGACCTCAATTATGGAAAACATGATAAACATGATTGAGGATGATGATGACTTAACATAGAGGGTAATGATGAATTGGAACAACCTACTAGTAGGGAGATGCTCATTCAAACTAATAAAAGTTGAAATTCTTTCATGGTTAATTACTCTATTTGGGATATTATTAGGATGGAATCAGAATGTTAGTGCTAAAGAGATGTTACCATTGCTGAATAGACTTCTTGAAGTTTAGGTTTGTTATAGCACATGTCGATAGACATCATGGTATAACATCATGAGGACTTAGCCAAAATATGCATGAGAACTGACTCTCATAATTCAATATTCATTAAAAAATAATACACCAATGATAGAAACCATGATGACAATGTAAACATCTGAATAGGAATAGATTCAAGTGTAAGTGTGGGAAAGGAATAACCCAATGAACACACATAAATTGAATCAAGGCAATAGTGTTGAAAGAAAATAAATAGGTAGACAAACAAACAACATAAGCAAAAACAAATAAATAAACAATGCAATAAAAACACTATGAACATTGCCCCTAGAAAATAGGCAACAACTTAACAAACAAATAAAAGGGGGGAATAGAAGAAAAGGAAGGGGGTGGCTGAGTTGTCTCCATATACACTAGGCAAGTGGATGCTTCATACATAGTTCCATAAATGTAATATCCAATAAAAAATATTAGGCCAAATTTGGTTCTCCCAGGGAATGGGAAGAATGTGATAACTGAGGAAAACAAATAGAATGAATGTGATAGAAGAATAGGAATGGTCTTACAAAATGGCAAGTGCATAAGATAAAAGGCCCAAAAAGGAGGGGGAAACTAAATGACAAGTGATTTGCTTGTAACTTAATAAGGGTTCTTAAAATATTTAAGACAAAGAAGTGGTCAATGTTTTTATTCTTTTCTAATGATGTTTTAAATGTTTTGTGAATTGTTTGAAGTATCTCATCTTGATCAAGAATGAAGAGACACTAAATGGTTCAAGCTCACAAAAAAGTGAGAGCATGGCTTAAGTTGCTCACAAAATGGTAAGAGCATGGATTAAGTTGCTCATAAAATTGTGAGAGCATGGGGGAAAATGTGACTGAGCTAACCTCAACAAGTATTGAGCATTGCCTACATAGTCCTAGAGTAAAACCTCAAGTCACTGTAATTCAAATTTTTTAGTAGAGGAATTTGACTAGTGTAGCAATCAATTCAAGCAAAATAGGCACAATTGGTAAAAAGGCATAGTTACAACATAGGAAGTGGAAAGTTGGTATGACAAGGCTTAATATTTCCCCTAGTTTGCCCATAGGCATTTATAACTAGGACACAATGGCATAGATCAAGGGTACTAATTTTCCTAAAGGCGGTTATAACTAGTAGCAAGACTAGTGGTAAGAAAAGAATAAAAAATGAAGGATGAAACTGCCAAAAATTCTATCATATTATTCAAAAATATGATCTCTATCTAAAGTTCTTGAACCAACTGATGAAACTTATTAGATACCTTGATGCTAAAAATGTGTAATGAATGGCAAAAACTAAGGTCAAATGGGCTAGGATTCAAAACACACTAGGCTAATAGGTCAGAAGTGGAAAGTGGATATGATAGATAAGGATGGTATTTATACAAAGAAGAATGGTGATAAAATGGCATAAATAAAATGATCATTATAGATAATACACCTTAGCTCTCAAGCATAGTACTACTTGAGATGAATAATATTCATCAGCTCTAGGAGTTCATCTTTGTCTAGTGTGGAAAGTCTTTATGCTCTTGATCCATAATCTATAATAATGATGAAAGGCCCTATCTAGTTTGGTTTGAATTTCCCTTTATGTTTCTTCTTAGTCATGGTATTCTTTTGGTTTTATTTGAGAATAAGATCACCAAGTTTAAATGTTTTATTCTTAACACACTGATTATAGTGGCCTTTAGTTAGTTTTGATATGCTTGAATATTTTTGAGCATAGATATGAATTTCTCATCGAGTAGTTTAACTCTTGTAGGTGAGCTAATCAATAGTCATAATCATCTAGGGCATGCTTGAAAGAGATATGTAGTAAAAGCAATTCAACCTCAATGGGAAGGATGGTTTTAGTACCATAAATAAGTGAGTATGGAGTGGCTCCTATGGGGGTATGATGATTGGTACGATATGCCCAAAGGGTATGGAATATATGGAGGTGCTAATCATGATTGGCATAATTAAAAATATTTTTGAGAATATTGACAATAGTTTTGTTAGATGCTTCAGCCTACCCATTACCTTGAGGGTAATATGATATAGAAAAATGTTGCATGATATTAGATTTAGTACATAGCTGATCTACATCCTTCTTATTGAATGATCCTCCATTATTAGATATAATGTCAGAGGGAATACCATAGTGGTAAATGAGATGGTTGAAGATGAATTTAGAAATTTGCTTTCTAGTCATGTAAGTGAGGGGTATAGCTTCAACCCACTTAGTGAAATATTTAGTGGCGGTAAGAATATGTTTATGCCCATTAGATAAAGTGGGGTTAATCTTCCCAATGAGGTCAAGTCTCCATGTTGAAAATGGCCATGGTGTCAACATCAGTTTTATATTTTTCACTGGGATATGAATCAAATTACCATGCCATTGACATTTGTCACACTTATTTACATATGCAGTGGTATCTGTGTCCATAGTGGTCCAATAATAACCAATACGTAATATATTTTTGGATAGGAATACTCCACATACTCTAATGTGAACTTATCTTAATGCTCATGTAGACTCTATCAAAGTTAAATAATGAAGTAGAGTTCCATAAAAACTATGGTAGTAAAGGGTGGATCCAAGTAAAGTATAATGAGTGGAATGATGAATGAAGGCTTTGGTTTATTTTTGAGAGAGGTTAGGTGGTAGAACTTGGTCATGAAGGTAGTTGTAAAGGTTTGAGTATCAAATAGAATTAGGACCAATAATATCACAAATCATGTCAACAATTAAAGGTTCAAGAGTTGGTGCTGACAAATTCTTGATGAGGAATTTATACTCTCTAGATTTATCTATTTGTAGAATTAGAGATCCAATAGTAGCCATGTCATCTGCAATTCTATTACTAGCCCTTGGTATGTGCTCAAATTGAATGTTGGAAATTTTCTATTTAAGATTGTTGATCATGGCTTTATATGGAACTAGCTTATCATCTTTGGTCTAGAAATGATCTGTAACCTAATTGATGATTAACTGAGAATCACCATAAACTTGGAGATGATATATATTCCAATGCACTACTTATCAAAGTCCTAGAATAAGGGCTTCATACTCAACCATGTTATTTATATAAGGAAAGTTGATTCTAAATGATTTAGGGATTAGATCCCCTTGTGGTGTAATAAACAATAGGCCCACCCCTAATCCATGTGAAGTAAATGAACCATAAAAATATAGCTTCTATGGTTGCTCCTCAAGGGGTGTATCAATGATGGTCATGATAGATTAATTAGGAAATTGAAACATGAGTGGCTATGTATCTATGAGAGGTGCTTCAACAAAGTGATCTGCAAGAACTTGTCCCTTGATTGTTTTTTGATTAACATAATCTATGTCAAGCTCATTGAGAAGTATGATCCATTTATCCATTCTACCTTGAAAATCTATTTTAGATATTACATACTTGAGTGTATCTAATTTTGAAATGACCATGGTGTTATTATTCAACATGTAATGGTGTAATTTATGAGCTACAAAAATCATGGCTAGACAAGCTTTTTCAATAGGTACATAGTTATGTTCATATGTAACCAAGGTACAACTTAGGTAGTATACAATATGCTCCTTTCCATTATCATCATGTTGAGCCAAGAGTGACCTCAGATCATGATTAGTAGCTGATAGATATAGCAAAAATGGCTTTCCTAGCATAAGAGGTGTTATGTACCTAGGGATATGATATATTTGATGTATATGGGTTGATGGAGATGCCGACATGTGGCACACATCAACCAGGTGAGGAAGTGTCATAATAATAATAATTTTGTCTATATAGGAAATAAAATTTCCAATCATTATGGATATGCATGGAATCCAAAGAAAAAATACTATGGCACATGGAATGAATGGGGGAATCACTATGACTATGCATGGAAGAATACCTACTATGGTCATGGTTGGAATCATAGTAGCGCAGTGGAATATGGTACATGGAATAAAAAGAGGAATAATTATGCTTGGACACCAAAGCAGTATAATTATGATCATAAATGAAATTAGAGGAGCACAATAAAATTTGGAAACAAGCTTGGCAAGCTGTCACCTGCCAAGATCACATATGGATGGCTAGATGATCGAGATTGGAGACAAGTGTGCAATGATTTGAAGCACACTCATTATTGGGTTTCTTCCTATGTTTCAGGGATGAAACATGTCAAGGAGGGAAGGAATGCTATGTACCTAGGGATATGATATATTGATGTATATGGGTTGACGGAGATGCTGACATGTGGCACACATCCCCTTAGTTATATGGGTACACTATATTAGGATAATAGAGTAACTTATGGAAGTATTACATTGGGTAATGTTTGGCCTACATTAGATTAGGAGGTTACCCATCCATGGGTTAGATAGATGTATATATATAGGAGATGAATGTCATGGTAAAGATATCAAGTAAGCATTGAGTCTTCTATTGTAAGAGGATATTGGAGGTTGTCCCCTCGAAGAGACATTGTGGAGTTATTCCTTCCTAAAGGATTATTATATGGTGTTTGTCAAGAATATAGAACAACAAACTGCTCTGATACCACTTGTCAGGATCTAGGAAGCACAATTGATTACCAAACAACTAAATATGCGGAATTTAACCAGAAGTAACAAGTAACTAGAATTTAGAAATAAAACAAAATATGAGAGACAATACCCAATTGTATTAATACTCTTCCAAAAGGAAATACAACAAAGAAGATGCCACAGTCTTCTTCCTTACACACCTCTAGGGCTCCCACACCTCTAGGGCATAAACATTAAATCTCTTCAAGAGCTCACTCTCTCAATTATGGTCCCAACACACAACTCAAACATAGAGTTGGTGTTCACCTCCACCAGTCAGTATCACTACTACTAGTACATCAAGTATACACACATACTCAACTAAGTACACAACGCACTCCAAGTAGATCTCACCTGATTTTGCTCCTTGATATGTTGATGTCACCTTTAATCTTGCTACCCTACAAATGTCCTTTGACCTCGCACACACACACCTACAGATCAATTGATCTTACTTACCATGTAGATCTCCAAATGTGGCTTTGCACACCTGCCAACCAAGATCATACATACATGAAGAACCCTTATGATTCTCCAAACCAACACCCCTATGGATCTCTACCAAAACTTGCACAACCTATAGCTCTCCCTGATCATACACACTCAGCACCCTTATGGAACTAGGAGGAACACACCTTGCTCTCTTCCCTCTAAAGGAGCTAACCTTGCTCAACTCAACTAGCACAAATTACAATACATCCCATGAGTCTATTATATAGATCTCATGCAAACAATAATTAGACATCCAATTACAATAATTAGATCCATAGCTCAAGACTAAAAATAGCCTTTCAACATGCAAACAACTGATTCGTTAACTAACTATTCATGAACAAGTAGTTTTGGAACCACACAGGCGACCGACATTGGTCCCTGTCTATCTAGGGATGACCAACATCAGTTGATCCCTGACCAATGTCGGCAGCTTCTTGTCTACACCTGACCGATGTCGATTGGCTTGACTGACACTGATGACTATGAAACTCAGCAACCTCCTCCAATGTCTACATCAGTGAAGCTTTTAGCTCCACAACCTAACAATCTCCCACTTGGAGATATATAGTTGCATTGTACCTATACCTGTACACCATCTAATTTGTTTCTTGGCTTGTATCCCTCTTTAAGCTCAATCTTGAAGACCAACCACCACACATCCTGTGGTGCAACACCTGTCATCCAAGTAACCTACCAAATCTGAAGTACTTGACCCTGCATAGCATGAATCCCTGCTGCTAGTCCCTCTCAGATACTTAAGAACCCACTGAACCACTTTCTAGTGCTTCCTTCCTAGATTGACTACAAACTTTTTGACAGCACCCACTGCTTGGGAAAACTCAGGGAATACACATGTACTCAACCTCATCATGTGATTGGGGACCCTATTCTATAAACTCTCCATCCATAGGTGTGCTGCCCTATTCTGCATCTTACACTACCTTCACACAATCATCCTGTGACAACATCAACATGTGATCTTCCCTGTCTCTAGGATTACTCATGCCAAAGAATTTTGATGCTCCCAAATCCTTCATGGCAAACCACTAAACTAACCTTACCTTTAGCTCAGCAAAACTCTATATGTCTGAACCTTCAGCTAGCATACCATGCACATACAGTAACAAGATAATGTTGCAACCATCATCCAACCTAGTAAGACAAACACAATGGTTACACTGACATTGACTAAAGCCCTGCTTTGTCATCCACCTATCAAAACCTGTACCACTATCCTGTAGCTTCCTCAAGACCATATGACTTGGCCTTCCATCTCACGTGTCCATTCTCTCTATTCTTTAACCAAGGAATCCATTCGTCTTTCAGTGTTTTTATCCCAGCTGGAAACTCTACCAAATCTCCCATTTGGTTCTTCTCCAAAGAATTCATGCCATGCTCCCACTATTTCCTAGATCCTTCCTACTTTGTAGTGAGAAACAAGTAGTATAAAGAAGAGGAATAATGAATTTGAGGCTTACTTACACTTCTAGTCCTCCCCATGGGCATTTGAGACTCCTTAATAGCTTGATATTTGCCCAAAATTCATTCCAATGACTGACCTCGATCACCACGCAATCTGCATCTGACTGACATCAATTCCATGCGACTGTCCAGGTCACCGATGCTGGTTATTCCAATGACATCGGTCTCCACCTACCCGACACCACCGACTCCTCTGGTCTGCACATGATCGACATTAGTACCTATCTATTCGATGCTGGTTTCCCCTTAACCGACGTCGGTACCTATGTTTTCCTATGAGTGATGACTTTTTACTTGCGAGCTCTCTTTGAATCATACCCATGTCCAAACTACCATGCTCAGAGGTATCCAGCCCCATCTACTGATCTCTGTCCATCATCTCCTCCAAGAACACCAAGGCTTTCTAGGTCTTAAGTTTATCAAATACATCAGACTTCCTTTTCCTGCAATAAACACAATCCTTTCTTGTAGCATCCCACTCCTCACAAAAATCTCAGTCTATGCTCTCTGAAGCTGAACTCTTACCATTTGACTTAAGAACATCCATTTCCTTCTCACTTATGTGACCAAGCCTACAAAGCCACGCCTATGCAATAGAAGTGGAATCAGTAATACAAGTAAGTAGATAAAGAGTACCTGCTTTCTTACCACATGCTAATTCAAGTGCATCCTTGGTAACATTCCAAGAATCTACTATGAGAGTTCCTATGCATCTCTTATCACCCAACTTTCCTGAAGAAATTAGCTGCATCTTCAAGACTGGGACCTACATGACCTCCTTCAACACCCATGTGTTGGTCATCTGTAATTTCATCAACACTTCCCCTTTGCCAATACCTTGACAAGGCACACCAGCCCCTAAATAAATCTTTCCAAAGTCTCCAAAGACCTTAACATGGAAAAATACTCTATTTCAGGCTGCATGGAAAGAGGCAACAGAATCTATAAAATAAGATTCTACTTTATCCAAGGAACATCCCAGAGCATCCTGTGCAACAATCCCTGCAACATCTGCTTCTTCAGTTCCTTCATGTTGATCTTCTACCAACCAATAATATTTCTTTACCTTCTCTTTCTTTCCATAACACTGTAATTGACCACTCTTGCTTTTCAATTCCTCCATTCTTAGTGTACTTTCTTCTGCCATTGTTATACTCTCACTCAATTAGAAACCCCTGAGAGTGACCTATAATCAAACACAAAACCTGCTCCCTACAACCTTAGCTCTGATACCACTTGTCAAGAATCTAGAACAACAAACTGCTCTGATACCACTTGTCAGGATCTAGGAAGCACAATTGATTACCAAGTAACTAAATATGCAAAATTTAACTAGAAGTAACAAGTAACTAGAATTTAGAAATAACATAGAATATGAGAGACAATACCCAATTGTATTAATACTCTTCCAGAAGGAAATACAACAAAGAAGATGCCACAATCTTCTTCCTTACACACCTCTAGGGCTCCCACACCTCTAGGGCATAAACAATAAATATCTTCAAGAGCTCACCCTCTCAATTACGGTCCCAACACATAACTCAAACACAGAGTTGGTATTCACCTCCACCAGTCAGTATCACTACTACTAGTACACTGAGTATACAAACATACTCAACCAAGTACACAATGCACTCCAAGTAGATCTCACCTGATCTTGCTCCTTGATATGTTGCTGTCACCTTTGATCTTGCTACCCTGTAGATCTCCTTTGACCTCTCACACACACACACCTGTAGATCAACCGATCTTACTTACCATGTAGATCTCTAAACATGGCCTTGTACACCTGCTGACCAAGATCATACATACATGAAAAACCCTTCTGATTCTCCAAACCAGCACCCCTGTGGATCTCTACCAGAACTTGCACAACCTGTAGCTCTCCCTGATCATACACGCTTGGCACCCCTGTGGAACTAGGAGGAACACACCTTGCTCTCTTCCCTCTAAAGGAGCTAACCTTGCTCAACTCAACTAGCACAAATTACAATACAGCCCATGAGTCTATTATATCAATCTCATGCAAACAATAATTAGACATCCAATTATAATAATTAGATTTGCAGCTCAAGACTAAAAATAGCCTTTCAACATGCAAACAATTGGTTCGTTAACTAACTATTCATGAACAAGCAATTCTGGAACCACACAGGTGATTGATGTTGGTCCCTATCTGTCTAGGGATGACCGATGTTGGCCTAACCCTAACCGATGTCGGTAGCTTCCTGTCTACACCTGATCGATGTTAGTTGGCCTGACCGACACTGGTGACTGTGACACTCAGCAACCTCCTCCAATGTCTGCATCAGTGAAGCTTTTAGCTCCACAACCTAACAGTGTTTCCCTACCTTAAGGGTATTTGTACATATATTGAATATCAAGATCATTACAAGAGGTAATAAAATAGGTAGATTAATAAGATAGTCTTTGAGTTGTTGAAAAGCTATTTGGCAATTATCATCCCAATGAAATGCAACTCCTTTATTCAAAAGGTGTGTAAATAGATGGCACTTGTCTACTAATTGAGAGATGAAGTGCTAGATTGACTAAATTTTACCCTCAAAACTATGGAATTGCTTTACATTGGTTGGTGGTAGCATCTTGATTATAGCATGGACTTTAGTCGAATCAACTTTAATACCTCTATGAGACATGATTAAACCAAGTAATTTGCTTGAAGTTACATCAAACACACATTTATTTGGATTGAGTCTAACTTTGTACTCTCATAATCTTTGAGATATATTATGTAGCATTGTTAGATGGTCAATCCTAGTTTTGGATTTTCTCAATATGTTATCTACATAGTCTTCAACAATATCATGCATCATATCATGGAATATGATAGTCATGGCACTTTGATATGTATCTCTAACATTCTTAAGGCCAAATGGCATCACCTAATAACAAAATGTTTGCCATGGAGTGGTGAACATTATTTTATGTTGGTCTTTTGGTGTTATTCTAATCTAGTTGTATCCTAAAAAGCCATCCATGAGTGAAAGAATTTCATAACTAGTCATGGAGTCAATGATCATGTTGATATTAGGCAAGGGAAAATCATCTTTAGGAAAAAATTTGTTGATGTCTTGAAAATCAGTACAAATTTTGATCCCTTTAGGCTTTTTATTAATGGGTACCACATTAGAGATCCATTTTGAGTAGTTAATGGCTAAAATACTTCCTTATTCTATGAGTTTTTCCAACTCTTTCTTTACCAATACAATAATGTAAGGATGCATCTTATGTAACTTTTTTTTTACCAATTTGTCATCAGGATTAACCATAAGGTGATGCAAAAACAATGCGGGGTCTAAACTTGGCATGTCAGAATAAGCCCATGCAAAGATATCTACAAATTCTCTCAATAGAGCTATAAAAATGTCATGTTCATCCTCAGTGAGGGATGTGCCATTTTATCCATTTTAGGTCTGATGGATTCCTAATGTTTACCTCTGTTGTATCTTTTATTATAAGGGTAGAACCATCTTCTAGGATAGTATTCAATGACTTGAAGTGTTGGATTATGTCAGTGTCCTCCATTAGGACTTGCTCTTTAACTTCTCCTAGTCAAGATGAATCTGAGTCCCCTAATGGGATATCTGGCCATGTTATAAAAATAGTCAATTTTTTTTAAAGAATTTGATCAAATACTTGTTATTACTCAAGGCTAAACTTGGATCCATAGGTAAGTTCATCGTTGGTGGTCTCCTTATCTAAATTTGAAGAAGAATAAACACCCCCATTTAATGGCACCTGAAATAGGTTTTCACCACTAGACTAACCTTTATCTTTAATTTTTCCCTAGTCAAATAGTGCCTTAAAGAGGTTTTCACTTTGGGAACTCTATGTTTTAATTATTTGTTTTTGGCTAAGGGTGTCCACTCACTTTCCAAAATAGGCTGCAGGATCTAATGTGATTGAGAATATTGATTTATGATCTCCCAATGGAACATTATCTCTAAGGCCTAAGAAATTATAGAATGCCTCATCATTCTAGAAATCATCAATTAGTAGACTAGATTCTTGTTGGTCCCAATCTATCAGTTGGGGATTATATAATGGCAATGGATTATAATGAATGGCCAAGGTAAGGGTACAAATGGCATTGTTATCAAATATGCTAGTTTTAGTTAGGTTATCAAAGGTGAGGCTATGATCAGACTCTACTTCATTGTTGGCATCATCATCACTAGTCAATGGTGATGGAGTTTGAATAAGATATGTGGGGTCACCCCCAGGTAGTTTAAATCCAAGTCCATAAGGTCTCTCATACTTAGTCATAAAAATTGGCTTAATGGTTCCTTGATGATTCGGTCTGAGGCCTCTTCATTTATAACTATGATGATCCATGATCTTATTGGGAATAGGATACTTTGCATTTTTATAACAATCAGCTTGGTTATCATTGTATAACCATGATTTATCCCCTTCAAGAGGGTTAGGTTTTAGGCTAGATACTGGTAAAAATGTGATAAGTCCCTTATCTTTACTCTTTTATTGCCAAAGCATATGTGGGGTGACTTCAGGTTGCCCAAAGGTTTTCAAATTTTGAGGGAGATTAGCAATATGAAATGTATCATGGGTCACATATTTTCCCAGTCCATTATCTAAAATGGTGAAATGATTGGAAGCTTCAAGAGGTGGCATTTGGGAAAGGGAATCTAAGGTATTAGGATCTATACAATTATCTGGTGAAGGATCAATAAGTATATCCTTTCCTTTATCCTACTTAGAACTTGGATTCATATCATACTGATAATTATAGCTTTGAAATTTGGCCTCAAGATGCTTACAGTGTTCATATGGGTGTAAATCTCTTGGAATATTCACTTTCATCCCTAAGTGGAAAAACTTGATAAATTAGTGCAACATTGACATGACTACATGAATCTCATGTAACTAAAGCCTACCTAGAAGTATATTATATGATAACTCAAGATCGAGCACATGGAAAAGTGTATCATGGGTCAAAGGCCCAATGATAACTAGCAAACTAAAGGTGCCTTGTGACTCTCTTTCCTAATTATCATAGGCTTTGTTGGTTATAGTTTCTGGTTGGAGATCTATCATTATGTACCCAAGAAGCTTGATGAGCTTTAGAGACACTATATTGAGGCTAGATCCATTGTCTATAAGGACATATTTCACTTTATGCCATCTTAAATAAAATTATATGTATAATGGATTATTATGGAGCGGGCCAAGGGAAGACATATCGCTTTTGTTAAATGTGAATTATTGGGTTGGAGCTATGTGTCCAACCAAAGCTTAAAAATTATCAGGGGATATGTCACTAGCAACAGTGGATTGGGTAAAAAACTTATTCAAGATGTTCTTGTGGATTATTGACATTCATAAAAAATCTAAAATAGAAATTTGTGTTGGTGTCTTTTGCAATTGTTCCACAATATCACACTTTTTATCTTGGTCAGTAGTGAATGGTTTATTTTGAGGCTAAATAGTTGGTTGGATGATAGGCAAAGTGGTAGATGGTTGTGGGCTTGGGATAGTAATCTTTGGCCTTTGAGTTGTGATTACACAATTGGGATTAAATACTAGACCATTATTTTTAATTGATGTTAGAAATGGTGTGGGACTAGAGAGGACAAGTCTCAATTACTGATGCACTTACATGTGGTCATGTGGTAAGAATGAGTTATTAATATAGGGTCTAAAAGGGGATGTCCTAGTTTACTAGTTTGCATGTATGCACTCCCAGGTCAAAGAAGGATTATCCATGTAATTTGGTTGAACATTTTTATTTAGCAATGGTCTATGTTGATTAGCACTTGGTATGGGATTAATGGAGATGGTATTAATGCTACCCCCTATAACTTGCAAAACTTTCCCCATCTTTTTGGTTTGCTTGTGTTAAGTCCACTAATGAAACCTCATGCTCGAGATTATAGGAAAAGTGTTGCACAAATTTATCAAAAAGATCATCAAAATCCATTACTAAATTCTTGGGTAACTTTAAAAACTACTCTAAGGCTTTTCAAACTAAGCTCTTTGAAAACAACAACAAAATGTATATGTCGTTATATGCCACTGGTTTACATGCGACAAAGAATTTGGTCAAATGAGCCTTAGGGTCACCTTTCCCTTTGTATTTGTCAAATTTTAGTGGTTCATATCTTGGAGGAAATGGTATCTGCATATACTTCATGTTGAATGGATAGGAACAAACATCATCCAATTTGAAATTTTTAGTCTACTTCCCAGCCTGAATGGTAGCAATTACATCCTTCATCTATTGCAATTCTTGGGATACAAAAGTGGAAGGGGCATTGGTTTGAGGGAGAATATTGGTTTGGGTAGATCATTGGGAGGTCACAAGTAAGACACTTTGATTAGGGTATGATGGAGATACATGTTGGGGTACATTAGTTTGGTTGGGGAATGGACCAAGAATATGCATACATGGATTAGGATATACATGAAATTGCAAATTTAGCTACATGATATTTTGGTTTGGGTTGGTGATAAAGGTTTGACTTGGAGGATTTTATGGTTGAGACAAATGGATATAATTATACTATGCCTATTGTGGTTGAAAAGAGACATGCTACCAACTAATCAAACTTTGGTATTGAGTGGGAACTTGGGGACTAAGACCTTGTCTCTAAATTTGTGGTACATTTTAAACTGACAGTTGTCTAGTAGGTACTTGAGAAACATGAGGACCTTATTCTTCCATGAATCCCTATGGAAAAGTGAAATTAGGTTGTAGATTTGGCATTTGTTTCTGACCAATATTTGCATGATGTTGACTAGTCATTACTTGGTTTTGAATTGGCATATTAGTTTGTGATTGAAAAGGTATGTCCATCATTACCTCGCGATGTGGAACATTAGTTTCCCCTAATTGAGGCAAAATGTATTCATCCTTTGTTGCATTGATACACTAGATTGTGTCTATTATTGTGGAACACTACTTGATACTTGTCAAGAAGGAGTAGGATTCATCACATTTTGTCATTGAGGCATGACATTAGACTTTGTTTGATTACCTAATCCCATAGGTTATAAACTTGGGGAAGCAACTAGTTGAGGTTGGGGTGTAGGAACTCTTATTCCTTGGTATGATGATCTACTCATGAGATTAAATATAAGTACATGTCTTTGACTAATTGTTTGTGCATTAGTACCACTTTGATGAAGATTGGACATTATTTGCACATTTTGTACTACATTTAACTCACTATTTAGTGTAGAGGCCGAAGACACTTCTTCAATAACTGGCATATGCATCAAGTTATCTATCAAAGCAATTTGTACAAATGGGTTAGAACTCAAATTATCTTATCTAGTTAACTCTATCAACACTCCTGTTGAAGGTACTAGGTCAATGAGAGGTTTACTCACCATGTTCATTTGATTGAAATCATGTGCTAAATTCAAGTAGGTTTGATATGCTGTCTGCATTTGGTTAAAGTGATCTTCCATGATGTTTTTGCCTTGATTGGATATATTAGGGTCTTGATACATTGTTTAGACTAGAGCCATAGGATTACTAGATGAAGCCTATTGATCATAAATGATATTATGGGGCACTCTTACTAGACTTGATAAATTTTTATGAGGGAAGTCTACTGGAAACTTGGCCCCTACCTCTATGGCTCTATCCAAAATCTCTTCTTTATTCTCTAAAAAATGTCACAAACAAAAATGGGTCATACATGGAAGCCATATTAGTAGAATATGACTATTGAAGAACTGGCTCATCCACTGTGGTTACTGTAGCTAGGTATTGCACAGTTTTTTTTTGGTCTTGTTCTGAATAAGGTGGTGATTTAACTATATAGTTAGCTAATGGATCTTGACTTTGTGCCCCTAATTGAGTATTATAAGAGGGATAATAATCCATCTCATAATAAATATTATCTATATAGGGGTCTTGCACCATTTCTTCTTATGCAACCATATTACTAAGCCCTGGGTTGTACATGAGTCCACTATGAGTGTAGGAATACATGTTGGGATCCATAGTTAATGCTTTGCAATAAAAGGTCAAAGAGTTATACAAACTCTAAAAAGGACATAATCTAAAATAGATGATGCTTCAATTTGGTCTATATTTGTCAAAAGGATCAAAAAGCTTATGAAAATATTTGTGAGGAAATAAGCTAGCATAAAATATCTAATGTTTCATTGTTCACACAAAGATAAGCAAGTAAATGGACCAAAAATCAAAATACCAAAATCTAAGTTTAAAGTGTTTCAAATTAGTCTAATTAAGGAATTTAAAAGTTGCTAGGTCTTTTGGCCAAATGCAGTGTCAAAATCTAGGCTCAAACAAGGCATGTGATAGGACTCTTGGATAAACGGTGTCAAAAGCTAGACTTTGAAAAAAGATGAAAGCTTTAATCTAACAGATTTGAAATACTTCTAAAAATACTAGGCATTTGATTATTGGTCATGAACTTGATCAACTAGGTGTAAGGTATGAAACAAAAGGCACTTTTAGCAATAGTTTATTTTCTCATAAATAATGGTATAAAACTTGGTTATTTTGACAAATGAGCTAAACAAAAGTGAGCAATATAACTATGTTTTAGACAATGGATCACAAAAGTATACTCAGATTAGTCTAAGAATATAGGAACAAATTTGGAACTCTATGTGAAAGGGTCTTATGAAATAATATTTGAAATGTTTTGGGTAGTGTAACAATGTTATACTACCCAAAAGGTATGAAGAAAAAGTTTGTTTCAAAAACTCTCTAAGACAAAGATAATTTCCCATAATTTTGACAACATAACACTACCTTTCTTGACTCAAAATATTGTGGTGTATAGACTCAAAGTGCAAGTGTTTAGAACAAAATGGCTTAATTCTATCAAGTGATGACAATAATTATGAGTCTTAAATGGCCTTCAACCCAAATTGGAAATTAAACCTAAGTTCCCTCAAGCTTAGTGCAAATGGTAAACCCACTTAAAACATCAACCCTATGAACTTGTAAAGGTGCAATTCTGAATTTAGATTATAAGTGAAGAACGTAAACAACTTTGGTAAAGGTCTAGACTCATTTGGGAAGCATAACTGTGTCAAAGTGGATGATATGACTCTCAATATTTTGATGAGCTTTGAACAAGGTAAATTGATGATCTCTTGTAGGTATCATAACGCCTCTTTGTTCAAAGGAAAATTTAGACTGTGTTTGGTTTTGGATTTTTTATTTACACCAAGTTTAGACTTCAAACAAGACTTTTAAACTAGGACAAGATGAGCTAATTAATCACCCTTAGATCCTAAACTGACAAGGTTGCTTGGTATTGTTAGAATCCATCAATATACATCATTTGAGATTATTTTAAGTGTTCATCCAAAAGTAAATGCACATTATATAGCAGGGTTTTTACACCCCCTTTCTCTCAAATGATAGTATTGTGACATAGACCTTGAGTTGCACCTTACACCAACAATACTTCCATGGTAAGTGGGGATTTGTCTAAAATCTAACAAGCTTTCAAATGATCTAGGGGACTCAATTGCACAATAATTTTCATGTCAAACAATGAAAAATAAAAGCATGGATTTTGGGTCTATATCACTTGGATTGTTGCAGAAAGGTCTAGTCTTTTTTATAACCACTACATCTTGTTGTTCACTTAGTGTAGTGCAATGTCTAAAGTACCACAACGTCTTATGTGCAACTCCAAAGGATCCAAATGAAGTCAATGTTGGGAAATGAAACCTCGAGTCAAATCTTCCCTAAAAAACTTGTGGGAGGTGATGAAGTCCCCCTCATAAGCCAAGATGCATAAAAATAAAGAAAGCATGGAAGTAGAAAGTCTTTAGGGTCATTTTCAAGGTCACCCAAACTTTGAAGAGTTTTTGGGGAGTACTTTAGATGACTTTATTTCTAATCCTTAGACTAGGCTACTTGAAATACGAATGGCACTTTTGATTGAAAGGGTTCCCTATAGGGGACAAATGGAAGAGCATACACACAACATTCCTCTTTTTTCCAAACAAAAATTAATCTAAACAACTATTGCAAACAAGAATTGACAAATGTGTTCAATTTTAGAACCAAATGAAAATTTTCATGGTGCTCATTTGACCCCTTGGTCTTAAGATTGTGAACTTTGAAAACATTAATTTAAACATCTAAATTATTTTTTTAAACATCCAAAACAAGGTTCCTAATTTATTTTTAAGCATGTGAAAGGTGATCTAAACATGTTTTGAGAAAATGTCAAGTTTGGTCCTGCAGCAAAAATGTTAGAATGTCCTTTAGCTTTGAACATCCTTTTAGTTTAAAAAAATTAACTTTGGAAAAATAGCTCTCAAGTCTATGTTTTAAGAAAAACATAGTGATCGACAATGGTTATTTTTGCTAACTAATGTCGGTTACCTAACCAACATCAGTTAAGCTATGCAACCGATGTCGATGCCAATTACTATGTAAAACCATGGCAAACAAAAATGGAAAAATAAAGTTAGAAAATCAATTTGCATGAGTTTTAAGGGTTCAAATAAATATTTTAGAGTTGAAAAATGATCTCTTTTAGGTGTGAGATGTGTCTAGTCCTACCGAGCATGTCATTATGTGATCTAGGAATTTGACTCAAGAGATGATGGTTAGTATGGTGTTAGTTCCAAAATGAAAACAAAATGAAATAAACACACTAATAGCATAACATCTCTAGGCCTAGACACTAGGGAGAGCTTAGTTAAAAAAATCAAATGACAAACACAACTAAAAAGTAAGGAATGAAAACACAAGAATTTATTCACCTTCATTGGATACTCCAAATGCCTTTGTAGTGGTGGTTTTCTCAGCTTGTGCTCATGAAGTCTTCATAAAAAGAGGCTTGGCTATCTCCTCTTCTCCTTAGCACCTTTGGATTATGGATTGGCTTGGCTTGAAATCAATTTGGCATGGTAACACTAGTAGCAATGGCTTCTTTAAGATATTTATGCATTATATATTTTTACCAAAAATATCTTAGAAATGATGTGGTAAGGCCTCCTATTTATAGATTTTTGAGAATGTCTAGAATCAACCTGAACCATCCATCTCAGGATTGAGATGTGTGGCTAAGGATTAATCCAATTTTTCAATTAAAATTTATAATTATCCTCATCATGACATTGGAAAAAGGGGCAATTAAGAGGCATGGAGGGCATAATTGAAGGCATTGGTGGGGCATGGAGGGAATGAATCATGATATTTGTGGCATTTATGGCATAAGGATGTCTTCCCAAGAAATCAGGTCACCTGATGATATAGATATTCAATATTCATTTTCAAAAATAAGTATTCAACAAGTTTCCATGGAATTATTAATTAGGCCTTGATTTGGGTTAATTAGCTCTTAAGCATGTTTAAGCACTTTATGCACAAATTACTCAAATTGATTAGAATGCCTTGTTATTGATCCAAAATTTGACTGGATTGGAATTGAAAATCACTGTTAGATGCATTGGATGTGTTATCTCATTTAGGATGTTACCAACAACAAATAACAAGGGCACATGTCTCGTGCAAGAGGATTTGATAGGAAATAGCAATCCAGAGCACTCAAGTGCAAATTTGGCATTTTGACTTCAAATAAACTGATCAAAGTTAGCTAGCCCATAAATTACATTGCCCCATTTAGAGATACCCTAGCCAAAATTGGCACTTGAATATGTCAATTTCACATCATTTAGCATGTTTTAGCATTTTTAGGCCAAATTGTGCATTTTATGTGAAAATTAGCCAAAAGCCTAAGTGGAGGTTATTGGTGGCAAGATTTAGGTGGCTAAACTAAGAAATCTCAAAATGGGAGTCATATAAACTATTTTTTCTTCATAATAGACCTTAGAAGTTGTCTCCAACTTGAAATAAGGTAATGGAGGAGTAAGAGATGTTGGCATGAAAACATGGGATTATTCATCACATAGCACATCCTATTAGTAAATCACTTTAGTGGTGCCCATAATAAGAAGATGATATGCCTTCAAATATTAAAAATATATGAAAAAGATGCAAGGATAGCCCTTAATTTATATTGTTTTATTATTTTCATATGAAATGTGTGCCCATGCATTACATACAAAAAATAATAAATCAAAAACATTTGCTTTGACACGAGACTATTTTTTTCAAGAGTCATATTTTGTATTGTAGAGTGGGGAGTGTGATATTGGATATAGGTTACACATTGAGTTACATCAACACAATATTGAGGAGGCAAGTATTTTTAATGTATAATGCAATTTCCCATTTCATTTAATTTGTGGTTTTTATGCTCAGTTACACCATTTCACATTGTTTATGATCATAAATTTCTAGTTTAGCCTCCAAACTACTATAGTATTCAAATGGGCCTTCTGAAGGGGAACATATCTTATATTAACTAGGTTGTACTATATATATTTACCCCTTATTATACTCTAATTCACCAACATGGTCACTAGGAAGATTTTCAATGTTTTTCCCCTTTCTTGAAAATTTTATTTCACTCTTTATTGATGCAATCATAATGACAACTCCTCTTTATATGACCTTATTGATGGAATCCATATCACTGGATACTACTATTTTTTAAACCAAATTTTTGAATCCATATTCCCTTGCTAGTGTGAAGGGTTGTTCTTTTTTTATCTAGAGTGGTCACATCCATCAAAATAGTTATTCTAGCTTTGCTCATGTTGATTCTAAGTTTCAAGTTATTCTTTGTATTTTCGTCCATGTATAGGAACCTACCAGTGGTTTTATTAATATTTTTCAAAAATTTATCTCCCTAAAAATCAATAGGGAGAGCATACATGTTAACCTAAATAGGGGTAAGATATGTGTTTTCTATTTTGGGGTCGAAGGCTCTTGACTAGGGTTTTATAAAAATACCCTTTTGACTCGAAAAACCTATCCTCTAGATTAAGGAACATAATGAAAAATAAATTTATTGGAAGGAAAGTTATATTGAAATCTTTAAATGTCCAAAAAAAATTGGCAAATTTCCTCACCACTTCCAAGCTTAGTCTTCTTCCTCTAACCTTGCAGATGATTATCCTATCTTCAAATTCATCTAAATTTATTTTGAAGTCATCATCTAAGATATAAACTTATGCTACAGGATCATCTAAATTTGTCTTTATTATTCCAAACATTTACTTTGGATTTAAAATGAAACCATCACATTGAGATATTTTTTGATGTGTCTGACGGTGTTTCATCACCCATCATTATTCCCCTATCATTTTATCATTAACATCTAGTCATTCCTCCACTAAATACTCTTAGAATACTATCTTGCCACTGCTGGGTAGTCTATTCATTTATAGACAATTTGTGTCTACCATTATACCTATGATAGGTATATGTTTTACCTTATAAACTCTCTATCTACCATTCTACCACCTGTAGTCTATCAATCCTCCATCCATCACTCTTTCCCTGTCAATCCACCATCTAGGTTTATAATGATTTTCCCTCTAATATCAATTTTAAAAATTTATATCCCTCTCCCTCTCAATTTTTCATTATACCATCTTATCAAGACAAATTATCTTCAATTATCTTCTCTAAGATGCGGAATTTTTATCTCTAATAATTTTTCAACAAGGGCTTTGAAAATGTTGAAGTTCTTAAAGATTTCACTTTTTTTTTAAAGTAGACCCAAGTTATATGAGAGAAATCATCAATGAATTTAAGTAAAAATTTATGTTTTTAAATTGAAACATTAGGAAAGGACATAAGATCACTATGAAGAAATTATAATATGTCACATGCCCTCAAGTATATTCCTTTGGTAAATGGATCCCTGTGTTGTTTTCTAAGTGCAAAACCTAGAAAAATGTAATTTTGAAAAGAAACTTATGGCAAAAAAATAACCATGTGATACTTATTGAGGTCCTACAATGAGAAATAGTTGAGGTGACTAGAACACTCATGCCAAATTTTACTGAAGTCATTAACATGTGCAATAATGACTTTTGAAGGTTGAGTAGACACAAAGTTGTCAAATTTATATAATTATAATTCATGATCAAAATTGCCAATGTTTATAAAAGTGGATTAGTCTTTGATATTTTTGATGATGACATCAATAGGTGTAAACTCAATGATTAATCTTTCACCTAAATGTGTGATTTGATATATGGAAAATAGGTTCACAAACAAGTATATAATGTAGATAACTTTGTTTAATATGTCACTATCCATCTCAACTATCCCTTTGCCCTCAACAACTAGAGGACTAGAGTTTCTTAGAAAAAATTAGTTGTGTGGCATTGGTCAATATTTTTAAATAGTGATCCATCATGAACCATATGGTGAGAGGATCTTGAATACATAATCCTTTCAAACACAAGCATTCCTATTGTTACATAAAGTGCTACTCCAGTCTTGCGAGTAGGAGGCTGCATTTTTTTCATCTCAACTTCTAAGTATGTCATTTTATTAAAACATTAATGTTCAACATGGCCTAGTTTCTTACACTAGTTATAACACTCTTGGTCAACATTGACATTTACTTTCCCTTTTCCTTTGTATTGACTTGGGGAAGGATTCTAGTGAACCAAAAAATTACCCTTAGGCTTGAGCTTTTCTTTCTCTTTTTTCTTAGTAAGACCCTTGCCTTTTTCAGAGTTTAGTTGTGATGTTTCATTTATATCATGGACCACTAATGTGTGTTTCTTCATACATTCATGTTGGATTTCCCTAATAAAAATTAGTTTTTAGTGTTATTTATGAAGTTTCTCACATAACTTATCACAATTCAATTCCACATATGCAAATCCATAGAGTCTTGATGTGTGTAGTAGTTTGAAATAAATACTGCGTAAGGATGATTTAGTTTAGACAAAATACTCATAAAGAGTTTTTCATCAATCTTGGTTTCACTAGTCTAAATGAGTACAAGCCTCAAGCACTTGACTTGAGTGATGAAGTCCTCAATGTAAGGATAGTTTTTTGAACTAAGAGTATTGAATTCATTTTCCATTTTGCATACCCTCAATTTTTTTTAATTTCTAAAAATCTCCTCTGTTAGGTTGTGGAGCTAAAAGCTTCACTGATGCAAACAGGAGAGGAGGTTGCTGAGGGTTGCTGAGTTGCAGAGCAACCGGCGTCGGTCTGATCAGCCAACATCAACAGGATAATGAAGAGAAGCAACCGATGTTAGTCAGGGATCAGCCGACGTCGGTCACCTCCAGGCAGACAGGGACCGACGTCAGTCACCTATGTGGTTCGGACTGCATTTGTTACGGGCAGTTAGCTAACGAACCAAGTGTTTGCATGATGAGTGCTAATTTTAGACTCATAGCTGCGGATCTAATTATTGTAATTAGATGTCTAATTATTGTTTGGATGAGTTCTATATAATAGACTCATGGTTGTATTGTAAATTAGTGCTAGGGAGTAAGAGAGCATAATTATAAGCTCCTTCGGTGTGTGAGGTAGAGCAATGGTGTGTTCCTCCTATTACCACAGTACCAGTTGTGTTGGTGCTGGATTGGAGAGTCAGCTGGATTCTTTAGGTATGTATGATCTTGGTCATCAGGTGAGCATGGCTACGATAGGAGATCTACATGGTAAGTAAGATCATTGATCTGTAGGTGTGTGTGTGTGTGCAAGGTCAAGGTTCATAGGTGTGCAGAACCAGTATTGATCTGTAGGTTGGAGATCAGATAGGACAACAACACAACAGGGAGTAAAATCAAGAAGGATCTACTTGGAGTACAGTGTGTACTCATTGGTATGTACGTGGAGTACATGGAGAGCTAAGAGGAAGGCAAGGCAGTTCCTTCCATAAGTATGGTCTGTTGAATTGCAGGTTGTTGCAGGTTCATGGGAGATCTACTTGAAGTACTTTGAGTACTTGTTGAGTGCGTGGAGCACTTGTGGAGCACAGGTGTAAGATGAACACCAACTCTATGTTTGAGTTGGGTGTTGGGACCTAGTAGAGAGAGCTTTGAGGAGAGAATTACTATTCACTTGAGGTGTGGGAAACCTCTGAAGAGGTGGTGGAGAAGAAGTGGCATCTTCTTTATTGTATTCTTTTCTATAAGAGTTATTAATACAAGTTGTGTATTGTCTCTCATATTTTGTGTTATTCTGAATTCTAGTTACTTGTTGAATCTGGTTTATTTCCGCATATTAAGTTGCTTGGTTTGGTAATCAACTGTGTGCTTCTGGTGTTTCACATCCTGACAAGTGGTATCAGAGCTAAGGTTGCAGGGAGCAGGTTTTGTGTTTGGTTACAGGTCACTCTCAGGGGTTTCTGATTGAGTGGGAGCAGAGCAATGGCAGATGAAAGTAAGCTAAGAATGGAGGAGTTGAAAAACACAGATGGTTACTTAAGGTCCCATGGAAAGAAAGAGCAGGTAAAAGAATATTGTTGGTTTGTGGAAGATCAGCATGAAGAAACTAAAGAAGCAGATGTTGCAGGTGATATGGCACAAGATGCTCTGAGAGGTTTCTTAGATAAAGTTAAATCTTGGATAAAAGATTTGGTTGCCTCTTTCCATGTAGCCCCAGGTAGAGGAGCTGGTGAGCCTTGCCAAAGGGTTGGCAAAGGGGAAGTGAAGCTGAAATTGCAGGCAGCCAACACACATGTGTTAATGAAGGTCATGCAGGTCCCAGGTTTGGAGATATGGCTAATTTCTTCAGAAAGATTGGGTGATGAGAGATGCACAAGAACTCTCACAGCGGGTGCACTTGAATTAACTGGTGGTACGAAAATAGGTACTCTTTATCTACTTGTTTATATTACTGATTCTTCTTTTGTTGCAGAGACATGGCTTCGTAGGCTTGGTCACATGAGCAGGAAGGAGATGCATGTTCTTAAGCGGAAGACAGATATATTTGATAGGCTTAAGAACTAGAAAGCCTTGGTGTTCTTGGAGGAGATGGCGGACAGAAACCAGTGGATGGTGTTGGATCCTTCTGAGCAGAGCAGTTTGGACATGGAGATTGATTTAAAGGAGATTGCGGGTAAAAAGTCATCACTCATAGGCAAACACAGATACCGGCATCGATCAGGAAGAACCGACGTCGAATAGATAGGTGCCGATGTCGGTCATGTGCAGACCAAAGCCGGTGATGTTGGGCAGGGTAAGACTGACATCGGTCAAGAGGACCGACATTGGCAGTAGGTAAGACCAAATTCGGTCAAGAGGACTGACATCGGCAACAGGGACACTGACGCTAGCAGGTTGGTAGTTAGGGATAGACGCATGGGAACCGACGTCAGTTGGATGTAGACTATGGAGTGACTGAGGTCGATCACTGTAACAGATTTTGGGTGGACAGCATGTTGTCAAGGAGTCTCAAACACCCATACGGAGGACTGAAGACATAAGTAGGCCCTCAAATTCATTGTTCCTCTTCTTTATACTCGTTGCTGATTATAGAGCAGGAAGGATCTAGGAAACAAGTGGGAGCATGGCAGGGATATGATGCAGAACCAAATGGGAGTTTTGGTAGGGTTGCTAGCTGGTGTGAAAGCACAGAGACGAATGGATTCCTTAGTTGAAAAATAGAGAGAACGGATACGTGAGACGAAAGACCAGGTATATGGTCTTGAGGAAGCTGCAGGATAGTGGTACAGGTTTTGACAGGTGGAGGACGAAGCATGGCTTCAGTCAATGTCAGGGTAACTACTGTGGTTTGACTTACCAGGGGGATGATGATTGCAACATCATTCTGTTGCTGTATGTGGATAGTATGCTAGCTAGCAGGGGTGTACATATAGGATTTTGCTAAGCTAAGGGTAAGATTAGTTCAGTGGCATGTCAGGAGGAGTTTGGAGCAGCGAAATTCTTTGACATGGGAGACATGGAGATCACAGGTAGATTTTGTCTCCAGTGGGAGCTGATGTGAATCAGGTGTTGGCAAAGTTCATTACACAGGATGCAGAGCCGGAGCACACTAAGGGCTGGACAGGTACAGTGTCCGAAATCACATGAGGTCTGGTATAGACCTGAGTATTCCCATGTAGTGGGAGATGTCAGAGAGTTAGGATCCAATTCAGGGAAGTGGGTTCTCAGGTATTTGAGAGGGACCAACAGTAGGGATTCATGCTATGCAGGGTCAGGACTTCACTACATGGTTTTGTAGGTTCGGATGTGGCAGGGTACTCAAATGACAGGAGGTACACCATGAGATGTGTGGTGGGTTGTCTTCAGGATTGAGCTTGAAGAGGGATAAAAACTAGGAAATAGATTAGATGAAGTATAGGTACAGGTATAGTGTAGCTGTTTATCTCTAAGTGGGAGATTGTTAGGTTGTGGAGCTAAAAGCTTCACTGATGCAAACAGGAGAGGAGGTTGCTGAGGGTTGCTGAGTTGCAGAGCAACCGGCGTTAGTCTGACCAGTCGACATCGGTAGGATACTGAAGAGAAGCAATCGACGTCGGTTAAGGATCAGCCAGCGTCGGTCACCTCTAGGCAGACAGGGACCGACGTCAGTTGACTGTGTGGTTTAGACTGCATTTGTTACAGGCAGTTAGCTAATGAACCAAGTGTTTGCATGATGAGTGCTAATTTTAGACTCATAGCTGCGGATCTAATTATTATAATTTGATGTCTAATTATTGTTTGGATGATTTTTATATAATAGACTCATGGTTGTATTGTAAATTAGTGCTAGGGAGTAAGAGAGCATAATTATAAGCTCCTTCGGTGTGTGAGGTAGAGAAATGGTGCGTTATTCCTAGTACCACAGTACCAGTTGTGTCGGTGCTGGATTGGAGAGTCAGTTGGATTCTTCAGGTATGTATGATCTTGGTCATCAGGTGAGCATGGCTATGATAGGAGATCTACATGGTAAGTAAGATCATTGATCTGCAGGTGTGTGTGTGTGCAAGGTCAAGGTTCACAAGTGTGCAGAACCAGTATTGATCTGTAGGTTGGAGATCAGATAGGACAGCAACACAACAGGGAGCAAAATCAGGCAGGATCTACTTGGAGTATGGTGTGTACTCATTGGTATGTACGTGGAGTACATGGAGAGCTAAGAGGAAGGCAAGGCAGTTCCTTCCATAAGTATGGTCTGTTGAATTGCAAGTTGTTGTAGGTTCATGGGAGATCTACTTGAAGTACTTTAAGTACTTGTTGAGTGCATGGAGCACTTGTGGAGTGCGTGGAGCACAGGTGTAAGGTGAACACCAACTCTGTGTTTGAGTTGGGTGTTGGGACCTAGTAGAGAGAGCTTTGAGGAGAGAATTACTGTTCACTTGAGGTGTGGGAAACCTCTGAAGAGGTGGTGGAGAAGAAGTGGCATCTTCTTTATTGTATTCTTTTCAATAAGAGTTATTAATACAAGTTATGTATTGTCTCTCATATTTTGTGTTATTCTAAATTCTAGTTACTTGTTGAATCTGGTTTATTTCTGCATATTAAGTTGCTTGGTTTGGTAATCAACTGTGTGCTTCCGGTGTTTCGCATCCTGACATCCTCCAAGGTATTCCAAGATTTATAAGGTTCTATAATGCCTTGAAAATGAAATTTAAATTTAGAGGATACTAATTAACCAAGGATGCCTCTAGCTTCATCAGAATGATTTTGTCATTTTTGCCTTTCAATAAGATCTAAAAGAGCAAATTATTCATTCATTGCAATGTGATAGAGGCCCTTGCTAAGGAACACATCAATAATTTATTCTTTCCATCTAAAGTAGTTTGAACTTGAGAGAATTACCTATTTTTCAACCATGGTGTAGTACAAAGACTTACTTTAGGTAAAATTATTTTCCAAATAGATCAAAATATATTTGAGATTTATGCTTTCTACCAAACATGACCTTTAAAACACCCATTTCCTATTCTGGTTTAAAACTAAATATGATAATATGGTTTCTAAATTAGAATTTAAAAGAGAATTTTGCACTTTAACTAAATAAGAATTCTATATCTTATTAAAGATATGGAAATAGTGTGAAAACCTTCCAAGGATACCTTAAATTTCTCTAGAATTACTAGTTTGGGTGTTTTTAACTTGTAGTCTCTTTGATATACTAATCCCAATTGTAAATAACTAACATAGACTAAAAGGAATTTAATATAGAGGATTACACCATTCCCATAGCTACATTATCCCGCCTATGAGGTACATAAAGAGTAAATTCCTAGGGATAACCACTTATTGGTGTACTAGAAAATAAAATGGATGAGAGGATTCTTATTGGAAAAATAAAATCCTAGGCACTTCATATTAACTGTGAAAATTGATCACCATGGATTAGGGAAAATTGATTACTATTTTGCATATGATAGCACCTATGAGTTTTACAATTACCAGAACATAGTCCTAACCTAGGGAATTTATACTTAAAAAATAATACATGTCCACATAATTTATAATATATTAAATAATAGTGATTTATAAATATTATAAAAAAACACATAATATACCTGCCTATAAAAAATTAACTGGCTTAGAAAACTTTTTATTTTTGACATAAATTTTGATGTCAATAAAAAAACTAAAAATATTTCAAATTTATACCTGAGATAAGGAAATTTTGTTTTAAATACTAATATATACTTCTTGGTAATTTTTTAGATCAATATGACCACTTTTATTTTTGCACAACTCCCAAGGTAACCCAAAACTTATGTAAGAAAGATGAATCAATAATTAATGCAAAATAATAGTTTTTTATACAAGTTAATACATACCTTATGGTAAAATTTTAGGTTAATATGAGCACTTTAAGTTTTTCATGAATCCCAAAGTGGCCCAAAAGTGTCGTACATAGGTCAAATCAGAATATGATGTAGAAGGATAATTTATGCATAGGCCAAAATTTACCATCTAGTAAATTTTAAAATCAAATAAAGAAATTTGATATCTTCTAAACCCTTAGTACCCCACTACATTCACCAATTTTTTAACAACTAAGATCCCTTAAGGGTACTTCCTATATAATTTGAAAATTGATCACCATGGATTAGGGAAAACTGATTACCATTTTTCCTAGAATGGTAGTGCATGTGAGTTTTACAATTACCAGAACATAGTTTTAACCTAGGGAGTTTCTACTTAAAAAAGAATACATGTCCACATAATTTAGAATATATTAATAAATAGTGATTTTATAAATATTATAAAAAATAAAATTTATAAAAAACACATAATATACATGATTATAAAAAATCAACTGACCTAAAAAACTTTTAATTCTTGACAAATTTTGATATCAATAACAAAACTAAAAATATGTCAACTTTATACCTAGAAAAGGAAATTATATTTTAAATATTACTATATAATTATTGGTAACTTTTTAGATCAATATGAGCACTTTTATTTTTGTACAAATCCTAAAGCACCCCAAAATTGATGTATGAAAGATGAATCTACACTTGATGCAAAATAATAGTTTTCTATACAAGTTAATACATACCTTATCATAAAATTTTAGGTTAATATGAGCACTTTATTTTTTCATGAATCTTGTTGTCACTTGAAATTCCACCCAATGAGGAGATGGGACAAGCTTCTCCTCATTCAAGTGAGACAATGGAACCACCTCAGGGCTATGGGTATCCCTATTATGAGGTGGATCTCTTGATTAGGGGCTAGCTCCCCTTGATGCATCACTAAACCTCATATCCTATTATTAACACTTGGGGATGAAAATGGATAGGGATAACATGAAAGTAAACCTAGTAGATAGGAGGTGATACACCAAAATATTTTATCTACTCATACCCTTAGCATACACTTGAAACTAAGGACAAGTTATATATACACTTCATCCAATGTCAATTTTCCCTCTCACATCAACACTTCAACATGGGTTCTTGGAGATAGCATAGGCTAGGAAAAACTAAGAAATAGGAATTATAAGACACTCTACTAAGTATCCTACTCACTACACCTACAATATATTTTGACACTTCTTGGTGACCTACAAAAGGGAGATTACAAACACACAAGGTACTAAGGAGAGTAACATGTGAAGGTAGACAAAACTTACATTTGCATAAGACTAACATACATTGTGTACACTTAGTGAAATATTTAAATGAGTAAAACACTTGTATTTATTGATTCAAGGAAAAATTTTGAAAGGCTTCACCATACTCAAGTTGAGAGATCCATACAATAGCCAAGAAGGCTCAATTTATAGAAGATGTGAGAAGAGATAAAGAAGGGGAGTCCAAGAGTCACTTGGACATATGTCAACTTGATAAATCTAGTTAAAAATTCATGGGAGAGAGGGATGGGGTGATCCATGCAATGTAAGGATTTACAAATGTCATCTCCACTCATCCAAGACTTACAAAATGGTCAAGAAACTCCTTGTACATAAAACTACTCCTCATGGTTGGTCTTTAAAAACTACCCTATAACTATAAATGATTAGGTATGATGATGGATTTAAGTGAGAGGGGTTACTAAGAAGCCCTCACATGCATTGGAGAGGTTCTTGGTCATCCCTATCATTCTGGCCATGCACAAACATCCAAGACAGTCCCAAAATGAGCTCTATCCATGCATCTCCCCCACTTGGCATCCAAAACCTCTTAAACTATACAATCTGATCTATACAAGAAGATGGATGACACATATAAAGAGTTCTCATTCCATCAGTTTCAATAAATTGGCCTTAAAAGGCTTTCCAAATTAAGATTTACCATTTTCCCTAAGTGTTCACTAGCTTGGCCGTTGGACTAGCTAAAATGAAAGAGATGGTAGTCACACTTAGGATTTTGTATATCTAATAAAATTACTATGAGGAATTATAAAAATTCCTAACCTTACCTCCCAAAGTGATTAGTTCTCTTGAAACCTCTCCATGCCTACAAAACACATAAAACAATCAAAATAAGCCTTGTTTTGCCCTATTTTGTATAGTTCCATACACCTAACTCACATGGGGAGAATATATGGAGAGCCTTTTTCATCATCCAAGTTTTTTTATGTCCTTTTCCCTACATCTAGATGCTTAAATTGATTCATCTTTCCAATCAGGTCTGTGAGGAGGGTTTGCAAGGGTTTTGAGTGAATTATAGTCTTAAAATTTGTTGATAAAGGTTTGAAATTGGAATCCTATAAAAATTACATTGAGGTATCCTCAAGGACGTTATCCAAATTCCATAAATTCCTCAGGGTTCCAATCATTAGGTCATGAAAGTTTCAAGCATTTCAACTTAGCCACTCAAGTCCTTACATAATTAGCAGGGTTTGAGCACATTCTAAGATAAATGATGGCTTCCTAGTGGATATCATTAAAACCAAAGGTTATAAAGCCTATAAATATTCCATATAAACATTCTCCAATTTCTATAATATCTCCCTTGAATATATAAATGAAATTGACCCCTGCTTTGGAAACATGCCTATTCCCTTCATTAACCTGATGACTACAACACTCCTTGGTTAGAGCATCTTCCTTGTCCTCTAACATCCTATAAATTCTTATCATGTTTATATAGGTTTTTTACAACTATAAAAATATCCATTTGAGCTTACTTGACTATCTGGTCCATCATTTGACCTATTTTTATGAAGTGGCAAAGTATATGCAAAGGGAAAAGTGCCCCCTATTTGACACAAAAGGGGGTACTTAACCTATTAGTATTGAAAATATGATTATTTTGGAATAATAATTAACCAAAAAGGATTATTTTTTTCCAATTTTTATCTTCTAACTCCTCCATTATACCATCAAATTCCTCAAATTTGCTAGGCAGACTTTAAACCAAGCAGCCTGTGAAGCTTGGCAGGGGATGGGACTATGTTTGGAGGTTTTAAGGATTTATTTTAGTTTTATTATTATATTTAAGGATAATTAATTACTAATATGATGTATTAAAACCATTTCCTAGCTTATTGGCTCCTAAAAACTCCTTCCACGCTTTTGGAAACCTAAACTAGGTCTATGACTGCAAAGGAAAGGAAACCCCATTTTAGGCCTAACTATAGGTGATATTGAGATTGGTTGATGTTTTAAGAGAATAATAAAAACCATATTTTATGTTAAAAATATCTTTGATTGATAATACAACATCATTTTCCAAGGCTAAGTTCAATCTCTTGTAGTAGTTCATCTTCTATTCCCAAGGCTGTGACACCTATATGTTGAGGACTGAGACACTCCTAAAATCCTGGTTGTAGGTTTAGGTTTAAGATTCATTTGATGTTTTTGGACATCCTCCTCATTTTTATTAGGAAATAATGTTACTCCTCATGCTTTAATTCAATTGGAAACTCTCATACCACATCAACTCCATGATTGGGTCCTCAAGGAGGATACCCTTGCCTTGACTGGACTAAGACCATGTTCTACCCCTATAGGGTGCATCCTGGAAAGATATAGGCTCTATGGATGTTGTGTTAAGGTTTCCAATAATTTCCCTAAGGTACCTACTCATTAATTTCACCTATAATCACTTTGAAAGCTTCAATCAAAGTCCAAACTTCCAAATTCTACCTCACTGCCAAGGTATCCCACATGACTGTGTTTTATGGATTCAGGTGTTGCTTGTAGTTAATTTGAGCTCTCTTAATCCATGTTGTTTACAATAATAAACTTCACTTTAGGACTATTTATTTAAAAATATCCAATTCAGCCCAAACTTTCAACTTGACTACTATATGCCCAATTTAGACAAAATCTTGCTAAGGCTTGTTGTGGGTGACCCTTCCCAAGCCTGTGTATGGATAGGGGAAGGTATTTTAAGGGTCAAAACATAAAAATTGACATTTTATCTATCACCTTATCTCAATATTACCATTTGGATCATTTGGAATGGTTCCAACTTGATGGCATGGTCTAGGATTGTCAAATTGAAGTACAAGTCACTTTTTCATTACCCTCCTATAGATATCACTATTTTTTTCAGTGTTTTTTTGGCCATCTTTAGACTTCAATTACTCATCCTTCACTCACCTTTTTCCCTTAAAAATTGGTATGGGTGTTGTATGTAGATAGTGATACAAGGTGAACATGTGATAATTTTCAAAACTACCATTGTCTTATTACATGAAAACCTCAAAAACACTTGGGAGCTCTGTTTTGTCCATTTAGGGATTGTGGGCCCAAAATGGTCTGATCATCCTTTAAAGTAAAAACTTTAAATTACATATCATTCTCACCTTGAAAAATCATAGCATGATTCTCATCAATAGGTAAGGGCTCAAAATAGGATCTCATCACACCTCCATATATGCTACCATGACCTTAGCAGGGGTCTTCAATGGAGGTTTGACTATGATATACAGGCAAGAGTAGGAGAAATGCAAGGTTAAGACTCTACAAACACCTCCAATGCATTTGGTATCCTTGAATTTAACAACCCTCATTAATAAAATTTGAAAACAACTTAAAAAACACCTTCAATGGCACATGTAGGTTGTCATCATCTCTGTGAGGGCTGACAGTCATGATAAGCATGGCTTTGAGAGCATTATTTGGTCATTTTATGAGTTGAAAACTAGTTCCAACACTTCTAAAAGTATATTAAAGGATATAATCCTTTATAAAAACATCCTCTACCTCAACCCAATGTGATAAAAATCTTTCAAAGTAGTTGAAGTAGCTGCAAGTGAGGGAAAATTAGTTTGGAGCACCTATAAGCATAGAAGAGGCGTTCTTAGACATTTGAGATTTACAACACAATAATAAGCATTTTAATGTATTTAAATCATGTAGAAACACATAAAACCATCAAACCAAATCAATAAAATTTGAGACAAGCTCAAACAGTGACCCCCTCATGGTTTCAAGCCCATAAAAAGTTGCCTAGAGGGTTAGCCATTGTTCATAAATGAGGAGGGAAAAAATTTCAAGTTATTATTATTAAAATTAATTTAAAATATATTAAAATACACCCCTAAAATCACTCCTCCCAACTCCACCTGTATGATCCACACCAAGTGCTTAAAGCTGACCTTTCTTTGCTTGCCAAGGGAAAATAGAGGAAAATAAGTTGAAGATGGACTTTTTTGAATTATAATTGTAAAAAAATCATGTAAAAGAGTTTGGGGAGGTGAATAGTCACTCCACCCACATTTTTAGCTAAAGATCAGATCATCCATTATGTACAAGTGCCCAAAAGGGCCTAAAAACAAAGAGAAACTCCCATTTTCTAAACATAACTAACTCCTAGATGATATATGACTATCCTTGGCATTATAATAACCTATTACACATTTAAAATCACCTTGGTGAAAATTTTACATCTTAGAAGTTTTTACAAATCAATTAATAGGCTAAAAAGTGGCCAAAAGACCCCTTTTTGCACATGAGACATAAAAAATAACCAATTTATGACTTGTAAAAACATTTTAACATGATAAATACCATATTAGGATAATTTTATATAAAATTATCCTTTAAACAAGTTTTACCAAGGCTTGACCATGTTTGACTTTGGTTGACTAGGCCATTTCAAGGAAGATGAGCTTCAATAAAGACTAGGGGAAGGATAAGTGAGATAATAGACCAACATGACACCCTATAAGACACATGGAAACATTTTTAAAAAAATTAAAATATTATGTATTAACCTCATTTGACTATAATTCAAATTTGGTCAACAAATCCCAAAGTGGCCAAAAAGTGTTGTACAAAGTTCAAATCATACCCTGATGTAGAAGTACAATTTTATGTATAGGCCAAAATTTACCATCTAGTAAATTTTAAAATTAAAAAAAAAAAAATTGATATCTTCCAATCCCTTAGTACCCCACTACATTCACCAATTTTTGAGCAACCAAGATCCCTTAAGTGTGAGGTGAGAGCATACTATTGGGTATTTGCAGTAAGCCACTAAAATCCAAGCTTGAAATTAGAAAAAAAATTGAATATCTACAAATTAAAATTGCATGCAGAATGAGGTGAAACTTCTATAGTTATAATACCATATTAAACTATCTCGATAAGGTTTAGAATCATGTTAGATGCCATAAGACATATACCCACAATACATGCAATAATACAAATCAATGAAAACTTTGAATTAAAACAACACATAAATTTACCATAGGTAGCATGACTACCTCTTTAGATTTAAAGGATATAGCCTAAATTACCTGAATAATAATCACTCTCTTCCATAATAAATTGCATATATCACTAGCTCTCTATGCTCTTATATAGATAAAAAAGAGTCTAGGGATAGGGTTTGGAGAGTTAACTTGTAGAACATGTCTTATTAAAATTAAGAATTTACTATGAATAGAAGAAGTAAATCAAGTCGATAACTTGGTTGATATTCTTCTTTAATAATATGAATAATTATGTGTTAATGGCTTAAATTTCTAGAATAATAATAACTTTCTTCCATAATAAATTGCATATATCATAGCTCTCTAAGCTCTTATATAGATAATAAAGAGGCTAAGGATAGGGTTTGGAGAGTCGGTAACTTGATGAACAAGTCTTATTAAAATAAGATTTTACTATTAATAATGGAAGTAAATTAAGTCAATAATTTGGTTGATATTCTTCTTTAATAATATGAATAATTGAGTGCTAATTAGTGATTATCCATTTCATTAGTGAAATTAAATACACTAACAAAAAAATGAACATTGGGGCATCAAGAATCCATTTCACAAGGCTCATGTGCCAATGTTATTGATTGATATCAATGCCATTAATTTATTTTGGCAGATATAGAACTGAGGTACTAATTTATACATATGCATTTAATTATTTCTTGTATGGCTCATTATCATTGTAGCTTATATTTTTATCGACTAAATTTCTTATGTCTCTACTCAAAAAAATAATAGTAAGATTTCCTTATGCTCCATTCAATAGTTAAACTTTCCTTTTGTTGGAGGAAGGCTTAAAGAATGTGAGGTTCGATTAGGGGCAGTCATTGATCATAGACATGATGTTATTTCATGTAACTTCTAGATGATGTGAACTTATCAGTTGGTTTCCCCATCAACACATAACTTTATCAATTGCATTTCTTTTATGAACTACATTTTTAATGGTCTTAGACCACCCATGTGTTTTTTTTAATATGTTGTTCTTTTCATTATGGGTTATATTCAATTAAGCCATTAAAACTGTTGTCCCCAAAAATGTCAGCTCATTTTTGGGACAACATATGAACTATTTTGGTTCAATAGAACAAAATCCTCTCTTCCCTTATCAAAAATTCTTCTGAGCATTCAAATTCTTCATTATTCAAGATTTTTCAAATTTCTACAGACTCTGTAGGCTTGAATCTATGGACTCATTTCTACAGACTCTACCAGTTCTACGAACTCATTTCTACAGACTCTACAGATTCAAATCTACAGACTCTGCAGAAAAGAAACAAGCTCTCAACACTTCAGTTCAAAGGGTTCAACGGTTCAAAAGTTCAATGCAGTTTTGTTCAAAGCATTTGGTTCAATGCGGTTTGGTTCAACGTGGTTTGGTTCAAAGCATTTGGTTCAACGCAGTTTGGTTCAATGCGTTTGGTTCAAGCAGTCAAGTGAATGAGCAGAACACAAGAAAGAAATTGAACTATTGAACCTTGAACCAAAAAGGTTCAATGGTTCAAAGGTTTAAAATGGATGATTCAAAGGAGTACCCTAAAGCCCAAAAGGCAAAATACCCTTGCAGAGGGCAGTGAGCAAAAGCGGTTCAAAGGAGTGCCTAAAAGGAAAAATCTCAAGAGCAAAAGTTGACAAGTGGAAACATCCATAGCTTCTTCCTTTTGTGTCATAAAGATTTTGGTGGGTCCTAGGTGAGTGGCTAAACTCAAGTGGAACGTTATACGTGTCATCATCCACATGAGTCCAAATGAGTCCCAATGTTTCTATATTGTTTCTAAAAACTTAGCGGAGTGTGACAAGTGTCTGCATCCACGTTTTGAGTTTCTTATAAGCTACAAAGCTTCTTTTGATAAAGCTTCTCTCAGAGTTCTATGGAAGGTGACAAGTGGCAACTATGAAAGGTTTTAATGTGTTTCTCTAAGAGCAGCAGAATGTGCCATGTGTCCCTTACAAAGCTTAGTAGAGGTTAACAAGTGTCAACCTCCATAGTTTCTTCCTTTTAGTTTGATATTAAGTAAGGACTATGGTGGGCCCTGGGTGAGTCACTAAAATGAGCAGAACGTGCTAAGTGTCATCATCTATGTGAGTCCAAATGAGTCCCAATGTTTCTATATTATTTTTAAATCTCAGCAAAATGTGCCACATGTCATCTTCTATGGGACTCTCAAAAGGCATCTAAAGCCTCTATAAGTTGAGAGATGCTACCATGTGTCCTCACCTATTTCACAGTAGAATGTGTCATTTGTCACTTGTTAAGATCCGCAGAAAGTGGCCAAAGCAAGCGAGAAAGACATGAAGGAAGTGCAAAGGAGGATGATGGGCTCGAAGCCATCAAATTCAGGGTAACCAAGTAGTCGTTGGCTTTCAAATGATGACAGACCCAAAGACATCAAATTTGTGGCAATGAAATAACTGTTAATCCTTGCAGGCTTAAGCACGGACCTGAAGGCATTCAGAGACCTACAGGGTGAAAGGAAGAACTGGCTAAAGAGAAAAGGAACCAAGAGAACTAGAAAAGGATGAAATATAGTAAGGAAAGGGGGAACAATAGAGAAAGATTAGAAATATTCGCACATGGGATATGTTTCTAGAAGGTGAAGCAGCCCATTAGGTGGACATCAGAGAGCACGAACATTCAATGGCGTGGCCTATTTTTTTGCATTGAATAGAGAAAATAGTTGTGCACACATTAGGAAACACATCAAGCAGCCCATATTAAAAATTGACGCTCGATTCCAGCATAGCCTATGGACAAAATTTAAAATGCATGAAAGGCATTGAATGCATCGTAGGCCATTTTTGTGAAACAAATTGCCCAAGTCTTTCTTGGAGCACTATATATTGGACTCTCTCTTATTATTTTGAAAAGGATCTCTCTGTTATCAAAAACAAAAACTCTGCCCAAATTGAAAGGCAATACTAAGACTTTGAGCTCAGATTGTTGATCACATTTCATTATTTGAATAAGAAAACAAGTGACTTTTTAGACTTTGTGCTGGAATAGCTTGGTTGTTGGGGAAATTATTCTTATATCTATTTTCTTAATACATTTTTTGTCTATTTAATTGAATAAGTAGAATTAGTGAAAATAATCAGAAAGGTGTCCTAAAACCAACTATAGAGAGACTTTGTGCCCCCACAATTGCCTTTAGTGTGTTTTCTTTCTATTCCTATGTAAAGAATCTTGGGATGACTTTGTGCCCTCATTATCCTTCATATTTTGTTTCTATGTAAAGGACATTCGGATGACTTTGTGCCCTCATTGTCCTTCATATCTCACTATTGGGTAGTTGAGGTGGAGACTTTGTGCTACATCTCAGTCTGTTGGTTACTACGCCTTTGGTTATCAGTTACTTGTCACTATCTGAAAGAATTCCTATTGTGTCCTGCAAGATCACTTCTGAAAGAAGAGAAGTGCCTTTAGCATTTTCACCAATATTTTCTCCTCTATTTGTTAACATCATCTCTGAAAAAAGAGAGATGGATGGTTTATCCTACCCCTGAGTGTTATCTTTTGCTTATATATATATTATATAGCTCCTACATATTTATAGAGAACCTCCCCTTGATGAGAGGAGAGGTTTTTCCCCTTTTGATGTAGTAAACCTATAGATCTGGCTGATGAATCTCCTTATATTGTGGTTGAAGATACCTATTTTGCTTATTAGTTAGCTAGTGACAAAATATTCACCCAATAGTTTTTGGTGACTCCACTAGGGACACAGTAATTTTGTGCAATTTGGAGCCTCAATATTTAGATTAAAACATCACATGTGTCTTATCCATTATCATTATAGCCTTATCTATTTATCCTGCTATGGAAGAACATGCAGTTTGAAGCCTTAAGCTTCAAGCTAAAGTAGTGCTAGTTCTTTTCAATTTTTATTTTTTACACTCTGGCAAATCCATGATATACATGAAGCTAAAGGGCTAAAGGTATTATTGATCCTGTATTTGAGTTGGTACAACAAATTAATTTTGATATGTTTCCTTCACCATCTCACCTCCAACAAACCAAGAGCTTTCCTCCTACTAAAGTCAAGTCTCCATTACTAAGCAAAGCATCCATTTCTACTATTAATAAAGCTTTGTCAATACTTACCCCTTTGAGATTTGTTATTCCACCTTTCCATAGTCATATAATTTCAGTTCAAGGTCCTTGGGGTAACTCTTTTGGCCCACTCAATTTAACTCCACCTCTACATGGGCTACCATGTAGTTCAAATAAAAATTTCTCCAAGTTCTATGGTGATGGGAAGGCTCATCATGATGAACATATTGTAGTCTTCAGCATACCCTATGGTTTAATAGGTGTGGAGTACGAGGATTTAGAAGTCAAGCTATTCATGGACACTTTACAAGGTGCTGCTTTAGACTAGTTCTATCATCTGCAAGCCCAGACTGTGACTGATTGGAACACTCTCAAAGCCAAATTTGAAGCTAGATTCAAGCCTACAGAAGATGGGCATGCCCTGTTGGCTCAACTCACACAAATGAAGAAGGAACCTCATGATCCTATGAGGGATTTCATTGCCAAGTTTGACAAACTGAGGAACAAGATTCCTACAATTGCTCAGCCAACACTTGAAAACCTCAAATGCTTCTTCATCAACTCACAACTGCCTGAAGTAAGTTTTCTACTAAGACGTGCTGGCTAAATAGACCTTGTTATAGCTCAAGATTTGGCCACTGAGGTGGAAGATGACCTTATCTTGGCAAAAAAAATAAGGAGAGATCCTAATAGAGGTAAATCTTCTTCATCTTCTAAATATCCATCTATAGGAACCACTAATCCAATGGTGCAAAAGCTAGCAAATGAGTTGTTATCTCTCAAGAAGAAAATGGCATAAGGGATATCTTTAGCTCCTTTATATAGAGATATGCCAAGGAGAAAATTTCTCAATCATTCATACCAAGGCAATGCTGCCAGGAATCAAGGGTAGCCAAATCATCTTCCTCCCCCATAGGGGAAACATGCCATTGAAGCACCCCCAACCAATTCAATAATTGGATATCTCAAAATAGAATTTGATTTCTCTTTCCATCCTAAATTGAACCAAGAAAATGATGCTAATCTATTCTCTGAAGAAGAATTAGCTAGCGACTCCAATATTGGTTTCCTGAATTACCAGGATGAACCCAAAAGTGAAGGTAAAGTAGATGAGAGATCATATGTTGTGTTCACCCGATCCAAGAATCAGTCAGCCCAGCAAGCTGATAAAGAAAGAACAAAGGAGTGACCTCAATCAGAAATTTCAATTGCTAAATGGGGAACCACTCTACCTTTTCAGCCAAAGGACTCAGTGATTGTAGTAAAGGTAAGTACATCAAACATCTCTGCACCTTCTACTTCAAATTCACATATCAGTCCTCTCCCTCCCAAAAACCAAAAGGATGAACTCCTATCCTCTATTCCTTGTCCATTTCAGTCATTTGACATAATCAACCATGTCAAGAAGACCAAAATTCAAATGTCTAAATTTGAATTCTTGCAATCCAATCTTGATCAGTTGGATAGGTTAATTTAGTGTGTGAAGAATAAAGCCATCCCTACAAGACAAGATGTTAAAAAGGTAACTCATGATCCCCCAAGGAACATGTCCATCCCAAACAATCTTGTCATTACTCCTCTAGCTGCCCCTAGGAAAATAGAGCCTTTCTATATTTCTCTATTGATAAATGGTTATAAACTGAGCAATTACATCATCGACTCAGGTGCATCTGACAATGTCATGCCTACCAAAGTGGTAGAATCTCTTGGACTCACGCTAACCAAAACATTTGGGAGATGTTTCTCCATGGAGAACAAATAAGTACCTATGCTGGGACAAATCAAAAATGCCCAATTTGCATTTGCAGCATTCCCAGACAAAAGAATCAAGATGACAGTCCTGGTGGCCGATGTTCCAGCCTCATACGACATTCTTCTGGGGCAAAATTTCTATAAGGATGTTGGTGGAGAATTGAGCATGGACCTATATGAAGTGAGGATCCCTATCAAAGGCATCATGCAGAGGCTACTTCCTGAAAAGGAATCAAAATATGTTATCACTCAAACATCAGCCCCTGAAGCTCAAATTTTGTTTGAATCTTCAGGTATGGGTAATTACTTCTTAACCACAGAGGATATTCATGTTTCAAAAGATGAAAGTCTTATAGGTGATGATCTATGAATCAACTCAGATGAGACATTTGAAGAATTGGTAGGGTGCAGTATAGATGAAAAAGAATTTCTCCTTCTAAATAAGGAGAAATCTAAGGAAAGATCAATTTTTGATGATGTTTCAATCCTAGAATTTGATGGCAGCAATTCTTCTACCGGCTTAGGGGCTAGGATTGTGTTGATATCTCCTCAAGTAGATATTTTTCCTTCTTCATACAAGTTGTAGTTTAGCAACACCAACAACATAGCTGAGTATGAATCTCTATTGCTTGGATTGAAGGTTGCTCGAGATAAGGGCATTAAACTCCTTCATGCCAAAGGAGATGCTAAACTAGTGGTTTATTAGGTAAGGAACCTGTATCAAACCAAAAATGAGAGATTACATCATTACCACAATCTAGTCTAGGATTAAATTGAAAGCTTTGATGCTTTCAGCATCTCTACCATACCCAGGGAATTCAATGACTGAGCTAATGCATTGGTTGTTTTAGCAACTCTCTTAGTTCCTCACCTAGACTTCAAAGGAAATAGGTACACTATTGAATTGGTCTTTCAACCAAGTGTACCTAATAATACAAATCATTGGCAAGTGTTCAATGGTGACAACCAAATCATTGCCTTTATAGAACAAAAAGACAACTTTGAATAGCTTCACTTTAAATGCAGTAAGCTCCAAAAACTTGAATCAGCTCCTAAAATGAATTTAGACGCATGTGAAGAATTCCTGCAACTAAAAGGGAATAAAATTCCCAAAAGACTGGTTTCTCTTGAGAAATTGTTTGACAAGCACGACAAGTTCATCAAACAGCAAAAAATGGATTCAAACTCCTCCCAAGGGTTTGATCAAATAAATTTGGGTACCAAGGAAAATACCAAGATGGTGAACATTGGGAAGTGTTGTACTCTGGAGGAAAAACTCAAATTTACTAACCTACTTTGTCATTACATGGATGTTTTGGTGTACTCTTATGATGATCTGAAGTCACTTAGGCTTGAGTAAATTCACCATGAAATTCTTTTCAAGGATGATTCAGTGCCTTACAAGTAGAAATCTTAGTAGTATAATCCAAAGATATCAGGTACTATTCTATCTGAGGTACAAAAAATGCTAAATGTTAGGATAATTTTCCCAATCCATCATTTCACATGGATTGCCAACATAGTCCCTGTGAGGAAGAAGAATGGTGAAATTTGAATTTGTGTGGATTTTAGGAATCTAAATCAGTCATCTTTAAAGGATAACTATCCTTTACCCATCATGGATCAAGTGCTTCAGACAGTGACCAGCTCAGAGATGTTATCAATGTTAGATGGCTTCTCAGGATACAATCAAGTTGAAATTGGTGAAGCAGACCAACATAAGACTGCCTTCACCACACCTTGGGGCACCTTTGCTTATCAAAGAATGCCATTTGGCTTGATAAATGTTGGTGCCACTTTTCAAAGAGCAATGGACCTTGCTTTCAAAGATGAAATGGGTAAGTTCATTGTGGTATACCTTGATGACTTGACCATCTTTTCCAAGCATCGCTCTGAACATGTATGCCATTTGCAACAAGTGTTGGAACACTACCACCAAAATGCCATTTCTCTTAACCCTAAGAAGTCTATTTTTAGAGTGACAAAAGGGAAGCTTCTCAGACACATTGTATCTCAAAAAGGCATAAAGATTGACTCATAAAGAGTCAAATCCATTCAAGATCTTACTCTGCCCACAAGTAAGACTGCAGTTCATTCTTTCTTTGAAAAGGTGAATTTTTTATGAAGATTCATTCTTAAATTTGCTGAGAAGACTCATCATATTGTGGATATGATGAAAAGAAAGGCCACTTTCATTTGGATTGAAGAAAGCAAATTGGTATTCTGAGATATCAAGATAGCCATTGCCCATGCCCCAATTCTAGTTTGTCTAGATTATACCAAGGATTTCACGATGTATAATTATGCTTCTGAGCACACACTTTCAGTGATTCTGGTTCAACAGAATGGAGAAGGTGTGGAATCTCCCATATCCTTCATGATTTATCCTCTTAAAGCTCATGAGCTGAAGTATTCAAACATGGAGAAGCATACCTATGCGGTGGTCAAGGTAGTAAAGCATTTTTGCTTTTACATTCTGAATTTCCACACTACCGCCCTGGTTCCTGATACCATAGTTAAATCCATATTAACTCAGCAGAAGTTTGGAACCAAAATGGGGAATTGGATTGAAAAAATCTAAGAGTTTGATCTAGTTATCAAACTGATGAAGCTAGTGTGGGGAAGGGTCCTTTGTCAATTGATTACTGACAATAGACCCAAAGAAGTAGGGCATGAAGAAAAAGAAGTGAAAGACATGCCAATAGTCCTCTTTATCTCCACCATGAATGAGTGGTATTCAAGTATTGCTCATTTCCTTACTTATGGTGAGTGTCCTACCACCTATCTTGTAAAGAAAGGAGGACTGTTAAACTAAAAGCTACCAATTTTGTCCTTTGGGACAATGGCATGTATAAGAGGAGCCTTGATGGAGTGTTCCTTCACTGCATGGATAAAGTGCAGCAGAACAAACTTCTAGAATCCTTCCATAATTTGGCTTGTGGAGGACATTTTTTTGCACCTGTAATTGCCCACAAGATTCTATGAGCTAGGTATTATTGGCCTACCCTATTTCAAGATGCATATAAATGGGTACGTAAATGTGAACTATGCCAAAAGTTTGTGGGAAGACCTAAATTGGTTGCGTTGCCTCTCAAGCCAGTAGTAATATAAGAGCCATTTCAGCAATGGGGAATTGATTTCATTAGTGTTGTAAACCCATCTTTAAGTGCTAGACATGATTATTTCCTCACAACCATAGATTACTTCACCAAGTTGGTGGAAGCTATTCTAGCCAAGCATGCCACTTCAGAAGTAGTATGTAATTTCCTCAAGGAGAACATCGTTTCTAGGTTTGGGATCCCAGCCAAGATTGTGACCGAAAATGTAGCCTATTTCTCTTCACACAAGATTACTCAATTCTACTTTTATTATGGGATTAATCTCTCCCACTCTTTTGATTATTTTTCACAAGGGAACGGCCAAGTAAAATCGAGCAACAAAAACTTGGTGACCATCATTAGGAAGCTGGTAGATGACAACCAATGAACCTGGCACAAATCATTGTTTGATGCTTTATGGGCAGACAAAATTATGCCCAAAAGGGTGATAGGTATGTCACCTTTCTAACTTCTTTATGGTCTCAATGTTGAGATACCAATCACCCTAGAGTTGCCATCATTAAAATTGGCTAAGGCAATTGAAGATCGAACATATGAAAGCTCCATTGATAAGAGGATCATATACCTGACTGAGCTAGATGAGCAAAGAACTATTGTGGTGGACCTAATTGTTGTGCATCAAAGTCTGGTGAAGAAGTTATTCGACCAAAAAGCAAAAGCCCATAATTTTCAGATTGGTGATCAAGTTTTGTTATGGGATAAGAGAAGAGAACCAAAGAGAATGCATGGAAAATTTGATTCCCTAAGAAAAGGCCCATTTACTATTCATCATCTCAATGGTGAAAATAGTTTCCTGCTGAAATATCAAGATGCTATGCCCTTTTCATTGCCTCACAGTGGAAAACATCTGAAGCACTTCAATCTATGAAGTATTAGATAAGATCAGCTTGTACATATGTATATGTGTATAGTCTTTAGTTTTATTTTTGTGCTTTCATTTTTATTTTTATCACCTTTATTTTAGGGTAGCATGACTCCATGGTCCAATGGCATACTTCAAGGCACTAGAGATTCTAGTTTCTACTCCCCTCAGTTGTTCCAAGTTTTCAACTGAAGGAAGTTCCCCAATTAGAGCCAGCTATTGTCCTTGAAAAGGTCAGCTCATTTTTGGGACAACATATGAACTATTCTAGTTCAACAAACCAAAATCCTCTCTTCCCTTATCAAAAATTCTTCTGAGCATTCAAATTCTTCATTATTCAAGCTTTTTCAGATTTCTATGGACTCTGCAAGCTTGAATCTATGGACTCATTTCTACAAACTCTGCCAGTTCTATGAACTCATTTCTATGGACTCTGTAGGTTCATTTCTACAGACTCTACAAATTCAAATCTATGAACTCTATAGGAAAGAAATAAGCTCTCAACCCTTCAGTTCAAAGGGTTCAACAGTTCAAATTTTCAACATGGTTTGGTTCAAATAATTTGGTTCAACGTGGTTTGGTTCAAAGCATTTGGTTCAATGCGTTTGGTTCAAGCAGTCAAGTGAATGAGTGGAACACAAGAAAGCAATTGAAACATTGAACTATTGAACCTTGAACCAAAAAGGTTCAACAGTTTAAAGGTTTAAAATGGATGGTTCAAAGGAGTACCCTAAAGCTTGAAAGGCAAAAAACCCTTGTGGAGGGCAGTAAGCAAAATCGGTTCAAAGGAGTGCCCAAAAGGAAAAAGCTTGAGAGTGAAAGCTGACAAGTGTCAACATCCGCAGCTTCTTTTGTGTCATAAGGACTGTGGTGGGTCCCAGGTGAGTGGCTAAACTCGAGTGGAATGTTTTATGTGTCATCATCCATGTGAGTCCAAATGAGTCCCAATGTTTCTATATTGTTTTTAAAAACTCAACAAAGTGCGACAAGTGTCTACATCTGGGTTTCAATTTTCTTATAAGCTAAGCACTTTAATCCTTTCAATATGAAAATTTCCAATAAATAGTTGTACTTTAATTGACAAGAGTAAACTAAGCACACACGTAACTAAAATGTGTGTTAAATAAAATATGTATTTTTATAAATTTTAATTGACTTCAATTTTAAGGATAGTGTTGAACCCTTTCAAACTCACAGGTGTTAAATTTTATAGTCATTTGAAAATATTTATGATTTTTAATCGTAATATGTAGTGGATTTTTCTTAACACCTTATCGAATGAAACAAAAAAGTTTCATTTTACTCAAACATTCTTAAGGATTAAAAAACTATTTACAAATGATTATAAATATAAATATTTACTTTTTGATGTTTTATTCTTTAAAGATGATTATCATAACTTTTGAAGGGTAATGTTGAATAGAGAACTATAATAAAAAATTAACTTGTACGAAAGGTCAACCATAAAATTTAACCCTTATATGGACTGATTAAACAAAATATACTTTAGAAATCAATATATATTTCTAGAAATCAGCTTGATGGAGAGATTTCAAGCATACTATCTAATTGCCTAGCATTAGAGTATCTTAATCTCTCTCACATTGCTTTTACACGTCCAGTACTAGGTGTACTTAACAAATTAAAAATTCTAGAGAGTTATAATCTCTCTTCCAATTTGTTATTAGATGCAATATCCATGTACCTTAGATAGTTAAAATCCTTTTGATACATTAATCTCTATTTCAATAATTTTATAGGTCCAATTTTGTAACATGAATTATTTCAAAATAAAAGTGTCATTACATTATTGATGGGAAATCCATGACTCTATGGTAAAAAAAATACTTGTTACCTACATGTTAGAAACATGGACAAGGAAAGCATTCAATGCTTACAAAATTAAGTATATTAGTTGTTAGAGTCAATGAATTTATGTTATGTTATTTAATCTTGGGAATACTATGGAGGAATAATTTTTTGAGACATCAATTCAATCTATCAAACAATATGTTTAGAAGATTGGGGTATCCAAATTTTACATAACATGATCCTTCTAATGCAATAAATGGATTTAATGAGGTAAATTTTCTTGGAATTGGTAACTTTGGATCCATCTATAATGGTAGTTTAAGGGATGGAAATGTAGTTTCTATCAAAATTATTAATTCACCAAGAAAAGAAGGCCATAAAAATTTTAAAATAGAATGAAAAATCTTGGAGAAAATTTGACACCATAATCTTATTAGAGTCATAAGTGCTTGTTGATTCCTAAACATCAAAGGTTTGGTTCTTCAGTTTGCATCCAATGGTAGCTTCAAAATTTATTTGTATCATGACAATATTAAGGGGTATATTTGTAGACTAGGGTTAAAATAATTTTTAAACATTGCCATATATGTGGCCCATGGCATGAAACATCTGCATTATGATTGGTCTATGATTGGAAACCTAGCAATGTGCTTTTAGATTCCATCATGACAACCATTATAACTATTTTTAGTATATTAACATTAATTAGTTCAAAAAAATCCATGGATTATTTGAATAAAACATTTGATCTTAGAGGATTTGTTGGCTACATTACACCTGATACACTTTTATATTTTACATAAAAATTATTTTAGTTTTTTATCCTTATTTGAAACAAAATATGATCATTAATTCTAGCTAACTTGATTATAGAGTATGGATTGGGCAGGGGAGTTTTTATAAAGGGGTATGTTTACATTTATGGCATTTTATTTTTAGAGATTATTACAAGGAAGAGACTAACTAATACCATGTTTCTGGGAGAACTGAACATGTGAAATCAAGTGAGGTTAGCTTGTCCAAATGGGCTAATTGGCATTATTGATAGTAGGTTATTGAGGAATGTGAACATGAAACAAAATAGATGGCTAGTTTCTTTCATACATGTTGGCTTGTTTTGCATGAATGCATCACCCCAAGTACAACTGATAATGAGAGAATGGGAAGGGCCTTGGATAGTCTCAAAATTAATCTAATGAGAAATGAAACATCAACCTCTATTTTAACAACAACAATTTTAGATATGGTACACAATACCAATACTAGTGCAACAACAAAAAGGGTGACTGACAACCAAAGTTCTACATTTATTTGCTAATATTGAAATTTTAAAATGTATAAAATATTTGAGATGGAGTTCTTTTAAAAGGATCTATATTATAATTTTATAATCATGTGATAAAAATTCAAGGAGAGATCAGGAAAATTCTATTTCAGTATTAAAATAATAGCCCTAGTTTAGATATGTTACTACATAGTACAAAGTAATATGAACAAATAAATGATTGAGATCAAGTGAAAAGGAAACCTAGGAGAGTTGAGATGGCAAGGAGACTTAGGTTGGCATCAATAATTCTTTAAGAAACAACAAATTATGGGTTTCATTGGAAGAATATTACAACAAGTCTTGTAAATCTTATATTCTCAACTTTCATAATGCTTTTTGTTTACATATTACGAGAGTTAAATAATTTTATTTAATTGTGGGATATGTTTAAGTAATGATATTTCACATTTGAGTTTGTTTCAATAATGGTTTCATATTTTTCACCCATGGAGAAGTCTGGCATTTTATTCCCTGATTCCACAATTTCAAGAATTACTTACCTTATACTCATAAGCACACATGAATCAAGGGCTTAACTATTTTTTGGTATAAAAATAAGAATATTTTAGTGGTATATGAAATAGAAGAAATACATTTTCTTATATTACTGCATGTTACATGGAAAGAAAATAAAAACACATTATATAAGTGATCACAAATGAAAGTTGGTCTTGGGAACTTTAAACTACAATTTTTTAGGAATCTCTGAATAAGGAAATATATAAAAGCACCCCTAAAAAACTTGGAAAACAAAATTAGACATTAAAAATCAATATGACATAATTTTAATCTTAAAATTAGATCTTAATGCTCCATTAATTTCTTTATGAGTCTCAAGCATACACATATATTACATAACAAATTGAACATGGGTTTATTTATATAGATAAATTTTAGTCAATTGATGAATCTTTTGACCTATTATTTCACTTGGGGTTTCTAATAAAAATTTATTTAAAACATAAGTCTAATATCATATGAATGTATATTTTATCTAAATAATTTAGACATAAATTTACTCTAAAAATTCATCGAAGAATTTGGAAATGAAGGATTGTTATGGGCATAATATCACCTTGAGAAACCTTGGACAATAATCAAATATATGAACACTTTAATAATCAGAATTAAGGGTTTTTTTGCACTTTTCCTAAAATATTTTCTAAGGAAATCTATCCCATATTCTTGTATAGTAATAAATTTTTTGTATCATATCCCACTAATGTATTATTTATGTTTTTAATAGGGATTTTATTAGATATAATATTACCAATAGGATAGGGATAATTTATCTCACCTTAGTGAGATATAAAATTCCAAGATGATGATTCCATTGAAAAAAAGAGGAAACATTACTTACTACAAGGCATGGTTGTCCTTGCAAGCACATTATAGTAGGTCAAATTCAAAAATATACATCACCACCACCATAGTCACATAGATTATAAATTCCACCTTGGTTCATTGATCTCTTGAAGATGTCAATGACAATGCCTTAATTTATATATTAAACAACAAGCAGAGACTATTTTAAGTCTTATGTAAATTTTTATAAATTATAAGATAACTAAATGGTCTATGGATTGTCTAATGATGATCTTATGTTTTGGGACTAGGGTGTCTTATTCATTTTTAGGTATATTTTCAAGGTTAAACCTCTGTATTGTGATTTTTTATTATTATAAGTATTGGCTTAATGAGGCCAAAGTATGCATGCAATTATCCAACCTATCTATTGAATTATTTATTTTATTCTCACTATAATATTGAGATTTTTATGAATGTGTAATATGTATTTAATTTATGCTATGTGTGAATGGAATACTATGGTTGTGTTGATGCCTTTGATAGGAAGACATTCATTTTTTATCAAGTACAAAAAATATACTATCTACTTCCCTCTCTTGTAAGTGTCATATTATTGTTTTATATTTCAAGCACTTGCAATATTTCTTGAATTTAGGAAAAGATCTTATAGATTGTAACATTGTGATAATATTTTAGGCAGACATGGTTCTAGATAATATATTTTGAGTACATTTCTATTTTAAATTACAAATGCTATTTTATTTTCATAGGTTACCTATTTGGTATGTATTATTTGTATGCACTTTTTTTATAGCTTCACCACTATATTTAACTTAAATATTTCCAGCCTTGAGTAGAAAGAGAGAATCTAGCATAATTATCGTATGTTGTACTTTGTGGTAGGTGACATGTTTTAGTTCAAATTTTGAGTCGTGTAAAGTATATAAGTTGAAATTTTATTTCTATTACTTAATAAAATAAAAACATATAAAATTCTTGGACTTTAATAGATGTAGTGACCACGTGCTTCTCTTATTCTAGGTGACTGTAGTTATTTAATAATTTCAAGCTGATACCAGTTACCAATGTTGATAGCCTTTAACAAAACAATGATTATCTAATTAAGACATGAGGCTTAATACATCCAATATAATATGGTTTTCCATGTTGGAAGAATTATAAAATAAATGGCCATTACATTTTCAGCTCTCGTGGAGATAATGTTTTTAAAGAAGGCTTGTGTAATATAGAAAACAAGGATTTTGAGGAGTCATTTATAGAGATATAGAAAAAAAAATCTTGTTAAGACCATTCTGTAAATATTGGACAATCTTTATGAATAAATGAGTTGTTTTAGTTTAGTTCAATAAGTTTAACAAATATAGATTAAATATTAGGAAGGAGAGATGTTTTATAGATTACATAATTTGATTAAATTCATTAAATTTCATATTTTCTTTATTCAGTTTGTTTTATCATAGTTTGAAATTAATAGGTACATTAACCCTAATTAATATAAATTGATTTTAAGGAAAGTAAATACTATAAAATAAATTATGATAAACATAATGAAACTAAAATATTGAAATCAATAAAGGATGATCGAATGAAAGAAGATTAACCATGAAAAATACAAAAGACTTAGTTGTTTATCATCTATGATCTAATTGTGTTTGTATAATAGACGGTTGGAAGTGATCAAATTAGACTTATTCTAAAAGTACCATAGGAACTGTAATTGTAATTGATGAAGGTTAGGGTCATCATAAATTATATATTATTGATTGACACTATTTTCTTCTACTAGTTGATTTTATCCTTTATCAAAAAATAGGGAAATCAAGGCATGATCATTTGTGGTTGTTTAAAACATGTATGTGTAAAAAAATGACCTTAAAATGTGTGTAATGGTCTATAAATCACTTATTCAAGGTTGAAACCCTAATAGAGCCTATAACAGCAAAAAACCTACAAAGAGAAAGGGGGGAGTGTAATGGTCTAAGCTAACCCAATCACCCTCATGATGAATGATCATTGCCTATGTATCCAATAATATAAAAATGGAAATCAAGCCCACATAGGTTTCCCACTTATAATGGTTTTTACAATTATGCTCCTTTTCCTACATGAATCCATCTAAGGATGGCTTGAATAATTGATAATGTCTTGATTAAATTGGATAAAACAACTTATTGATTTGTCTAGGAACTACTTCAAATGAATATAATCAGATTTGGGAAGAATAAAGAACCTTTCCTTGGTGTGAAATAGTGTAATTATGGATCAATATTTAAATTTATAAGTGATTTCCAAGTGATAAAATAAGTGACTTACATCTGACTTTATAGTAGTCTAAAAGGGGAAAACCTCATGCTACCTATCCTAAAAATATAGATTAACCTATAAGTGAGGGTCTAAATTTGAAAAGCAATTATTTATAGGGTGAAAGATCAAATCAACCCATAGAGGTCAAAACCAACCACCACTACTGACCCATACTAGTTGATCTTGTCTTGCAAGTAAAAGTGGGAACTTTAGAATATGGGGTGTCCATTGATTTAACTTTTAAGGGAATATAGAATTTAAACCATAAGTTATTAAATGGTATGAGTACAATAAATCAAGGTATAAAATATGTAATAAATATATCCACTAATTTTTTTAAGAAATGACCTAATATGATATTTCTAAAAATAGTAATGAATGACACAAATAAACACTTAACTAGATACTAACTGAGATGAATGTTTTGGGGGATGAAAAATAGTGTAGAAGTTGATATAATTATCATAAATAGGATCTAGGTGCCATAATTCCTCCTGTACAGTAGCGTAGTGTGCTAGTGTCTATGTTAGTGCATTAGTGTCCTACTCAAAATATCTACAAATAATTTCTAGGTTTTGTAGTAAAGGCCCTATTCTAGCTATGGTCCAAATTTAAAGTTTATGAGAATAATACTTTTTTCTATAGCTCTATTTTACTCTAAAAACCCTAGGTTTTCATGTTTGCAAGGGCTTGAATGAACACCATGATAAAAAAAAGGTTAGTGGGTCTGATGTGTTGCACATGTGATCCACACCCCTATGTGAGCATGTTACCTACATACCAATACTCTGAGGAAGGATCAAGCCCAATGTAGTTCTCCTACCTATGTGCTTAGTGCAAGTGAAAGTAAATACTAGTATGAGTGTCAACTTGAGTGTTTTGAGTGTACTTGAGATTGGAAATCTGAGTAAATTGAGTTGAGGAATGTTGTAGATGGCCATATGTAGTAGTAGGGTAGAATAGGGATTAATGATCTTGATTTTCACAACTATTTCTAAGTTTATTCATGAGTATTTGCATTTGAATTCCATCTAGTGGATAAAGGGATAAAATTCATGTATTTATATTGATGTAGTGCTTATGTAGAGTGTGAAATAGGTCTAGGCTGACTTTATGTTTCTTAGTAATTGAAAACATATCAATTAAGGTTGAAATTAGGCAAAGGGCACTAACTTGGTCCCTTAGTCATTAGAATAGTGAACTAGTGTCCAAATAATTGTGCTAGTGTCTAGGTTGCATAACTTAGGGCACTAAGGGTATGGACCATTGGGAAAAGGTCTAGGACTAATTTTGGGATGTCTATGGATGTGTAATACCCACACAAAATCTAGATAAGGGTTGAAACAGGCCCTAAAATAGGTCTAGGGCTAAGCTAGATATGGGTTGTCTTAAGTGACACTCATTGCACTCAAATGACATTTTATATGACTACATTTTCTCCACCCCCTCTTATTATATAAATGTAGAAAAGAAAAATTATTAATATAAAGGAAAAATAAGTGTACCTAGACTTACATGTGAGGTGAAGCCTATGAATTTGGATCTGAGTGTACAAAGCATTCTCTATTGTGTATCTTACAAATGAAACATGTGTGAATTAGTCCTTACTTGAGTAATATCAAAAACAAAGAAAAAATTGAGTAAATAGATAAGAGAGAGGAAAGGAATGAATAAACCTCATTAGGTATGCAAACCAATGCAAACACCTAGTGATATCCTATGTGTGTGTGTGTGTAATTAGTGATAAAATGGTGAATAACTTGGACTGAGTTGATGGTTTACTCATTCCCCATGTGTGGGTGGCTCAAGTTTTCAATCTAATTTTGACTCCATCATTTCCCACTCCTACTCGATGGATCATACATTGTGAATAACTTGTATTGGAATGATGGCTTATCTGACCCTCCTATGTAGGTAGCTCAAGAACTTAAGTATGTTATGACTCCATCATTTCATACTCATGTGCAGTAGATGTATATATGAATAAAAATGTATGATGTAACTAAAACTATGTAATATGGCTTTGGGGACACTCAAAAACTCTGAAATGTAAAATGACCAAGGGGCCTCTCAAGCACTTGAGAATGTATCTTAGGGACTACGTAGAAATTCCAACCACTATATATGGAATAAGGCATAAGAAACATGTGAAACCTAGTTCAAATGATCTCTAAAGTATACAACATAGACAATGACATGGAGTTGTCATTATATCTTAGATAAACTGGTGAAAAAATGATAATGTGGAAATAATGTCTTACACACATGCACCCAATTCGAATATCTATGCATATGGATTCTAGATTGAGTTATAAAAATTTGTGTTTATATATATCTATAAATGAAATGAGAATGATTATGCCATGCATGATACCCTCAATCTGAGCAAACTTGGTATGATTCTATGTAAAATTGAGCATAAACTAATCAAATTTGATAAATTATGATTGAAATTGTGCAAATTTGGACTATAATTATTGTGTTCTTTAATCAAATATGGATTTTCCTATTTTTGGGAATAATGAATAGTATCATGGTTCCTTGGATAGTAGTGCACTATGTTAGTGTCCTTTGTGATGCACTAATGTTCTTTGTGTTGTTTTTCTACCAAACTAACTTTTATCTATTTATAAATATTTTCCACTATGTTTTCCTAATTTTGAGCTTTTTAAATATGTGTCTGTGTGTTGAAAACTATACTCTGAGTGCACTTAGATGGCCTTATCTCTATCACAAACCCCTATGAATGCTCCCTCTTTTGAGGGGTGTTATTTTACCTATATAATAACTATCCTTAAAAGAAAATATTTACATGATGTGTGTTAGGATGAAAACATATGATATTGCATGATAAACTAATATAATTTGTATACATGACATCATAATGTAAAAGAGTTTGAGCATAAGTTGGCAATGTATGATGTATGTTAGATATAACATTCATAAGGCTGTCAAGATAGATATAACAATGTAATAATGTGTATTAATTGCATAATTTGAGAATAGTCTGAGTAACTACCTAAGGAGATGGGACATGACTCCATTAAGGTACCCAAGGAGGAAGGGGAGATGCATGAGATGTATCAAAAACTAAGTGTGTAAGTAAAAATCAAGAGAAAAGTTTCATGGCCATGACAAATACATGAAAGCATACATACAACACATATGAGGCACTAAAATTAGGCCAATGGGCCATAATACGAGGGACATGGGCACATGTCACTAAATCTAAGAAATTAAAAAATACAAGGACATGTTCAAGTATCCACATACATAAACAACAAATAGGTTGGATTAAAGACACATGTAAGTACATATTAAATTATTTGCATACACAATCAAGAAATCAAACATAAGGAAATGGGCACATGTTATAAATCATACATATAATGAAAGGAAGTGGCTTAGGTCCATAAAACAATGGCCCTTGAATATATGTATAAACATGGAGACACAATCAAATATAAACTAGTAAATATAAAAATGAAAGCATGTATAAAAATTTGGTACAAATCCATATAAGAGAAAAGATGTACATAAGTTGAGTCTATAGTAGTAGTCATCAACAAAAAATCTTAGTATAGGATGAGTAATATCAGGATATAATCAATGCTAAATTTGTGATATATAGTATAGAAAGATATAACCTAGCAAACTAGAATCTATGTAGTATGATGCCCCCAATGGAAAAATGTATCATTGATGAATTTATGTATGTGTCCCAATGTGTAGATAATAGCATATCTTGATCTATGTGCTAGAAATGAGTCCTATATAATCTTAAAACACTCAAAAAGAATAAGTGAAGAATGTATTTATGATAAACTGACTAGATTAAGCAAGCTAGTATATGTAGTACCTAGAAAGTATAAATAATGTAAACAAAGAAATGTAAACAATATAAATTTTATGTTTTTGATAAATATTTGATTTTTTTGTGTTTTCGAAAATGTTATATTGTTTTTGTGTTTTATGATAATAAGCTATGTACAAGCAACATGAAAATTAAACTAGGTATAAGGAGCAAGATAAATGAAACTATGTACAAGAAACATGATAAATGAAACTATGTACAAGTAGAGTGTTATAGATAAGAATATGTGTGCTGGTAAGGAATGGTGCTAAAAGGCCCACATGTCATCAATGGGATGCCTATGTGTAACATTGGTGGCATCTTCATTTTCTAAATGGTCTGTATCATAATAATCTAGGTTGTTCCAATCATTTTTTTCATTTTGATTAGAAACATCTAGATTATTGATTAGGATTTTTCCATTTGTAATTGTATCCACTGTAAGCATAAATTTATTTGAATACTCTATTATTAGAAACCCTCTTTTGATAATATTTGTTGGCTTAGCCTAATTTTGAATGTGAAACTTAAGTTCTTGATCTTTTTGTAATAATACATATGTATCTAGATATTTTAACTTGATAGATTATATCTGTGAATGATTTGCCTTAGTATGTTTCATAAATCCCAATCTTTATTGACTAACATTATCAACTAATAAAATAGGAGTAGTGATGCCTTGGGCATGTTTTCCCAACCCTTGACCTTGATAATTAAATAGTTTTAGGTAATTTTGACCAAACCTATATAGTTTTGAAAGTGGGACTTCATTTTGGAGAGGTATATTTGTATCCATCACTTGTTTTACATGTGCTTGTATTGTTTCTTAATCTAATTTTGCATTGTGATCCTTTTGTTGTTTTGAATTATGCTTTGGTAACCACTTTTTTATTATTTATAAATTTGACCCTTTTTGAATGTGTTCTTCTATCACTATAGATTGATTAATTGATTTATCTTGTATAGGTTCCTCATTAGCAATGATGTGTTGTATATGCTTTTTTAACGCCAAACATGAATCTGTGTGATGACCATGTATTATATGGTATACATAATAATATCTAGATCTTCTCACTTTATGTAGAGAAGGTAATTTGATCAATTTAGGTTTAAATATTTACTTTAAAATCTCACTTGAACTTTTATTTGATTTTATAGTACTATTTGAATCATGAGTTGTAGATGCACTTTGTTGTGATTTCTTATTTTGATATATAACATTGCTTGCCATAAATTGAATTGGTGAAGATGCCTATACATGATTTACATTAGTGTTCCATAGAGGCTTTTGTATTGTAATATGATTTTACAAAACTATTATATTTTCATGTAATAACTAATTATAATTTTGTAATTTTAATTTCAGCTTACTGATATTGATAATTTCATCCCTTAAAGTCTCACAAGTGCACACCCTAGTTGATTCCAAATGATCATACAAGCACACATCCTAAATAGGATATATGGGAATGGAAGGGTTTGAAGGATGGATAAGCTAAGTATAAACATTTGAAATATTAACATATGTTGCTTCACCTCTTGGAGGAGTGATAACATGGACCTAGTTAGAGGGAAAGTAGTTATCACCCTCTTAGAGATGATGAGGAGGAAAAGAATCTTATTTATTCATGAAATTTGGTAATGCACCTTGGATAGAATATATCAAGTCTAAAAACCCTAACACAAACACTAAAAATAGGAAACAAAAGGATAGAAACCCTAATATCATATAGGGTTAGGGTTTTTACACTATTCAAAGTAAGTTGGGTTCACCAAATGATTTAATTTTTAAGGGATTATGAAATGTAAGCCATAGTTTGTTAAAGGGTCTGAGTATAGTAAACTAGAATATAAAATATGCAATAATTACATCCACTGATTTGTAAAATATTTGACCTAATTTGATATTTATAAAAATGGCACTGAATGACATAAATAAAGACTTAGATAGAAATTGACCAAGATAAATGATTTGGAGGATGAAAAATGAGGTAAAAGTTGATCTAAGTGTCATAAACATGATCCAAGTGTCATAATTCCTCCTGAATATTAGTGTGGTTCCCTGGATAATAGTGCAATGTGCTAGTGTTTAAAGGAGTATGCTAGTGTCCCACTCAAAATCTTTGTAAATGATTTTTAGGTTTTGTAGAAAAAGCCTTGTTCTAGTTTTGGTAAAAATTAAGTCTATGAGATTAATATTTTTTATTGTATCTCTATTTTACTCTAAAAACCATAGATAGAAGGTAACCAAGATTAATTATTTGGAGGATCAAAAATGGGGTAGAAGTTGATCTAAGTGTCATAAACATGATCCAAGTGTCATAATTCCTCTTGAATAGTAGTGCAGTACCCTAGATAGTAGTGTAGTGTGCTAGTGTCTAAAAGAGTATGCTAGTGTCCCACTCAAAATATTTATAAATGATTTCTAGGTTTTATAGAAAAATCCTTGTTCTAGTTTTGGTAAAAACTTAAAGTCTGTGAGATTAATCATTTTTATTATATCTCTATTTTACTCTAAAAACCATAGGTTTTTATGCTTACAAGGGCTTGAATGAACACCATGAGAAAAAAGGGTTAGTGGGTCTGATGTGTTGGATGTGTGATCCATACCCCTATGTGGGCATGATGCCTACATACAAATACTCTAAGGATAGATCAAGCAGGATGTAGTTCTCCTACCTAATTTCTTGGTGCAAGTGAAAGTAAATGATAGTATGAGTGTCATCTTGAGTGTTTTGACTGTGCTTGAGATTGGGAATCTGAGTAATATGAGCTTAAGAATTTTATAGATGGTTATATGCAGTAGTAGGGAAAAATAAGGATTAGTGACCTTTATTTGCACAACTGTTTATAAGTTTTTTCATGAGTATTTGCATTTGATTTCCATCTAATGGATAAAGGGATATAAATCATGTATTTATAGTGATTTGGTGCCTTTGTGGAGTTTGAAATAGGTCTAGATCAACCCACCAGAATAGGTCTAGGTCCTATTGATGTGGAGATGCTTATCTTGATCCACATATGATACCACCAGAATATTTAATTATTTAAATTACTAGCCCACACCTCTTATAAATAAATGCTCTATCAAGAACTTGTTGCTTATTTGGGCTCTAATAATGTTGTGATCTTCATTGGTCATTGATTTTGTTTCCTCTAAATTTCAAGATAAGATGTCTTCGTAGCCTCTATAAAGGAAAGTGTGGCCAGGGATGGTAAATAGGGATAAACATTAGCTTATATATCTGATCTAGAAATGTAATATAAGTCTTGAATGAATAAATGGATTATAATGGAATGTATAATGGTTGGGAAAAAAATGAAGATTGGGATTTTCAAGGAAAAACAATGTTGTTGATTCCAAATTTGACATAATTTTGGTTGTGGTAGGGCCAAAGACTTCTAAATATGCTCTCAATAGGGCCACTATATTTTTTTGTTGTTTGGACTTGAGAGATGTTACTATCTGATTATGATGTAGAATGAAAGTTCTATTGATATTATCTTTAATAATGTCTTCATCAGACATTGAATATATGTTGTGCTTAGTTATTACACCTCAAATAGGTTTCCACTAATAAAATTGTCTTGATTGTCCCATAACACCTTTGAGAAGGTTTCACTAAGGAATGTTGACATTTGACTTTGATTGTATTATAACACCTCAAACAAGTTTTCACTAGAAGATGTTGATTTTGGACTTTGATTTCCCCCTAGCACCTCTAAAAAGGTTTCACTAGGAGATTTTTCTTCTTCTGCATGAATTTTGTCATTGTCCCCTTGATATTATATAGCTGATATGTCACCATGGATGAAATTCAATAATGTGTGATTCTATTCATCCCAATCAACACTTATGGGATGTGGAATGCCAATATAATTTCTAGGTTGGTTGGTGTTAATGGCTGTGGAATAGTAATGGAATGGTAAGAGGAAACACAATCCTCATAGAAGATACTAGGAGAACTTGTGTCGATATTGAAGTAGTCATCCTCAAAAACCATGGACGAATCATAAATATCTTCAAATTGATGTGTAAACCATGTGTAACCAATGTTTTAATAACCATGAATGTATTATAATTCTAAATTTGAGTTTGAATCAAGGGAATCTAAATCTGATGTTGAGATTGATGTTGAATTTGCTTTTAATGCTAAATCTAATATTGGTTCAAAAATAGAACCTAAATTTAATGTTGATTCTTCTTCTGGTGTTACAATTTTATGTTAAATGTTTGATATTGGATGAGTAATGTCTTGGGGTTGAAAAATGGGCTATTCATAAATAGGTTCAGCTAATAAGAACTCTACAAAGATTGGCTTGTCAAAGTGAGCCCTCTCAATAAAAGGGAAATAGTCAATAGGAAACTCTAAAGAGACTGGCTTGTTAAAATGAGGCTCCTTAAAAATAGGGTAATGGTTGAAATAATGATTCATCTAAAGGAGGTTATAATCATTAGGGGGTGATTCAACAAATCTTGGCTTGTCAAAGTGAGACTCCTCAACCAAAGGGAAAGGGTCAACAAGAAACTCCACATAGACTGGCTTGTCAAACTAAGTCTCCTCAAATAAAGGGAAATAGTCAAAGGGTAATCCAACATAGGTTAACTCATCATGAATAGGTGATTCAAAAAAAACCTCATATATTGGTTGGTTCTCTTGGCCTTGGCTTACACCTTATAACAAAACCTCATATTTGGAGACATCTTGTTCTTTGAATGATGGCTCTTACAAAGGTAATTATTGGCTTTGTTGTGGTTCAAAGACTAGCTTGGATTTTCTAAAGTGGGGGAAGGTTGTAAATGGATGAAAAATGATCTATGGTTAAATAATGATTTGTTTATAAATAGTCTCATATAATATGGCCTCAACAAAGACTAATTGTGGGTCTATGTTGGTAACTATGCTTTGTCTAGTCATAATTATGCAACCTTATATGGATAATGAGCTACCAAATTTGGAAGGGCCTAAAATGTTAATGAATGGGCATTATGGAGCTTGGTTTCTAACATAGCATGAAGGATGATGGCCTAAAATGGTAATGTTTGGGTGTTGCAGAGCTTGGTTACTAATGCAGGCCAAAGGGTGAGGGCCTAAAATAGTAATCCTTGGGTATTGTGGAGCTTGGTTGCTAATGTAGGCCAAAGGATGAGGGCCTGGAATGGTAATCCTTGGGTGTTATGAAGCTTGGTTGCTAACATAGGCCAAAGTATGAGGGCCTAGAATGTTAATCCTTTTGAACTATGGAGCCTAGTTTCTAATGTAGGCCAAATGACGAGGGCCTGGAATGGTAATCTTTGGGCATTGCAAAGCTTGGTTGTTAATGCAGGCCAAAATATGAGGGCCTAGAATGGTAATCCTTAGGTGTTGTATGATGTGAGAGCATTACTACCCTATTGTAAATATCAATCTATTTCTCGTGTTTAAGTCTTTTGAGAATCATCATAGGTCAACTTAGGTTTGTAGGAATCATTTTTAGGTATTAGAGTGTCATCAATTTTTAATTTGGGTTGCATTGGCATTTTCCTACCAAAACCCATAATTTGAATTTTCAAATTACAATGTGTGGTTTAGGATATCTCAATCTAGTTTCAAGAGGTATAAACTTTGATTTTAGGTGATTAGGTGATAATAAAGGGTTAAAAGTGGTTCAACACCCACATGCCTCATATAATGAATCATTTTGATGAATATATTAGTAGTTTTACACACCCAACGTACAAGAGGAGTTACATAGGTAGTTAGGATAGTTTGGCAATAAAAGAACTTGATAAGTGACTTTTGAAAGGTAATAATTCAAGAAAGATAACATGAATGGAGGGGTTATAACTCAAAGTAAGACTATATAATAAACCCCAAAAGGACTAAATGAAGATAAGTTTTTGTTCATTTTAAGATAAGAAATCTCTGAGTGTTTCTATACATATACATTGAAAGAACTATGTAATCTAATAATATAATTAAGCAAAGCCTTTCAAATTTTTTGTCAAGATCAGTAAGCAAGAATTATGTATTTGAATATTACTTAAGCAAATTGCTTTGATTATCTCAATGATCTTTGTATGAGACCAGTTTGTAGACCCTGTATGTATTATGTGAATGCAATGGCAAGACTGTGTAAAAAGTGAATGAGCAGAGCATATGATAAAATGAATGTTATGATGTATGGTAATTATCTATATGGCTATATTTTATGGTGAAATTGGTATTTGTCAACTAAGTTTCAAAATCCTTGGAAGGTTCAAGCTACATGTATATTTTGTGTGCCAGCTATTTATGGGAAGTGAGAGTTTCAAAAAGAGATTTCTTATTGATAGATATTTGGAAATGAATGTATAATTGATAAAATAACTTAAAATTTTATCAAGACTCATATAATATTGTTCTTTTTTATTTTATAATATTGGTAGAAGATTTATGAATACAAAGCCTACACATTTTTGTGTTTAGTGATCAAAAAAACCTGCATAGTGTCAACAAAGGTATAGACTATTAAAAGGTTAGTAAAATACATATATAAACATTGAGTATATTTTCATTTTAATATTAATAATGGTGTTAGACATGTGTCAATTTGTTTCCAATACTATTGAATGAGAAACCTAGGTGAGACCTATATAAACTTACCATTTCTAGCACAGTCAAATAGAAACCTAATTGGAAAAGTGCAATAGAGAGACCCAAAGACTATATAACACTTGTAAATAATGAATCATGTTAGAATTAATAAATAATTACAATCATTTTAAATTCATACAGAGGCTTAAAACTTGAATTTTAACCCTCTCAAATCACTCAGACTGTAAGAAAGACTATGTCTAGGGTTCCACAACAAAATTTGGATTTATATAAGAATGAACTACTGTAATATCCTAAAAATTTGTGAAAATATATTATTAATTGATTTTAAATACATTTTAGGGTTTGTAAGTTCAACAAGTATGGTTTTGTGGTTTGTGAGGGATTGAGTAGTAAAGAAAGAGTAGGAGGCATAATCCGAGACTAAGAAGTGGCTTGAAAGGTGACCTAATGAATTAATTTGAGAACAAGACTTTTTCCATAGATGGAATAAATTATAGGGTATCCCAAAATATGATTGATGTCTTGACTTGGTTTCGTACAACTCCATACAAGGAGGAAAACTAAAGAAAAAGGCTACTAGAGAAAGCCAATTAGTGGGAAGGAAAGATGGGTGGTGTAAAGAGAGTATAGAGGGATTTTTAAATGTGATAAGAGGTCCCAAAATACTATAGTTAAGATGTTTAAACACACTATAATTTTGTATAAGCAAGTGAATTATTGAATCACACCTTAAAAACTAACTTGTCTTTCTACAAGCATATATAGTTTACCATTGAATAAGTAAAGGTTACTAGATAAAGGAATGTAAAGACATGTGATTAGTAATATTATGATGAAAGTGTGAATGGTACAAAGGGGAGAAATATAAGGAGATTTAAATGATAGAGGACAAAAGTTTCAAAGTTGACTAATAGGTTAAAGGTACTTAGTGCATAGAATCAATCACAATAAGTCAAAGTTAAAGCTAGGTGGATTTGGATAGAGGTAAGAGTGGAATTATGTTTCTTGTTTCATTCATTAAGAATAAATGTATGAATACCTATGCATCACTATATATATTGGTTAATAATTCAAGCCAAAGGATGAGGGCATAGAATGTAATCCTTGGGTGCTATAGAGCTTGGTTATTAGTGCATGCTAAAGGAGGAGGGCTTGGATAAGAAGGTGGTGTCACCAAATACTGTGCTTATGGGTCCAACCTTTGTTCAATGTATATAATGTTATAATATGAATAGTGATCCATATCTTAAGCTACATTGTCATATTACTTTTGAACATAAGGGTCACTGGTCATAAATTTCTCATAGTTTGGATTATACATAATCCCACTATGTGTGTAACAAGGCATGCTCAGATCTATAGATAGGTTTCATGAAAAACAAAGAGTCTAAAGGTAACAAACAACTAAGGTCTAAAAATAAAGAACCTTTGGCTCTGTAAAAAAGGTCCAAAGGGTAAAACAACTAGGCTAGACAAATATATACTAAAATAAATGCAAGACCAATCTAATAAAATGACACTGATTTGCCCAAAGGCAATTATGCCCAATAGAAAAAGTAACACAAAGGCTCAAAACTTGTCTATGGCTAAGGTACTAATTTTCCCAAAGGTAGTTATAATTAGTGATGAAAGTATCTATAAAAAGTATAAAAATCATGAACAAGGATTAAAATATATCAATGATTTACATAGAGGCAATTATAATCATTCTAATACGAAAAACATGGCTAGACTTAGAGACAAAGAACTCAAAAACAAACTAAACTAAGGCAATTGGTTCAAATGACACTTGGTAATTGTATCACTAAGACTCGATATTTTATTCACAAGAGACTATTTGAAAAATGGAACTAAGACACTCAGAATTTGACACAACAAACTTCAAACAAGGCACACAATAATAAATTGGCTCAAAAGACTCTCCAAACAAGGTAAAAAACAAATAACAATCGCTAGGTCTAGGCAAGGGGTCTTTTAAATCAAACAGGAAATCAACCTAAGTAACATAATACAAACACAAAAAGGTAGACAACCTAAGCCTAAATTAGACAAGGCTTTGGTATAAACCTGATTAGTTTAGGATTTGCACTTTGAAAGGTTGAGTCTCAGATTTAATGAAAAAAGACTCAAATGTTATAAGGAAAAAAATCTAGACCAAAATGGGAAATGTAACTACGTGTTTGAAACAAGAGAGGTATAATAATAATTTGAAACTTAGCTTCAAATACGATAAGAGATTTATAATGCTTCAAGTAGCATAAAAATTCTCCTTTAAATAAATGACATGACAAAAGTTTTAAAATTAAAAATCCAAGACAAATGTTTGAGATGAAATGGGCAATGTAACGATGCCCCATTTAAATAAGTGACACACAAGAAATATTAGAACAACACTCCAAGGCAAAAAGTGATAATGAAAAAATTATAAAGTAACACCTCTTAGGCTAAAGGTGTGTGAAAACAATGTGATAGTTTTGGACTTATTTCTATGTGACAATATAAATAAATAGTTTTAGTTTAAAAACACACACATGTAAATCAAAGAAAATAGAAGTAGTATAATAATGTCTCATCCTATATCTAAAATTGACATGGGTGTGCATAGATTCTATCAAATTTTTAACCAATATACCAATGCTTATGAATAATTAAGTGTTAATATAAAAAGTAAAGCATAGGTGTAGATAGAGTTTTTACACCCCCTCTATCTCTCAAGCATTGATATGTGACATAAAATTAGAGTGAGTAGCACTCGGCATTTGGAAATAAATTCCATGGCAAGTGGGGTTAAGACTAAAATATATAAATCTTGAACGTACTAAATGGTCTCAAGTGTGGCTAACACAAAGGTGTAATCACGTCAGTTGAGTCCAAACTACCTAGCTTGTTATACAATGGTCTATCCCTTTGCATAATGAATTCATCCATGTACTTTATAATTAATTCCTATGTCTATCTATCACATGGTCTGGTTACTCATTGAGATGGTTAGGCTAACCACTCACCATTATCCCATCTGATAGTTTGCCTAGTTTTTAGACCCGACAATGGAGTGGGGTTGGTACGATGCTGACACATGAAACTCCAAGATAACTTACCCTTAGAGAACTTGTGAGGGATAAATGAGCTCTCTCCCACAAGCCAAATGTAATAAAATAAAATAGAAAGACTTTTGAGGTCATTTTTGGGTCACCCAAATCACTCAAATCTTAGGGAGAGTATACACGACATTGTTTTTGATAAGCCCAAACAAACAAGGAAATAAACAAAGTGATTTTAGTCACTTGTGTTCCCTAAATGGGATGGTGGGAGAGCATACATGTAATAGTTTATAATTTTTGACAAATAAATAAAACTGACTTATGAACTTTGAATTTTAGTTAGTAACAAAAAATAAACATAAAGTGAAAATTATCTTAAGAACTCTATCTAAAATGTATGATTTAAATTTTATCCCCTTGGCCTTGTTTGCATTTGTTAAAAAAAAACTTCAAAAATTGAAAGGCAAGTGTGATTGAGTGGATTTCAAGCACCAAACAAAATTTATGTGAGTTTTTAATTATGCTTAATCTTTTCTCTCTCTCTCCCTTAGGTCCTAAAAAATGTTAGGGGTTTGCTTGCCTAGAAGCCAAAAAGGAAGAGAGTAAACAATAATCCATTTTAATTTCTCAGGTTTTGAAAACACACAGAGCAAATCCACCATTTAATAGGGTGAATCCACTTATTTCTTACAAACATGAGCATAGATAATAATTTTGACAAAGTTACCATTTAGCAAGATGAAGCCATAAATTAGGTTAGGAAAAGATATCAATGAGGTCAGGTGAAGCTACCAAAACAAGCAATAAAATATTAAAATAGAGAGTAATTTCACCTTGTAAAGCCGCCATTCAACATGAGCAAAACTGCCAATTTTGTAAAGCCATCATTTAGTAGGCCAAAGCTACCATTACAAAGCCATCATTTCTTCAAAACTAAATATTGAAAATAAATAGGGAAATGGAGAATCTGCCATTTACTAAAAGAATAGAATGACGTATATTTCAAGGATAAAACTCTAAACTTGAAGAATTAAATGTAATTGTTAGTAAAACTAAGGTTAACATATCATTCTCCTTCATCATATGGGATGTATGGTCCCACTAGATGTGTCATTATGTACCTTAGGTGTTATAAGAGTAAAAAATATGTAGAATAGTCCCTTGTTAGTCTAAATGACAAAACATCAAGCATAACAATACATTAGGACTAACCATTCTTGTGTAAGAACTAGGGAGATCATAACATAATAAGCAAGATCACTAAATAGAGATAAAGACAATATAAATATCTTGCCTCCTTTATCAAATTTGATGCTTACTTTTTGGCATAAGGATGTTCATGATTGACCTATGATGATTTGAGTCTTCTATCAATGATTTTCCATGGTGGTAGCATCTCTCTAATAGTCACTTGTGGCTTGGGGTGAATCTTGGTAGAATTTGGGCATTATAACACTACTCTCAAAGACTTCTAGAGTATTCCATCACAATAACCTTACACACAAAAACATGTTGGCATATGATGTGGTCACTTATATTTATATCTCAAAGAACTAAATCTAACCCTAGGGATGTTAGGTTAAATTCTAACATGGGTTTAGTCTAAATTAACCTAAGTTGAGTCAGTATAACCTTGGGTTGGGTCAAATCACTCATGAAATATTGAAACCTTAGTTTTAGATATTTATGAGGCATGACAACTCACTTTAGATATTTTTGAAGTGTGACTCATATTTTTGAAATATTTAGGACATAATAAATCACTTTACTAGCTCATTTGACCTTTTGACTTCATATTTAGCTAAAAATTCCCTTTTTGGTAAAATAAATTCACTAATTTGATTTGTAATTTTTGTTTAGGTAAGTTAATTAGGATTTAAAATATAATTAATCTTGCTTACTTCTTTTTAGATTTTAGAAATTATTTTAAATGTTATGAATTAATAGCTTGATAGGCCAAAAGTGATAAATTACTAGGTCGTAATTTGACTAGGGTTGGAACTGAACTAGGTTAGTGATGTATGCAAGGTAATATATAAAACAATATAGTCTCATCATGTTTCTGGGTAATTAAATCCCTTATGTGAACAAATTTGGACAATCTAGGTGATTTCTAGACTTTAAATGTGTCATTTTCTAGAAATTAAACTGAATCCTGGTTTAAGCATGAAAGTGGCCAAAACTAAGTGTCTACACTACTATTTTACAAGGATGATCTAAAAGAAATAATTTAAATCACATAACTAGGTTAAATAAAATATAACTATGCAGTGTTACACTTACAATATAAACTCAAATATTCATAACTTTCATATCCAATTAGTTCACTTCTTAGTAATTCCTCCATATGCCAAGACCTAGTCCATGAACCTACTAAACCCATCCATTAGTGGGTATCCCCACCCACCCCAACCATCGGTTGGAGATGGAAGTAGAAATGTAATAGCTAACTTGGATCATAAAACTAAAACTAACAACGTGAAATAGAGTGGCCACTGGTACAAGAAGGGGTATAGTCAAAACCAAGGTTTTTCAATACACACTAAACCCAATAAATTATTTTCAAAGAAAAAACATTTTAAGTTCCCAAACCTCAATTGGTCTTAAAAATGGAGGAGTTCTAAAAATTTTAATGGTCTCATGAGCTTCAACATCCTTTTATTTTTCATTTAGATGGAAATAACATCCATTTGAATCATGTTCCTAACTCAATGTTGGTCGGTTTCTCACTCACAAAATAATTCAAACTCCACAATGGACAAATCGAATAACACAAAAATGGCATAAGATTATCCCACCATCAAAAGATGAAAAATAGACAATTTAGTCCACAAAAGAAAGAAATGGAGTTTGGTTATGGGGTGACCATATTGCGTCATGTTTTTATTTCTACCTATATACACCAGCTTTGCCACTACACAACAAACTTCCAAGACCAATCTAGCTCATCATTGTTGCATCTACACCTAATCCAACAAAAAGGGCATTATCTATACCCATTCATAGTCTAGTAATAAAACATATATAAATGTAAATCTTGTATTAATGATTATAAATAGTCTTAATTAATATTTAAATATTCTAAAAGTCTCTAAAATGTCAAAAAAAAGAAAAATAGCCTCAAAATAATCATTCTAATATTTTTCCATATCATTTTTATAATTAAGCATCTTCAAAGGAAGCTCAACATTCTTATGTTGTTTCTCAGCTAAATTACTTCTTTTTGGCATCCTATTATTTAGGTAAATTATTTAAAAAATCAATTCCAATCAAATTTCACTTCACCTACAAAATTTTGATCACAAAAGTATGAACTATAGAAGCTGGGATTCTAATTTGTTGGAGAATGATTCAAACACTATATATATATATATATAGTTGCAACTTCTATTTTAAAATTTCATTCCAAGACTACAACTATTACAATGTTTTTGTTTTCTTCTATTCATCTATTATAAACTATTATATTAATGGATCTATTAGTCTAGAGGAAGACGCCTTCATGATTTTATATGCTTCAATGCATCATAAATAGTAATCTAATATACCTCATGCAAAGCATGAGGTACACAAAGGGAAAGGAACATTAACATATCCAATTTTTCCAAAGGAAGTCTAGATCGATTATCATTATTTATCCTATTTAACTTTGAGAAACCTCTTTCACATACTACTATGCTCGCTGGATTAATAAGAATAAATTTTAATAGATTCATTAAACATGGAAACCATTCAAACCATTCATGTTCACCCCCACAAAGATCCCATACTCCAAACATATGTTTTTTTTTGTATGATTTATAAACAGTACAAACAAATTCATCCATCTCACCTAAACATTTGTTAGTATCTACAATAGGTGTGTACCCAACACTAAATTTTTCACATAAACATGTTAACCATATTTTTATTTGATAATCTCTATCATCTATCTCATCTGAGGATTGAAATACTTAGTAACATTAAATATACGAAAATCTTTTAACCTTGCATCTATAGAGTCAATAACCTTCACTATAAAAAAAATTCCCAATACAATGCAATCATCTAATGTCCCTGATCTTTGTGAATTATGCAAGCTCTCAAATTTCAATGGATGTATATGTATTGTACCTACTTCATCTACAAACTCAAGATTTCCTCCTTGTGATCTATTTTAAAAATATGAAATATGTATTGTACCTAACCTAAATATGTCTCTTTGAATTCTCCTACAAAGAATGTCAATAGTAATATTTAAGGTAGTTCCATTGGAATTAATGTCAACATGGTCCTCTTGAAACTTTGGATTCAACTTATTTAACTTAATAAGTACGTCTGCAAGTAAATGGATGCAAAATTATACCTAAAATTTCTTGCCAAATCATACATTTTTTTCCCCTAACTCCCATTCTTTTAACAAAATAAGCATGAGTTTGAAAATCCTTTCCATGACCTTTCCTCTAGAGAACCACCTAATTTGATGAATTTGCAATACCTATAATTGACTGACTTGAAATGTCATGATTATCTCTCTTAATTCTCCATGTCTTTTAGCAAATTTTCATGATGTGAATAAATTTTATTTTCAATTTTTTCAATAAATTGTATCTCTAGAAAATAAGATGAAGCATCATTTATTATTAATGCTTCTTAATGAGCTATGAAATGAATATCTAATAATTGAGGATAATCTAAACAAATCTTAGTAGATAAACCTTCAAGGATACCCCTCATAGTAGAATCCCCATCAGATTCAAATCTAACTAACTTCATCAAGGATAAATTCATCTATTCTAAAAGAGTTATCACAACATCATACATAGATTGCATTATTTCATCCTTTATTTGAAGAAAGCATATAAATTTTGTTACATGTTTACCTCTTCCTTCATTTTTCAAATATGTAATGTAAACTATAAAATCTTGTTCCATAGTATGATAAGTATTTTCATCAACTAAAATTGAGTGAAATGGACTATGGAAAATCTCACCATGTAACTATTTCCAATATACCTCCTTTGTATTTGGTAAAAACTATTTTTTAGATGTGTTATTTATATATTCATAGTATTCATCTATTAGAGGCATGTGTGGAGTGCCTTTATACATGTTCAAGTCACAAATTGGCTTATAAAGTTCTAGAGGTAAATCATGTATGGAAATAAAATATATAATTTCTATCATAAACATGATTTTCTCCTTATCAACACCATTATTTCTACATGTTAGGTGACTAGAATACTACTTCATTTTCTTTCTCCCTCCAAAAGTTGTAAAGAAAATTTATGAGGCTCTGATTCTGCATGCACTCTTAGACTGCTAACTTAAAGGGTGGTACTCCCATCTTTAGTAAATCAAGTCTCTCTCTTGTATTTTAAACACCAATAAAATTTTATCCTTTCAACACCATTATATTATTTTATATCATAATCCCATTGAAACTTTGTTTTCTATTTGGACTTGACTATTCTTTTTTATTTCTTAAATGCCTGTTCCTCTTCCTAAATCTATTTTCCATCTAATTCATAATTTTCTTCATGCAGATGAACATAAAAGTATTCATTTCTAGACTGGAATTGTTGATTATGTTGAGGTGTTGTCAATGATGTCCCAAATTTGGATAAAAGTGTTCATGAGGTGTCATGTATGCTAGTAGGTCAATGACAAAGTTTGCCTTAGTGATCATGCATGGACCTTATAGTGTTTGATTTGTTAATCAAGATGATGGATGTTAATGATGTGTTGAAAAAAATTGAGGGGCCCTATGAGGTGTAAGGAGTTCTTGGTGTGCTTGTGTAAGTAAAATTAATTTATCTAAGTAGTCTTGTGAAGGTCTAGGTTATCTTAATCATCTTAGTAGAAGTTTTTGAGTAAGCAGATTGATGACATCAAAATTAATACATGTGACGGTGTCAAAAGAAAGTGGTCATATGTATTTGTTCATATTTGTGCCTAGAGTATGTGTTTAAAATTTCATATATTGAAATGATGTCTATCAAAAGTTATTATGGTTCAAAGTTACTCTCTCAGGCAGATTTCACTATTTTCCATAGCCAGTTTTGCATCAAAAAGTGACCTTTGGAACTCAAATATTTGAATTTACAAAGGAAAACTAGTTTGTAATGTTTTTCCTATAAATTTTGATGATGGATTAAAAAATAAAGTGGTATATAACTTAAATTTAAATCCAATAAAATTGATTTAAAGGTTTGAATGGTCATACAATTGCATTTATTATGGTTCAAAGTTGATTTAGGGTTTGAGTTTCTTCTGCAAGTGACCCGAGAAGGATGTTTATGTTTTTATTGATAATGTTTAGATGTTTCATGGTTAATTATATACTATAGAGTGTTTTAGACTCCCTTAGGATTATCTGTATAGATTTGTTAGGTTTGACCAATCCATCTTTAGTATGAACCATTGCTTAGAAGTTGACTTTTTATTCATTCATGGTGTTTTCATGTACAAGTCAAATGATTGATACATTTTGCATATGCATAGGTGTGTAGTGATGAATTTAATCAATTTATTATGTCTTAAATGTCATGTGGTGTGGACCTATGTGCTTTGAATTGGTCTTGCATTTCTAGTTTTGCTCAGTGAAGTGTTAAAAGGATGAATAGGTCTCCATGGACCTAAAAGGGCTTCTTAGGCCTAATTGAAAGGTGTTGTTACTTAAGGGTGATCTATAAAATTTATGGAAAATATATATAGGTGGTGTTGATATTCTTATAAATGGGATAAAATCCTTAAGTGTTAAATAATGTCTTGTGGCTGACCAAGAAGGTAGTGATCATGAATGCTCTATAGAGAGCAAAATCAAAGATGAAGGTTTCTAGAGAGAATGAGCGAAGTATAGAGAAGATTGAGTAATATTAGTATATGAATTAAAGATAAGATCAGTGTGATGGATATGTGTGTGACTGAGTGGTCATGTTTTTGATGTTGTAATAGTGTTTTACAGGGTTGATGATTGAGGATGAGCGAAGAGGTATAAAATTATCCAAAAGGTTATTCTAGATGCATTGCTTATGTGTGAAGGATTGAGAAAGTGTGAAGGGTTGAAGAGAGTTGTTAGTCACTATTTCTCCATGAATTTGGAAGGTATTCAAAGTTTTAGAGGTGTTGATATCATAGGTCTTGTGTGGGTGCTCAACATCTAAGGGCAAGTAGGTGTGTGATCATGCTTAGGGGTTGGTGCTCCTTGTGAAGTGGGTGATTCACTAAATTATCTTGTTTTTGATATCTTATAGGACTATAGTCCATGTGTTTTTAATATTGAGAGTGGGTTTTATCGCCCATGAGGGTTTCCCGCATAATTTATGTGTTATGTGCTTTGATCTTGCATGGTTTTCTTAGTCCATTGCAATGAATGATTTATATGCTTCATGAATGCTTATGTTGAATGGTTAAGAGTTTGATGTATTGGAATTAAAGTTGGTTTGATTGCATCACTAATTCACCCCCCCCTCTTAGTGATTGTACCTCTAATAATTAGTATCACAACCATACCTTCTTTACAAGTTTAAGCACTTGAAGGTGATCAAAGGTACAATGGATGACAAAGAGGCTAAGACATATCTTCAAGGTGAGCTAGTATGTTCTTTATTAGATATCAAACATCTAGAGGAAAATAATGAAAGATTGAAGAACTAGAAAGGAAGTAAAAATTTAGATCTAACTTCCTTAATATGTTATGATATTACTGAAAGCATTGATGGTGTGAAGACATAAGTATATAAACTAGAAAAAACTGTCAAGAATTTGTAGCATATAATGGATAAAGGTGTGAATCAAAGAATGGACCATTTGGAAGATAAATCTATGTCATATATAGATGTGTTTTTTTTAAAGGCAAGCAAAGTCATATCTCCACCAAAGAACTTAAAGATGAAACTTATTGGGTTATTCATGATTAAGTAAGAAGGATGTCTAACATAAACAAGTATAGCTATGTCTTGAATTGGCATTGTTAAACTTGTAATAAATATTGTCACAAATATAGGCACTTTACACATAAATGAGGTTCTATGCTAAAATAATAGCCAATGAGGACATATATCTAAGTACTACAAGAGGGCATATTGTAAAAAGTACATACAAGTCATTGACACCATCAAATGGTTCAAGGGAGACAAATCCAAGATTGAAGGAAAGAAGAAGCATAATTTAGGTAGTGCACCAAAGGAAGAGTCAATGTTTGTCCAAACTACCTTACATAATCAAGAGGATGAAAACAAGAACTGGTACATAGACAATAGATGTTCAATTTATATGACAGAAGACAAGAACAATTTTATCTCTCTCAAAATGCACAATTTAGGTTAAATGAGATTTGGCGACAATAATTCCACTAACATAGTTGGCAAAGGTTCTATAAGTTTAGATAATGGTCATATTAAAACTAAATTTTTTTTTATATGTATAAGGTTTGAAACATAATATTCTAGTGTTAACCAAATGTGTAAGCAAGGAAATGTTCTAACTTTTCATTATAAAGGGTGTGAAGTGAGAAGAGCCAAGTCTAGAAAATTAGTTGTAAATATTCACAAGGCAAACAATAACTTGTATGTGTTTCATGCATCCAAAAGGGAGGAGTGTTTCATGAATCAATTAGAGGAAAGATGGATTTAGCATAGAAGACTTGGACATATAAATTTTGACAACTTGGTGAGCATTAGTTCAAAATAATTAGTGAGGCATATGCCTAAGATCCCTAAGATTCCTCATACTCTTTGCAAGACATGCCTTCATGGGAAGCAAACTAAAAGAAACTACAAATCTAAGGAGAATTCCACCACAATACCATTGGATTTGATCCACACTGACCTATTTAGAACTACAAGAACTCAAGGTATTCAAGGTAATGGCTACTTCATGCTATTAATTGATTACTTCACTAGGATGACTTGCATATATTTCCTTAAAGAAAAATTTGAAGCCTTTGAAAAGTTTAAAGCATTCAAAGATCTCATTGAAAATAAAAATAGATCAAAATTCAAGTGTGTGAGATCAGATAAAGGAGGTGAATTTTGGTCTTATGAGTTTGATACTTTTTATGAAGATCAAGGGATTAGAAGATAGTACTCTGTTGATAGGACACCCCAATAGAATAAGGTAGTTGAAAGGAAAAATAGAACTATCCAAGAGATGAGTGGAACCATGCTTCAAGATTCCAAACTATCAAATGGTTTTTGGGAAGAGGATACTAATACATTAGTATATATCTTAAATAGATGAAAATTAGAGTAAATGGTGATAATAATCCATATGAGATATGGAGAAATAGGGAAGCTAATGTCAAACATTTTATATTGTTTGGGAGCAAGTATTTTATCAAGAGGGATAAAGAAAATCTTGGTAAATTTGATTCAAGGTCTGATGAGGGTATCTTTTTGGGTTATTCCTCTATAATTTATGCTTATATATGTTTCAATAACATACTTCACAAGGTTTTTTAAATTTCAAATGTAAGAGTTGAAGAGGTAGGTAAAATAAAGAAGCTTAACTTTTAGATAAATGGCACAATAGATAACCCTAATTCAAATAATGAAGTCATATATAGTCAATCAGATGATGCATAGGAAGAGGTAAGACATGATACTCAATATCCTTCTAGGAGAATACAGAAGGATGATCCAGTTTCCCAGGTAATTGGAGATATGAATTCAAGTCTACAGATTAGAAGGAGAATGTTGATCAATCATAATCAACAAGACACAACTCTATTTTGTAAGATTGAGCCTAAAACATTCTTAGAATCTAGAAAAGATGAAAATTAGACGTGTGCAATGGATGAGGAACCAGATCAAATAGTAAAGAATGAAACATGGGATTTGGTACCTAGGCCAAAAGACAAAAATGTGATAGGAACTAAGTGGGTATTTAGAAATAAGATGAATAAGAAATGAGAGGTCATAATAAATAAGGATAGACTAGTGTGTAAAGGATATGCTCAAGTTGAAGGGATAGATTTTGATGAGACATTTTCTCCTATGGAAAGAATGGAAGCAATTAAACTCTTCTTACCATATGCAATCTTCAAAGGTTTCAAATTTTACCAAATGGATGTGAAATATACATTTTTTAATGGAAACTTAGATGAAGAAGTCTATATTGAGATACCTAAATGTTTCTACATGATAAGTAATTAGGAATGTGTTTGTAAACTAAATAAGGCTTTATATGGTCTTAAACAAGCTCCTAGAGCTTGGTATGGCATGTTACACAAGTATATGTTATTCCAAGGCTTTAAAAGAGGGCTAATTGATAGTAATTTTTACATTAAGATAAAGGGCACTCATCAATTAATAGTGGTAGTCTATGTTGATGACATAATTTTTGGATATAACAATGACAACATGAGTAGAGAGTATGTAGATGCTATGAAGACTAAGTTTTAAATGTCAATGATGGGATAACTTTATTTCTTTTTAGGATTGCAGATTAACCAACTTGATGTAGGGATATTCATTTCATAGGAAAAATACATTAAAGATATGTTAAATAAGTTTGGCATGATAGATTTTAATCCAATGAGTACTCCATTGATCACAAGATTCAAGTTAAGTAAAAAAGATGACTCACCAAAGGTTGATCAAACCTTGTATAGATCCATGATTGGAAGTCTTTTGTACTCTACTACTTCTAGACCTAATATCATGCAAGAATTAGGCCTTGTAGGTAGATTTCAAGCTAATCCTAGAGAGTCTCAATTGAAAGCATTCAAAAATATCTTCAGGTATCTCAAGGGCACCATAGAATAAGGTTTATGGTACCCTAGGAGTAAATAGTTCACTCTAAGGACATGCACTGATGTATATTAGGTAGGGTGTGAGGATGATAGGAGGAGTACTAGTGGTGGTGTTTTAGTCATGGGTGAATTCCTGGTGTCTTGGCTAGGCAAGAAACAAGCCTATACATCCCTATCAACTGCAAAAGCTGAGTATATAGTTGTTTCTTCATGTTACACTCAAGTAATATAGATGAAACAAACCTTAGAAGACTATAAGGTAAGATAAAATGGACCTTGTCCTATCTATTGTAATAATAATAGTGCAATTAGTATCTCAAAAAATCCTATTATAGACTCAAAAACTAAGCACATTACTATTAGATATCATTTCTTGAGAGAACAAGTGAGTATTCAAAGTGTTAAGTTGGAGTATGTGCCTACAAAATAACAACTTGCATATATTATGACTAAACCATTGACAAAAGTAACATTAAATATCTAAGTCAAAGCTTGGGAGTCATATCCTTTTCTATAAATCAATAGAAGTTAATTGGTTAAGGGAGAGCAACAATTTCTTGAGCTTACTATAAAAATTTTTGATGAAAAGCTTCAAGAAATCTATTCAGGGACATTGCTCCTAAAGGCATGTTTTAGTCAATCTTTAAAGCTTGGGTTAGTTGGTCAAATCATGAAGAATGAAGGTAAGGTTGATATGGAGTGTAGATAGGAATTGTCCAAGTGTATTCCAAGGGTTAAAATGTACTTATTTGGTCAAAATAACCATTCATGACCATTTGTGAAGTTTGACCATTTTACTCAGTGTTCGTCATCTAGTGAGAGCTCATCATGCAAAATTGGTGTATTTGAGGTCTATGAGACTAAACAATGGTGGAGGCTAGTTGGAGTTTATGTGCTCATGTTCAAAATGTGTTTAGGATATGTAATAAGGATTCCATGATCCTTTTATTATGTTTTGGCATAGTGATAGGCGTATACACATGATCTGTAGGCACAGTCATGAGCTTTCTATGTGTCAAATGAAGATTGGTGAGTGTTCAAGGTGACTTTGTGGAAAAAAAATGTGTGGTCAACTCATACATGTGTGATCCAATTGGTTTTAGGCTTTGAGGACCTATTGAGGGCAAGTTGAAGATTTTTTATGCCTCTTGGGTATGACAGTCTCTGCTTAAGGGCTAATAAGATAAAAACCATGTTCATGGTTCTATAGGTTCCCTAAAGATTCAGACCTCAATAATTGGTCTGGTGATGTGTATTAATTACCTATATGTGTGAGATAAGTTTCAAGAGCTGGCACTGACCAGAAGATGGTAGGTTAACCACATTTCTCTTTGATGCCCTAGTGATTTAGCCCATGTGGGTTAATGACCTTCCCAAAAGAGTTGAGGTATGAGGTTACTCAATTTATTGAAATGGCCAAATGGGTGCTAAAAATTTACTTTACAATCATCTATAAGTGTATGCTTTGTTCTATGGTTGAGCATTTATGCAAATGGAGGGCTAATTAGTAGGTCAATTTGTGAAGGAGTTTGGTGCAGAGGAAGAGTTGGATGATGAAAAGTGGCATGAATGAGGGGGAATATTAATGTGCACTAGATATGGAATTTAAAATCATGAAAGTCTCTACATAGAAATATATGGGCTCTTCAAGGTTTAGGTAGGGTTATTAGGCTCTAGATAAGGCTAGGTGACTCAAATGGAATTTTTGGTCACATTATCCACAATACCAAGGTATTATTGTTATCATATGAGTTTTTAAGTCTATTTTGAGCATATTTAATGTTCGAAGAATGGATTGAATAGTTATGGTGATCATGGAGTTGGCTTGTGAGAGAAATTTTGAAGGCAACTATGACGTTTCATCATGGTTGGAGATGGTCTAAAGGTGATCAAGGGGTGCCTAAGCTTGGGTGACTTAGGGGGAGTCCATATCAATGTTATTAGTGTGATCACTCCTATTTTCTTGATATTATTCATGTTTTATTCATAGAGAAATGCATGGTCAAAGAAGAGTGTTGTTAATGAGCGGGTTTGAGGTAGTCATGGTAAGAAATGGTATGCATAGTAATAATGAAGTTTATATAATCTCTCAAAGGAGGTATCTTCTTTATGTTGGTTTTGAAAACATTTATAAGTCCTTAGGATCAACAGGTAAGCCCACTTTATCATTGTGTCAAAGAGGGAGAAAGTGTTTATAAATGGAGAAAGAGTATGTACATAGATATGTGTTGGTGTTTAAAAGTGTTGACATCAATGAAAAATGGGGAGATTGTTTAGGTGTTTTAAATTATGTCTCCAACATGGACAAGAGTGTTCATGAGGTTTCATGTATGCTAGTAGGTCAATGACAAAGTGTGCCTTAGTGATCATACATGGACCTTGTAGTGTTTGATTGGTTAAGCAAGTTGATGTATGTTGATGATGTGTTGACCATTATTAAGGATCCCTATGGTGTGTAAGGAGTTATTTGTGTACTATGGAAGCAAAATGAATTCATCTAAGTAGTCTTGTGAAGGTCTAGGTTATCTTAGTCATCTTAGTAGAATTTTTTGAGTAATCATCTTGATGACTGTTGGGTGAATATTTTGTCAACTAGCTAACTGGTGAGCAAAATAAATCTCTTCAACCACAGCATAGGGAGATTGGTCATCCAGGTGTGCAGCTTTACTACATCAACCGGAGACAAATATCTCCTCTCATCAAGGGGAGGTTCCCTATTAAATATTCAGAGGCTATATACTATATATATAAGCAAAAATTAAGACACAGGGGTGGAATGAACCATCCATCTCTCTTTTTTCAGAGATTATGCTAACAAACAGAGGAGAAATCTTGGGTGATTGGTGAAGGCACTTCTCTTCTTTTAGAAGTAACATTCAGCCAAGAGCCAGATCCCTTCCTAGATAGTATAAATCTTGGTGAAGTGATAAAAGGCACTTCTCTTCTTTCAGAAGTGCTTGTTCTTGCAAATAGAAGGACTCTTTCTGGTAACAAGTAACGGGGTAACAGGGTCCAAAGTAACCAGCAATCTAAGATGTAGCACAAAGTCTCCACCTTGACTGCCCTAGAGTGAGATACAAAGAACAATGGGGGCACAAAGTCATCCCAAGGTCCTTTACACAGAAATAGAAAAGAAAAACACACATTGAAGACAACTATGACAGCACAAAGTCTGAAAGTAGTTGGCTTCAGGACACCTTCCTTATCACCTCCACTAGTCCTACTTGTTAAATCAAATAAAATAAGAATGCTCATAGGAAACAGACATAAGAACAATTTCCTAAAATAGCACAAGCTATACAGCACAAAGTCTGTGAATCACTTGTTTTCTCATTCAGATAAAATAATATGAAATACAATTTGAGCTCAAAGTCTCTGTATTCGCCTTTCAATTTGGGCAGAGTTTTGCTTCTATGGTCCAAAAGATCTCCTTTGTAACAAATAAGAGATTACAATATATAGCGCTCCAAGAAAGACTTGGGTGCTTGTTTTCATGAAAAATACCCATGCTAAATTAAATGCCTTCAATGCACCTTCAATTTTATCTAGAGGGACCATGCTGGGAACAGTGCATTACCATAACTATGGTGTGTCCATTCCTCTAATATGTCTCTTCTTAGTATGGACTATCTGGTCCTTTTCTTGATGTCTGTGTAGTTGTCTAATTCACCATTACTTTATGGAAGAAAAATAGGCTTGTGTCCTTGATTTGGTGCACTCAAAAGTCTACTTGATCCACTATTTCACCTAATAGAAATAACTCTTTTGAAGATATTTTTGGTCCTTTGGTCTCGCTCCTCTCTTCACTACTTAAGTGCTTCTTTGCTCTCTGGTTGAACCATCACTTTCTTAGACTTGCCTTTGGAATCATCCTTGTTACTTCTTTGTCCTTTCTAGCCCTTCTTCTCTAAGTCTTTGGGCGGTCCTTTCTGCGTCTTTGACAAGTGGCAAGTTTCATTGTTATGAAACTCATTAGAAACTTACGGTAAATGGGATATATGAAATGTCTTTCCTGAGCAACTTCAAAATGGGAACGCAGATGCAAACACTTGTCACATTCTGTTGAGTCATAACAAGACACGTGACGTATTCTGATTAACTTATAGAAGATTTAGAAATCTTTTGAGGGTCTTGTAGAAGATGACACGTGGCAGCTTCCACTCTGCTTTATAATGGACATGTGGCAGCTTCCACTGCACTTTGTCTTTTTCCATCAGGCATTTTTTCATGGGATTTTCTCTTCAGTCAGGCTTTTCCTTTGCTTTCTTTGGGCTCTCTTCCCAGGTGAATTCTTTCAGACAAAATGTCTGAAGGATTTTTGCCTTAGTCATTTTCCTGTAGAAAATACTTTTGAAAGAATTCTTTCGGCCTCTTTTACCTAGTCATTTCCTTCAGATAAATTTTTTGAAGGAAATGTTCCCTATCGGCCTTTGAAAAAATCTAAAGGAATTATATCTTTTCGATCAATCGCTTCGACCCTTGAACCAATGTTGCCTACCCTTCGCAAGGGCATTTGTTTCTTCGGCCCTGGGGCACTCCCTTGAACCTGCCCATTGAACTGACCAATTGAACCAACTTTGGTTCAACGGTTCAATGGTTCAATCAGTTCAATCCCTTTATGTGGCTAAGTCCTTTGTTCTCTTGAACCAAACGTGTTGAACCATATGGCCATTGAACCTATTGAACCATTGAACCCGTTGAACCTTTGAACCAAAGTGGTTCAATGGCTCAATGGTTCAATGGTTCAAGCCTTCCTCTTTGATAAGTGTTTTGAAGCTATTGAACCTTGAATTGGTTGAACTTTTAACCTTGATAAATGTGCTTAACTCTTGCTGAGAGCTTGCTTCTTTCCTGCAGAGTCTGTAGAAATCAACCTGTGAAGCCCGTGGAACTTGGCCTATAGAGTCCATAGATTTTCTTCCTACAGAGTCCATAGATTCAAGCCTGCAGAGTCCATAGATTTTCTGAGAATCTTGAAAAATGAGTAATTTCAAATGCTTAGAGTAAATTTTGAAAAAGGAAGAGACAATTTTGGTTTGTTGGACCAAAATAGTTCAAATGTTGTCCCAAAAATGAGCGATATTTTTGGGGGACAACAATGACATCATAATTTGCACATGTGAAGGTGTCAAAATAAAGTGGTCACATAGTTTTGTTTATATTTGTGCCTATAACATGTGTTTCAAATTTAATATCTTAACATGATGTCTATCAAAAGTTATGATGGTTCAAAGTTACTCTCCCAAGTAGATTTCACTATTTTCCATACTTAGCCACTTTTGCATAAAAAAGTGATCATTAGAATTCAAATATTTGAATTTACAAAGGAAAACCAATCTGAAATGTTTTTACTATAACTTTTGATGATGTATTAATTTGATAATGGAGTAAAAATAAAAGTGGTCGAGAACTTCAAGGGCAATCTAGGAAAGTTTGAATTTACAAAGGAAATCCAGTCTGCAATATTTTCCTTATAACTTTTGATAACAGATGAATTTGATGATGGATTAAAAATAAAATTGTTAGGTAAATTTAACTGAAATGTATGGAAATTTATTTATAGGTTTGAATGGTCTTATAATTGCATTTATTGTGGTTCAAATTTGACTGAGTGTTTGACTTTCTTCTACAAGTGATTTGAGAAGGATTTTTATGTTTTTCTTGCTGATATTTGGATGTTTCATGGTAAATTATATATTGGATAGTGTTTTAGACTCCTTGAGATCATCTGTATATATTTTAGAGGTTTGAACAATCTATATTCAGTATGAACCATTCCTTGGAAGTTGACTTTTTGTTCGTTCATGGTGTTTTCACATACAAGGCAAATGATTGATAGGTTTTGCATATGCATAGGTGTATAGTGATGAATATAATAACTTGAGGATATCTTATGGGTAATTTGGCATGGACATATATGCCTTTAAGAGGTCTTGTGTTTCTAGTTTTGCTCAGTGAAGTGTTAAAATGATGAATAGGTGTTAAAATAATGAATAGGTCTCCATGGACCTAAAAGGGCTTCTTAGGCCTAATTGAAAGGTGTTATTGCTTAAGGGTGATATATTAAATATATGGATGGCCTATGTAGGTTGTGTTGATATTTTTATAAATGGATAGAAGCCTTAAGGTTTAACGAATATATTGTGGCTGACCAAGAAGGTAGTGAAAATGCTCTATAAAGAGCAAAATCAAAGATGAAGGTTTCTAGAGAGAATGAGAGAAGTATGGAGAAGAGTGAGTAAGATTAGTGGATGAATTGAAGAGTATAATAGTGTGAGGGATATGTGTGTGACCTAGTGGTCATGTTTCTAATTTTTCAATAATGTTTTACAGGGTTGGTGATTGAGGATGAGCAAAGAGGTGTAGAGTGATCCAAAAGGTTGTTTTGGATGCATTGCTTGTATGTGAAGGATTGAGAAAGTGTGAAGGGTTGAAGAGAGTTGTTATTCATTATTTACCCATCAAATTGGAAGGTAATCAGAGTTTTGGAGGTGTTGATATCAGAGGTGTTATGTGGGTGCTCAACATCTAAGGGCAAGTGGGTGTTTGTCCATGCTTAAGGGTTGGTGCTCCTTGTGGAGTGGGTGATTCACTAAAGTCTTTTGTTTGTGATATCTTATAGGGTTTTAGTCCATGTGTTTTCAGGCTTGAGATTAGGTTTTATCACTCATGAGGGTTTCTCACATAATTCATGTGTTATGTGCTTTGATCTTGCATGGTTTTCTTAGTTTATTACAATGAATGGTTTATATGCTTCATAAATGCTTATGTTGAATGGTTAAGAGTTTGAAGGATTGAAAGTTAAGTTGATTATATTGCATAATTGATTGTACCTCTAACAAATTAGAATCTCGAAGGATATGAAATGCATGATAAAGTGAGTTATTTTTTATCCTTCTTAAAATGACTGATAGAATCCATTTTCTCACAATTTATACCTACTCAAAGAAAAAATTAAAATAAATATAAAATTATAAAATAAATAAGTGCCATATACCAGAGTGAAATAAGATTTATTTCACTACAATAATATTATATATAATTATGTGTGTGTGTGAGTGAGTAATACTATTATATATAATAGTATTATAATCTATTATTAAAAAAAACATTAAATAAAAATGTAATAATTTATTTCTTTTTTTTCTCTTAAAAAATATAGTACATTTTTCAATTAAAATAAAATAAAATAGTCCCTGTTTTATGAAAATTTAAAATGCTTAATAAGGCATACTCATAACTCATTGAAACATGTTTCACAATTGTTTCAAAACTATAATATACTTGTTTAACATGGGTCAAATTAGTTGTATTGTATATAATAGTCAAAAGAGAACAACACTCATAATAAATTAGAAAGCATTGTGTGTAATGTTCACAAACATAAATCTTGTGTAATTTCTTGGTAACATTATCCCAGAGGAGCTCCTTCAAACATATTTAAATTTAGAAATAATTACAACATATGGAATATAATAAAATAGATTTAAATTTAGAGAAAGTTATAGCGTATGTAAGGGTCTAACAATATCTATTACTCACAATGCACTAAGATGTACACAATGTCTAAAAAACTAAATATATTTTTTAGTTTATTGATTGCTTATGAAATAAAAAATCAGGTAAAATCTATTGAGTATCCCTTAATCCTAGACCTATTTAAATTTGGGGAAAGGTGCAAATAAAACACATATAATGGTTTGTTGAGAATAACATTCATATTACACCAAAATATATTTATTAGATAGCCTTCATAAATATTTGAATTTTTATAAAAGTTATAATGTGTGAGACAATATATATGCCCTACTATTAATAAGCCAAACACGCTAGACATATTTTATGAATAAAATATTTTATTAAAATAAAAATACTACTAAAATCATTTTCAAAATTCTATGGACAAAATAATCTCAATAAAAAACTTTTATGTTTTATTAAATTATAATGAAAAAGGTTTCATTCAAAATGCTATTCTTCTAGAAGTATTGAGAACTTTAGGATTTAAGTACAAAATGGCCATCAAAATATAATAATATAAATAAGTTGATGTAATAAGTATACACTTTGTCATAAAATAGCAACAAATAAATTATATTGTTTCATTTTTATGAGACCAATCTCCATTTAAATTAGTATTATAATACATATTGTTAGGGTGTGGAGCTAAAAGCTTCAACCGTTTGCACACACATAAAGAAAGGATGCTGAAGAACCAGAGCCACCGGCGTCGGCAGTATGACCAACGTCGGTCAGATGTAGTGGAGAAGGAGACCGACGACGGAAGAGAGTCGGCCGACGTCGGCAGCACCAGACAAGCAAGGACCGACGTCGGTCGCCTGTGCGGTCCAGAACTGTTGTTTACGAACAGTCAGTTAGTTAAACCGAGTGTTTGCATGCTAAGAGACTATTTTAAGTCGCAAGCTGTGTGTCTAATTTTAGTAGTTAGATGTCTATTTTTGTAAGCATGGGATCTTATTTATAGACCCATAAGGCATGTATTGTAAAGTAATTCTAAGGCAAGGAAGAGTATTGAAGCAAGCAAGGTCAAGGAGATCTACAGGTGTAAGGTCAAGGAGATCAGCTATAGCATTCAAGGAGGGATTGTAACTCAGGTTTTAGAGTTGGTTTTGTGTTGAGCAAGAGAGAGAGGGAAGAAGGTCTTGAGGTGTGGCAAGCCTTTGAGGTGGAGGAAGAAGTGGCATCTTTCTTATTTGTATTTTCTTCTAGTATTATCTAATACAATTGTGTGTATTGTCTCTCAAATTCTTTGTTGTCTCATGTTTCTAGTTTCTTAATCATTTTGGTATAATTTCTGTGTTCAATTGCTCATATATAATTAATCAATTGTGCTACCGTTGGATAAGAGGCCTCCTAACAGTTGGTATCAGAGCTACGGTTTGCAGGAAGCAGGTTATTATTTTTGATTACAGGTCATTCACAGGGTTTTCTGATTGAGTGAGAGTTCAGCAATGGCAGAAGAAAGCAGGCTATGAATGGAGAAGTTTAACGGCAAGAATTATCAACACTGGAGGATGCAGATTGAGGACTATCTGTATCAGAAGGATCAGTACTTACCATTGGGTGGGGTTGCATGCAAGCCCACAGATATGAAGGATGAAGAATGGAGTGTTCTTGATCGGAAGGCTCTCGGTTCCATAAGGTTGAGTCTTGGAGCTTCTGTGATTTCCAGCTTATCACAGTGCAAAACAACGGAAGAGTTGATAAAGTCCTTGGCAAATTTATACGAAAATCCCTCGGCTTCTAATAAGGTATACCTTATGAAGCAGCTATTTACTTTGCAAATGCAGGAAGGAGGTTCGGTACATACTCATCTCAGTGATTTCCATGGTTTGGTAAACCAATTAGCTTCAGTCAACATTATTTTTGATGATGAGGTAAAGGCTCTCTTGATTTTATGTTCTTTGCCTGAAAGTTGGGACGGTATGGTTATCGCAGTAAGTAACTCTGCATCTGCTTCTAAAATCTTAAAAGTTGATGATGTTGTGAGTGTGATCTTGAATGAGGAAATACGCAGGAGAAGCACAGGTGAATCATCAGGGAACGCTCTAAGTGTGGAAAGCAGAGGAAGGCAAAAGGAGAAGATTGAGCAAGGGAAATCAAGGTTGGAAAGGAGATCCGAGTCTAAAGGTATTACCTGCTGGTTTTGTGGAAAGAAAAGACATACAAAGAAGGAGTGTTGGTTGAGAGATAAAGAGAATCAACATACAGGTATGGAAGAAGCAAAAGATGCAAATATTATGGTACAGGATGCTCTCATACTTTCTTTGGATAGTCACGTAGGATCATGGATATTAGATTCTGGTTCATCTTTTCATGCATCCCCAAACAGAGATTTGTTTCATGAGTATGAATAGGGAGATTTTGGAGTTCTTTATTTAGGGGATGGTACGCCTTGTCAGATAGTTGGCAAAGGGAAAGTGCAGCTGAGATTGCAGATTGACAACACATGAGTGTTGAAGGAGGTCATGCATGTTCCAATTCTAAAGCAGAGTCTGATTTCTGTAGGAAGGTTGGGAGATGAGGGATGCACAATAACCCTCACAGCGGATTCTTGGAAGGTTACCAAGGGAGCACTTGTTCTAGCAAGAGGTAAGAAAGTAGATACTCTTTATCTGTCTACTTGTATTACTGATTCCACTTCTGGTGTAGATTCGAAGATGTGGCCTAATAGGCTTGGTCACAAGAACAGGGAGGGAATGGAAGTTTTTGATTCAAAAGGTATGTGTACAGATACAGTTCATTGCAGAAAGAGGAAATTTGATGCCTTTGACAGGAACAAAGAAGCCTTGGTATTTATGGAGGAGATGAAGGACAAAGATCAGTCACAGGGGCTGAATAAGTCTGAGTAGGGCAGCATGGACAGAGGTTTGATCCAAGAAGAGCTCACGGATGAAAATTTCATCACTTACAGGAACACACAGACACCGATGTCGGCAGCTTGGCACCGACGTCAGTCATCCAGATACCGACATCGGTCATGTGCAGACCAGCAGGGTCGGTAGGTTGGACAGGAGAAGTCCGACGTCGGTCATCAGGACCGACGTCGGCAGAAGGGACGCCGGCGTCGGCCAGGGGTAACGACGTCGGCAGTCAGGGTCAGTGCAGGGAACCAACATCAGTCGGAAGCAGACTGGGAGATGGCCTAGATTGGTCACTGGAACGGATGTTGGGTGGATTTATGAGTCTCAAACACCCATGTGGAGGTCAGGAAAGGTATGTGAACCTCATATTCGTTGTTCACCTTCTTTATATTGCTTATTGTTAGTCATGAACTAGGAAGATGGAGGAAGCAATGCAGGTAGAATCCAGAAACAGTGGGAGCTTGACATGGATGAGGAGTGTGAGTCCTTGGAGTAAAGCCAAATAGGTACTTGTTGGTGGAGTTGTCAGCTGGATAGAGGGATGGATTCCCATTTTAGAGAAGAGAGTGGATGGACATCTGAGACAGAAGGCTATGGTATATGGTCTTGAGTTAGCTGCAGGGCAATGGAGGTTTGACCATTGTATTTTATCTTTACCAGGTTGGATAATATTAGCTACATTATCCTGTTACTGTATTGTGTTACTTTTTACAGGGTTGCATTTACAGGGAGTTTTCTGAGCTAAGGGTAAAGTTGGTTCAGAAGTATGTCATGAAGAATTTGGGAGCAGCAAAATTCTTGTGGCATAGGTGACAGGGATAGCATCACAGGTTTGCGTGGTGGTTGGTCTTCAAGGGTGACTTTGAAGAGGGATACAGAGCCTAAGGAACAAAATAGATGGTGTACAGGTACAGGTACAGGTTGCAGCTGTTTATCTCCAAGTGGGAGATTGTTAGGGTGTGGAGCTAAAAGCTTCAACCGTTTGCACACACATAAAGAAAGGATGTTGAAGAACCAGAGCCACCGGCGTCAGCAGTATGACCGACGTCGGTCAGATGCAGTGGAGAAGGAGACCGGTGACGGCAGAGAGTCGGCCGACGTCGGCAGCACCAGACAAGCAGGGACCGACGTCGGTCTCCTGTGCGGTCCAGAACTGCTGTTTACGAACAGTCAGTTAGTTAAACCGAGTGTTTGCATGCTAAGAGACTATTTTAAGTCGCGAGCTGTGTGTCTAATTTTAGTAGTTAGATGTCTATTTTTGTAAGCATGGGATCTTATTTATAGACCCATAAGGCATGTATTGTAAAGTAATTCTAAGGCAAGGAAGAGTATTGAAGCAAGCAAGGTCAAGGAGATCTACAGGGGTAAGGTCAAGGAGATCAGCTATAGCATTCAAGGAGGGATTGTAACTCAGGTTTTAGAGTTGGTTTTGTGTTGAGCAAGAGAGAGAGGGAAGAAGGTCTTGAGGTGTGGCAAGCCTTTGAGGTGGAGGAAGAAGTGGCATCTTCCTTATTTGTATTTTCTTCTAGTATTATCTAATACAATTGTATGTATTGTCTCTCAAATTCTTTGCTGTCTCATGTTTCTAGTTTCTTAATCATTCTGGTATAATTTCCGTGTTCAATTGCTCATATATAAGTAATCAATTGTGCTACCGTTGGATAAGGGGCCTCCTAACACATATGATAATATTAAATTAATTATATGTATAATATACATACATACATACATTATTTTATGAGAACAATCTCATTTTAAATTAATCTGAACTATATATATATATATATATATATATATATATATATATATATATATATATAAAACTAATTCACAAGTGAATATATTATATATTATTTCATTTTTATATATATAAAAATGAAATAATATATAATATATTCACTTGTTAGTATTATAAATATATACAAAAGAAGAAATTATATATATATATATATATATATAATCTTTCAAAAATACTCACTTTAAAATACCTAAAATATCTAAAATGATTCAAGGTCGATTTTTTTTTCAATTTGTGGCATGCCTTATTCATTTCTGTAGATAAATACTAAACCACTATGATACAATATATCAGTAAAGTTTTCTATACACTTCTCCCCCTTTAAAGTTGAACAGAATAGAGACTGTTTTGGTTGAAGGTAACTAAAAACGGGCTTTAATAAACTTTTTTCAGAAAAGAGTTTTAGGGAGGTTCAGATTAATACTTGCTTAAGAAATTAATGCACACGAATCAGTGTGCGCCCAAATCTTGGAAAGGGTATATCCAAGTAAAAACATATGATTGTACAGTAATATGGATCTCTACAGAAATATAATTTATGTTTTCTACCAGTTGGGTTGAAAATTTTGGTTGTTTGTTAATAATATCTCTCCTTGATTCCAAAGCCAAATGGTTACCATGAATTTTAGTTATACACCCTTCGATCTCTATTTTTTATGAGGATAGGCTCCAAAATTTACTGGATTCATCAGTAAGTGGTCTAATGGAAAATTGAATTTAGAAAGAGGTTTTATGATTTCATAATTCATGATAATTATAAACATTGTGTGCATTTTTTTCAAACTTATGGGTATTTTAAAATACCCAAAATCTGCAACACGCTGTTATCATACATCATACAAAAGATAATATGTTTTGTTTCATTATAATAGACTATGGAAGCTTAGAAGTTAGAACCCCTAATAGATTTATGCCACATCAATGCACCATGTATTTACCTGCATCTGTAATCAATCTTCGTAAACTGCCTTGCATAAATCTAACTGGTTTACATTTATCCCCTCTAGCCTTTGCATATATTGTTAGAGTTACTTTATCCCCTCTAGCCTTTACATATATTGTTAGAGTTACAGAAGTGTTGATAGTTCATTCTGCGAGATCAAAGGTAAACTCACCAAAAGATTACTCGTCCATGATTATTGAAGAAGCCAGTCAACTCATAAAGTTGCTGGGAAACACATGACAAACAAGTCATGGGATGGGCATTAGGGAATACATGACTTGAAATCCTACACTAGCATAGCCTATTAAGACTCGAGTAATGGTGATTCAAAATTTTGGTGAATACTCCACAGACTAGCAGACTATTAAAATGAATATAGCTAATGGCTATGCTAAATTGAAATGTGATAGTAAGATTGTAATGGCCCAACTCAATATTTATGTGAATGCATTGTGAATTTATGACTTGTGAGAGTAGCCCGCACCCTTAGTCCCCACTGCCCAGTGCCAACTGTGCCACTACCATCACCATTATTAATTGTTAGAAGCTAATATTAAAATGAATTTATCTTGGCCACCGACTGGCAGACTATCATGGGGATAGCTCGCCTAAGCTGGGAACCATAAGGCACCACTTGATTTCACCCAAATCCTTCATTGTAATAGAATGTGGTGAGAACTATGGACTACGCCTTCAATGTTTACCTGCACAAGAATGTAGGAATGCTTGCCGTTGCGCCAAAAGGTCGACCTGTTAACGCCCGATACAAACCCCAGATAAGTACCCACGGGAGGCTGTTAGTCCATGTCACGAATCCCTAAGGGGGATGCTGGCGATTAGTCCAACAATCCCCCCCTCAGCATCACCCGAGGGGATTCGAACCCGTGACCACGGCTCTGATACCAATTGTAGGAATGCTTGCCGTTGCGCCAAAAGGTCGACCTGTTAACGCCCGATACAAACCCCAGATAAGTACCCACGGGAGGCTGTTAGTCCATGTCACGAATCCCTAAGGGGGATGCTGGCGATTAGTCCAACAAAGAACACACACAAGATGATGGCATGCTTTTGTATTTCAATGGATTAAATGTGGAAGCTTATAAAAATAACACTTGCAAAGAATAGGAAACTACTCTAACCACAAAAGCATTCACATAGTGCAAGAACAATTGGGAGAAATGTGTATTAAATTTACTCTTCAAGATAATCTAGTCCAAAGTAAAATAAATAGGGTAACAAGCTAGACACACACACCACTAAGTCGAGCACAACCAATAATGCTCGATGATTACTCAAATGGTTACAACATATAATCCCCTCCCAAGGTCTGATTACTCTCTGCCTAAGATAACCCAGTCCCCGCTTCATAAAACCTAGACCAATAGAATTGTCTATGACATGCCTGTACAAACCCAGTACAAGCAAACGCCCATTGCCCACTCTAACTTAGACCAAGGCAATCGTGACTTTGCTTTCCAACACTCTGCTTAGTTTAGACTTGCATTCACTCAAATCACTAAACAAAGAAGGCAACTAAATCACTTGATAGCTTGTGAATGTAACTGAGAGATGTTGAAGTTGTACATCCCTTATAGACTCCCCCACTTAAAGTTGGTGATGTCCTTGGCACCAAAGACTCCACCATATGTAGCTTGGAGGAGGTCCCCTCTTTAGACTCAAGCTTGAGTCAAGGGACCAAGGCATTTGTTCCTGGCTAGGAACACCCTGACCTTATCCTTGTAGTTCTAAAGGGACTCTTCCCTTTCCCAACTTGCTGAAGTACCACTAACCTAGTGCACAAATAAATCCCTTCTCTTTTCGTGACCAAAACCCACTATCTTCACCTCGAGTATTTACTCCAACTATCGATCTAGCTTATCCATCACATTCACAGGAAGATGATTAGGCTGACTACAAACTGGCTCAGTTTCATCTGCAACAAAAGGCTTCAACTGGATTACATGAAACACTAAATGCACTTTCATGTGTTTTGGTAACAGAATTTTATAGGCAACCTTGCCCACCCAAGCCATAATCTCATATGGCCCATCATACTTGTGGATCAAGGACTTTATTGTTCTAGGATGAACTTTGAACACTTATGGTTCCATCCTTAGAATTACTTTACTGTGCACTAGTAACTTAGTAGATTATCTAGATTGATCTGCATACTTCTTCATGCAGTCACCCACTTTCAATAGATGTAACCTCGCAAGATCAACCTACTCTTGCCAATCCTTCAATTATTCCATAGCCAACAATCACCATGTGAGGAAACAAAGGTTGTTGGCCCATCATGAGTTCAAATGGAAAGTACTTGCTTGACTCACTTTTTTGGCTATTGTAAGAAAACTGCACTATGTCCAACAAATCTAGCCAATTTGTCTGGTCACTCTGCACAAAATGCCATAAATAAGAATCTAACACTGCATTGATCCACTCTATCTGACCATCAGTTTCTAGATGATATCTTGTGGACAACAAAAGCTTTATTCTCACCAACCGAAACATCTCTTGCCAAAAGTTACTTGTAAAATGAGCATCCCTATCCAAGATGATGCTCAAGGGAATACCCCAATACTTCACCACATTCTAAAATAAATACCCTATAGACTCCTCTGCACCATAAGGTTGCTTACATGTGATGAAGGTGGCATACTTGGAAAATCTATAAACAATCACCATGATGCTAGAATTTCCATTTACACTAGGTAAGCCGGTGATAAAATCCATACTCACGCTCGCCCATAGCCTTACAAGAATAGACAATGGTTGGAGAAGCCCTCTTAGCAACCGATGCTCAGGTTTGTCTTGTTGACAGATTAAACAAGAATAAATAAACTCATCCACATCCTTACTCATCTTCAGCCAAAAGAAGCCCTTTTCCAAAAGAGCCATAGTGCATTTATGTCCAGGGTGGTCTGCCCACAAAGAATTGTGACACTCCTTGATCAAATCTCTGTACAAGCTCCCCCACTTAGGAACATAAACCTGAATCTTAGCAAACCATAACATCCCATCCAAAATGTTGAACTTGTTTTTCCTGCCCAGCTGAGTTTGTCCCTCCATGGTCTCTACCAATGTCACAGCTTGAAGATCTTGATCCAAACCTTCCCAGATCTTCTCCATTAACTCCCCTGTCAATTCTACCTTACTCTCTCCTTGAGTAAAAATTGGACTAGCTAATGTTGCTACAATGACCGCCAATTGCTACTTTTTGCTGAGTGCATCTATGACCATATTCTCTTTGCCCATAGTATGCATGATTTCCATATCAAACTTAGCAAGAAAGTCATGCCATTTGGCCTGCTTTGGTTTTAACTTGATTTGAGTTAGAAAGAAATAATTTGACCCATTGTCTATCTTGATGATGAAGTGTGAACCCAACAAGTAGTGCCTCCACCTTCTCAAACAATCTAACATAGCCGTCATCTATTTTTCATGAACCAGATACCTCCTTTTCATATCCTTGAGTTTCCTTGACTCAAACATAACCAGATGTTTATCTTGGATCAACACCCCACCAATGGAAAAATCAGATGCATCTATATGCACCTCAAAAGGTTTACTGAAGTCTACCAAGGATAAAATAGGTGATGTAGTCTGCTTCTCCTTCAAAAAATTAAATGCCTCCTGACACTTTATGGACCATGCCCACTTCACTTCCTTTTTCAACAACTCAGTCAATGGACTCACAAGCTTTGAATATCGGTTGACAAACCTTTTATAGTAGTTCACCAAACCCAAAAATTGATGCACTCTGTATACATCTCTGGGTAGCTCCCAATCCTTGATTGCTTTAAGTTTCTTTGGGTCAGGCATGATCTTGCCTTCCCCAATCACATGTCTAAGGAAGTGAAATTGTTCCTAGGCAAAGGAACACTTTTCCTTCTTCACAAATAAATCATGCTCCCTCAGTAGCTTAAAAACCTCTGCAAGATGCACCCTATGCTCTTCCTAGTTCTTGGAAAACACCAAGATGTCATCAAGGTAGATGAACACACACTTGTCCAAAAGGGACCTAAACACATTATTCATGAGCATGAAAAATGTAGCTGGAATGTTACACAACCCAAATGGCATCATAAGAAAATCATATGACCCATATTTGGTGACAATTGTCATCCTTTCTTCATCTCCTAGAGCAATTTTGACTTGATAGTAGCCCGACCTCAAGTCCAACTTTGTAAAGACTTTGACCTCGGATAGGCGATCAAAGCAATCCTCAATCAAGGGTAGAGGATATCGATTCTTGATGGTTAACTTATTCAAGGCTCTATAATCCACATAAAGCCTAAGTGACCCATCAGTCTTCCTCTGAAATAGTACTGGTGCTCCATACAGGGAGCACAATGGATGAAGATAACCAGTAGTCAACAACTCTTCCAACTACATTTTCAACTCAACCATCTCAGGCCTAGATAACTGATATGAAGTCCTTATTGAAGGATTTCCACCCAGAACCAACTCAATATGATGGTCAATTACTCTTCTCTATGGAAAATAAGGTGGTAATTAGCTAGGCATATGATCTTGGTACTCATGAAGAACCTTCTTCACCTCTACTAGAATAAGAACCTACTGCCCCTCTTCATCATCCCAAACACCAACAAGCACTGTAAAAAACATGGGCTCTACCTTGTTCCATGCAACCTTCCACATACTCATCGTTGAACACACCTACATCTTTCCCATCTGTCTCCTTTGCACTATCTTCACCATGCATGTCTACGTCATATCCAACATAAATATAGTCTCAAGATAGGGAAAGATTGCCACTTTACCCTTTCAAATAAACTCTTATCCCAGTACTAAGTCAAAATCATCCATATTGATCATGGATGGATCTAACTTTCCCTTTCACTCCCTAACTTTGACATCCACACCCTATGTGGAATCGAGAGTAGATTGAGCTAGAGAATTCACTGCCTTAAACTGCCTTGTACCTCTAGAGGACTGGAGGCCCAACTCTTTAGATTTCTAGATTACAATGTAGTTGTGGGTCATACCCATATCTAGGAGTGCCATGATGATCTTTCCCTTAACCATCACTTCCAAAAAATTCAACCCATGCATGTTACTTTCTCCACTCACTATTTTAGACCCAAGCTTTTCTATAACATTGAGTCCCATGAGCATAAACATCATTTGTTGACCTTGTTTATCTGGCTATGTTGACTAAATTTCTGACACCCTCTACCATTATAGACAATCTTGGTTGTAATGATCTCCACTACATGTCCAACACTTCAATTGAGCTTTAGTACCTGATTCTCCACCTTGTGACTTCTTCCCATCACCTTTGGATGTGTTACTAGACTTTTGAGACCCCACGAATGACTGCGAAGTAATCTTCCCTCCTTGGTTGCCACCTAGCTTCCCCAAAAACTTACTCGAACTCTTCTCAACACTCTTTCCCTTCAGAGTGTCAGAGTTCTAGGTGTTCTTAGATGAGGACTCTTCCCTAAAATCAAAGGACCGATATGTTATGGCAATTACTTGACTAACTTCTGACACTTCAGGGCAATGGAACTCAACCTTAGCCCATGAATGAAGACCATTCATAAATTAAAATAACCTATCTACCTCAGACATATCCTTTATCTCCAACATTAGGCTCTAGAAATACTTGATGTACTCCCTCATCTTCCCCATCTACTTCAGCTGACTCAACTTGATCCTAGCCAACCATGCCACATTACCCAATCAAAACTGATCCCCAAGGGCATTCTTCAGATCCACCCAAGAGTCCAAACTCTTCATGGAACCTTCTGATGTGATGTCATTCACCAAGGTTCTAAACCAAACCTTCATCATACCTATTAGATACCTTGGTGCAACACACACGTCCTGTGCATCTGATAGTCCTCTCAAAAATGTCAGGTACTCCTCCATGTCCCAGAAGAAATTCTCTAAAATATGGTCATCTTGCACATTGTCATAACATTCAGGTTCCTTCAACTTGGGGAGTTTCAAAATGGTTGTAGAACTGGACCTAGGTGCTCTCATAAGACTTAGTATCACCACTTGATACATAGTCATTTTATCATGTAACTTAGCCTGAGATGCACCACTATCTTCTAACCTTTCTATCAATATCTTGATGGTCTGATCCATAGTCTCCACTTTCTCCTTGAGCTTCGTAAACCTTGTGCACACTACAACATCCCAGTCATAGAATTGGGCATTCACTTGCTTAGTAAAGTTCTTATCCACTTTAGACCTTCCCTTACTCTTATGTCAATCCCCACCACCTTCACTTTTATCCTTAACCCTACCTCTACCACCCATAGACTCTAGTGGAACTTCAAACTATTCTCCTATCATACTGACTCAGACTCACCACAGAAGACTGACCCAACAGGGGAAGCATGGATGACAAACAAGACTATAAACTAGGCAAAGACAACCCAAACAAGACACAAAACTATGCTTTGATACCAACTATCATGGGGCCAGCTCACCTAAGCTGGGAACTGTGCAGCACTTATTGCTTTCACCCAAATCTTTCATTACAATAGAACTTGGTGAGAACTATGGACTACACCTTCAGTGTTTACTTGCACAAGAACACACACACACACAAGATGATGATATGATTTTGTATTTCAATGGATTAAATGTGGAAGCTTATAAACATAACACTTGCAAAGAATAGGAAACTACTCTAACCATAAGAGCATTCACATAGAGTAAGAACAATTGGGGGAAACATGTATTTTATTTACTCTTTAGGACAATCTAGTCCAAAGTACAATAAACAATCTAACAAACTAGACACACACACCACTGAGTCAGGCACAACCGATAATGCTTGATGACTACTCAAATGGTTACAACAGACAATCCCCTTCCAAGGTTTGATTATTCTCTACTTAAGACAACCTAGTTCTTGCTTCATGAAACATAGACCAACAGAACTATCTATGACACACCTGTATAAACCCAATATAGGTAGATGCCCACTGCCCACTCTAACTTGGACCAAGGCAACCATGACTTTGCTTTCCAACACTTTGCTTAGTTCAGACTTGTGCTCACTCAAATCACTAAACAAAGAAGGCAACCGAATCGCTTGATAGCTTATGACTGTAACTAAAAGATGTCAAAGTCGTACATCCCTTATACAAACCATGATAAGTTTTAGCAGAATGTCCTTGTTTAAAAAATAAGTTTTCGTCGACCTGCTCTATTTAAAAAACAAAACACGGAAATGCAGTTTTAGTCAAATTTCTATTTTGATGATATTGGTAATGGTGTTAATTGGTAAATCAGGTCATATAAATGACATTAATATGGGTCGGTCTAGCCGCCACTCTACATTCTACTTCTGTTATTTGTTTATCCCTACTCCCTAGTGCCTACTACGCATCAAAAATGTCCATGTGGCACGGGCCATGGCCACTCAGGCACCCACCATTTACCAAAATGAAATGATAAGTTACCAGTTCGATTAAGAAAATTTGATGGATATTTTTAAACGAGATCCTTCGTCATTTTTATAATGACTTTATACTTTTATATTGTCACATAATTTTATGAATTTTAGGTTTTTTTTTTGCCATTTTTTTATCTATACTTCTCTGATGGGTTTGCAGCTTTTAGATGGGTCAAGACGGATTCAAATTCGACCACTTCCTTGGATGTGATGGGTGTGAGGTATACAATAGGGCAGATTTAATTGATGGTCGCATTCATGAGACTGCACAGGAAAGGTCACCAGGTCGTAATCTATTTGAAACCTGGGTAGCAGATCCTTTATTTGAATCTGGCATCTTTTTGTTAGAAATATTTACTTAGACATTGTTGTAATCCTCTCTGAGATCATCACTACCTTTAATATAGCAGTTTCCCTAATGGTGCAAAGAATGAGAGAGAAATTTGTCTTTATATTTTAACTTTTATTAAGTGTTTATTAGTGTGAAGTAGGTGAGTGTTCTGAAAATGCACTTTTGTGTGTTGTAAATAATGTGGAAGAGGTATTATATTTGATTCTTGCTTCTTCTACTCTTCTCAGATTTAAATATATATTATCATTCATTCTTACATAGTGATCAAATGAAAATGAAGGGTTGATCTATAATTCATATAGTAAGCACACTCCTGATACGACACTAAAGGTCAACTCTTGATGAACAATGTTGTCAATATGTATTATTTCTTTATTGAGAGTGATTCCTTGTGCTTTATGTATGGTTAGATTCCATATCATTTTGATAGGCATTTGGTGACAATTAACCTATGTAATAGAATGAATTGGAAGGTGTGTTTGATTGTAAATATACCATGTGGGACCAGAATAATTTTTAAAGGCAACAACCATGTACATGGGTAAGGAAGGTGGATTTGAATTTGTGTGGTAGATAATGTGAACTATTTCTCTAATGGCTCCATTAACCAACCCTGATTTTACCCATAGATTGAATTTCAACATAAACTTTTGTCCCTTGCTTAGAAGCACAATTTTCTTGAGTTGAGTGTCATGGTTTGGTGTCACTTGTTATCTGTGTTATTCTTCTTTACATATTGATATTAGAATGTTTAATGATTTTAGCATTTGCTTGTTATGTATCATTGCCAATTTGTTAATTGCATACAAATATGTTGACATTTTGAAATCTTCTTATTCTTCTTGATGTATGAAAGATGGTGTTCTTGACATGAGCATATTCCAGTTTTCTTTTATTGGGTTTGCATTTCTGATGTTGGTTAATAAATTTCTAAACAATCATTGATTTTTCATACATATTGACAAAAGTTTGTTTATAATGGTACTATTATGTCAAATGCTTGCCAAAGGTTGTAGCCAAATGAATTTCTCGAATAGTAGTTGATTTGATGTGCATTCTTGCTAATGAAAATTTGTGTACAATGTTATAACTATGTCAAATGTTTGCCAAAGTGTGTGACCAAATGACTTCCCCACTTACATGTATGTCATTTACGACGGGACATTGTCCTAGGACCCCAACAAGTATAATTGAGCAACCACCAAAATATTTGTTGTTTTGTTGAGCGAAGCCTCATGCAATCAGGTAGTTATATTGTTGAGCATCTTTTAGCCTATGAAGCTCATTTCATCAATGAGCACATACTCAATGTATCTCATCTGCTCTTGGAAAATTGCTAGTGCTTGTCCCTCAAGTGTCTTCATTTCTTGGATAAGAATGTGAAATCTTGAATATATTGTTGATGCATTTATGTTAAATGTTCTGACACTAGTTGGAGTGAGGATAAGTAGGGGAGAAATACTTCATCCTGCAAGTCCATTTAGGTCATGTTTAATGCTACTAGTCAAGTATGATTTCCCTGTACTTGTTGTTTCGTGAATAATCATTTTAAATGGTGGAGCTTGTGTTATTTCCTAGGCATGCTGAAGAATAATTATGTATGTTGTTTTTTTATTAAAATGACATCACTCCATTCATTGTGTTACACACAACATGATGTATAAGAAATATATAAAAGTGTCAAAACATTCAAAGGGAAACAACAAATTACTTTGGGACACTTTATGTTGCCTCTTTACGTAGGTCCTTCTATATTATCCACTTATTTTATAGTTATACCATAGAATGGGGTCTTTGACATGATATCAGGATGCCCTTGGTTAAAAAATTTGTGTTACACCTTCCACAATACATATATGCCTAAATTACAATCATTACAATAAAGTCATCATAATTTCAAAAATTAGATATAAGTACCTTCTACAATCTATGGTACCTCCTCCTTACCATCACCACTACAATTCATTGATGCACCTATTCAAGAAAAAATCACATTTACAATTATTTCAACTACACAAAAACTTTCTATTCAACCAATTCAAAAAAATGTGCAAAAGCCTCAAGACCAACCAATGCAAAATCAAGCATATTAGATAAATGTGTCAAGTTCACAAAATGCACCATCACATGCAACATATTCTAAAATTGTGATACATATAGATCAACATGTTTTAAAAAGAACATAACATTAGGCATAATCTTGCACTATTCCTCATTGGATTTCAAACCATTCTACATTTCCTAGAGTTAATTCTCCCACATGGGATTACACTAGTAGTGATCTAGATCGTTTCATTACAATACACAATGCATTTTCTAATTATGAGTCATACACATCTAGCACCTTTCACTCATGAAAGGTAATCCTTCCATAGATTATTAAAGACTCTTATTTTGGTTCTCATATTGATGGGATCATTGGTTAGAATTTTGAAATTTCAAAATTTCAAAAATTTAAAAATATTCAAATAATAAAAAAATTGAAATTTTGATTGTACATAGATTTTTGATTTCGTCATCCCGTTATTCTTATACTTATTACATATGCAATTAATTTGATCAATTATTCTAGCCCTTGTATCTTAGTGTGTTTTTGCCTCTTATCTCTTGTATTTTCACTATCCATATCTGATCAGTCCAACACAATTATCTATATTGCCATCATTTCCATTTACCTTGATGTTTTCATAGTTTGAACAGAGGAAACTGCAATTTTGTTCTAAATAAAATATTTTTTAATAATAAATAAAACTGACTACCAATATTAAATTGAGTTGATGAATCCTATCCTGTAGCATTTTTCAAATCCAAATCAAAAACTAAGTAAACAAATCCTTAATACATCCAATTTTTTTTATATTTCACTCAGTTAAATTATACAAAACAATATTTATTCATGTAAAATCTATCTCTTGTGTGTTATATTTCTCCTACATGCATGTTACATACCTTAAAAATTATATATTCGATGTGATAAAGATGTAGAATTATTTCTACAAATATTTATTATATTCCCCTACATACCTTTCAGAGTTAGAATTTCCATATACAGTGAGAAACCATCTTGCTCATATATGGCCATGCCATCATATTTAGTACATACTTTACATTCACACATGTTACAAATTATTTAGATTCCCTTACTTTATTCTACTTTCAAACCCTTGGTTGCTCACTCTCTTTTGTTCTAAGTTGAAAAATTCAAAAAAGTGCAAAAAAAATCAAATATTTCAAAAATACAAAAACATTCAAAACATTTTAGAAACCCAAAATTAGGACTTGAGCATGTTTAGACATCTATTTTACATCATTGTCATATGTTATTTATCTCATGAATAGTTGATAAAATAATTTTATTTTAGCACACGTGTTTCATTGGTATTCTTAAGTGTTATGTAGGACATATAGATTTTATATGGATTAAGATGTTGGACTTGCCTCTACCCAGTGGCCATGCTAAACTGAGGGAATATGATCCATGGGTTATAGTGTTTAGAAATTTTACCATTCTATTAATCTTATATTGTTGAGTTATGTAGTCTTTACAATGTATTTCTAGCATATCTATTTTATATTGTGTATATGGATATGCTATTTGATAGGATATTATCACATTACATATACATGGTGTAGACTATTTTCTAGTCCTATATTTCATTATTGTTATTAATTGTACATAGTAGATTAGAATATTTTTTATCTATTGTGTATGAACCTTGGCCCTTGTGTGTAATTGTTGAAGCATATCTATGGGATCTTTCTTGGTATGTGTAGACACCCTAATTTAGGCACTAGAAATGTCGTCACCAACCACTTTTGTCTAATACATTGTTAAATAATCTACCATAAGGCTATCATCAACACATACCTATCTAGATCACTCTAATTTTCCTTAATGATGAAAAAACCTAACAACATTACCACACGAGACATTAATAAACTTCATATTAAGCATCACCATTGACCCACATTAATTGAATATATTAATACATCCCATCTATGATTAATTAAATAAATGATCATTATTAATCAGATTATTAATTTATAATTAAATCCATGCCCATATTTAATTAAAATAAATAAATAAAATACAATTATCCTCCACTCCATGTACTCACATGCCATCTTTAGTTAACTACCTAGTTCAAATTGGAAACTTATTATGCACTTCCCAATGAACCAATTAACTACGTCTCTATTTGGAAGCAAACAAGTTGACTCCCCCATCACTAAGTCTCCAAAGAGGAAACAACTCAATTAAATTTTATAAAAAAGGAAATGTTGACCATTTTTTGGTCATTTAGAGTAAAAAATGGGCACCCCCTCTTTTGTGGATAACTCTTCAATCCATGTTTTGGCTAAAATCATTCATCAAGATTCCTTGTCAGACCTATTCCATGAAAAACCCAAGTGTTTACCTCATTTCATTTAACCAAGTGTATTTTGGGTTTGTCAAGGGGAAATAATTCGATATTTTTAAATATAATTACTTGGTCCCCATAGTGCATTTTGGGTTTTGTAAACCACTTTACTTGTGAAAAGTTCATAAGTAAAGTCACTTACAAAACCTGATTTGGTCTTGCTAGACCAAATTGGGTTCTCCAAATGAATTTACTTGTTTTGTATTATAAGCAAAAGTAATCCAAAAACCTGAATGGGTCAAGATAATTTCAATCAAGTTTGTTGAGGGGTCTTACTCATGAAATTTCATAAGTTAGAGCAGGTCCAAAGTCCAAAGTAAGAGGCATTGGAGACCCTGAAAGGGTCTAGAAGAAAGGTTTATCAAGAGGCCTTACTTAAAGAAATCTATAAGTAAGTTATTTCTAAGGACCTGATTTAGTCTAAGTGGCTTGCAAAGGTAAGGAATTTCATTGGAGGGAACTTTGACTGTGTGTAGGGCAATTGTAAAAGTTTTGAAGGGTAAGTGTCTTTGCAGAGGGCACTTGGTCAAGAAAGAGGACTCTCTTCACTTTTTTGAAGGGTCATTTTCAGAGTTTTCAAAGGGCACTTACCCTTGCAAAGGGTGCTTTTGGATGGTAGAAACCTTTGTGGAGGGCACTTTAAGAAAAAGAAGACAAAGACAAAAATCCCGAAGGGCACATGCCCTTCAAGGAAAGAAGCAATCAAAGGAAAGATTTCCTTTAGATATTTCAAACAAAATGTCTGAAGTAATTTCTTCAGACATTTTGTCTGAAGGAAAGCGCAACATAAAGTCCCACTGAAAGAAAGGAGCAAAGGCAAGCCCAAAAGAGAATTCCTTCAGAGAAAATGTTCTAAGGGGACATTTTGTCTGAAGAAATTTGACATTACCGAAGGCCGACGAAGGTGGAAGAAAGATGGAAGGAAATCCTTTAGACAAAATGTCCAAAGAAAATTCTTTGGACATTTTGTCTGAAGGATATGGTGAAGATAGGCCCACGCGAAGGAAAAGACAAGGAAAAAGGGAAGAAGTGAGCAAATAAATGCAAAGACCTGAGAGCCCAGATAAGTTTTGAAAATAGAAAATATCAATACGAAGGCCTGAGAAATAATAAGCACCCAAAAACTTGAATGGTCAAAGACAAAAGGGAAAAATCCAAGACAAATGGAAATAAAAAAGTAAAAGAAAACAAGGTGGATAACCCAAAACACGACCACGCAACATAATAAAGTACAAGCTCAAAACGTTCCAAGCGGTGTGACAAGTCAAAAGTGTAGACCCAAGGACCAACCAGACCAAGGCAAATGGCATAGGTGTTATCAGTAAGAAGATTAAATGTACTTAGGTGAAATAGTCTCTATTGAAAACCAATAAAAGGATTGGTTTTTAACTGATAGAAGGTGCAGCCATGTTTTCATGCCAAGATTTTAATGTGTTACCAAGTCATGCCCAGGCATTGAAGAAAACTCAGTCCAACCACAACTTTAGAATGGCTTTGTTAGTTGTTGGAAGGAGTAGCACATACTTTTGTAAGCCAATGAAAATAAAGGCAGTAGTTTGGATAGCCTACAACATGGTTTTCATATGCAAATCTAGAAAACATAGCAGCAGCATGGCCTCTTATCTCAGTAGATGTTTGACTCAACATGGGTCTCCTTTCCTAGGGATTTGTCAGCTTCTGGTCCTAGCACTCTATATATTGTAATTTCTCATTTTAGGAAGGGACCTCTCAGCTTGTGTGGTGAAGCCCTAAAAAATTTTATGTTGAATCTAAGACAAATATTTTACCTTCTTTTGAGTGTTGCACTAAGCATACATTTGGGTGTTAGTTTTGTGAAAGTGTGGTCTCTTTCTCTACCTTCATGTGCTAACCCCAATAGTGTCTAGTGTTTGTGTTTTCTTCTCTTGCAGGTCACATGAAGTGTTTGAAGAAGTATAGGCAAGTGAATAGGCTACATAGCAGTATGTCTCAAAACACCTTTTGTGCTAGCTTTTTCCTCTTTTATCTCTCCATAGGACCCCTGATGAAACATTGTTGCAAGGAAGGTCTCTTTTTGAGTGAAGTGTAGGATAGCTTGTCTTGATTTAAAGTGTACGTCAAAGCTGAGTAGACCATCCATTTGGTGTATCACCACATAGTTTAGGTTTTGATTTAAATATTTTCTCTCCTTTTTCATCCACCCAAGTAGTTAGTAGTATGAAATCTAGGGCCTCAAGGTACATCAAGGGGAGCTAGTACCTAATCTAGAGATTCATCCCTCATGTTTGCCACCCACAGCAAGAGGGATGTCTCCATTGTGTCGCATGGATGAAGAGAGCTAAGCCTCCCTTTAGAGGGTGCAATCTATCATGTCAAAAAAATTTGGCATGCTCGATGGGACCAATTTCTATGTCTTGCAAGTTTTAAGATTAATACTAGGCTTGATATTGCTAAAAATCCAAAAGAAGGAGCTATATTCATCACCTGGTGACTCCATTTAGGAACCAAGTCTATGGTTAATGACTAGCTTGGCATCCCATTCCAAAGGTCACTACAAGATCTTCTTCTAGGGGTGTCCCTTTTGAATTTGTTGAGTTACCTTTGAACTCAGCAAAGAGACTGAGATTTGCAAATATCCACCCTTACATAAGAATCCATTTTCTTAAGCTAGCCATAAAATATACCTACTCAAGGAGACCCCTATTGAATCCTTTCATAGCCATGGCAACCCCTAGAGCTTTCCCTTTTGTGGCCTTCAATGGTCAAAGTCCCTTGGGCCTTCAATAATATGACCCATTTCCAGGGACAACTCTAAAAAGTGTTCCTCCCTTTAGTGGAGAGGGCCCAATCACTGATGTTGAGCATATTAGAAACATAACAAACCTCTACAACATCCATAATATCAATGAAAAAAATGTAGCCATTAGATTGCTAGCCTTGTCCTTCAAAGGGAAAGTTCTAGATTCGTATGGGACCTTGCCTGTGAACTCAACTAGCTCATGGGATGAGTTAGAGATCCTCTTGACCAATAGGTTTAGGGAAAAAAGTGATCATTTGTCTCTAGCTAAGTAGTTAACCACCATGAAGAGAGCCCCACATGAGTTTATGCAAGATTTTAACACTAGGTTCCAAAAGACTTGGGATACGATCCCAATTCTTGTGAGGTTAACCTTAAGATATGCTTTCCTTTACTACTTGAAGGCCCTGAATAGTGGCATTGCTATCATGATGTAGTCCATGGGTGGAAACACTCTACCTATTGCTTATGAGATATCCATAGCTACTATAAATTGCCTTGTTCAAGTAGGAAAGATAACTCCTAGACCTCCTATGCCACTCTTTCTTGATTTACAGCGCTCAGTCCAGCCTGCTTTGCCCACTCTAGTTCCTTGGCCTAATCAAGAGAAGTCGATTGATACCCCTAAATATGACATCCTTGAAGTTAAGAGCCTAGTGTAGAGTGTTACCAATGAGTTAGTTTCTCTCAAAAGACAACGAGCTTAGAGTTATAGGCCAAATCAAGGCTACCAGCAATTTGGGCAAGAAAATAGGCCTCCTTTCTAGAATTATAATCAAGGGCAAGGTCAAATTACACATGTCAAGCCTTATCAAAGCTATAATCCAAATGCCCCTTCATCTTTCAAGGCTCTTGTCCCCACTAAAAATAATTTGGTGCAAGAGTAGCCTAACTATCCATCCTTAGAGCATGGATAAGAACAGGTTGCTTATACTAGTGAGCTACCAAATCAAAGCATGACTGCACAAGGTGATCAGGCATTCCAATTCTCAAATTTTGAGATGTCAACATAACTTGGGATAGATAACGTGTAGGCTCAATTTGATTCCACTCTCATAAATCACTTGGAAGGAGAGTTCTATGTAGTCACCTATGTGGGGAGCATAAGTAATCAGAACATTGGTGTTGTATCCAACACTAGGTATAAAAGGAGAGCCATTGATGAAACTCAAGCAGTCACTCAAGCACTTACTACATATACTTCACCCAATCAAGTAGGGAGTGTACCTAAAATAACCCCAAGAGCACAAGCAAATCAAAATTTTCCCAATTTCAGGCTAATGGTTGCAACTTCAACTCTTCAAGTTGCACCATAGGTTATGAATATTCCCAAGGAGAAATCTAAAACGAGAATCCTTCAATCAATCTGGTGGATCAAATGAAGAAGTTGCACATGAACATCTCATTATGGGATTCTTTAGCACTACCAAGATAAAAAGATATACTCCAAAAGGAATTGTATGGGCTGGGTGAGCAAGCTATCCCAGCAAAAAATGATAATGTGTTGATAATAAATTGGGCTCCCCCCATGGTTGGTCAAGCAAAGAAAGATGATAAGGTCCCCCCTTCTATTTGTCCCTAGTTATTGGTGATTTTTTGGTCCATAATTGCATCATTGATAGTGGAGCAAGCACCTCAGTTATGCCCAAATGCATAGCTGATAAGCTAGGCCTCAAGTATGAGAAAATGACCAAAGGAGTTCTACAGTTGGATAGATCACCAGCTAAAACCTTGAGAGTGGCAAGAGGCTTGAATCTGAATCTCCATGCATGTTTGACCTTCTCAATTCCCCATGATGTGGTAGTGTCATATGTTCCTCCTTATTTCTCTCTTTGTTTGTCAAAAGATTTCACATCCAAGATAGGTGGATACTTAGCAACCAACTGGTCTTACATGGTTTTTAGGACAAAGTATGAAACTAAAGTGAAGATTAAATCAGAGCCCATCCACAAGGATCACCTAGAGCCATACTCATGCAAAGTGGTAAATGTGAACTATGTAATCATTGATGAAGAAGAGATCCAGGTGGATCAATCTCCATCATATTCCCTTGTAGGAGTTGCTGACTTGCTCCTAGATGAATGGGGAAATGACAACTTTGAGCATGATCCTTAAAAGTTCATTGAAGAAGCTAGTCTTGGAGTCTACTGCATGCATGAGAAAGATTATTTTATGCCAAAATTGATTAAGATAGACCAAGAGGACTATGGTTTGTGGCAGATATTCTTTAATGGATCTAAAAGCAAGTTGGGAGCTAGTGGTGGGGCAATGTTGGTTTCACCTTCAAAGGATAAATAATTCTCAACTTTTAGGCTTCAGTTCTCCTTCACCTATAATTTAATAGAGTATGAGGCCCTTTTTCATGGCCTAGAATGGGCAAGGAAGAGAGGAATCAAAGAATTACAAGTGTTTGGAGACAGTGATCTGAATGTGAACCAAGTGAGAGGTCAAAACTTGACTAAGAACTGCTTACTCAAGTCTTACAAGCATAGAGTGTGGGACCTTGTAGAGAAATTTATTACTTACAACATCACTTCCATTACAAGAGAGGATAATAATCATGTTGATAGACTAGTAGAAGTTGGTGCTTAGTTTGACATCCCAAAGGGGATAAGACAAAGCAAGAATCAACATCATTTAAAGGTGATTGTGAGGCCCTCCATACTAGACAATGTCACAAATTGGTAGGTGTTTGAAAGTGACTAGAAAATAGCACTTTTATTACAAGAAAAAGCTGAGTTTACTTCCAAAAATTAGTCCAAAATATAGGAGCAGCATGATGGGCATATTGCTCAACTAAAGACTAACAGGCTTCCCAAAGGTTTGGTAACTCTTGAGAGTATTTTCAATGAAGATGACCAACTAAAGAGAGAGAAAGCAAGCATGTCAACTAAGAAATAAAATTATGAAAGAGTAGAGATCTACAAGGATAAGTTGTTTGCACTTGGGAAGATGTGTACCAATGAGGAAAAGCATGCTTTCATTATGTTATATCAAGAGTTTGCTAATATTTTCGCTTGAGAGTATGGTGATTTGAAGGGATTTGATCCAAGCTTGGCCCAACACACCACTGAGCTAGAGGAAGGTGCCAAAACCATCAAGAAAAATCAAAGTCAAATAAATCTAAAGATCAAGCCTCTCATGAGGAAGGATCTCACCAAACTAATTGAGTCTAAGATCATTTTCCCTATCAAACACTCTTCTTGGCTAGCCAATTTGGTCCCTGGTAGGAAGAAGAATGGAGAAGTTAGATTGTGTGTCGATTTTAGAGACCTGAATAGAGTCTCATTGAGAGATCACTATCCCCTTCCAAGTATGGAGCAAATTCTTCAGATGGTGATAGGCAGTGAAAGGTTATCTCTCCTAGATGGCTACTCTAGGTACAATCAAATCCTAGTGAAAGAATGTGATCAATACAAGACAACCTTCACCACTAAGTGGGTAACATATGCCTATAATAAGATTCCATTTAGATTTTCAAATGCTATAGCTACCTTCCAATGTGCTATGGACATGGCTTTCTAAGGTTTGATCAATGACATTGTGCTAGTTCATCTTGATGATGTGACAGTCTTCTCCAATAAGGCAAGTGAACACTTGAAGCACCTGAGGAAAATCTTTGAAAGGTGTAGAGAGTTTGGCATCTCTCTCAACCCAAAGAAATGCATGTTTGTTGTCCATGAAGGCAAGCTCTTGGGCCATGTCATTTCAAAGGAAGGCCTATCCATTGATCTAGAGAGGGTGAACACCATCTTAACATTATCCTTGCCTAAGCATAAGAAGGGCCTGTAAAGTTTCTTTGGTAAGATAAATTTCATTAGGAGATTCATTCCTAACTTTGTCGAGCTTGTCAAGCCACAAACTTCTATGCTAAGGAAGGATGAGACATTCACATGAGAAACAATAAGATAAAGATTTGAAGGCATCAAGAAACCTATTGCCCAAGCTCCTACCCTGGCTATTCCAAACTTCTCCAAAGAATTCAATCTATACACCTTTGGGAATGAAGAGATAATCTCTGCCATGCTCACTCAAGCAAATGGTGAGAATTTAGAGAAACCTCTTGCTTTTTCAACCAAGGTTTAGAAGGCTATAAGGTTAGATACACGTATGTTGAGAATCAAGTGCTTGTAATCATATGAATTCTGAATAAGTTCAAACATATGCTGTCTAGCAACGAAGTTCACATCATGGTGCCACATCCTAGTATAAAAGACTTCTTGCTAAATTGAGACTTGAATGAGAAAATGGCAGGTTGGATCACCAAAGTAATGGAGTATGACGTAGAGATAAAGACCACCAAGTTGGTAAGAGGAAGAGGGATATGTGAACACCTTGCTAAAAACTTGAAAGAGCTAAAGGAGGATGTTTTCGTACTTAATGATGAACCTACAGCAGTTGTACCTAAAATCATGAAGAGCTGGGCACAAGACATAGTTCATTTCCTTCAAATTGGTGAGTGTCCACAAGGTCTTGATAGGACTAAGAGGGGGTGTTTTGGACTCCAATCTCTTCCTTATGTCCTAGTTGATGGAGTGTTGTTTAGAAAAGACTTTTTAGGGGTGCTCTTGAGATGTATTGATTCATACCAAGTTGACAAGGCACTTTCTAAGTTTCATGATGGACTAGTTGGTGGCCACTTTGATTCAAAGGCCACAATTGTAAGGATTATGAGGGCTAGTTACAATACACTCATGCTTGTGTGAGGAAATGTCAAAAATATGCCTTCTTTGATTGGAAACAATGACTAGCTATCATGCCTCTTCATCTTGTTCAGGTGGAACAACCATTCATGCAATGGGGGTTGGACTTCATAGGGTTGATCAATCCTCCTTCTAGTGCCAGCCACAAGTGGATTTTGACTACCATAAATTATTTCACAAGGTGGTTAGAGGATATATCTTTGAAAGAGGCCAATGAGAGTGTAGTCGTAGACTTCTATGAAGGTATAGTGATAAGATTTGGGGTCCCAGCCACAATCATTCCAAACAATGCATTGGCTTTCTTGGGATAAAAGACAAGTGAGTGGGAATTGAAGTATGGCATCTATCTCAACACTTCTTACAACTACTATCCATAGAAAATGGGTTGGTTGAGTCCACAAACAAGAATTTGATTAGGATCATAAAGAGGATAATGGAGGAAAATCAAAGGACTTGGCATGCCAAGTTGAAGATATCTCTTTGGGCAGATAGGATCACTCCAAAGAGGGCAATCAAGAATTCACCATACACACTTGTGTGTGAAAGAGAAGCTAGACTTCCTATCTCACTTGAGTTACCAGCGTTAGATCTTGCCCATTAGCTATAATTGATGGAGAGTGATATCCTAGAAGTCAGGTATTGTGAGCTAATGGAGCTTCAAGAAGCAAGAGACCAAGCCATGGATGCCATGACCAGCCATCAACAACAAACAAAGAAGCATTTTGACAAAAGTTCTATGCCAAGGAGCTTCTTAGAAGGTGACATTGTCTTGAAGTGAGATGAGAACTGAGCCAAGCCTAGAAGGCACACAAAGTTTGACACTTTGTGGAGTGGCCCATACGTCATCACCCAATGCAAGCAACATAATTCTTTTCAACTCTCCAAGTTGGATGGTGAAGAGCTACATATCCCAGTCAATGGGATATACCTTAAGTATTGTTACTATGTTTATTTTTTCATGTACATAGTTTTCCTTATTTTTCCTCATTTTACCTAAGTGTTGTTGCACAAGTTTGTTGTTTTTTACCTTTGTAGGATGTTGTTTTCCCTTGTTATTTGAGGTAAAAATTTGCTAGCTCAAGGGTCTTTACAAGGATATTTTAACATGCTCAAGATGCATTTTGACTCCATGTCCAATGGACTTTAAGGCTACCAGTCTTCCCAAGCATAGTAGGCATGTTTTCCCTATGAGTCATTAGTTTGTTGACCATTTTTTGGTCATTTAGAGTAAAAAATGGGCACCCCCTCTTTTTGTGCATAAGTATTCAATCCATGTTTTGGCTAAAATAATACATCAAGGTTTCCTATCAAACCTATTCCATGAAAAAAATAAGTGTTTACATCATTTCGTTTAACCAAGTGTATTTTGGGTTTGTCAAAGGGAACTACTTCGAGCTTTCCAAATGCAATTATTTGGTCCCCATAGTGCATTCCAAGTTTTGTAAACCACTTTAATTATGAAAATTTCATGAGTAAAGTCACTTTCAAAACCTGATTTGGTCTTGCTAGACCAAATCAGGTTTTCTAAATGACTTTACTTATTTTGTCTTATAAGTAGAAGCAATCCATAAACCCAAATGGGTCAAGACAGTTGCAATCGGGTTTGCTAAGGGTTCTTACTAATGACATTTCATAAGTTGGAGTATGTCTAAAGTCCAAAGAAAGAGGCATTAGAGAACCTAAAAGGGTTTAGAAGAAACATCCAGGTTTATCAAGAGGCCTTACTTAAGGAAATTTATGAGTAAGTTCTTTCCAAGGACCCGATTTAGTCTAAGCAGCTTGCAAAGGCAAGGAATTTCCTTGGAGGGCACTTTGACTACGTGTAAGGAAATTGCAAAAGTTCTAAAGGGTAAGTATCTTTATGGAGGGCACTTGGTCAAGAAAGAGGACTCTTTTCACTTTTTCAAAGGGTCATTTTTAAAGTTTTTGAAGGGAACTTACCCTTGCATAGGGTACTTTTGGATGGGAGAAGCCTTTGCGAAGGGTACTTTAAGAAAGAGAGGAAGAAGACAAAAAACCTGAAGGGCACATGCCCTTTAGGAAAAGAAACAATCAAAGGAAATAATTCCTTTAGATAAAATGTTTGAAGGAATTCCTTCAGACATTTTGTTTTAAGGAATTCATTCAAAAAAAAATTCAAAGGAAAGCATAGCACAAAAGTCCATTGAAAGAAAGGAGCAAAGGCAAGCCCAAAAGAGAATTCCTTTTGTAAATTTTGTTAGAATAAATTTGAAGAAGGCCAATGAAGGTAGAATAAAGATGGAAGGAAATCCTTTAGACAAAATATCTGAAGAAATACTTCAAACATTTTGTCTGAAGGACATGATGAAAATAGGCCTGCCCAAAGCAGAAGACAAGGAAAAAGGGAAGAAGTGAGCAAAGAAATGTGAAGACCTGAGAGCTCAGATAAGTTCAAAAAATAGAAAAGATCAACACGAGGGCCTGAGAAATAACAAGCACTCGAGAACCCAAATGGTTAAAGATAAATGGGAAAAAGCCAAGAAAAAGGGAAATTAAAAAGTAAAAAAAAGAAGGTGGATAAACTGGAATGCAGCCATGTAACACAATAAAGTAAAATATCAAAACATTCCAAGTGGTGTGACAAGTCAAAAGCGTAGACCCAAGGACCAACCAGACTAAGGCAAGTGGCACAAGTGTCATCAACAAAAAGAGTAAATGCACTTAGGTGAAATAGTCTCTATTGAAAACCAATAAAAGGATTAGTTTTCAAATGATAGAAGGTGCAACCATGTTTTCATGCCAAGCTAATGTGTATCCAAGTCATGCCCAGGTATTAAATAAAAAATAGTCCAAACATAACATCTTCAGAATGGCTTTGTCAGTTGCTGGAAGGAGTAGCACATAATTTTGTAAGCCAAGGGCAATAAAGGTGGTGGTTTGGATAGCCTACAACATGGTTTCCATATGCAAATCTAGAAAACATGGTAGCAACATGACCTCTTGTCTTAGCAGATGTTTGACTCAACATGGGTCTCCTTTCCTAGGGATTTGTTAGCTTCTGGTCCTAGCACTCTATATATTATAATTTCTCATTTGAGGAAGGGATCTCTCAACTTGTATGGTGAAGCCCTGTAAAATTTTACCTTGAATCTAAGACAAAGATTTTACCTTCTTTTGAGTGTTGCACTGAGCATACATTTGGGTGTTAGTTTTTTGAAAGTGTGGTCTCTTTCTCTACCTTCATGTGTTAACCCCAACAGTGTCTAGTGTTTGTGTTTTCTTCTCTTGTAGTTCAAGGAAGTGTATGAAGAAGTATAGGCAAGTGAATAGGCAACACAACAATGTGTCTTAGAACACCTTTTGTGCTAGTTTTTTCCTCTTTTATCTCTCCATAGGACCCCTTACTAAAACATTGTTGCAAATAAGGTCTCATTTTGAGTGAAGTGTAGGCTAGCTTGTCTTGATTTAAAGTGTATGTCAAAGCTGACTAGACCATCCATTTGGTGCATCACCACATAGTTTAGGTTATGATTGTAGTATTTTTCTCTCCCTTTTCATCCCCCCAAGTAGTTAGTAGTAAGAAATCTAGGGCCTCAAGGTGCATCAAAGGGAGCTAGCTGCTAATCTAGAGATTCATCCCTCACGTTTACCATCCACAGCAAGAGGGATATCTCCATTGTGTCACATGGATGAAGAGAGCTGAGCCTTCCTTTAGAGGATGCAACCTACCACATCAATAGGAAACAAATTAGTTAACTCCTCATTATTCTTCCATAAAATAGAAACAATCTAGTTAACTCAATCTCCAAATGGCAAAATTCTTGGTTAACTAACTAAGCAAGATCCAAATCTAGAGTTTCCAATCCAAGCAAGCAATCTTGACCATTAATCTTCCCATCTAAACATCTATAAATCCACCATTGCACCCTTCATTCTATAATCAATGAATCATTGTGCATATGAAAGTTGTCAAAATGTGCCCGAATCTTTCATAAGTTTGAGAAACCATAAAGCAACCAATCGTGATCACATCCATGTCTATGAAGGAGGTAATTCATTGGTAGGTATATGTGTGTGTTTCTCTTTCATTTGTTTGAATTGAGGTGTTGTTAGCTTTATATTAGAATTTTGTAATTGTTATTTATTTTCTATTTAGAAGCTTGAAATCTTAGCATACGCATTTTTTGAACACCCAGTTAGACCCATTCCCTATCTATTTATAACACTTTTTCACTTGTTTTGAAGGATTTTACAAACATATTTTATTATTTTACAAGTTTTAGAGTAATTTGGATCTAGGTTGATTTTTGTTTATCTCAGATTCCTAATTATATTTTCTATTTTCTCATCTTTTCTATTATTTTTTAAATAAAGACATTTTCGTACTTAGTTACATGTAAGGAAAGGAACAAAAATACAATGTTTCATGTAAGGGAACATTAGTATGTGTTGAATTCCTGCCATTAAAATATTCCTACTCTCCCTTGCCCTTACTATTACACTTCATCATTAAAAACCCTCATGCAATAGTGTCTTATCCACCATGTGGTGTGGAGCATGGATGGTGGAGGGCAATGGAGGTCTACATTGGAGTAGAGTAGAGATGAGGCAATGAAGAGGTGAATATGCACTCTTGAAGGACGCTGCATAGGATTTTGGTTGCTCATCTCTTTAACTCATGAATAATTTTTGCATGTGAAGTGTGACATTGGGTGGAATTTATATCTATGTGATGTAATATACATAATGACTACATATTCATAGATTTCCCTTCGATAATGCCAATGAAGAGATGAATAGCTAACACTTGGTAGTTGCATGGGATAAGTGTCATAAAGCATACATGTAGCTAATAACCTGCATTTTCTATATATTTTATATAACTAGATATTATATATAATATAATTATATTATATAATATTACTAATAATTACAAATATATTATATTATAATATTAAAACTTATTATATAATATAACGTTCTATTATAATTATAAATATATATTGAAATATTAATATCTATATTTATATTATTATAAACTAATATCTATATTTGTATTATTATAATAAAAACATAATATATATTAATATTCAAATAATAATAATATTTTTATTGTATATTTTGATAGAATTGTCCAAGATCCAACTGATAGAATCGAACACACGAACTGCAAATGCAAAGCAAATGAAAATAGAACTTCATTGTTGAGACTAAAATCAAAATAGAGTAGAATTATAATAATATTGCATTCATAACTCATTGAAAATATCTTAGATGAGAGGAATATTTATAGGTACAATGGAGGCATAAAGCCAATAATTTGGTAATGTAAACACAAGACAATTGTCAAATGGTTTGTGTGTTCCATGTGTAATATGTCAATATTGGTGTATAAATGTCAAAGACATCCTCACCTATCACTTTGACACAATTTTTATATGTGCATGTGCACATTAATTACCTCATTATTACACCTACATGACCTCAATATTACACCTAAAAAAGCTAAATACATGTGTAGGAATAATCCATAATAATAAATACATAGAAAAGAATGTCCTACACTAACACTCCCATAACTTAGGTGGATAAACAAAATTGGGTCTTGACAACATGGTCTAATGAGGTAACCAAGTACAATGCAACTCTCCCAAAGTGAAAGAAAAGGAGAAAACCCATAGTAAAAAACTCTCCTCCAAAAAAGAGAAAAAAGAAGAGGACTAGAAGGGCCCCCTAAAGATGATGTTGATGTAGCCCATAACCCAAGATGGGTATGAAAGTAAATATACTTACTCTAAGTGAAGGGTTTGGTGAAGATATTAGTGATCTATTCCATAGTTTAGAAAAAAATGAGATCAATGACCTATCCATGAATGAGCTCTCGAATGAAGTGCATATGAATCTCAATGTGCTTGGTCCACTGATGTTGAATCAGATTCCTACAAATATAGAGGTGCTTTGGTTATCAAAAATGATGATTGTGGGTCACTTGAACTGTATACCAAAGTTAGTAAGAATCCCCTGAAGCTAAATAGCTTCAGTAGTCGCATTGATAGGCCGTCTGTATTCAACGTCAATAGATGATAAAGTAATATCATTTTGCTTCTTGATAGACCAACTAATTGGTCCTAAACTAAGTAAGAAACTATATCTTGAAGTAGACTTGTGATGTTGAATATCATTAGCCCAGTCTAAATCTATGTACCTAATTAAGTTAATATCAATGCCTACTCCATAGTGAATCTCAAAACTATGAGTACCTTGAATGTAGTGGATAATCCATTTGGCTACTTTCCAGTTTAGCTCATGCGATGTTTTCATAAACTTAGAGACCATGCCCACTACATATAAAATATCATGTCTAGTTGATTTAGATAGATGAGGCTACCAACTAGTTATCAATACAAGGTAACATCAACCAATGGATAAGAACACTCAGCCTCAAGTTTGACTCCAAAAAAAAGGGAGTCAGAGATGGCTTACAATCATCCATGTGAAATGATGAAATCAAATCAAGAGCATACTTAGATTGTGCAATGGTAATCCCTAAGTCAGATTGTGAAATCTCAATACCAAGGAAGCAATGCAATAAACCTAAGTTAGTCATGGAGAATCTATCATGCAGTGTAGTTTTTACTACTACAATGGAGGATGAATAACTCCCTATGATCAATAGGTCATCCACATATAGAACTAGAATCAAGAGTGAATTATCCTACTACAAGATGTAGACATTTAGATGAGAATTGCATCTAATGAAACCAACTATGAGAAGAAATGAATCCATCTTGGCATACCAAGCCTGGGGCTTGTTTGAGGCCATAGATAGATCTTTGATGTTTACACACTAAGAAAGAATCTTCCACAAATCCTTGTGGCTGCTCCATATATATCTCCTTCTCAAGGTCACTATGAAGAAAGGCATTCTTCACATCTATCTGATGAACATCCCAATGATAATTTGTGGAAATGTAAAGAGTGCTTCAAATAAAATTCATTTTAGTAATTAGAGTAAATGTTTCAGTATAGTCTACACCAAGAAATTGTGAAAATCCTTTTTTTACCAATCATTCTTTGAACTTATCCATTGACCCATCTGCTACAATTTTTTTTTTTGATAGATCCACCTACATCGAATAAGTTTTTTTCCCTTAGGAAGGGGTACTAGATCTCAAGTGTGGTTCCTAATTAAGGAACTATATTCTTCATTCATAATTGTATCCCACTCAAGAATGCTAGATGCCTCATGAAATGACTGTGGATCAAAAGTAAAAGCAATGGAAACATGTGGAACACCTTGAAATTGTGAACGAGTTCATCTGACATCTGATGGATCCCCAACCCAATCAGTTGCACTCTGTAGATTATTTATGGCCCAAAAAGAACCCAAAGTTAGAGAATCAAGAGGAGATTATTCAAATTTAGAAATGTGACTATGAATGGAATGAGGTGAATCTATATCACTATCTTCATCATCTAAATTGGAAGAAGAATCTTCATCAACAAGTATCTAATTTGGATGATTTGAATCATTTGAACTATCATCATATCCTAGAGAGTCCAAAGAGGAGGGAGAAGTATCGAGTGTGGAGTCTAATGCACCCTCTTGAAAGCATACACTCCTCTCAACGAACATCTCATATATGGTAAGATGAAAAATCCTATATCCCTTAACACCTTCTACATACCCAACAAATATGTAAGTCCTACTCTGACGTTCCATGGCCTTACATTTATTCTTAGGAATGTGAGCCATAGCTTGAGATCTAAATGCCCTAAAGTGATCAAATTAAAGTTTTTGATTTCTCTAAGCTATATGAGAAACATGATTTTGGATATAGCAATCACAATTAATGGCTTCTGCCCAATATTGTGGTGTAAGTGATTTGGAGTGTATCATATAGTTTTCCATTTACTTCAAATATCTATTCTTACATTCTAAAACACCATTCTACTGAAGATTATATGGAACTATTCATTGTAGATCAATCCCTTCTAAAGTATAGAATTGATCAAAGCAATGACTAACATACTCACCACCATTATCAAAGCATAAAATCCTAATGGTTTTCCCTAACTATTTCTCAACAAGAGCCTTAAAATCCTTAAAAGTGTCAAAGACCTCAAACTTTTGTTGCATAAAATACACCCAACTATACCTAGAGAACTCAACTATGAAGGTAAGCATGTACCTAGCCCTATTGAATGAAGGCTTTCAAAATGGTCCAAAAATATCACTGTGAATTAGATCCAAAATTTGAGTGGATCTCCATGATTTGCCTTTGTCATATCTCTTTAGGATGTTTACCTAGCATGCAATCTTCACAAACAGCATCATAAAAATGAACATGAGGCAACCCTATTACCATATCTTGTCAACTAAGTTGTTTTAAGTAGCAATAGTTTAGATGGCCAAATTGCTCATGCCATAGTTTACTCACCCCATCAAAATGAGTGAGTAATGCAGTAAAAGGGTAATCAATAGCAAAATTTGAGAAGGTGTACAACCTTGATTGGTGATTTGCTTTTCCAATGTCCAATATAGTATTACTATGCAACTCCTTAATGACAACAGAATCTGGAGTAAACTCAACTTCTTTGCTTGATCCAATGTGGGTGATTTGATAAATAGATAGGAGATTAGTTGATAGTGATGGAACACATAAGACATTTTTGAATGTTTCATCATTAATTTCAATAGATCCTCTCCCACAAACTTCAATAGAAGTTTCATCACCTATCATAATAGATGGCATAGAACATGGCTCTAAGGATGATTATAAGTCTTGTGAAGAAGCCATGTGATGTGAGGCACCAGAATCAATCACCCACATTAATGACTGAGATGCAAATGCAACAAAGGCCTTTCCCTTACCTTTTCCCTTAATAATTTCTTTTGCCGTAGAAGACTCCTATGCTGATGAGCTTGATTTGATTGAATTAGGGACATTGATGTTGTTTTTCTCAAGCATCTTTTTTATATGATCAATCTATTTATTTATACATTTTGTTTCATCATGCCTAGTTATATTACAATAGGCATATGTGATCCTCTCTTTCTTGGGTTTCCCACCTGAAGAGGAGGACTCATATGATATTTTTGGCTTAGTATCTTATTTTTGACCGTTTTGTTGCTCTTAGTTCTTCTTATTTTGTTTCTTCTCTTTATTAATTGAAGTCTTTGATTTGTCATGAATCAACAAAGCATGTTATTTAGAGAACTTCAATGTACCCATTTGGATGAGCTTGTCTTGCTCTCTATTTAATTCTTTGGCAAAATCATCTAAGGATGGCATACTCCATGCAGTTCCTAGGGCACATTTTGTAGCATAAAAGGTAGAGACAAAAACTGAGTAATCAGGACCTAACTTGAAAAGAATATAGAGGATCAATTGTTCATCATTTTTATCTATGCCACACAATTTTAATTGCAACCTAAGTGATTTAATTTGGTGAAAAAGTCTTCTATAGTGTTAAAACTTCCTAGACTTAAACTAATGAGCTCATTTTCTAGCTCATGACCCCTCATTACATCCTAGTTACCAAAGAGTTGTTCCAGATCTCATGTGTGGATTTAGTAGATTTAATGTGAAAGAGTAAGTTAGGAGAAATTAAAAAATAGAAAAGACCATATGATTCATCACACTTATTATACCACTTAATTTTATCTGCACCAAGTTCTAGTTTAATTTTCATATTCATGGTTATCTTGTGTAAACCTTTACTTCTTAGAAAAATATGTACTTTAAATTTTTAGTCATGATAATTGAATGAAGTGAGAAGTGGAACCAAATTATGATCCATGATGCAGTGCAAGTAGAAACTAAATGATCAATAGAGAAGGCAAGACACAAAATAACCCCCCCAAAAACTATCAGAAAGAACTCCGCCTGCACCCCTTACCCCCCAACGCCCCGCCCCCCCTGCCCCGAATTAGAAAGGTTTAGCACTTTATGTTTTACTGCATATATAATCAACACTTTAGTGTGAATACAATTGGCACTTTATGATTTAGTGTGTATAAAATCACACATTAGTGCATATACAATGGGCACCAAATTTTTTACACAATAAAGCCCATCAAATCTTAAGATATCGTGTAGGGCCAAAAACAGCCATAAACATGAGTATAGAGTTGATTCTTGAAGTTTCAACTCATGTAACAAGGATAGATGATGCATATAATGAAAACAAGATACTACATAGTAGGTTTGCAATCAAATATAATAAATTTTAGGTACAAATCTACATAATAAATCACAAAGCTATAACCAATGTTGTCAAAGTGCACAATTTGGTGTAGTATTCACCATCGCACAATACACATAGCAACAAGATGACCATATAAAGTTATTAAATTCACAATACATTGTAGTATTTACTATCATGCAATAAACACAACAACGAAGTGATTGACATAGAAAAGAGTGAAATCTTTACATTAAAGGCATAAATAATAATGCATACTCATAAAAATGGACGTCAGACTCAACTGAAAATGCGTTCATAAATGAGAAATCTATGTAATGATTATATTAGTGATAGTGCAAGATCACAAAAATTAGACGTCGGGCTCAATCGAAAATGCATCCATGAGGAGAACAAGAGTGTGAAATTATGGGTCAAGCAAAGGAGAGGAGAATTTTTATTTTGCTTATGAGGGGGTTTGACTGCCTACCAAAACTAGACCTCACCATTCATCTTCATGAGATAGAATGAATGTTAAAAAATAATGATCAATAACTCCTTACAATATGATTTCCCACAATAATATTATTTTATTAAAAAAAATTTTAAAAAGGTAATTTTTACAATTTTTTAAATAGTACCATAGTCAGTAAAATTGTGACAACTTTCACAATTCTTAATGAAATTATAAATTTCAAAATGATCCAAAAAGAGGAAATAAAGGAGTACAGAACCCAAAAAAAAATTTGAGCGATTATTTACTAGTTTATCACAATTGGAAAAAGACCCGTCATTTTTATCAAAAAAATGAATTTGCAAAAAAAACTTTCTTGTAGATCTTGCCTCCTTATCAAAAAATGATTTAATATTTTATACAACCATATTGAATGCTTTTTCTAGATCTAAAAAAGTTAATTATATATCCAATACAGTTGAAATACTTGAAAATACTGATGAAGTTCACTAATTAGAGAAGAAAGAACTATAGATGATACACATAGATCTACAGGATTCTCTTTTACAATCTCAGTTAGAATACAAACTTTGAAAAATACTCAATATTTCAATAAATTAACAACAAAATAGTGTTTGTTACTGTAAAATAGCTCTGATACCATGATAGAATTATCCAAGATCTAACTGATAGAATTGAACATATGAACTGTAAATGCAAAGTAAATAGAAATACAACTCTATTGTTGAGACTAAAATAAAAATAAAGTATAATTATAATAATATTACATTTATAACTCATTGAAAATAGCTTAGATAAGAGGCATATTTATAGGTACAATAGAGGCATAGAACCAATACATTTGGCAATGCAAACACAAGATAATTACCAAATGGTTTGTGTGTTCCATGTGTAATATGCCAATATTGGTGGGTAAATGTCAAGGATATCCTCACCCATTAATTTGATTGCAATTTTTACATATGCATGTGCACATTAATAACCTCATTATAACACCTATGTGACCTCAATATTACACTTAATCAAGCTAAATACATGTGTCGAAATAATCTATAATAATAAATGGAAAATAATATCTTACACTAACATATTTAATTACATATATTATTAATAATATACACTATTATATTAAAAAGTAACATATATATTATTAATATATAATAATATTTTTTTATATATTATAATAACGTTTGATAATATTATAATTATTAATATATAATATATTTATCTATATAATATATTATATACTATTATTATATATTATATGTATTTCTAGTATATACAAATATAAATTCTTGAAACTCAATGTCTTGTCCCCACATCAACAACATTACATCGTTGATTTGATCTGCACATGAGACGTGGAGCCCTGTCATTAGCAAATTAGATCTCATAATGTCCTTGTCCACCATTGGCAATAGAAAATGGCCAATCAAAGATGTTGACTCCCTGTAAGTTGTGTACCCCTTTACAATGGGTGTAGGTCATGTAAACCCATTAACTACCTTGAATCTAGGATTGACATATGATATGAGCCCTTTGGTGTGCACTACCACCTCCAATACACCATTGTTGCTGCTCACCATCATCATTCAACTCAACTTAAAATATTTTACCACTTGCATGTTTGGTATGGCTTTGTCTTTCCCTACTATTTTATCATTTCTTAAGTTCACTATGAAACATAACATCTCCTCCCCACAAAACACATTTCCATGTTGTGTGAAGAAATGCACAACCTCATTTGCCACTATCACTTCCACCATAAATATAAAAGTATTGTTGCTTAACCCTTCATAAAAATAACTTAGATGGGGTCAATGGTCGTATCAATTTACACTCCCTCGCTTTACAAAATCTCAATTTTTGGAAAAAATATTACATCCATTCCACTGATTTGAATTTGATATGGATCCGCGTCCAATGTGAAAATTAGTGTTGCATTATCATTGATGTCGGGACAAGACATTGACAACCTAGATTCTATCTTATAGATTCAATTCATCCATGTTTCCACTATATTATCACCTAATCAATTGTATTAGGATTAAGAATATACAAAAATACCATACATAGAACCAGAAAGGGAAAGGCCATACAAAACATGAAAACAATGAAATATTTTAACTTGAGTTGTGTGGTGATGGTGGGGGGTAATGACAGGGTATTTCAAGTGATATCATACACTAGGGGGCCTATTTAACAATACAATATTGTATAATATAATAATAAAATATAATATTAGCTTCAAAAAACATATTACCATTTGGAAGACAAACATATTTCTCTACAGTAACATATGATAATAGTTATCCCATATAATTTACACCTACACATGTGACTACGTTAAGTTGTAAATTGACATGTCAATGTAATAGTGGTGTAGAATGATATGTGTTAGTTATATCAAACCAAGGTGGAAACATATTCTATTATAAGTTTTCTATTGTCAAGGATGGATGAGGACATCATGAGAGACAATTTAATTATAGTAGGGTTCCATGTCTCATGTGTAGCTCGAATCAACAATGCAATACCTTTAATGCCAGTACAATACATTAAGGTCGTAGAGTCTATCTTGTTGCTTCCATTCATCCATATTGTAATATTTCAAGGTGAGTGAGGGGGTGATGATGAGGACTAGTGAGAGTATCTTAGGTTAAATTGTACCATATAGGGCCCATATTGTGCAACATACCTAGATTTAGGGTAATTATTGAATATACATGCCCAATACCCATTGCAAAGGGGTTTGTTGTATGCATGGTAGTGACATCCTTAATTTGAAATTTTATATTGTCAATGGTGGATGAGAACATCATGAGATATGATTTGATTACAACAAGGATCCACATTCGATGTGTAAATTGAATTAGTGTTGTAATGTTGTTGATGGTGGGAGAAGACATTGAGTTCCCATATTCTATCTTGTAGCTTACATTTGTCCATGCTACCAATATATTGATAACTGCAGCAATTAAATCAAGATTAAGAAAATACAAAAGTTCCATACTCAAACCTTTAGAACAAAAGGTGGCCAAAATTGGATATTATATCCATAAGCATGTCATTTATCTTTGCTAGTAAAAAACCATAACATTTAAGGGAGCACTAGATAGGAAACATATGTTTTGGAAGGATTATTAAAATAAATATCAGATTAGTGTGGCTTAACACTTCATTTAAAAAATATGAGATGGGGGAAGCAGTGATGAGTTTCAAGTGATGTACAATTATTGATTTACCCTCTTTTTATTTACAAAACCCTACTTTACCAAAATATAAAATTACATCCCTTTCAACATAACTTATGTTCTTCAGTATGACAGCTGCAACCTCTATGGAGAAAACTATAACAGATTATGTGGTTCCTAATATTAGATAGACCATATTGCCATAGCACTTGGAGAGAGTATATAGATACTAGTGGAGATTTGAACCTAGGTCCATCAAATTACCTGAAATTAGCAATGTTTGTGTTCCTAGTGACAATCTTATCTTTCCTCCATTCACCAAATAAGACAAATGATCACTACCATTACAAATAAAATAGTTGTTGAACTCGAGACCTAATTAACTATGAGGAACAATCTAGCTATGAATGGGTGGGATAATAATTGTAAAGTCAAATGCATCTGACAAGGCATTAAGGTCTTTATTAAAAAATAGTTAGATATTGACATCCATGAATATATGTTTCATGGTATACTTTCGATTTGTAATATCGGAGGGTGACAATTACCTTTAAACCAATATTAAATAGTTAATATGTAAGTATCAATTTAATCTATGTCCTTTCTAGATATAAACAATTAAACAAACCTAAAAAAATCTAAAAATCAAAGAGAAATCCTATGTGGGATAACTTATACTTTAGGGCATCTACTAGTAAATATAAAATGTTAATGGGCATGTGAATTATTGTGAACAAATGTATATAAAAAATGTTATATCTCACATTCTAAATAATACATAATATAAAGTTTTAATAAATTAATAGATTTTTATCAGTGAATAACTTTTTAGTCAAGCTTATAAATGTACTTATTAAATTTTTATTTTTTATTTATTTTTTTAATTATTATTAAAAGTCAACTTTGTCAAGTTAATTAAAGAAAATAATTAAATCTGAGGCTAATATAGTGGGGGAACTTCTATAGATTATTCTCATAAGAGAAAAGAAATAGACTATTCATTTTATGTCAGACAGGACCAAAAAATAGCAATTAACTACGAGGAAGTTAGTGAGGCCGTAGCTTGTGGCGAGATAGTGCAAGGGAACGAAGGCCTGTTCGCCACGATCCATTTCTGGTTGGCATGCCCATTGCATTCTGTGACCTTGAGGGAGTTTGAAGTTACAGGGTCAAGCTGCAGGCATAGGATAGCAATGCTCTTCCCATCCATTGCACCTCTTTTGTAGTATCATCAATGTGGGCTATTAAATCAGGTGCTTAATATGGATGTATTGTTTTATTGTTGCAGCAAGAACACTGTTGGACAATATGAAATCCAAACTGCTCTCACTCTTCCTATTCTCTATCATCTGCTTCATGGAATTTATGTTTCTGATCTAAATTCAACATCATTTCTCCTGGAGCAGACATGTATATTTATTTCCCATATACAGACAAGAAACAACGACGAGCAGACATGTATATTTATTTCCCATATACAGACAAGAAACAACGACTTACCGCTTCGTGTGGTCTAATTGAAAAAGTCTTATTTAGTCCTAAACAGATAGCTAAGCATGTGTGAGTGATAATTATTCACCAAGGGAAAAAAGTTGAGGCATCTCCTACTTCTTCCTCCCAAGACCTTTGAAGTTAGATCTGCCTCAGCTCTGCATCAGCCCCATTTTTACTAAATTAGAATACTAAAATAGAATGACCCAATTGGTTCGATTTGGGAAAAAAAGAAAAGTAAAAATTGGAATCAAAATTTGTATAGGTGTAGGAAGAAGCCAAAGCTGATAAATAACTCACTAAGAATGCAATAGAGGCTTCTCAGAATGTTTGTAGAGCTTGCAAAATATTGGAGTGGGACTACAACCAATTGTAGGGTACGACAACATGGGTTGCTTCACTGTCTATGTCCACTCCAGTGCAGCCCAACCCAGCGTCATAAACAATACCCTTGACTTTAAAAGCCTTTTTTCCATTTGATTTGCCTCATTCTAAACTGGTCATGCCCTAACTTCCAAATCTACTTCTACACACAGCTGGGGAAAGGTTATGGTATGATCGAGAGCAAAATTACAAAAACAAATTGAGATGATTAATGATGGATCAACGTGTTCGTGTAGATGAGCATATGAACCGGTCATGATGAGGCAACAGAAAAGGTTGATGGCTCCCATTGTTAAAACCATTCGCTGAGAAGCACGGAAAGAAAACCAGTCATGAAAAGGAACATTGAATGAGAAATTAAGGAAAACCCCAACTAATTTCCATAGAATCTCCTATTCCGCTCCCTCCCCCCATCTCGAAATAATGGCCTAAAGAATGGAAAGGGAAATGTTAACGTGCCATCAAACTATTCACCTTTCTACTACGTGTGATCTAGATGTTAAACATGCACGACCTTTTACGGCATCATTTCATTTATACGTTTTATAAAATAATAATAAATATAATATTATCGAATATTATAAATTAATATTATATTATAAAATTAATTTAAAATATATATATATATAAATAAAATTCAATAATATTATATTATATTATTATTGTTATATATTATATTATTATGATGTATGTAGATTTGATCTTATCTTGTATGTATGAAGTGTTAAGAAAAATTAATTTCATATTTTTGGTGGAGATGATGTTAGAAAATGAAGTTGTGTTTCTTTTTATGGTGTGCTAATGAGATGTGCGAAGAGGTGAGTTGGGTGTCGATAGCGTAGTGATGGTGAGGGGTAATGACAAAGTCTTTCAAGTTATATTGTTAGAGCAAAGTAATAACATATTTGAATATACATTCCCTGTTGTCAAGGGTGAACGAGGATGTTATGAGAGCCGATTTGTTTGCAATAGGGCTATACATCTCATGTATAGCTCAAAATAATGATGCAATGTTATTAATGTTGGGACAACACATTACTGTCCTATAGTCAATCTTGTAACTTCCACTCATTCACAATGCTAATATATTAACATCTAGATCACTTACATCAATGTTAAGAACACACAAAGACACCATAATCAAATCATTGAACAAAATGGCAAGGCCACACAAAATGTATTGGTCATTTTCTTTTGTCAAGGGTGGATGAGGACATCATGAGAGTTAATTGGATTGTGACAGGGCTCCATGTCTCATGTGCAACTCAAATCAATGATGTAATGTTGTTGATCATAGGACAAGATAATGAGGTCCTAGAGTCTATCTTGTAGCTCCCATGTCATGAGAGCTGATTTGATTGCAACAAGGATCCATATCTAATATGCCACTTAAACCTGTATTTACCTTTGAATGCTTTGCAATAATGAAAGAAAGTAAATATCTAAAAAAAAGAAAATCAGAGGAAAAAAGATTGACATAACTACCTCTTCCACACCATTCATAAGAACTCAGACTTTGTAATCAATGTTGTATACAATCAAAACAAAAAGAGATAGATATTTATAGCTATTGTTACAAACAATGCATTTTATATCTTCAACAATTTCATCATTAACATATATTATAAAAACCAATATAATATTAAAATAGAATGCTGATAAAATATAATTTTTATAATCTAAAATTTATAATAATAATAATAATAATAATAATAATAATAATAATAAAGTTATCAATGCATATAAAAATTATAATAAATATTATACAATATTTCAACAAAGATGATCAACGAAATTGACAATTGAAATACGCAACTTAAAATTAAAAAGACTTATAATATACTGAACAACAACTATAAACACTTAGTAAAAATAAAATAAAAATTAAATTATTTTATCATTACAACAAACCAAATCTGAACTACTTTTATTTAACCTCCATCTTTTCTTGCACCATGGGGATAACTGCTAATAATAAAAATATAATAAAAAACATCTTAAATTTTAGAGAGATTAAAGAGAAATTTATTCAATGCACTACCCCTTTAAAAGCCACATTGCCATCCAAAATTTAAAAAAGTCTTAAAAAGGTAGACGTGTGGTGCGGTGTGTGTCACCACGTGAGAGATAGGTGGCATAGCATGTAGTGTGTGTCATTGTTTTAGTCATTTGAGATGGGAAAATCACTACCTTTTTAAAAAATATTCATAAGAAGATATTCCATGCCATTCAGAGGCACACTGCTAGGTTTCAAATCACATTGTACTTCTTGGATAGAACAATCACAATGCATATATTCCATGCCATGGGCCGCATCTATGGCAATGTTCAAACATTCACTCGACCCCAATCTACAAACATCTTCTTTGATATTGTCAGCATCCAAATACTTTTCCAAGCCAATCTCTCATTGGGAAGCAAACTCAAAAACTAAAATTTAATGGGAAGTGCAACATCAACCTCTACTTTAACAAGTGTCATATTTGTATTGTTATGTAATACCAATTTTAGTTCAAAGAACATATGGGGTGTCTGATAGCCAAAGTTCTACGTTTTAACTACTAATAAGGAAATGTCCAAAGGATTTGGAAATATGTCCTCCCACAAGGATCTTTATTGTGATATTTTAGTCATCTAATGTTAATGCATGTAAATATAATGGTGAGATTGCTTGAGTAATAAAGTGATAGCCTTGTTTTAGGTATATATTATAAAGTGCAATGAGATAAATAAGATTGAGATAGTGGAACAAAACAACTATTAGACAATGTACAAGCAAGTCAAACTCTATGGGCAATAGTTGGGTCCACAAGGAAAGTTAAAGTGGGAAGGAGAGTTACGTGGCATCAAGTATTCTTTAAAATACAATAAAATCAATGGTGTATTTTATTGGAGGAATATTAGAACAAGTCTTGTAAATCTTTTATTCAATTTTATTTAGTGTTATGAAAATAAAATATTTTGATTTATATGATAGAGATGGTTAAGTAATGGGATTTGACATTTGAAACTATTTTATATATGATTTCAGATAGTTTACATTATGAAGGTGGAGAATTCGAAGGTTTGTTTCTCTAATTCCTCATAATTGTGAACAACTAGTGATCACCTAGTGATCTTCTTAGAAGCTCTCCTAAAATAAATAAGTGTTTACTAAGCAGTAGGCAACATTCTTTTTAATATAAATTTGAATATGTTTTTTGTACTCGAAATAGAAGATATATGTTTTTTATCATACTATATGTCACACTAAAAGAAAAAGAGTATATTATGATTATATTAGTGTTTGGAAATGACTGAAGTTGGTGATTCATAGAACTTTAAAGTACAACTTGTTAAGATACTCCTACAAGAGGATGTCTAATAGCAGCATATTAAATATCAAAATGACACGCTGGTGTATAAGCCTCAAAGTTATAAACTGATATAATCTTAGTGCTCCATTAAAGTCTTCATAACTTTAGTACATTCACATATTACATAGGAATTTGAGCATGATTTATTTTTGAGAAAATTTCAATTAATTGCTAAATCTTTTGATCTATTATTTTATATGGAGGCAATTCTTATAATGAATATGTGTTTCAAACATTATTTCAATATTACATAAAGGTATAGTTTAGTTAAAATTATTTGTACCAAGTAGTCTGATAGACTATGGTGGGTTATTGGTTTTGAGGGGTTGTAATGTGACTAAACCTTAGTATTGTAAAAAAATGATAATTATAGGCATAAGCATGATGGGGTCAAAGTATACTTTCATTTTTCTCAATCTATTTTCTTAATTATTTGCTTTATTCTTACATATAACATTTATTGAGGCTCCTATTAATGTGTATTTAATGTCTCGACCTTGTTTTATGTGAACAAAATTCTATGTATATGTTGATGTCCTTGATGGATATGAAATTACATTTTGTCAAATATAAGAATTATTATATATTATACTTTCCCCTCTTGCTATGATGTTACTATAATTTTAGTATTCAAACATAGATCGTACACATTGTAATACTAATTATAGGTAATTTTGGAAGTTTAATAGGTTGTAAGTTTTATATTTTGAGTACTTTTTGTGGTATTATATTGTCACAAGTTATCTATTCACTATGTGGTTTTGTAAGCACATTTCGTATAGTGTCACTTTTTTATTATTTTTAGAATATTGGAGATCTTGTTTGGAAAGTGAAAATTTGGCACAATTTTGTTGTGTTATGCTTTTTGAATTGTTACATCTATATATATAAAGTATCTCATTGAAAATTTATTTTTATTACTTATTGAAATAAAATCACAAAATTCTTAGCCTTTATACAAGTTTATTGACATATTGTTTCTTCTCTTCAATTGACAATAGTGACTAATGTTGACAACTTCCTTTAAAAAATAAAATTTGTATGAATTAGTTGACAATAGTGACCAATGTTGACAACTTCCTTTAAAAAAATAAAAATTGTATGAGAATTGAATGATTAAGACAGAGGACTTACATACAGTCAATTTAATGTGTTTGTCAATAATGGAATAATTACAAAAGCCATGGCCATTTCTTTTTACAACTGTAATGGAGATAATTTTGATAAAGAAGGTTTGATTAATATAGACAAGGTGGATATCAATAATAGAAAAATTACAAAAGCTATGACCATTTCTTTTTACAACTTCAATGGTGATAATTTTGATTAAATAAGGTTTGATTAATATAGACAAGGTGGCTTTTAACAAGTCTTTCCCAAAAAGCTACATTTAATTTTTTTTTTAAATATCATTCCATTTAGTGTACCTTTAAGATTATATGGGTGTTTTTAAATTTAGTTCAATAACTTTTGAAAAATAGAGATTAAAGGTGGAAGAATGAGAGATGTTTTGTAGAATACACGTAATTTGAGAAAATCTATTGAATTTTAATTTTTTATTCTTTATGCAAGTTTTCATTGGAAAACACTGAAAGGTACCAAAATAACACAAGTGAAGAGAAATTGGGTACCAAAATAACATAAGTGAAGAGAAATTGTTCCTAGTGAAAATAACTCAATCAAAAAATGCATCAATCTTGGCACTTACACTCTCTCTATGTATATGTTTGCAACCTTTTTCTTACCCATATTTGTTGTAAAGATTAACAAAGTTTAGTTTATTATATAAGTAGCATCATAGAAGTTCCCTAATGAAGTTTTTAAATATGAGTGGTCAAGTTCCAAATAATAGTATCTGAGAGAGATACTTACTATACAATTGTTGAACATAAATTTGTCTGACATATTTACATTTAAATGGACATGTATACTATATGGTATGATGATTTTTTCTTTATCCTTCACAATCCATGAGCTACAGTGAAGTCCTTCCTCCTAAGAAGTATGGGCTTTTTATTGTATAAATATAACTTATAATGTTTTAATAAGCATTGAAGCTTACATAGATTTTTCTTGAATGAGATTCTCTTATATACATAAGAATCCATCCAAATTAAAATATAACTTTGGATTAAAGGGCAATCTTTAGAATTAATGTGGACTCTGGAGTGATGTTGATCTATAATGTTATTAAAAATATAACTTATAGGTATGGATTATATCATTTTAGTTGCAAAAACTTTTAAAAATAGTGTTGATATTAACAATACGTCTTTTTTAATAACATAACAATTTTAATAAACTAGTGTTAAGTAATGTCTAATAATTGGTAATTCATAATAAATTTGAAGAATCTCCAATCACACCATAGTGGTAGACTGGAATTTCATAAACATGTATTGGGAATGTATCAAGTAAATATCAAATTTTGAAGATATAAATACAAAGTGGTGTTTGAGAGGATTAGATAGATTTTTATTTTATTTTTACATATGAGCAAAGAAAATAATTATATTTTGATTATTTTTTAAGTTTTTCCATCATTTGGACTCAAGTAAAGTATTCATATGGTTTTTCTTTCACTTAGGCATATGTTCCTTTTTGTAAAGTGAGACTAAACATACATACGATTGTTTGGAAAGGCTTACCCACGAACACTTAAGTGTAGGCAATACTTTTTAACTTAAATAGATAAATAACTTTGAAAAAGGTAGAGCTTGAAGCTTATCATTCTATAGTTGATGTATTGTGTCTTCATAGAGCTTTTATTAAGAAAAGAAATAAATAAGTTTAGAAATGATCAAAGTAGGTCAATAGAAGTGGAAATGTAAAACAAATTTAGAGTAGTCAAGAGGAGTTATCAAAGCACTTCCATATAATTAAAAATTATTCATGTTTTCAAATGAAAATAGATTTAGAGTAGTCAACAGGAGCTATCAAAGCACCTCCACATAATTAAAATTATCAATATTTACAAACGATTAAAATAGGCCAAAAGAAGTGAAAAAGTACAAACATTTCAAAGTATCCATGAGGAGCAATCAAGTCATCTCCAAATTAAAAACAATAAAAAATAAACTAAGGTATCATCGGTTCATGGAGAAATGTTGCTACATAATGAGGAGCACTCATGTGTTGAGACAAATAATCTCTATAATGATTATGGCCAGGGTTGCCAAATGTAGTGGATTTGTATGTTTTCACTATTTTAATGGTATTTTAAACTTGTTGAAATCAAACATTTATAAAACCATGGTTTCCGCAAATTTATCATTTCTTTTTAAAATATATTTAATTTTTTATTTAAAAATCCTAGTCATTATAAGTTTTTGTTCAGTTTTATTATTATTTATCTATTTTTTTAATATGCAATCATACTTAAGTAGATAAAATAAAAATGAATTTGGAGAATAAATTATTGAAATTAATATTAATTATATTTTTTAGACATATAACTTATCATATTTTTTAAAACCCATATTTTTCATCCATATTTTAGGTACACCATATGAAAGTTGCTACTTAATTATGGCAATGTAGCATTATTAATGACACTAAGCACTAACTACAAGAATTTTTTTTGAGGAATAAAAAATCAGATGTATTAGTTTATGTATATACATTAGAATAGTTCTTGTATGTCTCATTTCCAATGCAGTCTACTTCATCTTTAAATGCTACTTCATCATTTGTTGTTTAATTGTTTATCTTTGCTCTATTTACATCTATTACCAACACTTAAAGATGAACAGAGATAAAGAATAAAATCTTAGTTGAATCTCATTTACCTCCCCTATTGTTATGTGAGAAAATTCATTGAATCTCAATTTTTTATTGTTTATACACAAGTTTTCATTCAAAAACACTTAAAGGTACAAGAATAACACAAGTGAAGAGATATTGTTCCTGGAGAAAGTATCTCAATCGAAAAATGCAGCTATCCCAACACTTAACCTCTCTTTATGTACATGTTTGCAACTTTTTTCCTTCCCTTATCTATTTGACTTGTTATAAATTTTAACTTGTTACATAAGTAGCATCATAAAAGTTATCCAATAAAGCTTAAAGATGAGTGGTCAAGTTCCAAATAATTGTGTCTAAGAGAGATACTTACTATACAATCATTGATAAAAGCTACATTGTATACTATATGGTATGACACACCTTTTGTTCCATCCTTCACAATCCATGCTTTAGTAAAGTCCTTCCTCCTAGGAGGTTTGGGCTTTTCATTGTTGAAATATATGTTTCAATGACATAATGAGCATTGAAGCTTTACATAGAAATTTATTGATTGAGATTCTTTCACATACATGATAAGAATCTATCCAAATTAAAATATAGCTTTTGATGGAAGGGCAATATTTAGGAATAATGTGGACTCTGGAGTGAGTGTTGATTTGTAATGTTATTGAAATATATCTTTTAGTTGAGTATATCATTTTAGTTATAGAAACTTTAAATTTTAATGTTGATATTAAGAATACATACGAATCTTTTTTAATAGCACAATAATTTTAATAAACTAATGTCAAGTAATGTTTGGTAATCAGTAACTCTTTGTGAATTAGGATGATCTCTTCAGGAACACCATAGTTGTAGACTTGAATTTCATAAACTTGTACTGGGAAAGGTATCAAGTACTTTAAAGATCTAAATATGATGTGGTGTTTGAGAGGATTAGATAGATTAAATTTTTTTTAGCAAGCAAAGAAAATAATTATATTTTGATTCTTTTTATAGTTTTCCTTTTATTGGATTCAAGTTAAAGTATTCTTCGCCCCCCCCCCCCCCCCCCCCCTCAAAATGCTCAAGTGGAGGCAATACTTTTAAGTTACATGGATAAGTAAAGTTAAAGTATTCTTTTTATAGTTTTCCTCCAAATGTTCAAGTCGAGGCAATAATTTTAAGTTACATTAATAAGTAACTCTGAAAAAGGTAGAGTTTGTAGCTTATCATTCTATAGTCAAGGTATTGTGTCTTCATAGATCTTGTATTAAGAAAAAAATAATAATAATAATAAGTTTAAAAATGACAAAAGTAGGTGAATAGAAGTGAAAAAGTACAACAAAATTAGAGTTGTCAAGAGGAAGTATCCAAACATCTCTACATAAGAAAAAAAATTACTAAAAATTATCCATATTTATAAATGACAAAGTAGATCAATAAAAGTGAAAAAGTACAACAAATTTAAAGTAGCCATAGGGGATGATCAAAGCATCTACAAATAACAAAAATAAATTAAAAAATAATAATTTCTCCTCACTTTTTGGAGAAACACTCCTACATAATGAGGACGACTCATGTTGAGACAAATAATCCCTACAATGATTACAGCCATGTTTACCAAATGGAATGGATTTGTATTATTTCACCAATTTTTACAATATTTTAAACTCGTTGAAAATATAAATCTTATAAAACCATGGTTTTCTTAATTGTGTCATTTCTTTTATGAATATTTACAAATTTTATTTTGTATTTAAAATTCCTTGTCATTATAAATTTATTTTCAGTTTTATTATTGTTTATTTAATTTTTTAAGAAAATGTAATCATACATAAATAATTAAAATAATATATTTTGAAAAATATATTAATAGAATTAATATTAATTATAGTTTTTAAATATATAACTTATTATGTACTTTTTTATAACCTTTATTTTTTTAATAACCTTTATTTTTTCCCATATTTAAGTTGGCTGTATTTAATGTTCCATATCAAAGTTACTACCTTAATTACGGCAATGTGCCAATGACTACAAGAATTTTTTTGTCGAGGAATTAAAAATCAGATGTATTAGAATTTAGTTTATGTTTATACATTAGAATAGTTCGTGTGTCTCGTTTCCAATAGTCTCTACTTCATCTTTAAATGCTCATTCATCTTTATTTGTTTAATTGTTTATCTCCACTCTATTTACATCCTTTATCTGCCTTTCAGGTGGTCTTGGCAGCTTCTATCACTAGGACCGGGAACGAATTGCATGAGATTTCTATTCTGGAATTGTTTTATTGAGATGTGGGATTATATTGCATCCCTGATTTTTATGGGCATTGGTAATGTCTGATCTGTTGTGATAAACAGTTGGCTTCAAGACAGTTAATGGATATGAGTAGACTTATGATTGAACGATTGCCATCTGCTTTACATTATCTGGTTTTGGGAGTAGCAAACAACCTACTTATGAGGAGGTAGAAATATTTTGCCAGTATGCCAGCCAATGGAATATCTATTTTTTTCTTCTTGTTATCAAGTTGGCTTTCTCATCACCTTATAGCTTGTTAATTGCATTTCCTTTATTTTGACAATTACCTTTTTTTGGGGTCTTATTAGAACTACTTGTTCTTTTCATTCCAGCTAATTAATATTCAATCAGGCCTTTGAAACCATGAAAGTTTTCATTTATGAATTTATATCCAGATATTTGAGTTATATCTTGGATGACAACTTTTTCGTTGATAGGAATCAACCCATAAATAAGTACATATTGTTTTGGGCTCTTACACCAATAACACTCTTTGATTACATTATCTATGCAAGACTATTTTCCTGTGTGGAAAAAGAATCGGAAAGTTTCAAGGTGAGTTGGCGTTGATGAAATGTAAGTAAATGCAATGCAAAATGTGTTTATAAGACGTGAATTATTGCCATCTTGTCATTGTTCTAAATTTGGTGAGATAGTTTTCATGTGACAAATATAAAGTTTACAGCACATATTGTCTCTTGAGTCTTTGACAAATGAACTCGCGAATTACTTTTCGAGTCATTTACAATTGTTTTTATTTTTTAAAGTTATGGCGGGATCCTCGGATGCTGCTTCATTGATTACTAGTAAGCAAATGCTTAATAAACCGTAGACTTCGAGCCAACTTGACGAATATGATTCTGCTTTGAAGTACTATGACTTTGGAATGGACTAAGGCTTGTAAGTTCCAGCTTCTAGTTTGTTCTATCACTCCTTTACTCCCTCACTGCTTTAGGACTTGGATACTTAATTTTTTTAATTTATTAATATCAATCGACCGTGGGAGTTTTCCAGGCCTCATAATGCTCCATACATGTCATTCGCTGGATACACTAGGGCAGCTATTAGACAAATTCAGTGGATTCAAAATTTTGAAAATATATGCTCCCAATCTCAATTATACCTGAAGCTAATTATGTGCCCCTGCCAAATATTGACGGTGGACTGCCCTTAATTGGTTTTGAAAAAAACTATACTCAAATTGCAGCTAGATTCGTATGGGATTGTACAAGTAAACAACTGTCCGCTTGTATTGCCATGAAGTGTAATTGTTGTGCATCTCTCCAGGCATTATACGAGCATTACTTTCTCTGTGTAACTGAAGTTATAATTACCATCTTGGTTTTATAAGGCAGTAACAGATGAGATTGTAGCAAGACATAGCACCAGGGGAGGAGGTATCAAACATAACTTTCCAGATCTCAATGAAGTAAATGTTGACATTTAAAAAGAAATGAATGAAAAGGAGATGGTCATGCTAGTTAATGGCTACATTTAGTTCTTGGCCATTTTCTTTGTTCCAGAGCAATTTCAAGTTTAAGCCTGTGATCTTTTTCCCTTTTTTTTTTCTTTTTCATATGATATATTTTTTTTTACACCGGAGGCGTATTCATGGGCAGAGCCCGAACAAATTTTCGTCTAAACCATAATTAGCATTAATCACTTATCTAATCAAGCTTAATTAACGTTAAACACAGATTTGGAGACCAATGCAGGGTTGATATAAGCATTAACTTGAAATCAGAAAAAACAACCATCGCTGCTGCGTTGCCATTTGATATGGACTACTCTTATTATAAATGGCGTGTTAGTGTTTTCGGCAGACAAAGGGATATTGTGGTTTTGTTTCCTTCTCCTCTGTTTGGCAATTTTGCTGACAGAAATATTTTCTGTGTAATACAAAGGTTTGCAAAGGTTAAAATTTTGGTGTATCAGAATGAAGGTAATGGTGAAATTTTTGAAGGCAAAACTTTGTCATCGAAGTGCAGCCAACCAATGGGGTGAGTTTATCTGTTGTTTTTTTATTAGGGTATCATTTTAGTTAGGGTTCAATTACATCGATGTCTGATTGTTTGTGGTGCTAGCCAGAGATTGGAATGGTTAGGTTAAATCTTAGATGGAATTAATTGGGTTTGTTTTATTTAAATTTGCTTTCGTTTTGTATGGGTTTCTGAGTTGTAATTATATGTTGAAATCAGGGTTTATATAGCATTGTGGTTGTTTGTGATGTGTTTGAGATAACATGCAAAGGTTGCATTATTAGGTTAATGGATTCGTGGGATTTCTGTTTTTTGTTTTAAGGCTTTTTGTGAGAGGAGGGTTTTGATTTGGCTATGAGGTCGTGGGTTCGATTCACATGGGGTGTATATTGCATAAACGACCTGTTGGTGGGTGTCTCGATGCCCATGTTTTAAAAATTGCCATGAAGGGGAAACCTATTTTGTTATATCATGGAGTTAGAGATTGATGGCGATTTAATTGATTTAGCATTGTATTCTTGTGATCAGGGGTTGTAAGTTTGTGTCATCTTTAGCTGCCTCGGCCAAATAACTGTTCAATATACGTGACTTGGTTTTACTCCCTAAATTTTTATGGAAAAGAAAATAGCCTTTGTTTTGCGGCACTTGTTTGGAGATTGTTAGGTCTTGCATATAATTGGATATTTGCTATTTTAGCTTACTGTGCTGTCAAATTTTGTTTGACGTCAATGCAGTGTTGCATTGTTCGGTATCATCGATTACATTATTTAGCGTGTTCCATTAAACTAAACATTGCTGTATTATATTTATTGAGTTTTAGTTTACGTATAATTACATTATGATTGTTTAGATTGAGGGCGCACAATTCGCCACTAGATCCATCTGACAACTATATGTTCCTGATGAGTATGCTGATATCTTAAGTATCTTTGCATTCTGATTGTTTAGATTGAGGGCACACAATTAGCCAAGAGATCCATCTTACAACTATATGTTCCTGATCAGTATGCTGATGTCCTATCTTTAATATTTAGGGCCCATTTCAATGTGTAGAAATACAACTAGTATTTTGTTACAATATTTTTTGGTTGTCGTTTGTAATGTTCAAATAATCTTCAATTCTCTGTTGCTATGTTTGAACTTGCTGCAATTTCAATAAACTTTACAGGGTACATCCAAAAAAAAATTTAAATTACTTTCTTCTTTAATAATGTTGACAAGTCATTTTTAAAACACAACTAATGAATACTGAGTACTTGATAGTTGAAGTAATGTTTTTTTCCTTGAAAACTAAGTACTTGATATAGTCGTAACTGAGCAATGTTTTTGGTCAAAGATAATTTTTCGTTACTGCCTATTTTTATATATATATTTTTTTATGACAGAAATAACTCTAGTCATCATAAGCGGGCCAACCGTGGAAAGGTTCTGATATATTCAAATGTTCCAAAATTTCCGTTGCAAAGTTTGAACTTGCTGTTATTTCAGAGTAAACTTTACAGGATATCTGAGAAACATCTTAATTCTAATTGCAACATCCAAGAAGCCTTAAAATTATTTTCTTATTCAGTGACAAGTCATTTTCAAAACACAACTAATTAATACTGAGTTTGAATAAAAGGTAGAATGTAGTGTTTCTTGCAAGTTGCAAACTATATGGATCAGAGGTATTATAGTAGATACTGCTTCGATATGGGACAAACACAAGGGGGGTCCAATGTTGCAAATATAAATGCAACCACTATAGAATTTATTCTTGTGAAGAAAGTTGTGAGAATAATATTACTCTTTCTTAGTTCTTGGAAGGATTGTATTCGGTGTGCTTCCTAACATAGTTAACAAGACGGGTGCTGCTTCTACATTCTATTATTATCTTAATGACTATTTACAACTTATTTTCATGAAGAATGTGGAAAATCATGTTCCAAGCATAATGAAGAATATTGTGCAGTCTTATTAGATATGGACTATTGTAATATAAGCATAATGAATAAACATAAAATCTAGCTATTTTTAATTTTAAGGTTTGCTGGGCTTGTTAGGACGTTGGGTCGTCTTTCTGATGTTTTGTACCAATGCTTTTTTCGCACCTAGAGCAGTTGTCTTTTTCTGATTGATTTTTATGTTTCAATTTACTGCATTTTTAAATGGCTTTGTAGTTGGAGTGGCATGAGGAATGCAGTTTTTAGTAGAAGACCTATTTACCGATTTTAGTAGTAATCTAATATAATGGTTTTTTTGATTTTCAGGTTGTGGATGTTACCATCTGAGCAGCAGTTATTGATTTATCAGGGGAAGGTGCTGAAGGATGACACCACCTTGGAGGAAAACAAAGTTACAGAGAATACTTTCCTTGTTTTTATGTCGCCTAAGGTAGTCTCTTCCTTTAGTTATTGATCCTTCACAAGAAGTTCTTATATTTTCAGAATATGCTGGAAAACCAGAAAATTTAGGTAAAGCTTGGCAAGACATGTCAATTCAATGTAGTGTTATTGGTTTTAAAAATTCATATTGTCAATGGGATCTTATTAACACGATCTGTAATCATGATTGTACTTTTGGTCATCCGTGCTGTTATGGGACTTTATTGTTTCAACTATAGTGTCCTTATTTGAATTGGCAATTTAAATTTATGCAAAATAAAGTGCTTGTTTGTCCTGTCCTTGTTATATGTTAGAATCAAGAGAGCATGCAAAAACAAGAACTGAAACAAATAAACAAGAACAGAACCCAATTGCTACTGCAATCTCTTGAAGAATAAGATTTTATTGATCTTTTTTTTTCCTTGCTTACAATGTTGTGCCCAAGGCGTCTTTAAATAGATTTGAATCCAAAAATAGCTGAAACTAAACTGATTGTTTAACTAATCATCTAACTGCTTAACTAACTAATTGTTAAGTGCTTAAACTAACTAATATCTAACTTTCAGTTAACTAACTGAATGTGAACTACTTCTTTAACAGTTTAACTAACTGTTTGATAACTAATTGTTCACTAACTGATTGTTCACTTCTGCATGCATGAGGAGTGGAGAAATTAACTCTTGTTCATCTTGAGTTTCTAACACTCCCCCTTAATTTCTACCACTTACAATTTTAGCATTTATAATGCCTAAATTTTGTCTCAAATAATCAAAGGTCTCTTTTGCTAATGCCTTTGTAAATATGTCTGCCAATTGATCTTCAGATTTGCAGAATTCCAGATGGATTTCTCCATTGTTCACTAACTCTCTGATAAAGTGAAATCTTGTATCAATGTGCTTGCTCCTCTTGTGAAACACAAAATTTTTTGATAATGCAATTGTTGATTTATTGTCAAAAAAGATTGGTGTTGACTCTTTCTGTGCTTGTAATAAATCTTTCAATATTCTTCTCATCCAAGTTGCTTGACATGTTGCTGATGTGGCTGCTAGATACTGTGCTTCAGCTGATGAAAGTGTCACTATAGGCTACTTTTTGGATGCCCATATGACCACACCTGTTCCTAAAAGAAAGGCATGTCCAGAAGTACTCTTCCTATCATCAACGTTCTCTGCAAAATCACTATCTATAAAACCAATCAAACTAAAATCGTTAGTTGTGGAATATAAAATTCCATATTCTGTAGTTCCTGCCACATATCTCAATATCCTTTTTCCAACTTGCCAATGTGAGTCTTTCGGTGACTCCATGAATTTTGAGATTAAACTAACCCCATACATGATATCTGGTCTAGTAGCTGTAAGATACATCAAACTACCAACTAGTCTTTTGAATGTTGTAGAATCAACATTGGACCCTTGGTCTTCTTTGCTAAGTTTGGTCCCTGTAGCAACTGGTGTAGGTGTTGGTTTACAATTCAGCATCTTAAATCTCCTTAACACATCTTTTGCATATTTAGTTTGATAGATAAAAAAAATTTTCTCTGATTGTACAATTTTTATACCCAAAAAATACTTCATTAATCTCAAATCTGTCATTTCAAATTCTTTCTTCATTGCTGATTTAAAAGTGTCTATAGACAAATTTTTAGTAAAAATCAAATCATTAACATATAAACACAAAATCAAAATCTGACCTTCTTTGTTGATTTTTGTGTACAAAGTAGGCTCACTATTGCTTCTGTTGAATCCATTGTTTATCATATAAGAATCAATCCTACTATACCATGCTCTTGGTGCTTGCTTGAGACCATAAAGTGTCTTCTTCAATCTGTAAACTTTTTTTTCATGTCTTTGTACTTCATAACTTGTGGGTTGTTTCACATATACTTCTTCATCTAGGAAACCATTCAAGAAAGCTGATTTTATATCCATTTGATATACATACCAATTATTTTGAGTAGCTATTGCTAAAACCATTCTAACAGTATCTAGTCTAGCAACTGGAGCAAATGTTTCATTATAATCAACTCCATGCTCTTATGCAAAACCTTTTGCAACTAACCTTGCCTTGTGTTTTTCAACATTTCCCTCTACATCAAATTTAGTCTTATAAACACATTTGACTCCAATACAATCCTTACCTTCAGGTAAATTAGTTAGATCCCATGTTTGATTTCTTTCAATAGCATTCAACTCTTCATCCATTGCTTTTAGCCAATGTTCTTCGTTAACTACTTCTTCATAATACATAGGATCATGAGTGAAAAGAGCAAAATTTGAAACCAAATTTAATTTCTCTTCTTCTTGATTATAAATCTCATTCAAATTTTTCATTTTCTTATCTTTCAATCTTGCTCTTAAAGTAGCAAGAGTCGGATCTAATTCATTACTTACTTGTGAATCTAGAGTAGGGTGACATGCATGACTAGATGGTTCACCTTATTCATACCTCCTAAGTGTTCTTATTGGAGTGTTTGTGCCTGCTTATGGAGAGGATTGTTCTCCTTGCAAATTTTGTTCTTCAGATTCTTCTTCATTTTGTGGAATTGGTGCTCCAATTGTGATGGTGCTACCATCCCATGCTTCTACTTCCTTAAATTCAACATCTCTGCTAATAATCACTTAGAAATAGGGTTATACAGCTTCTAAGCCTTTGACTCTTCACTATAGCCAATAAAAATGCATTTTTCACCTCTATCATTAAGTTTGCTTCTCAATTTAGATGGTATAAGAGAATATGCAACACAACCAAAAATTTTGAAATGATGTACACTATATTTCTTACCACTCCAGGCTTCTTGTAGAATTCGATCTCTAACACTCCTTATTGGGCTTCTATTCAGAATATGTTAGGTTGTGGAGCTAAAAGCTTCACTGATGCAAACATGAAGGAGGAGGTTGTTGAGTGTCACAGTCACCGGCGTCGGTTAGGCCAACTCACGTCGATCAAGTGTAGACAGGAAGTTGTCGACGACAATCAGAGATCGGCCGACGTCGATCACCTCTAGGTAGATAGGGACCAACGTCGGTCACCTGTGTGGATCAGAACTGCGAGTGTTACAGATAGTTTGTTAACAAATCGGTTGTTTGCATGTTGAAAGGCTAATTTTAGTCTTGAGTTGCAGATCTAATTATTATAATTAGGTGTCTAATTATTGTTTGCATGAGATCTATATAATAGACTCATGGGCTGTATTGTAATTTGTGCTAGAGAGTAAGAGAGCAAATATTAGCTCCTTCTATGTGTGAAGAGAGCATGGTGTGTTCCTCCTAGTGCCACAGTACCAAGTGTGGGTGCTGATTTGGAGAATCAAAAGGATTCTTCATGTATGTAGGATCTTGGTCAGCAGGTGTGCAAGGCCACATTTGGAGATTTACATGGTAAGTAAGATCATTGATCTACAGGTGTATGTGTGTGCATAGTCTAAGTTTGCAAGTGTGTAAAACCAGGTTGATCTGCAGGTGGCAGCAGAATCAAGGTGACAGCAACACAACAAAGAGCAAGATCAGGTGGGATCTACTTGGAGTACGGTGTGTACTCAGTTGGAGATCAAAGAGGAAGGCAAGGAAGTTCCTTCCATAAGTAAGATCATTTGAGTTACAGGTTGTTGCAAGTTCATGGGAGATCTACTTGGAGTACATTGAGTACTTGGAGTGCGTGGAGCACTTGTAGAGTGCGTGGAGCACTTGTGTACTGGCAGTAGTAGATGCTGACTGGTTGGAGGTGAACACCAACTCTATGTTTGAGTTGTGTGTTGAGACCGTAAGAGAAAAAGCTTTGAGGAAAGAATTACTATACACTTGAGGTGTGGGAAGCCTCTGAGAGATGTGAAGAAGAAGTGGCATCTTCTTTATTGTATTCTTTTCTGGATGAGTATTAATACAATTGGGTATTGTCTCTCATATTCTGTGCTGTTTCTAATTTTTAGTTACTTATTGCTTCTGATTAATTCCGCATATTCAGTTGCTTGTATATGGTAATCAATGGTGCTTCCACGAGTTCCTAACAGTTAGTGTCAGAGCCAAGTTGCAGGGAGCAGATTTTGTGTTTGGTTATAGGTCACTCTCAGGGGTTTTTGATTGAGTGAGAGTATAACAATGGCAGAAGAAAGTAAGCTACGAATGAAAGAATTGAATAGCACGAATGGTCAATTACAGTGTTATGGAAAGAAAGAGCAGGTAAAAAAATATTGTTGGTTGGTAAAAGATCAGCATGAAGAAACTGAAGAAGTAGATGTTGCAGGTGTTGTTGCACAAGATGCTCTGAGATATTTTTTGGATAAAGTTGAATCTTGGTTAATAGATTATGTTGCCTCTTTCCATGCAGCCCCAAGTAGAGGGGTTGGTGAGCCTTGTCATAGTATTGGCAAAGGGAAAGTGTTGATGAAATTGCAGGCAGCCAACACATGGGTGTTGAAGGAGGTCATGCAGGTCCCAGTCTTGAAGATACGGCTAATTACTTCAGGAAAGTTGGGTGATGAGAGATGCACAAAAACTCTCACAGCGGATGCACTTGAATTAGTATGTGGTAAGAAAGCAGGTACTCTATATACTTGCTTGTATTACTGATTCCACTTCTGTTGCATAGGTGTGGCTTTGTAGGCTTGGTCACATAAGTGAGAAGGGAATGGATATTCTTAAGTCAAAAGGGAAGAGTTCAGCTTTGGAGAGCATAGACTGAGATTTTTATGAACAGTGAGATGTTACAAGAAAAGATTGTGTTTATTGCAGGAAAAGAAAGACTGATGTATTTGATAAACTTAAGAACTGGAAAGCCTTGGTGTTTTTGGAGGAGATGACAGACAGAGATCAGTAGATGGGGCTGAATAACTCTAAGCAGGGCAGTTTGGACAGGGTTTTAATCCATGGAGAGCTCGCGAGTAAAAAGTCATCACTCACAGGCATACACAGGTACCGGCATCGGTCAAAGATAATCGACGTCGAACAAATAGATGTCGACGTCGGTCATGTGCAGACTAGAGAAGTCGGTGGTTTCAAGTAGGTGGAGACTGACGTCGGTAAGATAACCGGTGTCGGTGACCTGGACAATCGAATAGAACTGACGTCGATCAGATGCAGACTGTGTAGTGACCGAGGTCGATCACTGAGACAGATTTTGGGTGGACAGTAAGCTGTCAAAGAGTCTCAAACACCCATATGAAGGACTGAAAGGGTAAGTAAGCTTCAAATTTATTGTTCCTCTTCTTTATATTCATTGCTCACTGTAGAGCAGGAAGGATCCAAGAAACAGTGGGAGCATGGCATGAACAGGATGCAGAACCAAACAAGAGATTTGGTAGGGTTGCCAGCCGGTATGAAATCACTTAGATGAATGGATACCTTAGTTAAAGAATAGAGAGAATGGATATGTGAGACAGAAGGCCAGGTCATATGGTCTTGAAGAAGCTGCAGGACAGTGGTATAGATGACAAAGCAGGGTTTTAGTCAGTGTCAGTGTAACCATTGTGTTTGTCTTACCAGGTGGATGATGGTCGCAACATTACCCTGTTGTTGTATGTGGAGGATGAGCTTGGTGCAAGTTCAGACATACAGGGTTTTGCTGAGCTAAGGGTAAGGTTAGTTCAGTGGCATGTCATGAAGAATTTGGAGCAGCAAAATTCTTTGGCATGAGAGACATAAAAGATCACAGATTGGTTTTGTCTCCAGTGGGAGCTGATGTGAATCAGGTGTTGGCAAGGTTCAATACGCAAGATGCAAAACCAGAGCACACCAAGGGCTGGACAGTTCAGTGTCTGAAATCACATGAGGTCTGGTATAGACCTGAGTTTGCCCAAGCAGTGGGTGCTGTCAGAAAGTTTAGAGCAAATTCAGAAAAAAAAAAGCACTGAAGGGCAGTTCAGTGGATTCTCAGGTATCTGAGAGGGACCAATAGCAGGTCGACATGCTATGCAGGGTCAAGTTCTTTTCTACATGGGTTTGTAGATGCGAATGCGGTAGGTTATTTGAATGACAGGAGGTGCTCCATAGGTTGTGTGGTGGGTGGTCTTCAAGATTGATCTTGAAGAGAGATACAAGCTAGGAAACAGATTAGACGGGGTACAGATACAGGTACAGTGTAGCTATTTATCTCTAAGTAGAAGATTGTTAGGTTGTGGAGCTAAAAGCTTCACTGATGCAAATATGGAGGAGGAGGTTGCTGATTGTCACAGTCACCGGCGTCAGTCAGGCCAACTAACGTCGGTCAGGTGGAGACAGAAAGCTGTCGACGATGGTAAGAGATCGGCCAACGTCAGTCACCTCCAGGCAGACAGGGACCGACGTCGGTCGCCTGTGCGGATCAGAACTGCGAGTGTTACGGATAATTTGTTAATGAACTGATTGTTTGCATGTTGAAAGGCTAATTTTAGTCTTGAGTTGTGGATCTAATTATTGTAATTAGGTGTCTAATTATTGTTTGCATGAGATCTATATAATAGACTCATGGGTTGTATTGTAATTTGTGCTAGAGAGTAAGAGAGCAAATATTAGCTCCTTCTATGTGTGAAGAGAGCATGGTGTGTTCTTCCTAGTGCCACAGTACCAAGTGTGGGTGCTAGTTTGGAGAATCAAAAAGATTCTTCATGTATGTAGGATCTTGGTCAGCAGGTGTGCAAGGCCACGTTTGGAGATTTACATGGTAAGTAAGATCATTAATCTGCAGGTGTATGTGTGTGCATGGTCTAAGTTTGTAGGTGTGCAGAATCAAGTTGATCTGTAGATGGCAGTAGAATCAAGGTGATAGCAACACAATAGGGAGCAAGATTAGGTGGGATCTACTTGGAGTATGATGTGTACTCAGTTGGAGAGCAAAGAGGAAGGCAAGGAAGTTCTTTCCATAAGTAAGATCATTTGAGTTGCAAGTTGTTGCAAGTTCATGGGAGATCTACTTAGAGTACATTGAGTACTTGGAGTGCGTGGAGCACTTGTGGAGTGCATGGAGCACTTGTGTACTGGCAGTAGTGAATGCTGACTGGTTGGAGGTGAACACCAACTCTGTGTTTGAGTTGTGTGTTGGGACCATAAGAGAGAGAGCTTTGAGGAAATAATTACTGTACACTTGAGGTGTGAGAAGCCTCTGAGAGGTGTGAAGAAGTGGCATCTTTTTTATTGTATTCTTTTCTGAATGAGTATTAATACAATTGGGTATTGTCTCTCATATTCTGTGTTGTTTCTGATTTTTAATTACTTATTGCTTCTGGTTAATTCCACATATTCAGTTGCTTGTATATGGTAATCAATGGTGCTTCCATGGGTTCCTAACAGAATATACACTGCACATGGTACTACGTTTGCCCAATATTCATTTGACAAGTGTTTGGCCTTCAACATGCTTCTTGCCATCTCCATGATTGTTCTATTCTTTCTTTCTGCTACACTATTCTGCTGTGGTGTGTACCTTGTAGTCAATTGCCTTTTGATGCCATGATATCTACAAAAATCTTGAAATTGATTAGACATATATTCACCTCCTCTATCTGATCTAAGGACCTTGATATAACGGTCACTCTGCTTTTCAACCATTGCCTTGAATTCTTTAAACTTTTCAAAGGCTTCAAACTTATTTTTGAGAAAGTATACCAAAGTCTTTTTGCTAAAGTCATCAATGAAGGTTAGAAAATAAGTACTACCTCCAAATGATGGAGTTTGCATTGGTCCACATAAATCACTATGGACTAGCTCCAATATTACCTTAGCTGTTAGGTTGTGGAGCTAAAAGCTTCACTGATGCAAACAGAGGAGGAGGTTGCAGAGAGGTTGCTGAAGTGTCACAAACACCAGCGTCGGTCAGGCCAACCGATGTCGGCAGGATTAGACAGGAAGAGCAATCGATGTCAGTCATGGATCAGCCAGTGTCGGTCACCTCTAGGCAGACAGGGATTGACATCGGTCACCTGTGCGGTTCAAAATTGCAAGTTTTATGGGCAGTTAGTTAACGAACCAAGTGTTTGCATGTCAAGAGCCAATTTTAGACTAGAAGCTGCGGATCTAATTATTGTAATTAGATGTCTAATTATTGTTTGGATGAGATCTATTTAAGAGACTCATAGGCTGTATTGAAAAGTGTTCTAGTTTGAGTTGAGCAAAGTTAGCTCCTTCTGTGTGTGAGGTGAGCAAGGGTGTTCCTCCTAGTTCCACAGCAGTGCCAAGTGTGGGTGTTGGTTTTGGAGAATCAGAAGGGTTTTTCAAGTGTGTAGGATCTTGGTCAGTAGGGGTGCATGGCTACATTAAGATATCTACATGGGTAAGTAAGATCATTGATCTGTAGGTGTATGTGTGTGCATGATCTAAGTTTGCAGGTGTGCAGAACCAGATTGATTTGTAGGTGTGCAAAATCAAGGAGGACAGCAACACAACAGGGAGCAGGATCAGGTAGGATCTACTTAGAGTACAGTGTGTACTCAGAAAGAGAGTAAAGAGAAAGGCAAGGTGGTTCCTTCCATAAGTAAGATCGTTTGAGTTGCAGGTTATTGCAGGTTCAAGGGAGATCTACTTGAAGTATGATTGTGTACTTGTAGAGTGCGTGGAGCACTTGTAGAGTGCATGGAGCACTGGAGTACTGGCAGTAGTGGATACTGACTGGTTGGAGGTGAACACCAACTTTGTGTTTGAGTTGTGTGTTGGGACCATAAGAGAGAGCTTTGAGGAAAGATTTACTGTTTATGCCCTAGAGGTGTGGGAGCCCTAGAGGTGTGTAAGGAAGAAGAACTGTGGCAATATTTTTTGTTGTATTTCCTTCTGGAAGAGTTTTAATACAATTGTGTATTGTCTCTCATATTCTATGTTATTTCTAAATTCTAGTTACTTGTGTATTCTGGTTAATTTCTGCATGTTAAGTTGCTTGGTAATCAATTGTGTGCTTCCGTTATTTCCCAACAAAGTGGTATCAGAGCTTTTGGTTGGGTATCCAACAAGTGGTATCAAAGCTAAGGTTGTAGGGAGCATGTTTTGTGTTTGGTTACAGGTCACTCTTAAGGGTTTCTGATTGAGTGGGAGTAGAGCAATGGCAGAAGAAAGTAAGCTAAGAATGGAGGAATTGAAAAGCATGAATGGTCAATTACGGTCCTATGGAAAGAAAGAGCAGAGAAAAGAATATTGTTTATTGGTAGAAGATCAGCATGAAGGAACTGAAGAAGCAGATGTTGCAGGGGTTCTTGCACAAGATGCTCTGAGAGGTTTCTTAGATAAAGTAGAATCTTGTTTTATAGATTCTGTTGCCTCTTTCCATGCAGTCCAAAATAGAGTATCTTTTCATGGTAAGGTCTTTGGAGACTTTGGAAAGATTTATTTAGGGGCTGGTGTGTCTTGCCAAAGAATTGGCAAAAGGAAAGTGAAGCTGAAATTGCAGGCGGCCAACACATGGGTGTTGAAGGAGGTCATGTAGGTCTCAGGCTTGGAGATGTGGCTAATTTTTTCAAGAAAGTTAGGTGATGAGAGATGCATAAAAACTCTCATAGCGGATGCACTTGAATTAGCTGGTGGTAAGAAAGTAGGTACTCTTTATCTACTTGCTTATATTACTAATTCTTCTTCTGTTGTGGAGACGTGGCTTTGTAGGCTTGGTCACATGAGCAAGAAAGAGATGCATGTTCTTAAGAGGAAGTCAGATGTCTTTGACAGACTTAAGAACTGGAAAGCCTTGGTGTTCTTGGAGGAGATGACGGATAGAGACCAGTGGATGGGGCTGGATACTTCTGAGCAGGGCAGTTTGGACATGGGTTTTGATTCAAAAGAGCTCGCAGGTAAAAAGTCATCACTCATAGGTGAACACAGGTACCGGCATCGATCATGGGGAACCGACGTCGAATAGACAGATGCCGATGTCGGTCATGTGTAGACCGAAGCTGGTGATGTCGGGCAGGGTAAGACCGACATCGATCAGGAGGACCGACGTCAGCAATAGGAGACACCGACGTTGATAGGGTCGATAGTCAGGATAGGTGCATGGAAACTGACGTCGATCAGATGCAGACTGTGTAGTGATCGAGGTCGGTCACTGTAACAGATTTTGGGCAGACAGCAAGCTGTCAAGGAGTCTCAAATGCCCATATGGAGGACTAAAGGTGGTAAGTAAGCCTCAAATTTGTTGTTCTTCTTCTTTATACACGTTGCTTATTGCAGATCAGGATGGATCTAGGAAATAGTGGGAGCATGGCAGGAATATGATGCAGAACCAAACGGGAGATTTGGTAGGGTTGCCAGTCGGTATGAAAGCACTGCAAGATGAATGGATTCCTTAATTGAAGAATAGAGTGAATGGACACGTGAGACGGAAGGCCAGGTCATATGGTCTTGAGGAAGCTGCAGGACAGTGGTACAGGGCTGATAGGTGGTACCAGGTGGATGACAAAGCAAGGCTTTAGTCAATGTCAGTATAACCATTGTGTTTGTCTTACCAAGTGGATGATGGTCGTAACATTATCTTGTTACTGTATGTGGAGGATGAGCTTGGTGCAGGTTCAGACATACAAGGTTTTGCTAAGCTAAGGGTAAGGTTAGTTCAGTGGCATGTCATGAGGAATTTGGAGCAGCAAATTTTTTTGGCATGAGAGACATGAAAGATCATAGGGTGATTTTGTCTCTAGTGGGAGCTGATGTGAATCAAGTGTTGGTGAGGTTCAGGATGTAGAACCAGAGCACACTAAGGGCTGGATAGTTCAATGTCTGAAATCACATGAGGTCTGGTATAGACCTGAGTTTTCTCAAGCAGTGGGAGCTGTCAGAGAGCTAGGAGCCAATTCAAGGAAGTGAGTTCTCAGGTATTTGAGAGGGACTAGCAGCAAAGATTCATGCTATGCAAGGTCAAGAATTCACTACATGGGTTTGTAGGTTCGGATGTGGCAGGTTACTCAGATGACAAGAGGTGCACCACAATTTGTGTGGTGGGTGGTCTTCAGGTTGAGCTTGAAGAGGGATACAAGCTAGGAAATAGATTAGATGGGGTACAGGTACAGGGACAGTGCAGCTGTTTATCTCCAAGTGGGAGATTGTTAGGTTATGGATCTAAAAGCTTCACTGATGCAAATAGAGGAAGAGGTTGTAGAGAGGTTGCTGAAGTGTCACAGACACTGGCGTCGGTCAGGCCAATTGACATCGGTAGGATTAGACAGGAAGAGCAATCGATGTCGGTCATGGATCAGCCGGTGTCGGTCACCTCCAGGCAGACAGAGACTGACGTCGATCGCCTGTGCAGTTTAAAATTGCAAGTTTTACGGGTAGTTAGTTAACAAACCAAGTGTTTGCATGTCAAGAGCCAATTTTAGACTAGAAGCTATAGATCTAATTATTGTAATTAGATGTCTAATTATTATTTGGATGAGATCTATTTAAGAGACTCATAGGCTATATTGAAAAGTGTTCTAGTTTGAGTTGAGCAAAGTTAGCTCCTTCTGTGTGTGAGGTGAGCAAGGGTGTTCCTCCTAGTTCCACAGCAGTGCCAAGTGTGGGTGTTGGTTTTGGAGAATCAGAAGGGTTCTTCAAGTGTGTAAGATCTTGGTCAGCAGAGGTGGATGGCTACATTAAGAGATCTACATGGGTAAGTAAGATCATTGATCTACAGGTGTATGTGTGTGCATAATCCAGATTTGCAAGTGTGTAGAACCAGATTGATTTGCAGGTGTACAAGATCAGGGAGGACAGCAACACAATAGGGAGCAAGATCAGGCAGGATCTATTTGGAGTATAGTGTGTACTCAGAAAGAGAGCAAAGAGGAAGGCAAGGTAGTTCCTTCCATAAGTAAGATCGTTTGAGTTGCAAGTTGTTACAGGTTCAGAGGAGATCTACTTGAAGTATGATTATGTACTTGTGGAGTGCGTAGAGCACTTGTGGAGTGCGTGGAGCATTGGAGTATTGACAGTAGTGGATACTGACTGGTTGGAGGTGAACACCAACTCTGTGTTTGAGTTGTGTGTTGGGACCGTAAGAGAGAGAGCTTTGAGGGAAGATTTACTGTTTATGCCCTAGAGGTGTGGGAGCCCTAGAAGTGTGTAAAAAAGAAGAACTGTGGCAATCTTCTTTGTTGTATTTCTTTCTGGAAGAGTTTTAATACAATTGTGTATTGTCTCTCATATTATGTGTTATTTTTGAATTCTAGTTACTTGTGTATTCTGGTTAATTTCTGCATGTTAAGTTGCTTGGTAATCAATTGTGTGCTTCCGTTATTTCCCAACAAAGTGGTATCAGAGCTTTTGGTTGGGTATCCAATATTAGCTCTATATGAGGCTCCTACTGGAAAGCTCTCTCTATGTTGTTTTGCCAGAATACAGTTGTCACATGAACTTCTTGGCTATTTTATTGGTGGTAAACCCTTCACCATATTTTTTTTCTATAACAAATTCAAACCTCCAAAATATAAATGTCCATACCTTAAGTGCCATAGCCATGATTGGTCTAGATGCATGGTTTTGAAGTGGGCTTCCTCTTCTCCTTGATTGACTGAATATGAAGAGGGAACATCCGATTCTTGGTCATCTCCACTTTTTCTATCAATCTGTCACTTGGAAACTTGTCCAATATTGTGCAAACATTATCCATAAAGGATACTATGTAACCTTTCTGTACTAATTATCCAATACTCATAAGATTATGCTTTAGTCCAGGTATAAAATAAACATCAGGTATAAACCTTCTTTCACTATTTTTTGCCAAAACATTTATGACACCTTTACCCATGACATCTACTGTGATATCATTTTCTAATTTCACTTCTGATTTTACAGAATCATCAAGACTAGCAAAAATTTCTCTATTCCCTGTCATATGATTACTGCATCCACTATCTAAGAACCAAATATCTCTAGCTTTTTCTTGAGTAACATTACAAGTAAGAAATAAGCTTCTAGGATTTGAACTAGATTCACCTAGATCAGAACTAGATTCACCTGTGTAATTAGCATTTTGCTTGTACACATATCTTTATTTACTTCTGCAGTCACTTGCATAATGACCATATTTCTTGTAGTAATAACATTGAATATTAGATTTATCAAACCTCTGTGAACTTTGTTGGAAGTGATTGTTGCCACGTCCTCTACTGCTATAGTTTTTATTACTATTTTCACTTTGATCTGGATTATTCTTTCCAATTTTGCCTCTGCCTCTTCCTCTGAAGCTTGACCTTCCTCTTCCTCTGCCAAATGATACCTGTGACTTGAAAGCATTCTCAAGAAAAGTGTTATTCCTATTCATTCTGGATTCATGTGTTAACAAGAACCCATTAATTCATCTACAGATAATTGTTCCAAATCCTTGGTTTCCTCAATAGCTACAACTATTGCATCAAATTTATTGGGTAAACTCCTGAGTATTTTCTCTATGATCTTCTGATCCATGATAGTTTCTCCATTAGATCTAATTTGATTTACTATATTCAACACTTGACCCATAAACTGGTTTATTGAATCTGAATCATTCATTTGCAAATTTTCAAAGCTTCTCCTAAGAGATTGCAATTTAGCAATTTTTACCTTTGTATTACCTCTATAGGTAGTCTCCAAGATTTTCCATGCCTCTTTGGATCTTGTTGCTGTTGCAACTCTAGAAAAAATAGACTCATCCAATCCTTGTTGGATGAGAAATAAAGCTTTTGCATCTTTTTTCTTGTTCTCTTTAAGCTCGTCCTTTTGTGCTCAATTTAATGCTAGATGGGCTGCCTCAACCTGTAGTTCTACAAAACCACTCTCTACCAAATCCCAAACATCTTGTGAGCAAAATAAAGTTCTCATCTTAATTGCCCAAAAATCATAATTCTTACCATTGAAAATGGGAATTTGAGGCTATGAACTACTGTTGTTTACTGCCATTTCTCACGCTGGAATGGCTTTCTGGTTGTTGTTTCTGAAACACAATCGCCGACATCGGTTATACTGCCAAGGTCGGTTAGGTATATTGCCGATGTCGGTTTACTCTGTCGATGTCGGTTAGGTTGCCGATGTCAGTCTCTGTGCTCCCTGCTAGCTGCGACTGTTGCGTGCTTCTACTAACTGTACACTTCTCCAATCTGTGCTTCTCCTTGTCTGCTGCGCTCTTCCTTGGCTTCTTTCCTAACCAAGCTCTGATACCAATTTGTTAGAATCAAAAGAGCATGCAAAAACAAGAACTGAAACAAATAAACAAGAACAGAACCCAATTGCTACTGCAATCTCTTGAAAAATAAGATTTTATTGATCTTCTTTTTTCCTTGCTTACAATGCTGCGCCCAAGGCATCTTTAAATAGATTTGAATCCAAAAATAGCTGAAACTAAACTAATTGTTTAACTAATCATCTAACTACTTAACTAACTGATTGTTAAGTGCTTAAACTAACTGATATCTTACTTTCAGTGAACTAATTGAATGTGAACTACTTCTTTAACAATTTAACTAACTATTTGATAACTGATTGTTCACTTCTGCATGCATGAGAAGTGGAGAAATTAACTCTTGTTCATCTTGAGTTTCTAACATTATAATTATTGTATGCAAATTTATCTATATGTCTCAAGTTTCAACAATATGAGCTCTCTTATAGTTGGGTAAGGACTATCCTGAGAATAAAATTTTATTCTTTCTTGTTGGTTGCCTAGATGAATTTGCTCGTGTTTCAAGCTTAGCTTGGAGTGCATAGTCACACATGCTTTATTTATATGAGCTGGATTTTCTGTTTGAAAGAGTGTTGTTTCTTAATTTCAAATTTGGTAATTTTAAATTTAAAAAACCATTTTTTTTTCCGATGACATACTTGCTACCTTCAATTTCCGACTCCAGCTTGATTCTTTTCCATCTAGCATACTTTTATGATATTTGGTGGCGGTTGTTTTCAAACTCACGCTGGTTTGCTTCTATGTTTGTTCTATTATAATCAATGAAGCAAATTGGTATCTAGCTTGGATATGTAGAAATACATTTGGAGCAAAGGGTTTGACTCTGCGCTGTACTAAGCACAACTCAATCAGTAGTTGGAGGATGGTGTTCGTTTGATGTTAGTTTGATACTAAACTAGAAGTTAATCACATCATGATTGAATCGTGTGCATTGGTGGTTATTTTATTTTATTGTTTTATAGATTATGTCAAATTATATGCTAGTTTTAGGTTGACCTTGTTTAGGTTGCGTTTCTTCGCAGTAAATTATCCTGTTTATCTTCTGCGGCTTCATAACTAAAGTCTAAAATCATAATCTACTTAATTGGATTATTTCAGATAAAATCCTCAATACCTGGAGGATCATCAACATGGATTTTTTAATTTAATAAAGTTTCCTATTACTGATTTCTTTATCGCATTTGATTTGAATGTGCACGCTGTTGTGTATGTGTATGTTTGAGGGGTTATAGAATTGTAGGTACTGATTACATTTTGTGCATATTAGTTGTCTCCAATGACTGTTCCTGCGGCTCCAGTTAACAGTTAACAATCCTGTAACACCAGCACTGGCAGCTGCAACTCAGCTTCCAGCTTCATAGGTTCTTTTAGGTAATGTTTGCACCAATGTAGATCTTATACTCGTATCGTTTTTTATTTCATATGATTGCAAGTAATGCTCATTAAATTTAGTGGCTCTAGGAAGTTGGGGTTGTGTTGTTAATTATTAGTAGGTTTCTTTTGTGGTGACCATTTAGGAACATTAAAGCTTTGAATATGTGCAGGGTTCCTACAACCACTGCACCAAGCGTTGCAATTGGAACAACACAAGAAGTGAACATGTCAAATGAATATTTCTATTGTGTGATAGTAAGGAATGGATCATTTAATAAGATTAAAATCTTATGGTATCTTTCTAATGATTTTAAAATGATAGAATCTTTCAAATTGAAGAAGACAACCTTTGGCTTTAAAAAAACATAAGAAATATATCCAAAACCGTAAAGCCCACGTAAGGTCTTTTTGCTCAAAATATCATAAGAAATATATCCAAAACCTTAAAGCCTACATAGTATTTTTGAAACCCTAGAGACAAAACAAGAATGCTCAACTGAACAACTTGAGTGGGCCTGACGGTGAAGGTGTGTGTGTATTCTTTATAGGAGGGCACATGTTTGAATCCAGAAGAGGGTACAGTTGTACACCTTGTAGAACAATATATAAGGTAAATGGAAACAAAATTCACTTGTAGGCTTCCACGAGGGGGGTCTCATACACCAAATTGGTGTCTCGCTTGGTAGTGACCCAAAAATGATTTTTACCTTATTATTTTTCATGTCTTTTGGGATCCTTATTTGATACAATATTTTAAGAGCCTTAAACACAATGGGCTTTCAATTTCCTTTCAGTTATATTATGTGCTTGGTATAGACAATATGGCTCATATCACCCTCAAGCGCATTTGGAAAGTATGCATCTTTTTGTTGGACAATTGCATTGGGAGTATGAAGGTCTAGGTGATGGCTGGGCCTTGGTTGTAATACCTATGTTGAGTCTAGACTTCTGTCTAGATTAGATGGTAGTTCAAACAACTTCCTTCCTTAGCAAGAAAGTGCCTAACATGGAAGGGGGTTTTCCAATGAGATCAAAGGATCTAAGGGATTAAAAGAAAAAAAAATGGAAAAGTTGGACAACATCAAATCATGGTCAATGATTGACAGGAAATGATGAAGTTGTTTCCTTGAAGCTTGTAGCTTTACAAGGCTATTCCTCAGGGTTGTCTTTTAAACCATCCCCTAGTTCATATTCACTATCTCCATCATTTGAATCTTCCTCATAGAGTAAATTACAAGGTCTTGACCTCATTGATAGCTGAATTTCCTGTTCCTTTATTTTTGTCTATTTTTCTTGCAACCAAATCAACAAGTTTGAACCTTTGGCCCATTGGTTGCTTCATCTTCTCTCTAGAATTTCATTTTTGACTAGAATTTGATATAATTTTCAATCTTATCTTTGTGAATTTCAATCTTTACTAACAAGTCTTGAATGATGTTATTCATATATCCATGTTATCCCTTAAATTCTTTCATTTTCCATTCTAGCTAGCTCAAAAGAATCTTCGATGTAGTTTTCCATAGTCCATAAATAGTGATTTGTGCACCAATGTAAGAAGGCAAAAAGAGGACGATGTTCTTTTCTACCTGCCATGGCTACTCCATGACCAAGTTTTATCCCTGCTATGGTAGTGTGCTTTCAATATCAACTATCCATAGCAATGATGTGATAAGAATAATAAATGCAAATTCCTTTGAAAAATATTCATCATGCATTTTATAGTGAACTCACCATTGCCCCACCAGCCCCTTGATTTGCTTAAATATTAGCCATTTTGTTATGGTTCATGGAGTTGTTAATAAGTTTCACCATTCACAAGTGTTTACAAAGTGATTTTATCTTGCTAATGATCCTTGGAGGATGTTTATAGGAGTTGATCTGCCTCTCAAGATATAAATGATAAGAGAGACATCAAAAGTACAATCAAGTTTGTTCAAATATTCTTTGGTTGCCAAGAAAATTCCTTGATAGATTCCACTTGGCTTAGTAAGATTGATAGACTGTTCTTGGCTTCGTAAGATTGATAGTGGTTGTTTTGAGGTCTCATGCAAACCTAAGCCTTATATTTCAGTCAGGGTTCCTAATGAGAGCACCACACTAGGATTTCTTAGGGTTCAACCCAACTCACATATACCCAACATTTACTTCCCAGGAATTTCCTAGGTGCAATTCTTTGCATAACTTTCCATGTTTGCTTTCTCTAATTAGAGAGCTTTTATCTTCTTTTACCTTTTTGTATGGTGCTTTGAAAAACATGTCCAAGAGCCTGCATGACATAGGATGGACATCATTTTATTTAGATGCCATTTCCCAGGGTTATCTATTCTGCCAAAGTCACATAGGACTTGTACCAAGCTTTATCCATTTTTTTTCACATGCCATTGGATGGGACAAACAAAAGCTAGAATGAACCCTAGTGGATAGGAGCAAAATTTGCTCAACTTATCAGTGAATGATGATCATTTTGGCTTTACTCATGAATTGGATTCTTAACCTACATGTTGAAGTTGCTTTAATTGTTTTTGGAAGATTTCATTTATGAACATTTGGAGGTTGTAAATAATTATTGATTTATCTCATGTTTTCGGCATCTTGATGGATGCAAGGTACTGAGCTCTCATTTAGATGGTTTCCATCAGCATTTGCAAAATGAGCAGAAATAATGATAAGTCTTGGGAAAATGGGGATAGAATAAATTACATTATAGATAAATATTTTCATACAAGAATGGTAATGTATTATTCTTGAATATAATTAATTACAAAGAGAGGTGAAAATATTTATAAACTTTTCATGAAGTGGTTACGGGATACAACTGACATTCTTGTGAGCCAACTAGTTATTATAAATAAAACATAATATTAAAGTTATTACTATCTAAGAAACATAAAATAAATAACTTTGAATCGTAAAATAATCCAACAAACTCCCCTTTGATCTAAAGGGGTATAGAAGATGGAAGATCTGGAGCAATGACATTGAAGTCATTAAAGGAACTCTGTTGTAACTACAAGTGGTGAACTGTACCTATAACACTAACCAAAAATTGATGCCACTTCATAAAAAAGTCCACCCCTATAAGTTGTGGCAAAAAATGGTTGATGAACATGATCAAAGCCAACTCATCCTCAGTGATCATCATATTGTACTACAGTAGAACACAATCAGACATGTCCAACTACATCGATCCACATAAGGTCCCATATAGGAACCCGTCCAAGTGACAAACCCATACAGTGTATGGCATATCTCCTTGATGACCAAAAAATATTGATGAACTTTACTAACACTAAAGGTGATATCAACCCTTGTCAATTCATACTATCATTGATGATTGATCGAAGACCAACAAATGTAATATCTTCTCCCCCTATCAAGTGAGAGGTGAGAAGTCGTGCATTGAGAGAAATAAAATCAAACAATCATGTCTGCTCCATGACATGAATATCAAGTATGAAAATCCAAAAATGGAACTAAAAGTAAGAACACAAGCTAAAAAATTGGTACTACAACAACAAATCTCAGTCTTGAGCCTAGTAGCTCGCACAAGATAGGTGAATCACTGAGCATTCTAAATATGGTATTATGTCCATCAGGACCATAGACCTCGGCCATATAAGATGCTTCATAATCATAGTAAGTATCAAAATAACCAAAATAAATGGATTAACTAGAAGAGTGATCGTTAAAATGATCTACATAATTTACCTCAGCTTTCTTTTTATGTGGAAAATGGGGTTGTCGGGAAGGACGCACATCTGTAAGATGTCCAATGCCACCACATTTGAAACATGTAGGCTCTTTCTTGTGTCTGTGAGATCCAAAAGAAGTTAAATCACTAGAGGAACTACAAGAGTGAGAAGAGTGCTTATGATGATGTCTACATTTGGAAGACCTTGGAGAGTGCTAACATGAATGTTGTGAAGATCATTGAGAATGATGTGGAAAATGTCGCTAAGAGGGTTTCAGAGAATGCTTATGAAACTTTCATTGTACATGGTGATGATCTCTATGTTGGGACTTGTTCTTTACGTAGTGAGCCTCTTCAATAGGCATACTTTTCTTCTTTTCAAATTATCTCTCATGTTAAGTCAATAACTCATAGATGGTGTCAAATGTGGTACCATTAAGCTTATCACTAAGTTGTAGCATTTCAACAAAATTTGTGTATGTATAATTAAGACCATTCAATGTGATGGAAATCAACATGTCATCATTAATTTCACCACCAATTATGCAATATTCTTTTTTCTACGTTTTCATGTGAGAAAAATATTCAAAGACATCTTCATTATCCACCAGTTTACTGCTCAAAAGTTGCATAAGAACATCAACCTTTTTATATGTAAGTTGTTTGTCATACAAAAATTTTAATAGTTTCCATGCACCAATTTTAATTGCCTCAATATGAATTCTAACTAATTTAGTTCAAGATGATTTCAAAAGGGCGAGTGCATGCTTATCACATTTCTGGTACTCAACCAACTTTGTGATTTCAATTGGTGGTGTAGTTTATTTATCTATTATTTCCCATAAATCATTAAATATTAGGGTGTTCTTCATGTTTCTGCTCTATTTTTTGTAATTTTTAGGTGATAATTTATCATTTTCTGAGATCCAACTCACAATTTTTGCCATGGTGCTAAAAAAAATCAAATCAAAAGGGAATGCTATTGAGGTTTTGCCTTTACCTTCCAAATATCTTCCGAATACAAGAGATTTTTAGACTTGAAAATATACAATAATACCACCTTATATCTCCTTTTACACCCTTATATCATCAAAATTCAATCTTATTCCACTAATTACATCTTTATTTTACCAAAAGTAGACTTGCAAGAAATTACCAATTCATTTTCCAGATGATGAAGTTGTAGGTCTTTGAAATTTTGAATTTATGAGTCATAAGACATGGAGATTCATAGATATCCCATAAAAATCTTAATGTAGATATTTTTTGTGGCAGAATGATCACATGTTGTCTTATTATTACTGCCTCTTACCTAGTCATATCTATCAATTGATCTGACTTGTATAATGCTAGCGTGAGCACAAATTTCTTGAGGAATCCCACCCTAATGCTTCTCTCTCCTCAAATGTCTTCAATGTCTTGAAGTTCCATACATTAGCTATGATTTGATCTGAACAAATTCATGGCTTCCTCCTTCAAGATGTGGTTTTCTTACCACTGATAGACCCTGGAAAGATGGAGACAAAATAAAGATACAACTGACATTCTCGTGAACCAACTAATTATTATAAACAAAACATAATATCAAAGTTGTTACTATCTTAAAAAACATAAAATAAAAAACTTTGGATCATAAAATAATCCAATAAACAACCTTTCCAAAAGCAAGATACATATTTACACTTGTATTCAAGTACTGACATTGACATGTGGGTAACTATAGCTTTGATTATCTTCCAGTTTTGGAATTGCATATAACTAATTAACAAGTGAAAGTCTTTAATTTCCTTTTTAACAATAATATCATGTTGAATCCGGTGCAATGCTATTCTTTAGTATGCTTTTGGGACACATTCTCTTATGCTTTTCATATATGCAGGTTACTAGAAAGTGGGCAGGCAAGTAATGAAGATGATACACAAAATACCCCCGTCAAACAATCCATCAGGTCAACTGCATAGGGTAACCCCCCACCAATTTTTTTCCATTGGCAGTTGCTAAAACTCCTCATACAGATGGAAACATTTTTTGGAAACACAGGTCAAGTGTCCAAAGTAGTATGAGTACTGTTACACATTTTGGAAATCGATCAAATAAGTATGTGGTGCAGTTTGTACTCAATAAGGACATTTTGGATGATGTTGCAGAGGAAAAAGTATTTGAGCCACAATCTAAAGATGACGTGATCAGAAGGATGCCACCAGTGCAAAGGTACTCTCTACAAATGTTACGCTCATAGCCCCGTCTGAGATGATGTTACATGTATGACAGCATTGAAGAGAAGGTACCTTTTTTCTAGAGAAATATTTAAGGAATGAAAAGTCTTCAATAAAAATTGCATAATCTCACAATTCTTTCCATTTTGTAAATAGGAATATTATATGCTAATATTGGAGAAGAAATATAGAAAGTACTATTCATGCAAGTTTGACTATTGTAATAAACTTGTAGGAGAGAGAAAAGCACAAAAACAAGAAAACAAGAACTGAAACCGATTGCTACTACAATTCTTGAAAACAAAATTTTATTGATCTTCTTTTTCTTGTCCTTACAATGCTACACCCAAGGTGTCTATAAATATATTTGAAAGCAAAAATAACTGAAACTAAACTGATTGCTTAATTATAGCTAACTAATCCTCTAACTGCTTGAACTAACTGATCTCTAACTGTTTGTTAACTAACTGAATGTTAACTGCTGCATGCATGAGAACTGATGTGGAACTAGTAGTTAAATTGTGGATGGAGAAATCATCTCCAGTTAATCTTGAGTTTCTAACACTCCCCCTTAATTTTTACCGCTAACAACTTCAGCATTTACAATGCCTAAATTTTGTCTTAAATAATCAAAGGTCTCCTTTGCTAATGCCTTTGTGAATATATCTACCAATTGATCTTTAGATCTATAAAATTTTAGATGGATTTCTTCATTGTTCACTAACTCTCTGATAAAGTGAAATCTTGTATCAATGTGCTTGCTCCTCTTGTGAAAAACATGATTTTTTGATAATGCGGTTGCTGATTTGTTGTCACAAAAGATTAGTGTTGACTCCTTCTGTGCTTGTAATAAATCTTTCAATATTATTCTCATCTAAGTTGCTTGACATGATGTTGATGTGGCTGCTACATACTCTGCTTCAACTGATGAAAGTGTCACTATAGGTTGCTTTTTGGATGCCCATGTGACCACACATGTTCCTAAAAAAAAGGCATGTCCAGAAGTACTCTTCCTGTCATCAATGCTACCTGCAAAATCACTATCAGTAAAACCAATCAAACTAAAATCGTTAGTTGTGGAATATAAAATTCCATATTTTATAGTTCCTGCCACATATCTCAATATCCTTTTTTCAACTTGCCAATGTGAGCCTTTTGGTGACTCCATGAATCTAGAGATTAAACTGACCCCATACATGATGTCTGGTCTTGTAGTTGTAAGATACATCAAACTGCCAAATAGTCTTTTGAATGTTGTAGAATCAACATTAGACCCTTGGTCTTCTTTGCTAAGTTTGGTCTCTGTAGCAACTGGTGTAGGTGTTGGTTTACAATTCAGCATCTTAAATCTTCTTAACACATCCTTTGCATATTTAGTTTGACAAATAAATATTCCCTTCTCTAATTGTACAACTTCTATACCCAGAAAGTACTTCATTAATCCCAAATCTGTCATTTCAAATTCTTTTTTCATTGCTGATTTAAATGTGTCTACAGACAAATTTCTAGTGAAAATCAAATCATCAACATATAAACACACAATCAAAAGCTGATCTTTTTTTTTTTTTTTTTTGGTACAAAGTAGGCTCACTATTGCTTCTGTTAAATCCATAGTTTGTCATGTATGAATCAATCCTGTTATTCCATGCTCTTGGTGCTTGCTTGAGACCATAAAGGGCTTTCTTCAATCTGTAGACTTTTTCTTCATGTCCTTGCACTTCATAACCTATGGGTTGTTTCATATATACTTCTTCATCTAGGAAACCATTCAAGAAAGCTGATTTTACATCCATTTGATATACATACCAATTATTTTGAGTAGCTATTGCTAAAACCATTCTAACAGTATCAAGTCTAGCAACTGAAACAAATGTTTCATTATAATCAACTCCATGTTTTTGTGCAAAACCTTTTGCTACTAACCTTGCCTTGTGCTTTTCAACATTTCCATCTGCATCAAATTTAGTCTTATAAACCCATTTGACTCCTATACAATCCTTACCTTCAGGTAGATTAGTTAGATCCCATGTTTGATTTTTTTCAATGGCATTCATCTCTTCATCCATTGCTTTTATCCAATGTTCCTCATTAACTGCTTCTTCATAATACATAGGATCATGAGTGAAAAGAGAAAAATTTAAACACAAATCTAATTTCTCTTCTTGATTATAAATCTCATTCAAATTTCTCATTTTCTTACCTTTAATTCTTGATCTTAAAGTGGCAAGAGTTGGATCTGATTCATCACTTACTTGTAAATTTGTAGTAGGATGACATGCATGACCAGATGATTCACCTTGTTCAAACCTCCTAGGTGTTCTTATTGGAGTGCTTGTTCCTGCTTGTGGAGAGGATTGATCTCCTTGCAAATTTTGTTCTTCAAATTCTTCTTCATTCTGTGGAATTGGTGCTTCAATTTTGATGGTGCTACCATCACATGCTTCTTCTTCCTTAAATTCAACATCTCTACTAATAATCACTTGCTTTGAAATGGGGTTATACAACTTATAAGCCTTTGATTCTTCACTATAGCCAATAAAAATGCATTTCTCTCCTCTATCATCAAGTTTTCTTCTCAATTTAGATGGTATAATAGAATATGCTATACAACTAAAAATTTTGAAATGATGTACACTATACTTCTTACCACTCCATGCTTCTTGTGGAATTCGATCTCTGACACTCTTTGTTGGGCTTCTATTCAGAATATACAGTGCACATGCTACTGCTTCTGCCCAATATTCATTTGACAAATGTTTGGCCTTCAACATGCTTCTAGCCATCTCCATGATTGTTATATTCTTTCTTTCTGCTACACCATTCTGTTGTGGTGTGTACCTTGTAGTCAATTGCCTTTTAATGCCATGATATCTGCAAAAATCTTGAAATTCATTAGACATATATTCACCTCCTCTATCAGATCTAAGTACCTTGATATATCAGCCACTCTACTTTTCAACCATAGCCTTGAATTCTTTAAACTTTCCAAAGGCTTCAGACTTATTTTTGAGAAAATATATCCATGTCTTTCTGCTAAAGTCATCAATGAAGGTTAGAAAATAAGTACTACCTCCAAATGATGGAGTTTGCATTGGTCCACATAAATCACTATGGACTAGCTCCAATATTACCTTTGCTCTATATGAGGCTCCTATTGGAAAGCTCTCTCTATGTTGTTTTGCTAGAATACAACTGTCACATGAACTTCCTGGCTTTTCTATTGGTGGTAAACCCTTCACCATATTTTTCTTCTGTAACAAATTCAAACCTCCAAAATGTAAATGTCCATACCTTAAGTGCCATAGCCATGAATGGTGTAGATGCATGGTTTTGAAGTGGGCTTCCTCTTCTCCTTGGATGCACTAAATTTGAAGAGGGAACATCTAATTCTTGGTCATCTCCACTTTTTCTATCAACCTGTCACTTGGAAACTTGTCTAGTATTGTGCAAACATTATCCATAAAGGATACTCTATAACCTTTCTATACTAACTGTCCAACACTCATAAGATTATGCTTTAGTCCAGGTGCAAAATAAACATCAGGTATAAACCTTCTTTCACCATTTTTTGCCAAAATATTTATTACTCCTTTACCCATTACATCCACTGTGATATCATTTCCTAATTTGACTTTAGATTTTACAAAATCATCAATATTGACAAAAAATTCTTTATTCCCTGTCATATGATTACTGCATCCACTATCTAAGAACCAAATATCTCTAGCCTTTTCTTGAGTAACATGACAAGTGAGAAATAAGCTTCTAAGATTAGAACTAGATTCACCTATGTAATTAGCATTCTGCTTGTCCACATATCCTTGTTTTCTTTTGCAGTCACTTGCATAATGTCCATATTTTTTGCAGTAATAACATTGAATATTAGATTTATCAAACCTCTGTGAACTATGCTGGAAGTGATTGTTGCCACGTCCTCTATTGTTGTAGTTTTGATTACTATTTTCACCTTGATCTGGATTATTCCTTTCAGTTCTGTCTCTCCCTCTTCCTCTGAAGTTTGACCTTGCTCTTCCTCTTCCTCTACCAAATGATACCTGTGACTTGAAAGCATTCTCAAGAGAAGTATTGTTATTCCTATTCATTCTGAATTCATGTGTTAACAAAGAACCCATTAATTCATCTACAGATAACTGTTCCAAATCCTTGGTTTCCTCAATAGCTACAACTATTGCATCAAATTTACTGGGTAAACTCCTGAGTATTTTTTCTATGATCTTTTGATCCGTGATTGTTTCTTCATTAGATCTAATTTGATTCACTATATTCAACACTTGACCCATAAACTGGTCTATTGAATCTGAATCATTCATTTGCAAATTTTCAAAACTTCTCCTAACAGATTGCAATTTAGCAATTTTTACCTTTGTATTACCTTTATAGGTAGTCTCCAAGATTTTCTATGCCGATCTGGATCTCATTGTTGCTACAACTCTAGAAAAAATAAATTCATCCAATGCCTGTTGGATTAGAAATAAAGCTTTTGCATAATTTTTCCTATTTTTTTTAAGCTCTTCCTTTTGTGCTTGAGTTAATGCCTAATGGGCAGCCTCATCCTGCAGTTCTACAAAACCACTCTCTACTAAATCCCAAACATCTTGTGAGCAAAACAAAGTTCTCATCTTAATTGCCCAGAAATCATAATTCTTACCATTAAAAAGAGGAATTTGAGGCTGAGAAATAATGTTATTTGTTGCCATGTCAATCGCTGAAGTGACTTAATCAATAGCGGTTGCAAAGAGGGTTGAAGCACACTTCTTCGATGTGCTTCTTCTTCGAGTGATCAAAAAACTTATGTGTTTTTTTTTTTGAATTGCGATGGCTCTAAAAAAAATCATCGGTATTTGAAATCCCAGCGTACGGCATCCCCTATTTCAACAGAGTGACGCAAGCAAGAACAATTTTTTTTGCTAAAAAAAATACCACAATTTATACTCACTTTTCCCACGATCTGCCAACAATCACTATTTGGCAGTCTAAACTGACTGCGCTTTCAAAAAAACCTAGCAATTTTGTTGACTGCTGCGCCGACCACATGGGGGACTGCTCAGAAACAATCTGGCTTCTTTTGACTGTTGCGCTTTCTAACTGGCGACTGCAAGTCTCCACGTCTCTCCACCGTGTCTTTCCAACAGTTGGCTTGCACTCTCAAACAAGTGCTTCTTTCCTTGGGCAGCGGCGGGCATCAACCACTTTGACTTCTTGAGGCACAGTCAACAGTTCGACGCTTTCTAACCTGCGTGCTCCTTGCTCACGGCTCTGAAGTGCGTTTCTCCCTTCATGGCTAACAAACTGACTTCTATTGTGCGTGCTCTCAAATATGCGCTTCACTCCTACGCTCCCTGCTGGCTTTGATACCAAATTGTAGGAGAGAGAACAGCACAAAAACAAGAAAACAAGAACTGAAACCGATTGCTACTGCAATTCTTGAAAACAAAATTTTATTGATCTTCTTGTTCTTGTCCTTACAATGTTGCGCCCAAAGCATCTATAAATAGATTTGAAAGCAAAAATAACTGAAACTAAACTGATTGCTTAACTGCAACTAACTAATCCTGTAATTGCTTGAACTAACTGATCTCTAACTGTTTGTTAAATGAGTGAATGTTAACTGCTGCATGCATGAGAACTGATGTGGAACTGGTAGTTAAGTTGTGGATGGAGAAATTATCTCCAGTTAATCTTGAGTTTCTAACAAAACTCATGTAGACTTTATAATAAAAACTGGAACATTTTCCTTATCGTTATGATTTTTAAAGCTTATCATCTATGTCTATATATTTCTGAAGGTAACAGGCTTTTTGGTGTAACCCTTTACCTATAGAACAAATAGAAACATTGTCTTTGCTTAGTGCCTATCCATCATAGGAATGAAGAATTAAGTTGTTTGCTACCTAACTGGAGCTTTTGGTGTTTAGTTTGAGTTGTTGGAGAGGAGAATCAAATCAAAATGTTTGCCGCTGCCCTAGCTGCTAAGGAAGTTCGCAGTGTTTCCAATCACGTTGTCCTTGCATCACAAGTGAATGTTCATTTCTACTGCAAGAATCTCAAATACTGTTTTTGTTCTCGTCTCCTTAATGCTCTTGAAAGGATATGGTTTTTGTATTTCATGGAGTATTCATTACCATTCATCAAACTTTATGATATGTCAGAGCCTTTCAGGCACAACAAAACTTCTGGAATATCTGTTTAACATTATCTCCCTATTTACAGGAAAGTGTTTTTGTGGTGGAGATAATTTGCTGTGATGGTTAAGGCCATCTGAACGACAAGTCGATTCTGATTGCAGGCAGGTTGGTGGATTACAATATATTGCAAGATTCCTTTGGGATTGCATTTAAATTGAAAATCTGTTTTCAGTCATATAGTTATAAAATCTAATCCTGGCCAGTTTAGACTTTTAATCGATGGACTATAAACAAGTGCAAGTTTTTTGGGGATTTCATTCAAATTTAATTTGTATTTTGTGGTTACTTAGAAAAGTTTAAAACCAATGGGATGTGGCAAAAGCAAATTGGCCATTTTAAAGCATGCAGGTACACAGAAACACTTTTCACAAATACACACCATACACAAAGAATAAAGAGAAAAACAATTAAAGATATGCTGTGACGATGTTCTTTATTATAATTTCCTGAATGTTATTATAATTTCCTGAATGTTGTGTTGCCAGTGTCGAGTTTTCTGGTGGTCAAAGAGTGAAACTTGACCTCCACAAGTTGGATGGATGTTCTTTCTTCCTTGGTCAGGGAAAGCCCCTACTTTATCTTCTCTACAATATCATATTACAAAAATAATTATTGTTAGCCTTTATTAAAATATGTATTAAGAAGGGAGTTTGATAACAACAGTATGCGGTTAGTGCTTCATGAACTATTGACAAGAAGCAAAACTAACTTACAATTTATCTTGCCAGGGGATTGGAGTCGAAGGAAATAATCTCAGTGGACGCTGTTTGATTGCATCAAGGGTGGGGGATTCATTTCCTAGTGATTCAGATACACCTTTAGCAAAATGACTGAGATCTGTTTATTTGTACATTGAAATTACTGAGATCTGTTTATTTGCATTGTGACCATCATATTTATTCTCGTGGAAAGTTACAACCACTGTCAATTTAAATTCAAATACCAATTTCTAACAGAGTCTATTGTGGTTTACATCCTTTGACACTCGAGTCTCCTAACTCTAGAAAGCTACTTGAATTAAAATAGTTTAAGTATTGATGCATTGAGTAAGTTTTTATTTTAGCATGAAATTTCCTGTTTATAGTTGATTGCTGCATGCAACTACAGACAACCTAAGAGTTTGAACCGTAAATAGACTTCAGACTACTTAAGAGTTTGAACCGTAAATAGACTTGCTTGCGTACGCATGGAGAAAACAACCAAATCTGCTTCTCCTGTTATACAACATGCATGGCAAGTTTGGTTTTTTGGTCTATGTGAGAACTGCTGAATAATTTTTAATCCTGATAGTGGCCGGCAATGTGACATTAGAAATTGTCTTGCAGATGGGTCCTTTTATTGATCGAGACCTAAATAGCTGATACCGATAGGGGAATCAGATATGTGGATAAGGCGATTTTTAATGGGGCCTGGATGCATATTTGGATATAGCCGTACAAAAATATTAAAAATTTTAAAAATATAAAAAAAATAGTAATGTAAACAAAATTAACCACATAAACAGAGGAAACAAATAAGTTAAATAACCACAAAAATAATCATAATTCAATAACAAATATCATAATATTCAATGGCTAAATTTAGATTAGTCCTACAAGAAGTTCATAGTGCAAATGTTACAATGTATGGACAAAAATAATGACAAATCAGCATGTTTATTATTCACTATATTCATATTTGTTTTCGCATTATTATGTGGTTCATTAAAATCACAAATAGTAGTAGTGTAATTCTTTTTTGTTGCAAGCTTTTTAAACTCCTTAGTGTCAAATGAGTAGAAGTAATAGTGTAAGATTAGCAAAAAGGAGGAGTTTCAATTTTAAGCAATTAAAAAAATAAAGATGGGACAACAAATGTGCAATAAGAGGTAAAAATGTAATGAAAGGTAAATGTAGTGGTTGAATTGTTCAATCTTAAGCAATTAAAAAAATGAAGATATGAAAAGTAAATGTGGTGGTTGAATTGGTAATAGTGCATTTTTTTTAATTGTAAGTTCCTTAAACTCTTTGGTGCTAAATAAGTAGAAGTAATAGTGTAGGATTAGTAAAAGGAAGGAGTTTCAATCTTAAGTAATTGAAAAAATAAAGATGAGTGTGTAGTTGATTTTAAGGTTGACAGTATATTTTATCTTGTTTTTAATTATTTTTTGAAGTCCATGCTTGACCTTTTATTAAGTAAAATTAAAAGTAAAAGGAAAAAAAAGGCATTTTTTCTATAGGATATTGGGTGGATATGGGCAAGCACGTTTTGCACCCTATGGATATGTCTAGATATAGGGCATATCCATAGTGTGTAGGACGTACTTGCTTGTATCTATATCAGATACGTATTGTATATATATCAAGGATGGGGGGAGGGGGTTGGTGGTGTGTATCTGGTAACATAGATTCATACCATCCATAGATTAAATTGGGAAGTCTGGGCAAATTTTTTGGTCAAATATTTTAGGTGGAAGTTGGTGAAAAGGTTTTTGAAACACCGTGCCTTCACTTTAGTGATAAGTTGGTATGCCTGAAAGCAAAATAAATATTTCTTAGATTTCAATTTTATACATAATTGCATGCAGTTATGAGATTATTGTGAAGAGGGGTCTAGTTCATATGTTGTCATCCTTGTGCCATCTACATGTGATGTACTCCATGATTTTGTATTTCCACAAGTAGCTTGATGGTTTGTTTTGTGTTTTATCCATGAAAAAATGGGGGAATTTCTTACCTTTTTAATGATATGTGCCTTTAGTGAATAGATATGATGTATTATGTCTAAATATTAAATGTTCATATACCTTGTCAATGACTATGCATCCACCATTTAATATGGAAGACTTTGAAAACCAAAATCAAAAAGTATGTATTTACTATTAAACTTTTGTAGTTTTTTGGCATTCTTTTTTCCAATGTGAATTACTAGCACTCTTTTTCATTCTCAAATGGCACCTAAATAAAATCACTAAAAAACATACAGATATCGTATCTTGCAAGTCTAGGTTTTTTCTGTTTGAATGAGATGACCATGGTAGATTATTTTATTTTTTTATCTTTTACAAAGTTTAGAGTTATTCAATACATCAATTAATATGTGCATTAAACCTATAAATGAACAGTTGTCAAGCTTCTCTTGAGGTGAGCCTAATAGATTATTTTATTTTTTATCTTTTTAAAATTTTAGGGCTATTCAATACATTGATTATTATGTACATAAAATCTCTAAATGAATTATTGTCTCGTTTCTCTTGAAATAAAAAATAGTGTGATGTTTTAGATTACGATTGGTTTTGACTTGTTTTATAGTAGATGTCTTAAAACATCTTACTCGTGAGGAAATCTCACAGATTCCTGAAGGTAGCTCAAATCACTGGTTTGCAAGGCTTGCAACTTATGTTATAAATCAGCACAGGTATGCCTTGAGATAGTGTTTATGGTAACTTAAATGGTCGGCTTGTAAGGATTGTAACTTATGTTCTAAATCAAAACAAGTATGCCTTGAGATTATGTTCCTAATTTTTTTGGTTTCTAGACCTTAACTAAAAGGAATAACAAGGTATCCTTATTTTAACTAATAGGTTGTGAACTTGTACCTTGTAAACAACTTCTACTCACTTTTTTCAGTAGGTTCTGGTTTACCATTGGACCTTTTTGTGCTTCAAAGGTTTTAAACATGCTTTCCATCCCTGATGTTCTCATTTTACTTTACCCTTTGATCTTGTATCATTTGTAAAGGAATGGAATTTGGATTATACTCATTATTATATGCAATAAATTTTTCTTTTAATGTTGAATTCTTTGTATTTCTCCCTGTTATCATTGTAGGCTCTACACCCAATCGAGGCCATTCCAAAAACAAAATTAGGGCCCATACAAAATGGCAGGGATGAGAAATTTGCACAATATAAAATTGTTTATATCAACATGTTGATCAAATTTAACCCCAAGTCAAATTTGTCATCCCCTATATATTAAAAAATGTCATGTGTTATTTTCATGATCATGTCATGCTCTATATGGTTACTAAAGTCTTCATATAACCTTGTTATCATTATTTAAGATTAGGTTGGAGAAGTTAAGGAAATATCAGATTTTGGTCATATTGTAGTCTAAGCATGTCATGGAGAGATAAGGCATGGTCAAGTTGTGTCATAGGTAATTATAGGTTAATTAATGTAATTTTATATCTTAAACATATTATCATAATATTTCATGATGTTTTAAAGTGTTTAAGGTTCACTTGTAGTCTTGTAGGTGGTAAATATACATGAAAATGTGATTTTAGCTAACATTTATGTATGTAAAAAGTATTCAAAGAGATATATACATGTAATACCCCTTTCAAAGATCTTGGATAATTTACACAACTGCCACACTTATCAGAGAATCAACACAAAATTAGAATCTTCCATTTCAACGCCATCTTGAAGAGTTAAAAAAGTTGTATAGACTTGTGGAAGCCACTTGTAAGTGAAAACATTGTATAGGTGTCATTTCATCTCCTATATATCATAAACAAGTTTTGAAGGAAGTTTCATGTCTAAAATATCTATAAAACCACTTCTCTCTTCCATTGCTCCATTCACAAGCTAGTGAAGGTTTAATTTTAATTAGATGGTACAGTTTGTACAAGTAGAGTTGGGGGCTAATATTTTGGCCAAATTTTGGGACACCTATAGGATTAAAATTTTAATAATTGTTTTTTGGATTGGTGTCCTTAGTTTTATTAACAATCATTAAGGATCCAAACTATTTTTTAAAGGATTAAATCCCCATAGACTAAATTTAGAGCAACACTAGTGCAAAGTGTGAACTCATAACTATATGAAAATAGTTGGATTGAGTTATTATATGTTTTTAGATACCTCACACACATTAATTCATCATGGTGGAATGTTTGAATGGTCCTTTGGCAAGCAAAGTCATTCTTATGCATTATCTGCAAATGACTAGTAATTTTTCTATGTTTTTAAGTTATCCAAGTGATTTGATGAATTTGAGTGGTTATCCATGGTTTAATAATATATTAACAATCCATAAATGTTCTCCTAATTAGATATATATTTTTTAAAAGCTTCCCATGGTCACATCTTCATTCACCATCTTGGACAGTGTTATGTGTGTCCATGCATGGCAAGGTGATTTGAGTAGTTTGAGTATGTGTTATTGAAGTTATGTTTGCCTAGTATACTATGTTGATTCATATAAACAATGGTATTTTATTTCATAATTACCATAATTGTATTTTATAAAGGCTTCTACACAGTGTTACAGGGCCCTCACCTTCTACAGGCCTATAGGTCTGCAAATAAAATAAATTCAATGGTATTAATGTATTTGAAGGTTATCAATGCATGAAATATGGTTATGTTTAAATTTTTAAAAGGTAATTTCACCAATGGAGATCTCAAACGACCTGAATTTAAAGAACAATGATGACTGAGCTAACAATGCCTAATAAGAGTCACCTATAAGACTGTGACTATGTTGACAATGAGTATAGAGGTTGTGAGGTGTTTTGAGAAGCTAATAAAATTTAAATTAATGAATAAGATACTCCTAATGACTATATTTCACTTTCAGACATCATGATGTAGTTGAGATAGACAAAAAACTCAAACTACATACATAGTTAGACCTTCTTGACAGTCACCTACAGGACTGTAGGTGGAAGTAGAGAGTACAGTTGTGAAACTATTTGAGATGCTATGAGTTTGAAATAAAGTGAGAATGAAATATTTATTAGGATGGGACATATAATTAATTATATTGTATTTATTAAAGTGTAATTCAAGACCACTACACTCAGACCTTTCAACATCCACCAATAGCTAGTTGAAGATTTGGCCTTGAACATAGATGTTCAGGAGTTTTGGATTTCTCAAGGCATTAAGGATGTTTTAAAATACCATAAAAACATTAAAAATAATAATTTAAATATTTATAGTTTTTTTTTGGATATCTAGGTCATTTTCAAGATCAAACATAGTCAAACTCTCCTAATCAACACCTACAACCATCTATTAAAGCATTGATTTTGAGACAGTATCAATGTTGATAAAGTAACAAGGTTTCAAGGATTTGAATGAGGTCTTATATGTCTCAATATCATGATAAAAAAATTTAAGGATTCATTATTTTAAATAAGGTTATTCAAACACTAAGTTAGCAGATCATCCCAAATGAACAACACACATGCAAGCAGTCTCCTATATGACTATTTGGATGATTCAAGGTATCTCGAAATATTGAGACAGTGGTGAATTAATGTGTTAGAGTTTATATGGGAACCAATGGTTCAAAATTCATTAAAATAAATATATTCTAAGTATATAATTTGAGGATAAAAGAACCAAATAGGGCTCACAAAGTCTTGAGTTAACACATAGTCCTGCCTAAGCTCATAAGAGTAGTTTATTGATTAAGAGAGAGAAGGGTATGTGTATATTTAAGGAGAGTATCATGGTTAAAAATTTTAACCTCAAATAAATCTCAATACCATCTTAAGAAACAAAGATCATAATAACTAAATACTCTAGCCACTCAGCCAATGCATGAAACCTATAGTTCTGCCTACTCATGGGAAGTGGTTGCTTGTTTAGAAGGTTGGAATGACTAAGGGAGGTATAATGTTTTACTATGATTATATTTTGATGACATTTTTTCATAAAACCCTAAAAATCAAGAAAAAATAAGTGGAAAAAACTTAGCATACCCTGTTCAGACTCCTGCACATGCCTATTTGTATTAGCAAACCTCCAGTGAAGTCAGTCCTAAAGAGATGAAGTGGAGTGATTTTGTAGTAGATGATACCATGTAAAACCTTTAATATATGGTAATATATACATATAAACATTTCATTATGAACACATACCTCCTGACAATGATAAAAAGGGCACCTACAATTAGCTAGGGTATGATAATGAATTTGGCATAAAAACCCTAGGTCTAGATCAATGAGGATGCAAAGAGTTTGGTGAAGGAGTGTGGAAATAAATATATTTTAATAGGTAAATATAAACATAATATAACTCATTTAGGTTATTTTATCTCAAAAAAAACTTAGGAAAATCATGTACAAACCTTAATCTTTCTCAGGCCTCATAGAATGCTCACTACCAACCTGAGAGGCTAGTTTTTCTTGATTGGTATGGAACACAAGTAATAAATGGGAAAATAGGATATTATGGGATGTTATACACCATAGTTCACTTGAATTTTTTAGAATTTTTATGAGGATTCATGCTTCTATTTTTATGAATCGTCCTTAAGAACTCGAAGCACTTTCAGGCTGCCTAAGAGAGCCATAAGGACCTGATGAAAGAGAAATCAACTTTCATGCCTCCAGATGAATCAAAAAAACTTATAAATTACCTATAACATGTTAAATACTCCATTTATCATCACCCCATTCCATTGGTTGGTATAGGTTTGTATGAAACTATACAAAATAGGCCTAAAAAGATTACTTATTGTTATTTTATAGGGTCGTACAAATTGTCAGTTCTTAAAATTTGGAATGGAGAATAATTAGAAGTTTTTATAAATTATTAACATACATATTTTGGGTTTTGAATGTGTGAGGAACTTTAGATCCATTTTTTAGTCTCTTGGCAGGTAGGCCTAATTGAGGACTAGTTAAGAGAGAGAAGGCAAAAAGAGATATCTCCACTCACTGTCAGAGCATGAAATTGAACTTGGAGATATAAGGCCATACTAGGTCCTTAAATATTCCCTTATATTATTATCATAATTCTTAAAAATATCTACACAAGGAGGTTTTTATGATTTTAAGGCTACAAGTAATGAGGCCTAATTGGGTTTTTTGGTAGAGAATTAGTTGTTGGGTCTAGTTTGAGACCTCAAAATGGATTTTTTTAGGTACAATATGATTTGAATAGGACATCGATGAATTTTGGATGAACTGAATAATAAGAAACCATGTTTTGACACTTGTATGCAAAGTTGGTTTAAGGAGATGAAGAGTCCTCTAGACACTTTGCAAAAAAAAGAGGTGATGTGTCAAAGAGAACTAGATGGGGTTAGTGGAGAGATATCAAGATAAAATAAAAGAGGTATAAAAACCTAATATAACCATTAATAAGGCCACTTTCCTTCAACATGTCAAGGTAAAGGGCAGTTTTCAAGAGCTAATCAAGGTGCAATGCAAGTATTTCAACTCCCATACCACTTGGAGGGTTAAAACATCTTCAGAAGAGCTACACATGGCATCTTAGACCTATTTAGGTAGTTCCATAACTCCTCTCTTTTTTTAACTCACATGGACACTTTTCTACTCTCTCTCTCTCTCTCCTATGCCCTTCTCTCCTCTCTCACTTTATTTATATAAGTAACCATTTTTAGCTTTGTAAAGTATCCTCCACCTAAGTATGGTGAATCCCTACTCATTTGTAGACTTTGAGAAATAAATAACAATTTGGTTTACCTTATCCATGGACTATTTAATGTGTATGTTAGACTAGTTGATCTTGCTAAGTGATGTATTCTCTTCCTTAGCATGTTTTCCTTGTTTAAGTTCATGTTTAGTTTTAAAAGTCCTTTGCATGTCTCTTGAAGTGTTATAATGAAGTTATCATGAGTTTAATGAGTTTTATCTCCACTAGTGTCATGTTATGACCTTTTTTTTAGTATTTCTAGCTTAAATTTATTTCACAAACCTGCATGATAAATATTAGTGCAAGAGATAGATTTCGAGTAGTGTCATGTGTAGATTAGGTTTTTGTTTGATATATAATTACATTTGGTTGGTAGTTTTCAGGTTAAAATTGGTAAAACACCTTATTAGGATAGGTTTACTTTATGTTTTCACTCCCTTTCCATCCAAATGAGCTAGTAGTATAGGTGATGAGCTTCAATAGATATACCAAAGGAGTTAGCCCTTTAATATAGAGGTTTACCCCTGTTATGTGCGACCCATAGGCCTAGGGTAAATCCCATGTTCCACTCAATTTTTATAAGGATTTAACTACCTTTCCAAGGGTGAAAAATTGAGTGACAAAAGTTCTGACATGCTCAATGGGACTAAGGTCTAATAGAGTGGAAGAATCCTTGGTGTGTTCTTCTACCTATCATATTTTGGAAGCATTCAATAAACACTAATGGAGACTCCAAATACAATAAATTGGTTTTATCAATCTAAGTACTTATTGTGAAAATAATTTTCTAATATCTTGTGTTTTCATGTGACTAATGAAGTTGGGATGTCTGGGTATGATGAGAATTTATTATATACATCTCCCTATCAACCTTGTCATGATCCTAATTATGTGTCTCAACAACCCTATCAAATGTTTTACCATCCTTATTAGCCATAGTAGTCCTATGGTCAGCCTATTCCCCCTATATATGACCATGATATTATTTAACAACTCTATCAAGAAACCTATGAGGAAGGATATCAATAAGAGTATCAAGAAATGCCTTCTTATCCACCTCAATATGATTCCTATCAACCTTACCATGACTTAAAATAGTCATACTCAAACTCTCCTCCTCCTACTTTAATTCCATATCCATGTCATGTTTCCCATTCCAAATCCTTGTTATCACTCATGCCAAGTGTGCTAGATAATGAAAATGAGATGATAGAATGGAATGAAGAGCTTGATGTGATCCCTATTCATCTCATAGAGTGGTTGAGAGATTCACTTCAAAATTTGATGAATATGTGTGGGTTAGTGGAAGAAGAAACCCAATATTCTATCAATGAGTATCTTTACTTGGAAATAAAATGTATCCAATGGTGGATTGATAGATTAGAGAGGTGGAAAATTCAATAAGTTGAGAATCAAATTGTAATTGTTAAAGAGCCTCAAGAAGGCTATGCAAAAAATGAAAAACTTGTTGAAGAAGACCTTTCTTCCATTACCCAACCCAACTTGTTATCTTCTTAAGAGTCACTTCAAGAATATTCTTCCATTCCCATGTACATCCATGAGACATCAACCATACCTCATACTACCTCTCCAACCCATGAACCTATTCATCACCCTCCCACCCCATCTCTTATTGAAGAAGAACCCATCCTTTGGGAGATTAGTGAATAAGATCAAACTAAAGTTTCAGATGATCAAGAAAATGACTCAAGTGTTTATGATGAATATTTCACTATAGTTACTCCCCTTAGTGAATACAAGCATAAAAGAATCTTCTTGAGTAAAGAAAGAGAAGATCTTGATGAAGTTGCAACTCTTCATGAAGAAATTGATTAAAATATGAAAGAAAAGGTGCTTGAGAGAATAATCACATCAATTAAGTTGGAAGAGACTCATTAGCATGACCAAGAGGTTGAGTTTGAAAAAATAATTGAAAATAACATTATTGATGACTCCATGGATAAAGATGACTTATGGCAGATATTCAATGAGATATGTGATGAATTTGAGGCCCTTCAAGAGCCTACTCCTCTTGCTATTCAAATAGAATGATTTCTTGAAGATGCCTTGCCTCTTGATGTTGTATTTCAAAAATATCCTATGCCATCCAAACATGTGCAAGTTTTAGCTAGCCTTGAAATTGAAGACCCTTAAAGTAAGCAAGTTGAAGTTGATGAAGTATAAAATGACCAAGACAATGAAGTTGAAGTTGTGGTTCTTAAAGAGAAATAAAATAAAGATGATTAGTTGTAACATATTTAACTCCTTCAAGATATTGAATTCCTTTACAAGTTTGAGGGTCATGTTCATAAGGAGATCAAACAAGATGTCTTCATGGAAGACAATGACAAAGATTAGATGGATTATGCAAAGCTCCTTGAAGAGCTTGATGAGCTTGTAACATTTGGTGATAAATATGATGGAATTCAAGGTTCCATGAAGGTCAAATAAGCATACTTAGAGGAAGCATCATTAGTCCAAAGTTATATATGAGGAGTCTCATGAGAATATTGTTGAGTCACAAGAAGAGTTCACCTTCATAGGTGACATGTTGGTAGTTGTCATTGCTTCATTTAAGACAATGTCAAGAAGATTGGCAAGCATGAAAGAATTGAATACACCAAGAACAAGGTTTAAAATTCAATTTGATTCATGTCCTATTTTATCTCATGAAGCAAAAGATGGTGCAAACTTCCCCTTTGATCTAGGAGGAAGAGTTTCTTTTCAAGTTAGTTGTATATAGTCTAGTTTACTTATGTTATCTTTGTGTTCTCTAAGTTCTTGATAACACATGTGTGTGTCTTGTTCTTTGATTTGTGTCTTATTTTTTTATTTTGTGTGATGTGAATGTGTAATAAGTCTGTTGAGTCATGGTCAAAGTCTATTTAGGTCTAAAACTAAGTACAAGAAACTTTGTTGCCCAATGGACCTGCAAGGCTACATGTCCTATTAACATTACAGGCATGCTACCTATTGGCCAAAATTAGCCTCCATATAAAAAAAATTCCTAGATGGATTAGTCCACTCTCCTAGACGATTCAGTGACCTTTTACATTCATAACTAGTCTCTTTCTAGTCCTGATTTGATGGTGCAGTGCAGTATTTAGGAAGGTCTTTATGTGGTGTGAGGAGTTGTGTAGGGTCCTATCACAATGGATTGTCTAATTTTGGAAAGAGAAGACAAACATCATGACCCTAAATCATGTTACTTACACTCTTGAAATACTTTAATAAAGTTTTAAGGTAAATTTTGAGATTTTAAGGAAAAGGCTTAGAAATGGATCTTGAACTGTAAATGAAGGATCTAGGTAGTTTTTAGGGTGTTTGAGAATTTAGGGGTAGGAATGAGGTTTTCACAAAGTTTCATAGATTCTAACAGATCAAAAATGATGTCTAGAGAAGCTAATTTACCCAAAATACCCCCAAAAGTGCATTAGATGACGTGAGGGGCTTCTAAATAGAAATTTTTAAGTGAAAAAGCAAATTTTGGAGAATTCAAATTGGTTTTTACTTATTTCCACATCTTTATGGTGTTTTTTCCCTATTTATACATGTTCAAGTCCATTTCAAGTCATTTGGAGTGGAGGAGAGGAGTTTGGGAGCAAAAAGATGCATTTTTTATCCTTTTAGAGCTTTGGTTGAATAGGTTTTTGAAGGTTTTGATTAATAAAATGGATAATATATCATATTTAGGCATCCATGGTGTCCATAATATCCTCTCTTAGGCCTCTAAAATATATCCAAGCACAATAACCAACAGAGGTAAGGAAAACCTATTAGTTGTAAACTAGGCATGAAACAGGTTGTCTACCATTAATGGATCTTTAATAAATTTAAAAGGTTTATAGAAGGAAGGAAAGGTAATTTACATCATAAAAAATATTTTTCAAGTTTTTTATTTCATAGACAAGATTTGGATTATTTATGCTAAGGAAAAACCATTTTGGGTAGTCTTGGACAGCTTTAAAAAAGCCACAAGTTTTCACTTGGTATGGTCAAGAGAGAGAGTTGGGTCAGAACCTTTTGGGAAGTGATATTTACCCTAGTTTCCATTCACTTCATGGAATTTTTTATTTTTTTTATCCCCCATATTTATGAATAATTGCTAACAGTGCATGTGTGTTTAGATGGCCTTTTCATCCAGACAGGGTCCAGGTTTTCTTTTGTTTCTTTATTTCAAAATTCAAGGAGGAAGAATGGTATTAATTAAGTCATTATAGGGTAAAATATGAAATTTTCCAATTGGTTTAATTATTTAACTCATTCCAAGGAGTTACTTATGGCATAAAACCTATTTCCTATGTTATCCTTGTGAATAGTCCATATTGGTGTTTTAGGGCAGGTCTTGGGTTATCAAGTAAGTGAATTAATATTCAAGGGTTCTCAGGTCAATTTTTAATTCACTTCATGGATGATTCATTTATCCAATAAAAAATTCATAATCCTCCTGATTGAGCACAATCTCCTTTGGAATGTTTTTGATGAATTAGTCTCTTTAACAAGGTATAACTTAATTAATGAGTTTTAGAGTTTTAATGGTTTCTATGATGTCATCATGATATTAACAAGCATAATTGCCCAAAAAATTCTAATTCAGTCTTGGAAAGAAACTCACAAGGTTCAATATGCCATACTCTCTCAAGGTGGTAAGGAAGACTTTAAGGTTTGGTAGCATACCTTCATCTCTAGATCTTGGTGAGCAAGTCTGACTTATAGGTTATGATCGTGGGGCTGGTGATGAGCATGTGTAAACATTAATAATAATAACTTTACCTCTCTACATCATACTAGCATCAAATTAGCACCTTCATGGAAGCCTTGGTAGGTGTTAAGGTCAAACAACCACCTACAATGGTCATGGAGAACAAGGGTTTGAGGATGGTCTTGATGTGTTGAGGAACCAACATGAGGTTATAGGAACACTAGTTGATTCCTCATCTTCAAATTCTAGAAGAACCACCCTTGAGCTATTGAGAGTCAAGATGTAATGGAAAACATGATCCAAATGACATTTTGAGAAATTTAATGGAGTGTTAAAATAAGTTTTAGGTTTAAAAATCCCTATAACATGGCTTGGGAGATCCAAATCCATGTTGAGCATGTGTTGACATCACTGAGAAAGTAAATGAATTCATACAATCCCATGATCTCATCAAAAATCATGGGATATCATCAAGAACTACACTCTTAACACATGATCATATATAGTCTGTACACTTTCCATTTATAAGAGAATGGTGTGGAAAGATTCAACAAGGTTTGATGATAGATCTCATGTTTCTATAAGTTCATTGGATTTCAAGGTCACATAGTGCAAGTTTATTGATAAATATAAAGATAAAGTATAATAGGTTATTCTCAAATGTTGTCAATGATCCAAATAAGCACTTAAAACAATCAAGGTTCCAATACAAGATGCAAATGATCTTGATTGATCATAGAGATCCACCTCATGTAAGTTCAATGATCCTAATTAAAGGACTAATACTATCCTAGTGCAAACTCACTCTTGGGAGTTAGGTTGAGAGAGATAAACAAAAAAAATTCCTCTTGTTAGCATTTGTTAAGGTAGTTTTGTGGAAATCAAGGTAATTGGCATCTTTTTGTATCTCCTTCACTCAATCAATCTCAAATCCAAAATTATTAGTTTCCAGTAAAAGTGGAGAATATAAGGGTAAGGTAGAGCATTAAGACATGGTAAACCAACTTCTCAACTCCTCCTTAGTCCATACAAGTGTGTAAAAACTTCACCTACAACTGAGTGTAAGAAGGTGCTCTCAAGAATGGTAAAGGGATCTCTTGAAAACCAAGGTCATGGTGAGTAGAGGAAGTCTGCAAGGTGAATGAAACAAGTATCAAACTCCAATGCACTTTATATACCTTATTTTAAAGCATCAACTTTTCTCACATCATGTTTTACTCTTCCACAATTCGTACAATATGGCTATCAAGCTTTTTGAAGACCAAGTTATAGGAGAATGAGACTAAGAGTTTCACTTTGAATAAATAATTTATGAGTAGGAATTCAAGAGTGAAGAGGAGGTTCTTAGGTTGATTTGTGATTGATGAGTGTCATTCAACTCCTCATTTAATCAATGTTCAATTGATGTATTATCAACTAGAGCTAGTGTCCAAAGCTGTCTGCAGTAAGGTGTAGGATGGTGGATCTAGAAGTCTACTTGTGGGGGTGTTTGATGGTCCTATTCTAACTTTGACTAATTGAATAAATGTGTCTTAAACTACTTGATTCACTCTTTTTCTGAAAAGAAAAAGATGTAACTATTTAATCAAATAAATCCACTCTTTTGCTTGAAAGTAAAATCACACTGCTATTTACACTTGCGTGGAAATGGAAATGTTTAACTTAAAAAGAAAATTTACTTCACACATTTACTGTAAAAGAAAAAGCATTTTACTTAGAAAGAAAATGACTTTGGAATAAGGAAATGCCTTTTGAACTGTGAATTTGTTTCGATGTTTTATGAATGAATGCAAACATTAGCAAGATTTTGATTAGTTATAACAAATAGTTAATATAACATAAGTACCATAAACAATTCTTGGTTCCAAAGAGAGTGGGCCCTTGCTCCTCTCAGACTCAGGAACAAACATTAATCAATACTAAAAACTGAAGTGATAATTCATAAAATTGAAATGATTACAATCTATCTGGAACCTATAATATGCTTGTACATATCTTTCACCTATTCTTATATATTTTTAATAACAAAAGTCTTACATTTTATACTAATATAATCAACTCAAAATAGGATGCAAAGAAATAGGATTCCTTGGTCAATTCACTCATCCAAAAATAGGAGATTGAATTTCCAAGAGATCCAATTATTCTGATGAAATAGATATACTATCCTATAATAGTTCTAAGATCCAAATATATACAACTTTATCAAAAGCAAATCCTACAAAATAATAGGCAAGTATTTTCCTCATTTGACTTCAGCTGGAATGATTCTCTCTTATCTTATTTGGCCACCAACTTCCCCATTTATAGCTTTGTCTTTAAAGAATCCACATAATTGACCCTATAAAGTCAGTAGGAACAAGCCTATGGAGTCTATAGAAACAAGTCTGTGGAGTCTATAGAAACAACCCTGCAGAGTCCATAGAAACAAGTCTGCGAAGTCTGTAAAAACATTCTGTGTGAGTTCATAGTTTTGTTGGATGGAGATCAAAATTGAACTTTCACTATACATTGCATGTGTCTTCTTCCTAATCATTCTTCACAACAAAAATCACTAAACATGCTATGTATTAGACATTAATGACAAAGTAAAGGTTTAGTCTTTGGTTCAATATAGACAAGACAAATATCTACTTTCTATGTAATAGCTATCTAACAATCTATGATTTTCATAAGATAATATCCTTAGAGAGATGAATTGAGGAAAATAACATGTCAATAATGAGCCATATTTTGAGCTCATCATCTCCCCCTGGCTTTAATTTTTGCAAGTCCCATTGCAAACATTCATTTGTGCTCATAGTTCTTGCATATGTTTTCCAAACTCTAACTCAAATCATAGTCATAAAATTAATTTTTTATATGCTTTTCTAAATTTATTGTAAACCCCTAATGTTATTGAATCATTTGTTTCCATGTATTGAATTGCTCTTCTGATTGTGGAGCCCAACTCTGCCATCCTGTAATAGGTATGATCAACAAAGGGGGTCTATATCTCATGCCAATCCATTTATTTTCTCCCCCAGAGTTTATTACCTCTATTAAGATTTCCAAAATTGAGGTAACTCTCCTCATACTCCATATTAAGTTATTTAGAGACATGACCTCTCATCTTCTAAGAGACATTGAAAATTGGTCCCACCTTTTCACACTTGCAATTACCATTGAATCAAAACTTTGACTTGAAAACAAGTCAAAAGAAATAGCACAATCATATAAAGATCGTAAATAATTAGTTTTAACTTCCTCGCTTAAACAATCATAGTTAAAATTCTATCTGATCAATCTGGGGATAGGAAAGGCTGGTCTGATACACAATCCTATAGTCTTAACATGATTTATATACTCCTCAAATCTATTTTTTCGTGCTAGTTGATTTTTGAATGTAGAATGCAATACCCCCAGTTGAAATTCTCCTACATGAATGTTTATCAAGAACTTATTATGCTCATGGTCTCCTATGATCAAATCATGCAAATAAAACTCACAAAGCAAATCCTACTGATCAGGTTCAGCACTATAGAAAATTTCTAGAAATGTTGTTGGCTATAAAATCTTGTAAGGAAGATGACAACAAATCCTCAGAAGCTGTCATCTATAAAATTATTCAAATAAAAACAAACTATATGCAGGAGAAGGATTCCTACATGCCAAAAGAGATTCCCCTAATTTGCATGCATCCTACAAATTTTCTTCTAGATCTTGGACCTTAGCTTCTAATTCTCTATTTTCATTTTATAATATTTTGTTTGAAGAAGTTATAACTTTGTTTTTCTATTTGAGTATGGAATTCTCTTCTTTAATTTGATTTAGCATTTTCAAGGTAGGAATACCTAGACAATTTTTTTGACAACTTCGGTCAATAAATACCTTGGGAGGAGAAGGTGCACCACTAAAAGGTCCTTTGGCAGAGTTTACCAAACTCTACAATCTCCTATTATCCTTCTTCAGATTTTATACATATATCTAGAGGTCTATTTCTTCTCTTTTATTTTTCTTTATTATTTCTTCTAATCTGTGAACTTTTGTTACATGATTGGTAGATATTGTGTCCAATTTTTGCACCAATAATGAGTTGAGATGATCCTTATTCTGCAATTGACTGGTCAAGTCAGCAATGTCAGTTGTTGTTGTTGCTCTAGAGCTTGAGCTTGAGAAAGATTCAAGGTTAACTACATAACATGATCATTTAGATTAGATGACTCTCCTTTTTCATTTGTGCATACAATTTTTCTTTTATTCATTGCAATTTCAACTGAAACATGTGGTTGTTCTACCATACTTGATTCCTCTACCGTGATTGGGTCTTCTCCTGGAATTGGCTCCTCTATTATGATTTGAGAGTTCCTTTCGAAAGGAGTTTCTTCAACATCTATATTTTTAGGGATACTTTGATGTATGGGGGAATGAGATACTTGTTTAAGACTATCCAGAATGTCTATATCCTCTTGTTCATCTTCATATATCAGAATTAACCTTCTTCTTTTGTTCACTCTCTGAGATACACTCGGTTATCTTTCTTTTTCAACCATCAAATCCTCGGTCTTCTCAAGTTCTGTAGCAAATTTTCATTTCAATTTTCTTCATCCTGACAAGGGAATTGGTTGCACTACGAATTCTTGAGGTTCTTGTGGGGACCTTGAAAATATAGGGATTTCAGAGCTTGTGATTCTTCTTGAAGAAGAAGAAGAAAAAGTTTCTTTTGAGACTACAGTGTGTGATTTCTTCTTTGGAATTGTTTTCTCAACTGATGTAGTAAGTGGAGGTGAATGTTCCTATGGTAAATTTGAGGTTTCTTGTGTAGATAGATTTGGAATTTTTTGTGTTACACTATTCTTAAATTCCTCCCAGACCTTTTGTCCTTGTTGAAAGAAGTGATGTTGGATAATTAGGTGAATAAGGCCATGGTGCCTAAGAGCAACATTAGGAGTTGTAGTCATAATTTGAAGGGCACCATATAAGAAGGATGGGAGGTTAATCTTGTAATGAGGGTTTTGCCTCCCATACTTAAGGTATATTAATATTTTCATGGCATCTCCTTCTAAAAGACTATTTTTCCCCTCACAAATAGTATACTTGAATACCCACTTGGCTACAAATTTATAGGGTTTAGGAAGTGGATTTATATGAATCCCTTTTATTTTCCCTTGGAATCTATTAGACATGAAGTCCCAGTCTACTCATTACCATTAAACTAAATAATTAAATCATTAAATAGAATTCTACCTATCGCTCTCATTCCCTCTTCTAGAACTTCTATGATTTGACTTATAATTTGAGTTGAAATACGAATAACAATGCCTTTAACAACTAAAAATTCAAGGGTGAGATTAGTGATAAATTCTCTTACCATTATTTCATCAAAACCCTAAAACTTTTCAATGAAAGGTAGCCAGCCATTTGCTCTAAACACTACCACAAAATCTTTGTCATTGTGATGCTTTGTTACATTCTTTGACTCTAATCTCATTTTTCTTCCCATTTTTACTCAGATTTATAGACAACTATGTTTCTTTAACTTATATTAGGGTTTAGACCAGCTTCTATTGAAATCTATAGGCAACAATCACTGAGGACCTATAGAAATGAAATATTTTGTGTGAAACTCCATAGCTTCATGAGTCCGTAGTTTGATATAATTACTTTATATAGTTCAGTGCCACACATTTCTACAGAGTGTGCCTACCATGTTGTCAAATGATTATAAATTGGATGAAATGATGATGTGGCACTTTGATGGTGATAGTTATTTATCATTTTAGTTAGAACCCCTTTTATGATGTCCCATCATTATAATTATTGATGACACAATTGATTGTACCAAAGAAACATAGATCATCATGACATAGACATACTCCTTTGTCGTCTTGTTTGCATTTGCATGCTTATCCATTAGGGTATGTGTCATGTCATTCCATTTTGGAAGGCTCAACTTTGGGTCATCTCCATAGAATAAATCTTAATTAAATCAAATATAATTAGTTAACTAAACATAAATAAATATAATATATGTCTCACTTACTTTTGACCTTAGATTTAGCCTTTGCTCACCATTTATCCTGCACAAATAAGTTTACATGGATTAGTCAATAGGTGTTGAAAGAACAACTTTTATTGCATGGAGAAGACCAATCATAGTGACATGATGAGATTCTCTTTCTTTTTTTATATATTTTGTTTTTTTCCTTTGGCCAGTCATTGTTGGTTTTCTAGACAAAGCCCTTTTTGCAATGCATAGCCAGCCACCAAGCTAGTTTTATAGGCATGCATTGTCAATAGTGTCCCTGGAAGGATTTTCACTATTGATTTTTTTTGCTAGATCATCAAGGAACAAGTTCTCTGGAATAAGTAGAGTCCTCCAAAACAAGTACTTGATTTGAAGCAGTTTCCCTAGAAGAAGCAGAGTCCTCCAGAAAGGCTACTTGATCTTTTATCTTTTGAACAAATTCTTCTTTATTGAGAGGTTTTTGATAAAGATTCAATCTATGTCCATTGACTAACAGAGCTCTTCTACTACCATCAATAGGTATTAGCTTAATAGAACCATTTTTAAAGACCTCCTCAATCTAATAAGGTCCCAACCACTTCATTTATAGTTTTCCTTTAAACTGTTGAAATTTGGAATCAAATAATAGTGCCCAAACTCCTTTTTAAAACTTTCATTGCTTGATCTGTGAATCATGCCAAACTTTTATTTGATGTTGTACCAATTCAGTTCTTTGTAGTGCTTCCATCCTCATCTCATCAAGTTGATTAAGCTGTAAGAGTATTTCTTTCTATATTTCTTCTAATTCAATCCCTATTTTTATGGCTATTTTCAAAGTTTGTAATTCAAATTCAACAAAAAATAAAGCCTTCTTACCATAAACCAATTCATAAGGTGAAAACCCAGTTGTTATTTTCCAAGTAGTATTATAGATCCAAATAGCTTCTGGTACCTTATCTACCCAATATTTTCTACTGGAATTAACAACCTTTGTTAAAATGGTTTCTAGTTCTCTGTTGGTGACTTCAACTTGCCCATTAGCCTGTGGATGGTATGGAGATATTTTTTTTGCTAAGTTTGATATACTTGCATGAAGTGCTTTATCATGTTTGACATGAATTTTAGTCCTTGATCTAAGACTATCTCTCTTGTAGCACTAAAATCTTTGCATGATTTTGAAATATAAGAAATCAGCTACCATCTCTTCTCTTACATGAGTTAATACTTCCACTTCTATCCACTTGGTCACATAGTCTGTACATACTAGGAGATATTTTTTTCCTTTGGAAGGAGCATTCATAGGACCTATAAAATTAATTCCCCATTTCTCAAATGGTTCTAAAACCAATTAAGGATGAGGGTGCAGAGGCATCTCTGTTGAAAGAGTAGGTTGTCCAATTCTCTGACAAGCATCACAGTGTCTGACATATCTTTTTACTTGTTGATGAAGGTGAGGCCAATAGTATCTTACTCCTATGATTTTGTGTATGGTTCTTTGAGCTAAGTAATGACCTCCTTCAGGTTCATCATGACAAGCTCTAATGATATCATAAGCTTTAACATTTGTCACACACCTACGAAACACATGGTCAGGTCTAAGTTTGAATAACATTCCGTTAATCCATTTAAAATAACTTTCTTTGATTAAATGTTTCTTTTATTTTTGTGAAAATTATAGAGGAAATTTTCTATGGTGAGGTAATTGGTTATATCAACAAACCACATAGATTTTTCTGAAATAGAAAATAGTTGTTCATCTGGAAAGTCATCTTCCATCAGTTCTTCCTCATCTGTAGTGTTCATTCTTTAAAACAAATCAACAACTACATTAGCCTTCCCTGGTTTATCTATAATAGTAACATCAAATTCTTGTAAGTGCAACAACCATCTAATAATCCTACCTCCCATAATTGGTTTATTGGTAAGATATCTAATATTTGAATGGTCTGTATAGACAAATACCTTGTACCCTGTTATGTAGTGTTTGAATTTTATAATTGCATAAACTACAGCTAGGAATTCCTTCTCAGTTATGGTGTAGTTTCTTTCAACAGGTGTCATGTTTTTGCTAATAAAATATATAGCATACAGGTTATTCTCTTCAACCTTTTATCCAAGTATTGCTCTTATTACTATATTGGAAGCATCTATGTATATATAGAATGGCTAAGTCCAATCTGGTCCTCTCAATATTAGAGTAGTAACAAGTTTAACTTTGATGGTATCAAAGGCCTACTGGCAACTATCACTCCATTTGAATGTACTATCTTTTGTAAGCAAGGCAAACATAAGGGCAGCTATTTGGCTAAAATTATCTATGAAGCATCTATAGTAACCAACATGTCCCAAGAAACTCTTAATTTTAGTTTGTGTTTATGGGATGGGTAAGTTGGAGATTATTTCAACCTTCTTTGGATCTACTTGAATGCCTTTTGTAAAAATATGGTGTCCCAGCACTATTCCTTCATCCATAATCAACAATCATTTCTCATGGCTCAAAGATAATTGATGTTCTTCACATCTGATCAATACTCTTTCCAAGTTGGTAAGAGCCTCTTCATAATTTCCACCATGAACGGTGAAATCATCCATATATACTTCAACACAATCATTTGTAAGGATAGATAATATTATCAAAACTGCTCTTTGGAAGGTTTTGAGAGCATTACAGAGTCCAAATGGGAGTACTTAGTAAGAAAATGTTCCCCAAGGGTAGGTAGATGTGGTTTTATCTTGATCTTTAGCTGCCACTATTATCTGGTTATACCTACTAAACCCATTCAAGAAAGAAAAATATCTTTTTCCTACCAAGTTGTCAAGAACTTGAACAATGAAAGGTAGAGGAAAATAATCTCTTAGTGTTGATTTATTTAGTTATATATAGTCTACATATACCCTTAATTTTCCATTTTTCTTGGGCAAAATTACTAGGGGTGAAACCCACTAGCTATCTGAGATGGGGTAAATAAACCCAACTTTCAGCAATTTTTGGATCTCTATTTTGACTCTCTTTTAATGCTAGGTTTATTCTTCTTTGTGGTTGTCTGACCTATTTGACAGATTCTATGTAAATGTGATGAGTGCATATACTGGGGTGAATTCCCTTCATGTTGGTATAATCCCAAGCAAAAGCCTTGGTATGTTTGTCCAATACTTCAAAGAGTTGATCTTCCTCTTCATTTGTTAACCAACTATTGATGTTCAAAATCTTTCCAAGTAAGACCATGAATGGTTTTATGCCTAGGTAGTTGGATTCTATTTGCTTGAATTCACTAATCAATGAGTTTAGATAATATGGATTAGGAAGTAGCTTATGAAACATGGTTACATTATCAATAAAATCTTCTCCAGGAGGAATCAATCTTGCTAAAGAATAATGGAATGCATATAAGAAATGAGTTTGTTGTATTTCTACCAATTTCCACACACTTTCCTGAATCAATCCATGATCATATGGTGAATAAATAATAGAAGAAGTAAAAGTGGAGGTTTGATAATATTCTATTTGACCCAAGAATCCTAAACTAAGGCAGTCCATAGTTTCTAGACTAGCAAAGTCTGTAGATTCTAGACTGGCAAAGTCTGTAGCTTTCAGACTGGTAGAGTCTGTAGCTTTCAGACTTGCAAAGTCTATAACTTTCAAAATGGTAGAGTCCATAGATTTTGGGTATATGTCTCCATTCAATTCTTCCAAGTGTTTTTTAACTGTGATCATAGCTAAAGAGAAAATGTTGTTTGATATGTTGTCTAATTCATCCACCCAAAGTTCTTATATGTGATTTGTTAATGGTTTTGCAAGAGGATACAAAGAGATGCATTTGGATTTTAACCCATTACAAATGGTCATGTATCCTAACCTAAAATCAATTAATGATGCTAAAGTAACCAACCATGGTCTTCCTAAGATTATGGGATATCCTAGATTCTTGGTTTTAGGTTACAAGACCATGAAATCTATTGGATATTCCCAAGACTCTATTAGTACTTCAACATTTTCTATAGTCCCTTTTGGTTTAGTTATAGACTAATATGCCATTTTAAAAATGGTAGTTTTGGGTTGCATTCTCATAAAAGATAATTTATGGAGAGTATCAATTGTTATAACATTAATTATTGCTCCCAAATCTACCAAGATATTAGGAATTTCTTTACCTCCATTTATGACTATGATCATTGGGCTTTTTGGATCTGCATATTTTAGAACTAATAGTTTTCCTGCTAATAAATCAAAAACTTTTATATCAACACGAATGGTTCCTAGATATTTAGATTTCCTCCCAAATGTCTTGATACAAAGGTTTTTGATGATATTGTTCAATTTAGGTATATCCCTAATAGCTTGTAGTAGGGGTACCTCAATATTGATCTTTTGCAACTCATGGACCAAGTTTGATTCTAGTTTAATATCAATTTTTTTTAATCTTTCAGGAAAAGGAACTAATAGTGTAGTAGTGTTTTCTTTGTTTACTTCAAGGCTCATTTTTATTTTGACTTCTCTAGTGTTTAATTGAGATGATTCTATTTTTTCTTTTTCATTAGGTATCTCAAAAATGAGAACTAGAGGTTTTTATATAGTTTTCCCTAATCTTAAATGTATTTCCAAACAATCAATAGCTCCAACATTCATTGTCTCTTCCTGTTAATTAACATAAACAGGTGTTGGTTGTTTATTTTTTAGATTTGCTATTAGTTGTGTAGGCATTGAGGGTTGATTGATTTGTCCTTGTTGCTAAATAACTGGGGGTGGTATTATAGTTTGTTATTGAAGTGGTCTTCTTGGTTGGGTGAATTTTTGGTGTGGGTTCCACTGTAGATTCCATTGTTGATATTTTTGTGGCATCCATTGCTACTGTGGTATCCATTATTGTTGTGGTACCCATTGTTGTTGTGGATATGGCTGTGGCACCATCCATGGGGGTGTTGTCATCCAATCTTGTCCTACCCATGGATTTTGGATTGATGGAATTTGGGGTTGATTCCAAAAAGGTGAAGGAACTGAAACATTCCATGGTACCATCCATGGATTAACTAGGTTTCTTACATTAAACTATCATTGAGCCTGGTTTTGTGGGGCAAAGTTTTGTCTCTAGATATAATTTACTTCTTCAGTGGACTGGACTTGTGTTTTCATTTGATTTTTTAAAACAAATGAAAGGGTTCAATGTTTGGTATCATGATCTATTACATCACAGATCCCACATGATGAAACATTAATTTTATCTAGGGGTAGTCTCTAAGGGCATGTTTCTATCTACACTTAGGACAATAGATTGCTAAGGGTTCTATTGCATTTTCCTTATCTTGAAGGCCATCCAAAGTACTATTTAGTGTAACGAGAATATCCATCTTTAGATTGCCAAATTCTTCCATTACCTTACCCACTTCATTAGATTTTCCAAACCTTCCTCTCCTAATTTTGGGTTTTGTTCGAGAGTAGTTGGTATAAAGCTCAAAAAATTGATTAAAATCCAACTTATTTATATCTCCACCTCCCATCAGAATTAAGGCATCTCTAGTATCTTCATCCAACCCTTTTAAGAAAACCAATTTCTGAACTTCTTCAGTGAGTGGATAATTGCTTCTTTTATGAGTGAATATGAATCTATCCAAATAATCCTCTAAAGATTCATCTTCATTCTGTTTGATTTTGAAGAAATCCTATTTTCTTTCTCACACTCAGTATTAATATTGATACTTGTTTAAGAATTTTGTCTCCATGTCATCCCATGTTCTAATAGAATCGCCAGGTAAACCCATGAACCATCTCATAGCTGCATCTTTAAGTGTAGAAGGAAATAGTTTTAATTTTTGGCTATCTATTGTGTAATCATAAGTTTGACATAGCACCTTAAACTCAAATAGGAATTGATAAGGATCTTCTGTAGATCTTCCCTAAAAATTTGGTAGATTAGCTGATGAAATATTTTTCATGGGGGTTTGATCATTAGGATCTGCAACAATAGGAAAGGAAAAAGTCCTAACTGATTGTGCAAGTTGTTGATTTTGTGGATTTTGTTGGAGAGCCATATTTTCTTCTTCTGATGATGTTTCAAAGTAAGGATTATCTTCCCACTGAATATTTGTGGTATTAGTTATGGGTTGTTCAAAGTTATCAAAATTTTCTTTAGTTATATATTTTTGAAATGCTTCTTCTAAGTCCTTGGCAATTTTTAAATAATGTCTTCCTGTAAGAGATTGATCCTGAGGAGTTTGTCCTATGGGGCTTTCTTGTGGAAATGGCTTGGTTTCTATCCAATTTTCTAAAGATTCTTGCAGATAGGTTTCACTCATAACTTCTAGTTCACTACTCAGAGATGTTGAAAGAGTTTCAACTTGTGTTCTTGGTGGGAATTTTGGGATGAATCGTCCTTTAGAGTCTCTAGGATGGTACATCAATTTATTGAATTTTTTTGTTTTTCACTCTAGACCAATAATTATGACCTTACTAACACCCTGTGTTCCCAGTAATGATGCCAAAAATGATGAGTGTCGTTCAGTTCCTCATTTAATCAATGTTCAATTGATGTCTTATCAACCACGACTGGTGTCCAAAGTTGTCTGCAATAAGGTGTAGGATGGTGGATCTAGAAGTCTACTTGTGGTGGTGTTTTATGGTCCTATTCAAACTTTGACTAATGAAAGAAATGTGTTTAAACTACTTGATTCACTCTTTTGCTGAAAAGGAAAAGATGTAACTATTTAATCAAATGAATTCACTTTTTTTCTTGAAAGTAAAATCACACTCCTATTTACGCTTGCATGGAAATGGAAATGTTTAACTCAAAAAGGAAATTTTCTTCACACGTTTGTTGTAAAATAAAACACAATTTGCTTAGAAATAAAATGACTTTGGAATAAGGAAATTTCTTTTGAACTATGAATTTGTTTTGATGTTTTATGAATGAATTCAAATATTAGCAAGATTTTGATTAGTTATAACAAAGAGTTAATATAACATAACATAAGTACCGTACACAATTCTTGGTTCCAAGGAGAGTGAACCCTTGCTCCTCTTGGACTTAGGGACAAAGATTAATCAATGCTAGAAACTGAAGTGATAATTCATAAAACTGAAATTATTATAATCTGTCTGGAAGCTGTAATATGCTTGTACGTATCTTTCACCTATTCTTATATATTTTTAATAACAAAAGTCTTACATTTTATACTAATATAATCAACTCAAAATAGGATGCAAATAAATAGGATTCCTTGGTTGATCCACTCATCCAAAAATAGGAGATTGGATTTCCAAGAGATCTGATTATTCTGATGAAATAGATATACTATCCTATAATAGTCCTAAGATCCAAATATATACAACTTTATCAAGAGTAAATCCTACAAAACAACATGTGAGTATTTTCCTCATTTGAATCCTACTAGAATGATTCTCTCTTATATTATATGGCTGATTTATTCCTCATTTATATATTTTTCTTTATAGAATCCATGGAATTGACCCTGCAGAGTTGGTAGGAATGAGCCTACGGAGTCCGTAGAAACATTCTATGTGAGTTTGTAGTTCTGTTGGATGGAGATCAAAATTGAAATTTCACTATAAATTGCCTATGTCTTCTTCCTAATCATTATTCATAACAAAAATCATGAAAACATGATATGTATTATATATTAATGACAAAGTAAAGGATTAGTCTTTGGTTCAATATAGACAAGACAAATATCTACTTTCCATGTAATAGCTATCTAACAATATATGGTTTGCATAAGATAATATCATTAGAGAGATGAATTGAGGAAAATAACATGTCAATAATGAGCCATATTCTGAGATAATTATTGATCAACATGTTTCCCATTACCAATTTCAATAGTCAAATCACCTACAGTCCATACAATGTTCAATCAACACTCACAGTCATGAGATCAAGAAGTGAATCAAAGTGGATATGTAAGGAGTGATACTTAAAGGTAATTAAAGAATGAAATGAGGTTTATAAATTATATGAAATGGTTTTTTTAAATATTAGGAACACTTCCAACCTCTAAATTTTCACCTACAGCTAGATCAATTAGCAGACATGCTTTGAGCACATTAAGCAAGTTTGAAGGTATGTCTTAGGACGAGAAGTATGGTTGAAGGAATTGTAAGGTAATTATAATATTTATTTCTATAACCAATGAAAATAACTAACTTCATCCAAGGATTAAACTTCATATGACATACTTGGATTATCTTAGTCTGACACACAGTCCTAAGCTTAAGGGTTAGTTTGGAGAAATTGAAGGGTTAAAGATGCTAGAGAGATGATTTAACCTCAAAATTTGGAATAGAGGGTAATTATTACCTAGGTTAGGTTTTAATAACATAAATTTTTCCTAGATAACAAGGTAATAATCTGATTTTTTGGTAAAAACCTAAGGCACTCTCCAAGTCATTCACTCAAGCAACCCACTAGCTAGTTTTGGGAAAATTAAGTTTTAAGGCCTCTAGAAGCATGAACTAGATATGAAACTTGGTAAAAGTGATGATAATGATTTTTTTTTATATATAAAATATTTTTTTGGTAAAAAAATTATTGTAACTTTTTTTTTTCATAGTTCTATGCTTGTCTATTAACAATCAACATGGAGCTAGGGAAGCTTCTCAGAGGGCTATAAGGCATGACAGAAGGTTTGAACCTCATGTGAAGGTTTTTGAGGAATTTTAGTGTGATTTTAATTATTAAAACACCTATTTATATTTATAATATTTAAAATTTCAAGGCAGAATTAATAAAATTGCAAGTTAGTCAAATTCAAGATTTTGGCATGCAAATGTAGACAGTCAAAAAAGGCATTTTTGAGGCACTTAAAGGATTGAATGATAAAATATAATTATTGGATAAGTTGTATGGTTATTTATAGGATCCAAAAACAATTAATGAGGTATTTAAACCTTATAAATATCAATATTTACCTATTTAATGCTCCCTATGTCTTGTAGTTCTCATTTTCTAATTGTGTATCAAGCCTAAATTGGTGATTCTAGATGCTTTTCTTAATTGAGAATGGAAAAAAAATTATAATAGTTTTGGGGGTCCATGAAGGTTATAATTAAAAAATAATGAGGTATTTTGACCTCATAAAACTTGATAAAATAGAAAAACTCAGACCTACACATGCTCATAAGTTTGACAAGGCAAGTTGAGGCAACCCCAAAAGATTCATTTTTTGAGTTCTACTCAATGAAATGACTTGAAATTTGACACGGAGGTAGGTTTTGGTGTCCTTGATTTGTTAAAAGTTTTTTAATTCCCCTAATATAATTTATTATATATAAATTTCATATTATAGGTCTTCTAAACAAGCATCATAAGCCCAAGGAGTGGGTAAAACAATGAGTGGAAACTTTCAGAGAGTTTGACTTTCAAGTGAGTTTGTTGAAACTAATGGAGACCATTAAATTAATGTTTTAGGATTAATGTGCATATTATAACCTTTTAAATCCCTCCAATCATCCTAAAACCTTTATATAATCTGTATAAATAGCCCACACACAATCAAACCTAGAAGGAAGAAAGGTCTATATTCATAATGTTGGAGTATAGAGTGATGAGAGGACAATGTTTCAAGGTGTTGAATATGGATTTAGATAAAAGGTACCATAGGAATTTATAAAATTAAAATAATGGCCTATATTCTGTGGATCACCACCTTCAACGGGGTTATTTCAAACCTTGAAAGCCCTTGAAATATGCCAATCCAAGATTAAGAATAAGACTATCAACAAGATTGATATAATTTTAATTTAAATGAGATTTTTACCAAGGTTGATGGTTACATGGTGGTGTCAAGAGTTATATCAATTCATGAACTTAAAATTTCAAGGTAACTCAATCATTTACCTCGTGACATATACCTACAGCCTTCTCACAAAAACAAACCTTTTTCCAAGCATGAAGAGCAAGAGAGCAGAGTGGTATAATGGAAGAATATCATGTCAGTGGAGGATTAATGAGAAATATTGAAGATATGAATAAGTCATAAATCCCATGAAAAATTTTACCAAGTAAGATCTACAGTTAGGTCAACATCCCAATCTTCACCTACAATTGATTGTATGAGATGCTTTAAGATAATATTAAGGAATTTCTTAGGAGGCCATCAAGATAGGTGGGAGATTGATATTATTGTATGATGAATGAAGTGAGTTTAAAATTTCCAATGGATGTCATGAAATCTCCAAACCTCACTCACCATACACCATGCTTATTTTCTATCTCAGTCCATACAAATGTAGAGTGAACCATCATTTATAAGGATCAATTTCTAAAGACAATCTGATGCCTATCAAGGTTTTTTTTAAAATAATAAGGGGATAGAATTGTTTCCTTGGAAATATCTGAGTCATTAAAGTTTTATGCAAGTTCAATTATTATATAATGAGGTCCTAATCTCAATAAAAAAATCAAGTAGTCATCTACAGTCAGATGTCCAAATTATCATCATGTGTTAGTCAAGTGACTCCTTCAAGCCAACAAAGTTTGAGTCACATGCTCATAGATGTGGTTGATAGATAAATAAATATTAATGAAAGATTTAAAGGCATATAAAGCATCTAATAAACTTAGATCAACTACAAGTGAGATCTCGGTCTCCTCTATTCTAAGCCTAGTGAACCCAAGATCACCACATACAACCAATAATACCTATTTGATTATATATTGACACTTAATAGATAGAATTGAGAAGAGAGTGGTATGTTTTGATAGGTGGAAGAAGTTTATGAAGATATTTATGAGTCTAAATATATTAATGACATCATGGAGGAGCTATAATACCTCACAAAGGCAATTCACCTCTTCTATAATCAAATAACTACCTACAACTAGGTTTCTCTTGACTATGTAGTGAAGAAGGTTGTTTTCAAGTGGAATTGGCCAAAAAAAATGATCAAGGATCATTATACGAGATTGATTCACATGTTGATGGAGTATCAAGGTGCTAAGTAGGCCTTCATTTGGGATCAAACTCAATACCTAGGCAAGAGGTCTAGTATGGACTAGAAGGTAGACTTGTGATTCAATTACATGACAAGAAGCTTGTATGAGGGAATGAAGGTGGATGTTGATGCTTCCAAAGGTGATAATGAATGAATTGGGTCCTTATATACCTATTACATGTTCTTATCACCCTAAATAACATATACAAACCATTAAAACATCAAAGAACACCTACAACTGCTAAGGCTTCCTACATGGCTAATGAGGCAAAGAGTGCTTAAGAGACCCAAATGGTCAAGTGATGAAAAATTCAAGTTGCGATTGGATTGGAAGGTCATGTTTCATTTTTATGGATCTCACATATCCTTGATCAAGCTCTTTTTTCAAGCAAAAGGGGGAAATGTAGAGATAGTGTCAAACTAGGCTTGTGAGCTAAGAACCCTAAGCATGAGAAATGGAAGTTGCAGAAGACCATAAGTGTAAGAATGTTGAGGAAAACTAATGGATAATTTCATTATGGGTGTTTTATACCTCCATGAGGTGTTGAAACTCAAAATCAAAAGTCAAAATTCCAATTATAGCTTAATCTCTCTCTTAGACCTCACATAATGCATTTTTTTAACAAGGAGCTCCAACTTTTGCTTGGATATTTCATGAGAAGATGCATAGTAGTGAATGATCTTATGGTAAGTTAATTACCCCTATGAATTTACAAAACATGAAGAAAAGAGTTCATTAAAGACCCTATCCTTTATGAACTATCGTTAAGAATTTCAGGCACTCACAGGTTGCCTAGGAAACCAGTCAAGAGAGATTGATCTCTAAAGCACTCCAAAGGATTTTAAATGAACCTAAAACCTACCAAAAATCATTATAGATTCTCTGTAGATCATTTACCTAGAATTTTAAGGTACTTTCAATTATACAAATTTATAAAAATGTTTTTGAGGTTTTGAGCCTAAACATGGGTGTTGAAGAGCATGGTTTGATGCCAATCATTTGGAGGAGTGGTTTAAGACTTATTTTACCTATATAATATCTTATATATATATATATATATATATATATATATATATATATATATATATATATATATATATATATATATATATATATATATATATATATATATTTCTCAAAAGTACCCAAACCGTTCAAATCTTTCAAGCCAGTCTGAAAATGCTTCAAAAGGGCAAGCTTACCAATGGTGGTTTCATGGTTTGCATAGATCCATAGGGTCTCAGAACCCAAAATTTGGTATGGAGTATGTTCTTAGTATAGGGAAAGTGAATAAAATGATTTTGGGTGATTTAAAATGTGTGGGATCTCCCATCATCAAGATTTATCTTGCTAGGCCTAGGAGGGCTTCTTGGGCCTAATGTGGAGAAGAAAATGAAGAAATGAGGTGATTCCACTTGGAATTTGATCATGAAAAATTGAATGGATTTTTAAGGTGATACATGGTACTAAAAGAGTGCCTAGGTTTTCAATTCCCTAGTCCAATGCAAAACTCTTCTCTATCTGTCTCCTTTGCTTTTTGCTCATAAGGATGAATTAAATGTTTTCAAGTACTAAATGATGCATGGGAGTTTTCCAAATAATTTTCAAGACTCCTCCTCATATTAAATTTAATTAGAAAGTTTTAATAAGCATGTATTTGTTTGGAATAATTTTTAAAATATATAATAAGGTCTGGATCTTAAAGGAGCAAACAAGTGAAGAAGTTTATGAGAAGATTTTTGAAACTTGAATAACAAGAATGGTGATTATATATTCACTCAGGTTCACCACCTCCACACATATTCCAATAGAATAAATATACACAAAAATGGGTATTAAAATAAATAATCACCTACAACTATAGTAATGCTAAGTCATTTTCTCATGGAGTCCAAGACTAGAACACACAGTCCTAGCTTGAGAGCTAATTTTAGGGAAATTAAAGGTTTGAAGGTTCTAAAGAGGTGGTCTAACCTCCAAAATCGGTAAAAAGGGTCCTTGTGACCTAATATATCCATAAATAAATTAAATTTTTCATGAAAAATAAGGGAGATCCATTTTTAGTCTCAGACTTGAGGCACTTTCCATGAAAACTCAGGCAACCATTGACAATTTTAGAGAAATTAGTGATTTTAAATCATCTATAGGTGGATTAAAGTTATAAAATTTGGTAAATATGATCCTCATGAAAATAAAGATCTATTAATTCCATAATAAATTTCAATATAAAACTATAAACACTCAGTATTTTTTTACATACCTCATGCAGTCATAATCAGTCATGCACGTGGCAACCCACTAGCAAATCTTGAGAAAAAATCATCTACGAGTCTCTACAGGAGAGATCCAACTAATAAAATTGGTAAAAATTATATTAATGATTTTTTATAATCATTAATAATCTTATTTAGGCCACATAAATAGTGTAAGTATCTGCTTTTTTGTCACAACCATGTGCTTATCCATTAACAACCACCATTGGAGCTCGGAAGGTTTTTTAAAAGTATACGTATTACATAAGTTTTTTGAATTTTTAGGAGTGTTTTAAGGTATTTTACAAAAATTATAAGTTTTAATACACATAATTATAGTTTTTACACTCTTGGTTTCACACAAGGATGCCATTGAGGTCTAGCTAAAGAATGCAAAACACAGGCATGTGTGCATAAGTCTAAAACATTTTGATTATTTAAATTTTTTTAAAAGTATAATGTGAATGATTGAGGTTTTTTAGGTCCCAAAAGTTGTTTTAAATAAAAAAAATTCAATTGGATGATCAATTTAACTCTCAAGGTGAAATTTGATCTTTTCAAGTCTTGACATCCAGTTTGAGCCCCTCTTCAAATGCTCATATATTTCACTTCATAAGGAATTGGACCAAATGATTTTATTATGTTTCTATTACCTATATATAATTTAAATACATTAATTATATAGGTTTTTTAAGGGGCTAAGGTTGGTTTATGAACTATCATTAAGACTATAAATAGGTCCAGAATGCATGGAGAACCCCACAAGCAAACTTTTTACATATGTATCTTTGCACACATTATTCATGGGAACCCAAGATTATAAAAAAATATTAGTGGGTATATAGACTAAAAATACATGGAAATAAGTTCTAGAATGAAGGTCTATATTTTATGAACAATCATCAAGAAGGTAGGCTTGTCTAAGTTGCCAAAGACTTTGTTTTGACGAATTTTGGGTTTTTGAACTCATAAGCCTATGAAATGATATATAATAAATTTTAAACCACCTAAAACATGTATATTACTCTCTAAATATCATGTTTAACCTATTTTCAAGATTAATTTGGTATGTGTGGTTGCCTAAGAGGCCCAAAGTACCCTAAAATGCCCATTTTTATAGGTTTCTAAAGAAATAAATGTTATAAATACATGGAATTGGCCTAATGGGATTTTAATCACCATTATATGTCACTTGAATCCCTTAAAAATGGTTTATAGGGTACCTCTCTAAGTTTAAAGGTCAAAAAACTAAGATTTCTAACAATTTGTGAATGGTTACAGGTTCAATAGAGATTTTCACCATTGTTGTAGGTCTTGAAGGTGGTCTAAATATTCATTTTATTCCTCATAGGAATGATATAGATGTATGTAATCCTTATACAGGTCCAAATGTAGCTCTCACGGTGAAAAATGGCCTTGGGAGTAGGTTCTTGCATAACCAATTAAGAGTGGCTCAAGCTTGGAGACCTCCATCAATGGAGTCTAAGATATTTGTAGGTTTAATGGTGTCTTTTTAAGGTTGGAGGAGCAAGTTTGAGTTGAGAACAAAATAAAATATCAAAATGCAAACAATTAAAGTTGACCTTCATGGTCAGTTGTAAGCATCAAATGCCAGAATCACTAACCATGATGTCAAGTTACGAATAGAAGCCAAGTGGAATGGGGTGTAGAAGTCAAGTGGAGGAGTTTGGGGAGTTAAGAATCAACTTTGAGAATTCAATGAGGCTTCTAAAAAATTTAATACTTTTCTCAAAGTTAGTGGAGTGTGACATCATCTTCCTCAAATATTTTTTGTCTTATAGTGCCTTTTTAATCTAATGAAAAGTCTTGAAGACTCTTTTGACCTTTGGAGGTTAATTTGATAAGAGAGGATTAGTGCTTAATTAATCTAAATATTGTTGAGACTCCATGAAAGGTGGTTAAGTGACATTTATTGAATTTTGAGAGCTTTCTTCTCTTCTCTCTTCCCTTTTCTCCTATATCTCCTTTTTCTTCTCCATTTGTAAAATATACTCTCATTTGATAAGGAAAAAACCCTTAAAAAAATTTGTAAAACAACCTTTTAAGTAATTGGATAACTTATTTTGCCTATCTCTTACTTGCATCTAGTGCTCTAGTCAATTTATGTATGATTTCTTTGTGTAGAGGTGTTCTTCCTTGGTAATTATCCTTTTTTCTTACCTTTTTATAGGTATTCCACCAGTGTTGCAAGTCTGAACTTGTGCTTTTTGTGTCATTAATAAAGGTATAGTGTGATTTTGATACTCCTCCATGCTTCATGTTTTGTCTAGTGGACCTAATTTTAGAAATTTTGAGGTAAAATGACTAGTTTAAGAGATTGTGTGAGTGAGGGTTGTCTTTGAACTGCCTTAGTGTTAATTTCATGCAAATTGGAGTGTCTTTCATTTTGTTGCCTCACCTTGTTTATGTTTTTTAGTCATCCCTTGCAACCCTTCTATCTCTCTTCCAAGCATAATTAATAATTTACATGAGCTACAAAGAGGAACCAGCCTTCTCTAGAGGTTCAACCCCATCATAGGATACCCACAACCTAGGGTTGATCTCATTTTGTATCTAGGAGTGAGAGAGCCTACATAACTCTCTCACAAGGGTATAACTATGTGTTACAATAGTTTTTAACATGTTGGATGGGACTACTACATTTTTCACTTCATTGAAGGGTTCTTGGTGTTGATCTTTAGTGAAATCATCCTTCTAAGACATATTTTCAAACATCAATGATGACTCCACTATGAACATCAGCTGGTCAGGCAACCTAAGTTCCCAAAATTAGAACATTGGTATGTATACTCAAATATTTTTTTATCAACATGTTTATTCTCTACCTCAACATCACTCATTTTAGGCTAATAACATTTATGTGTTTTCCCCAAGTGGCCCTCAAGAAATCTATCATCCCTGTAATGGCCTTTGCCTCCCTCCCACCCTTGTGTATGACCAAAATCAGCCTCCTTGAAATTCAAATCAGTCCTCTAATTCCCCTGTCAAGATTATGTTTATCCTATTACATCCTTGTCAAGATTCAAGAAAGAATTATCATATTATATGGAGTTGATAAGGGATATTGGTAGTGGTTTAGAACTTTCTTTAGTCATCCCTATTCATGTTTTATAAGAGTCAAGGAGTTCACTTTAGTTGGTCACGGGCAGGTGGTTAGTTTGTGAGAGTGAACAATGGTCAGTTTATGAGAGGGAGAACAAATTGTGTTTGAGAAGCATGTTCCAAATCTTGGATAGTGTGTTGATATCTTATGAAGATCAACAGGCTTGTTTAAATCAGTCTTATGTGTCCTCTATGCTCCATGGGCCTCAAGTTCAGCGTCCAAGAGCTTCAAATCAACCCGCTAGCCAACCTTATCAAGGCCCATCTTTGTCAAAAATTAGAGAAGCAATACTAGACTAAGGGAGAGCAATCATTAAAATTAATAAAGAGGTTGGGATTGGATAAGAATTCCCCATTCATGCCATGGAGGGGATAAGGATCTTCTTGAATGAATTTTTGAGTGTGAGGGCATTCATTGAAGAAGGTGACTATCCACAAGTTGAGAATCTAGAGATGAAAGAGTGGGTACTATCCATTGAAATAATGTTAAAGCATTGGGAGAGAGAACATATCAAACCAAAACAAATTAGTTTACCCTCTCTACCCCTACACACACTCTCCTTCAAGAGCATGAAGCCATCCCACCATGGATCTCTCCCTATGTCAATGATCTTAGTTACGCCATGCCCTCATTAGTGAGAACACTCTCTCCTAAGCCTATTCAAGAATAAGAATACAACAAGGTGGTTGCACCCTCTACAATTCCCTCTGGGAAATTAGTCAAGGAAGGCATAGAGATGAAGGAGGAGGTGTTAGTTGTGATGACCCAAGAATTAGCCTTGGAGGAAGTGTTGGTTGTGATGACCCAAGAATCAGTCTAGGAGGAGGAAGTTTTTGTTCAAAAAGAAAGTGGTTTATGCATAGCTTAGCTCAATGAGCTTGATTTACAGGATTTTTAAGACTCCCTCTCCCCTCCTCAATATCCACCAAAGACACCTCTCAAGATCCCTAGTTGGAGTACTACTTTCTTAAGTTGCAAGCAAGGTGAATCTTATCACCCTCCCACCATCTCCCTCTTGGAGAAAAAACCAATTTTACCAATGATAGAGGAGGATCTTGTACTCATAGGTGAGCCACATAAGAACAATACAATTGTCTATGATGAAGAGATCGTGATAGGAGAGCCACTTAATTTAGAGGAGGAAAAATTAGGTTTGGACCAGCATTCTTGGCATGGCTTTAACACTAGTGAATTAGAGTCTGAAGAGGATAATCCTCAAGATAAATATGGGACATACCTTAAATGGGATATTGAATGTCTATTCTACATAGATGAAATAAAGGATCAAAACTAGGTACTAGAGGTTGGTCCACTTCAAAATGAGGTGTCAATTAAAGATAGCCCTGATATGTTGGAGTTAGAGGAAGACAAATTAGACCTTAAGCAATACAAGTGTGATATTTGGACCTTGGTTGGTCAAATGAAACCTCATTTTTAGTTTTAAAAATAGCTGAAATATTTTGTTACATTTTTAGAAACATACCAGTGAAGACCTTAAAGAGTTGTGGCAACAGTTCAATGCCATAACCAAAGAGTTTGAGGAGGCTAAGATACATGTCCTTTCAAAAAATTATGAGCATGCTGATATAAGCATGATCATTCCTAATTTGCACAAGGATAAGGTGGAAGAATATGGTCTTTTTGAGCCACCAAGTGAACAAAATACAGTTGCTCCTAAGAACTTCAATGAAGCCTTTTTGTAAGGCTTTCTCAAGAGTGATGAGCAACATTAATAAAGTCTTTAATGAATAATGGATTTTGTCTACATTGGAGACATGTTTGTCCCTCTCCATCCATTAGGGAGCAATCCAAAGGAGTCAACAATCAAGAATCTTAGTCCACCTATCATGAGCTCACAAACATAGGGTGCCTCTTATCCTTGTCCACTGCAAGTAAATGATGTTAAAGGATTTCCATTTGATCCAGGAATAAAGTATATGTGATTTTTAGTTGTATATATTATATAGTTTTTATTTCCTCTAAGTGCCTTGTGCACATTTCCATTTTGTTGTGTGTTTCTCTTTCTTAAGTGTTTTGAGCACATTGTTATTTTTTATTGGGGTTTTCCTTTTTTTTTGAGTTCTAATTAGAAGTTTTGCATCCTTCTGATTAGTTAAAAACTAATTGGAGAAAAACTTTTGTGATCCCATAAGCCCAATAAATATACTAAGGCAAATAGTTTTTTACATAGCATGCATGCAATTCTAGGAGGTCACCAAAAAATTTGGCCAAAATTGGCCTATATACAAAATTTTTGCCTAGATGGATCAGACCACTCTCCTAGACCATTTAATGACCTTTTACCCTCACAACTAGTCTCTTTCTAGTCCTAATTTGATGGTGCAGTGCAGTATCTAGGAAGGTCTTGGTGTAGTGTGAAGAGCTGTGCAGGGTCCTAGGTAAGTGGATGATCCAATGGTGTAAATATAAGACAAACTTCATGATCCTACCTCATGTTCCTTAAATTCTTTTGAAACACTTTAAGTAAATTTTAAGGTGAATTTTGATATTTTAAAGAAAATGCCTAGAAATGGGTTTTGAACTACAAATGAAGAATATAGTTGGTTTACAAGTTATTTGAGCATTTAGGGGTAGAAATGAGGTTTTCACAAAGTTTCATATATTCTAATGAGTCAAAAATGATATCTAGAGACGTTAATTTGCCTAAAAGACCCCCAAAAGTGCATTAGATGACTTAAGGGGCTTATAAATAGAAAACCTAGTTCAAAGGGTCCTTTTGACCTAATAGATAGCTACATAAATTAAATTTGTCATGAAAAACAAGGTAAATATCCATTTTTTATCTCATACCTAAGTCACTCTCCATGAAAACTCAAGTAACCATTGACAATCTCACAGAAATTAGTGATTTTGAAGCATCTATAGGCGGATTCAAGTTATCAAATTTGGTACATATGATCCTCATTACCATAAAAATATATTAATTTCATAATAAATGTAAATATAATACTATAAACACTCACTATTTTATTATAGACCTCATACAGTCATAATCAGTCATGCACGCAGACAACCCACTAGCAAATTTTGAGAAAACATCATCTACAAGTCTCTAAAGGTGAGATACAACTATGAAAATTGGTATGAATGATGTTAATGACTGGTTATAATCATACACAATATTAGTTAGGACACATCCATATTTTAATTATCCATTGTTTTTTTACAACCATGTGCTTGTCCATTGACAACCACCATTAGAGCTCGAAAGGTTTTTGAAAAGTACAAGAATGATAGAAGTTTTTTGAATTTTTGGGAGTGTTTTAAGGTATTTTAAAGTGTTTATAAGTGTTAATAAACATTAATATAGTGTCCAAACTCTTTTTTTTACACAAGGATGCCCTTGAGGGCTAGCTAAAGGATGCAAAACATAGGTCTGTGTGCATAAGTCTACAACTTTTTACTTATTTAAAAGTTTTTTGAAGTATAATGTGTTTTATTGAGGTGTTTAAAGTCCTAAAAGGTGTTTTAAATCAAATAAATTTCAATTGGATGATCAATTTCAATATCAAGGAGAAATTTGAACTTTTCAAGTCTTGACACCCGGTTTAAGCCCCTCTTTAAATGCTCATATCTTTCATTCCATAAGGAATTGGCCCAAATTCTTTTAATATATTTTTATTACCCCTATTTAATTTAAATCCATTAAGTATTTAGGTTGGTTAAGGGTTTGAGGTTTATGAACTATCATTAAGACTATAAGTAGGTTCAGAATGCATGCAAAACCCCACAAGAAAACATTTTACGTACATATTTTTGCACACATTCCACATGGGAACACAATATTTTTATAAAATTTGAGGGGTTATATGCAATAAATATCCATGGAAATAATTTATAGAATGGAGTTGTATATTTTATGAACAATCGTCAAGAAAGTACACCTATTTTGACCAATTTTGGGTTTTCAAACTCATAGTCCTATGAAATTACCTATAATAAATTATAAACCACCTAAAACATGTATATAACTCTCTAAATATCATGTATAACCTATTTTTTAGAAGAATTTAGCATGTGTGGGTGCCTAAGAAACCCAAAATGGCCTAAAAATGCCCATTTTTGTAGGTATCTAAAGAAACAAATGTTATAAATACATGGAAGAGGCATAATGTGACATAAATCACAATTATATAGCACTTATATCCCTTTAAAATGGTTTATAGGGTGCCTTGCTGAGCTGATAGGTCAAAACCCTAAGTTTTTTTATAATTTGTGAATGGTTGTTGATTTAATGGAGATTTCCACCATTGTTGCAGGTCTTGAAGGTGTTATAAATATTCATTTTATTCCTCATATTAATTATATAGATGTATACAATCCTTATACATGTTTAAAAGTATCTCTCATGGTGATAAATGACCTTGGGAGAAGGTTCTTGCACAGCTAGTTGAGGGTGGCTTGAGCTTCGAGACCTCCATCAATGGAGTCCAAGAGATTTGCAAGTTTAATGGTGTATTTTTCAGGTTGGAGGATCAATTTTTAGTTGAAAAAAAAATAAAACATCAAAAATAAAATACATAAAGTTAACCTTCAAGGTTAGTCGCAAGCATCAAATGCCAAAATCACTAACCATGATGTCAAGTTGCAAATAGAATCCAAGTAGAATGGGGAGTAGAAGTCAAGTGGAGGAATTTGGGGAGTTGAGGAGAAACTTTGAGAATTAAATGAGGATTTTATAACTCTGTAGAATTTTCTCAAAGTTAGTGGAGTGTAACATCATCTTCCTCAAAGATTTTTTGTCTTCTAGTGCCTTTTTAGGCCAATGAGAAGGATTGAAGACCCCTTTGACCTTTGGAGGTTAATTTTATAAGAGAGGATCAGTTCTTAATTAATATAAATGTTTTTGAGACTCCATGGAAGGTGATTGAGTGACATTTATTGAATTCTGAGAGCTTTCTTCTCCTCTTTCTTCCCTTTTCTCCTATATCTCCCTTTTCTTCCCCATTTGTTAGATATACTCTCATTTGACAAGGCAAAACCCTATCAAGATTCTGTAAAATAGCCTTTGAATTAATAATAAAACTTATTTTGCCTATCTCTTTCTTGAATCTATTTCTCTAGTTACTTTTTGTATGATTGCTTTGTGGAGAGGTGTTATTCTTTGGTACTTATCCTTCTTTCTTGCCTTTTTAAAACTATTCCACTATTATTGTAAGTCTAAACTTATGTTTTTTTGGTCATTAATGAAGGTATAGTGTGAGTTTGATACTCCTCCATGCTTCATATTTTATCTAGTGGCCCTAGTTTTAGAAATATTGATGCAAAATGACCAATTTAAAATATTGTGTGAGTGAGGATTGTCTTTGAATTGCCTTAGTGTTAGTTTCATGCAAATTGGAGTGTCTTTCATTTTTGTGAATCACCTTGTTTATGTTTTTTAGTGATCCCTTGCAACTCTTATATCCCTTTTATAAATATAATTAGTAATTTAGGTGAGCTACCAAGAGGAAACAACCTTCTCTAGAGGTGAAACCCACTCACATGATACCCACATCTTGGGATTGATCCCCTTTTATAGCCAAGAGTGAGCGAGCCTGAATAACTCTCTCGAAAGGGTGTAATTTTATGCTATAACTATTTTTGGCATACCCAGTGGGACTATTATGTTCTTCACTTCACTGAAAGGTTCTTGGTGTTGCTCTTCAATGCAAACAGACTTCAAAGGCATGTTTGTAAACATCAATGATGACTCCACTATGAACATCAACTAGTTAGGCATCCTAAATTCCCAAAATTATAACCTTGTTATGTATACTCAAACCTCTTTTGATCAACATGCTTATTAGCTACCTCAACATCATTCATATTAGGCTAATAACATCTATGTGTTTTCCCCTAGTGGCCCTCAAATAACCTATCATCCCTGTCATGGCCTTTGCCTCCCTCCCACCCCTATGTATGACCAAAATTAGAGTCCTTGACATTCAAATCAATCCTCTAATTCCCCTTATCAAGACTATGTTTGTCCTATTACATCTTTATCAGGATTCAATAAAGCATTATCAGATTATATGGAGTTGATAAGGGATATTGGTAGGGGTTTAAAACTTTTTTCATTCATCCCTATTCATGTTCTATGAGAGGTAAGGAGCTCTCTTCAGTTGGTCAAGGACGGGTGGTCATTTTGTGAGGGTGAACAATGGTCAATTTGTGAGAGGGAAAACAAACTATGTTTGAGAAGCATATTCCAAATCTTGGACAGTGTGTTGATATCTTATGAAGATCAATAGGCTCATTTAAATCAGTCCTATGTTTCCTCTCTCCTCTAAGAGCCTCAAGCTTAGCCTCCAAGATCTTCAAATCAGCCTCCTAGCCAGCCTTTTCAAGGCCCATTCTTATCAAGAATTTGAGAAGCAATACTATAACAAGGGATTGCAATCATGAAAATCAATAAGGGGGTTAGACTTAGACAAAAATTCTCCATTCATGCCATGGAGTGGATAAAGAACTTCTTGTATGAATTTTGGAGTGTGTGGGGGTCTATTGAAGAAGGTGACTATCCACATGTTGAGAAGCTAGAGACAAAAGAGTGGGTACTATCCATTGAATGGGTGTTAGAGTATTGGAAGAGAGAACATATCAAACTAAAATAAATTAGTTTACCCTCTCCTACCCCTACACACACTCTGATTTAAGAGCATGAAGGCATCCCACCATGCAACTCTCCCTATGCCAATGATCCTAGTTACACCATGCCCTCACTAGTGAGACCACTCTCTCTTAGGCCTCTTCAATAACAATAAGACAAAAAGGTGGTTATACCCTCTACATTTCCTTCATGTAAATTAGTCAAGTAAGGCATAGAGATGAAGGAGGAGGTGTTGGGTATGGTGACCCAAGAATCAATCTTGGAGGAGGAGGAAGTTTTGGTTCAAAAAGAATGTGTTTTATGCATATCTCAGCTCAATAAGTTCAATTTACAAGAGTTACAAGACTCCCTCTCCCCTCCTCAATACCTACCAAAAACACCTCTCAATATCCCTAGTTGGATTAGTACTCTCCTAAGTTGCAAGCAAGGTGAACCTCCTCACCCTCCCACCATCTCCCTCTTAGAGAAAAAACTCATTTTACCAAGGATAGAGGAGGATATTGTAGTTATAGGTGAGCCACAAGAGGAAAATATAAGTTTTTATGATGAATATATCATGATAGATAGCCCACTTCGTTTAGAGGAGGAAAAATAAGGGTGGACTATCCTTCTTGGCATGGTTTTGACACTAATAAATTAGATCCTGAAGAAGACAATCCTCAAGATGAATATTAGACAAACCTTGAATGGATTATTGAATGTTTATTCTACATAGATGAAAAATATGATCATAATTAGGTACTAGAGGTTGGTCCACTTCAAAATGAGGTGTCAATTAAAGATAGCCCTAATATGTCAGAGTTAGAGGAAGATAAATTAGACCTTGAGCAAGATAAGTGTGATGTTTTGGACCTTGTTTGGTCAAATCAACCCTCGTTTACAATCAAAAAACAAGATGAAATCTTGAGTGAGGTTGATGAAGGAGATATCTCAAGTGCTCAAGTGATACGGTTTGAGAAACATACCAGTGAAGACTCTAAAGTGTTGTGGCAGCAGTTCAGTGCCATAACCAAAGAGTTTGAGGACACTAAGAGGCATGTCCTTCTTCCAAAAAATTATGAACATAATGCTCTAAGCATGATCATTCCTAATTTGCACAAGAATATGGTCTTTTAGAGCCACCAAGTGAACAAAATACAATTGCTCCCAAGAACTTGAATGAAGCCCTTTTAAAATATTTTCTCAAGAGTGATAAGCAACATAAATCAAATATTGAACCAATAAGGGATTTTTTCTACATTTGAAACATGTTTATCCCTCTCCATCCATTAGAGAGTAAGCCAAAAGAGTCAATAATCAAGCATCTTAGTCCACCTAACATGAGCTCACAAAAGTAGGGTGTCTCTTGTCCTTGTCCACTACAAGTAAATGATGCTAAAAGCTTCCCATTTGATCTAGGAGGAAAGTATATGTGAGTTTAAGTTGTACATATTATATATTTATTTTTTCCTCTGTCTTTTGTATATTTCCTTTTTGTTGTGTGTTTCTCTTCCCTAAGTTTTTTGAGTACATTGTTGTTTTCTCTTGGTATTATCCTTTTTATTTTGAGAGTTCCAATAAGAAGTTTTATAGCTTTATGATCAATTGAAAACCAATTTGAGAAATACTTTTGCTACCCCATAAGCCCAATGGATAGACTAAAGCAACAAGTCTTTTGCATAGGCAGGCATGCAATCTCTGAAGGTCACTAGAAATGTTGGCCAAAATTGGCTTACATATAAAAAATTTACCTAGATGGATCAAGCCACCCTCCTAGACCATTCAATGACCTTTCACCCTCATGACTAGTCTCTTTCTAGTCTTGATTTGATAGTGCATTGTAGTATCTAGAAAGGTCTTGGTGTGGTTTGAGGCTCTGTGTAGGGTCCAAGTACAGTGGATGATCCAATGGTAGAAAGATAATAAAAAAATCATGACCCTACCTCATGTTCTGTACACTCTTTTGAAACACTTTAATCAAGTTTTAAGGTTAATTTCAAGATTTTAAGGAAAAGGCCTAGAAATGGGTCTAGAAATACAAATGAAGGATCTATCTAGTTTCTAGGGTATTTGAGCATTTAGGGGTAGGAAGGAGGTTTTCACAAAGTGTCAGAGATTCTAACAGGTCAAAAATGATTTCTAGAGAATCTAATTTTCCAAAAATACCCCTAAAAGTGCATTAGATGACATGAGGGGCTTCTTAAGAAAAATTCTTAAGTGAAAAAGTGACTTTTGGAGAAATCAAATTGGTTTTTACTTCTTTCCACCTCCTTATGGTGTGTTTCCCCTATTTATACATGTTTAAGGCCATTTCAAGTCATTTAGAGTGGAGGAGAGGAGTTTGGGAGCAAAAAGATGCATTTTTTATCCTTTTGGAGCTTTGGCTAAACAATTTCTTGAAAGTATTGATTAATATAGGTGCTTATATATCATATACAGACATCCATGATGTTTCTAATATTCTCTCTTAGGCCTCTTAAATCATATCCAAACATAAGAACCAGTAGAGGTAAGGAAAACCTATTAATTGCAATGGAGATTCAAGAACTTAAAAAGGTTTCCATAAGGAATTAAATGTCATTTAAATCATAACCAATATTTCCCAAGTGTTTTATTTCATAGACATGCTTCTAGTTCTTCATTCTAAGGAAAAACCATTTTGGGCAATCTTAGACAACTCTAGGAGAACCTCCGAGTTTCACTCGATATAGTCAGGAGAGAGAGTTGGGTTAGAAAATTTTGGGTAGTTATAAGGACACTAGTGTCCTTAAAATTTATGTAATTGTTTTTCTAGTTCATCCCCCCATCATTATGAATAATTTCAAATAGTGCAGGGGTGTCTAGATGGCATTTTCATCTAGATAGGATCTAGGTTTTATTCTATTTCTTCACTTCAAAATTAAATGAAGAAGAATCATTTTAATGGAGTCATTATAGGTTAAAATATTACCTCTTCCAATTAGTTTCATTATGTAAATCCTTCCAAGGAGGTAGTTATGGCATAAAACCTATTTCCTATGTTGTCCTTGTGAATAATCCATATTGGTGTTTTGGAGCAGGTCCTGGGTTATCAAGAAAGTGAATTCATATTTAGGGATTCTCAAGTCAATGTTTAAGTCACTCCATGCTTAATTAATCCAATAAAATATCCATAAGCCTCTTTATTTATCACAATATCCTTTAGGACAATTTTGGTGAGTTAGTCTCTATAACAAGGTATAGCTTAGTTAATGAGTTTCAAATTTTGAATGGTTTATATGATGTAATCATGATATGAACACACATAGGTACCCAAATAATTATAATTAAATCTTTTAAATTATTTAAAAATGATAAAGATTCCATACTCTCTTAAGGTGACAAGGAACACTTTAAGGTCTAGTAGTGTACCTTCATCTCCATATCTTAGTGAGCAAGTATGACCAGTAGGTTATGATCATGTTGATGCTAATGAGATTTTTGAAGGATAAAATCCAAATAATATGAGTTTATATAAACTATATTACAAAGTGTGAACTCATGGTTGTATGAAAATAGTGGAAGTGAGTAATCAGATGTTTGTAGATGCCTCGCATACATTTATTCATCATGGTTGCATGCGTGAATGGTCCTTAGGCAAGTAAAATCTCCCTTATACATTGTCTACAAATGATTGGAAATTTTTATATGTTTCTAAGTTTTCTAGGTGATTTTTATGCATTTGATTGGTTCTCTATGGTCTCCTACTATCTTCCCAATCCATAAATGGTATCCTGATTAGATAGATATTTTGTATAAGCTTCACATGGTCACATCTTCATTCACCATCTTGGGCTATGTTCTATATGTCCATGCATGGTAGGGTGATTTGAGTAGTTTTATTATGTGTTTTTAAGTAAATTTAGGTTATTTTTACTTGTTATAATATGTTAATTCATAAAAATAATGGTATTTTAGTTCATAACTACCATACTTGCACTTTCTAAAGGCTTCTGCATAGTGTTATAGTCCTCACCTTCTACAGGCCTATAAGGATGTAAATAAAATAAATTCAATAGTGTTAATGTCTCGTGAAGGTTATAAATGCATGAAACATGGTGATTTTTCAATTTGGAAAAGGACATTCGACCAATGGAGATCTCTAATCACCTAGAGTTAAAGAATATTGATGATTGAGCTAATTATGCCTAGTAAGAGTCACCTACAATACTGTGACTATGTTGACAATGAGGATAAAAGTTGTGAGGTGTTTTGAGAAGATTAAAAACTTGAAATTCATGAATAAGAGATCCATAATTACTATCATTCACTTTTATACATCATGGTGTAATTTTGATAGACAAAAAACTCAAACTACATACACAGTCAGACCTTCTTGACTATCACCTATAGGATTGTAGGTGGAAGTAGAGAGTATAGAGGTTGTGAACTTATTTTAGATGTTATGAGTTTGAAATAAACTAATAATTAACTCTTGATGATGGTGGGACACTATAAGTAATCATAGTGTAGTTATGAAAGGGTATTTTAAGACCACTACACTAAGACCCTTCAACATCCACCTATAGCCAGTTGAAAATTTGGCCTTGAACAAAGATGTTCATGAGTTTTGGATTCCTCAGGGCATTAAAGATGTCTTAAAAAACCATAACAACATGAATCAAAATCATGGAAATATTTAGAGTTTGGATTTGGAGATCTAGGTCATTTTTAAGATCTAACACAATCAAACTCTCCTAATCAACACCTACAGCCATCCATTGAAGCATTGGTTTTGAGGCAATAACAATGTTGATAAAATTACCAAGGTTTCAAGGATTTTAATGAGGTCTCATATATCTCAATATAATGATTAAAATTTTAAGGGTTTAGTATTGTAAATAGGTTTCTTCAAACACTAAGTGAGCAGGCCATCTCAAATGAACAACACATAGGAAAGTAGTCTCTTCTATGACTATTTGGATGATTCAAGGTCTCTCAAAATATTTATATAGTGGTGCATGAATGTATGTGAGTTTAAAGGGGAAATTATTTTTCCCAATTCATTAATACAAGATATTATAAGCAGAGAGTTTGAGGATAAAAGAACCAAACAGGGGTCACAAAGTCCTAAGTGAACACACAATCTCACCTAAATTCATAGGAGCAGTTTTGTACTTGAGAAAGAGAAGTATTTATATATTGAAGGAGATTCTCATGGTAACAAATTTTAACCTCACATCACTCTCAAGACCATTTTAAGAAACAAAGATCATAACAACTGAATACTCTGCCCACTCAGCTAATGCATGAAATTTATAGTTCTGCCTACTCATGGGAAGTGGTTATTTGTTTGAAAGGTTGGAATGATTGAAGGAGTTAAAATGGTTGAATATGATTATAGGGTGATGAAATTGTTTCATCAGACCCTCAGACTCAGGAAACAAGAAGTGAAACAAATTTAGCATACCCTGTTCAGACCCATGTACATGCATATTTGTATTGGCAGACCTACTAGGTATTCAGTCCTAAAGAGATGAAGTGGAGTGAGTTTGCAGTAGATGAGGCCATGGAAAACCTTTAATATATTATGAGAGACACATATAAACATTTCATGATGAACACAAACCTCTTAACAGTGAGAAAAAGGGAACCTATAGTCAATTAGGGTATGGTAGTTAGTTTGGCATAAGAACACTGGGTCTAGATCAATGAGGATATAGAGAGTTTGGTTGAGTGTGGAAATAAAGATATTGTAATAGGTCAATATGAACATCGCAGACCTCATTGAGGTTATTTGAGCTCAAACCAAACTCATTAAAAGTGTCTATAGACCTCAATCTTGCTCAGCCCTTAGGGGATGCTCACTACCAACCTGAGAGGCTAGTTTCTCTTGCTTGGTATGAAACACAGGTACTGCATGGGACCTTGGGATCATAAGGTAACTTAGATACCATATTACACTTGAATTTTTTGGAATTCATAGGAGGATTCATGCTTCCATATTTATGAATCATCTTCAAAAACTTGAAGCACTTTCAAGCTGCCTAAGAGAGCCATAAGGACCCGATGAGAGAGAAATCAACTTCCATACCTCTAAATGAATTATAAAAACTTCTAAATGACATATAAAATGTTCAATACTCCTCTTATAATCACCCCATGCCATTTTTTGGTATAGGACTATTTGAAACTATACAAAATAGGCCTAAAATACTAATTTTTATTATTTTACATGTTCGTACAAGTGGTCAGATCTTTAAATTTAGCATGGAGAATAAGGATGAGGTTATCTAAGTGAATCAAACACTAATTTGGGTTTTTTCATGTGTGGAGAGCCTATATATCCATATTTTAGTCTCTTAGTAGGGAGGCTTAATTGAGGCCTAGTTATGAGAGACAAAAGGAAACAAGAGATATCTCCACTCACTCTCAGAGCATGAAATTGAACCTATATCTTTGAGGCCATACTATGTCCTTGAATATGCCCTAAAATTCTCATAATAATCTTTAAAATTCTCTACACAAGGAAGTTGTGTGATTTCAGGGTTATAAAGAATGAATCCTAATTAGGGATTTTAGTAGAAAACGTGTTGTTGGGGTTAATTTGAGACATAAAAATATATTTTTATAGGTCTAATATGAGTTTAATAGGCCATAAATGAAGTTTGGACAAGTTGAAGAAGAAGAAACCAATTTTTGACACTTGTATGCAAAGTTGGCCTAAGGAGATGAAGAGTCCTCTAGACACCTTACAAAAGAAAGAGGTGATGTGTCAATAGAACCTAATGGATCTAGTTGATAGGTGTTAAGAGAAAATAAAATAGGTAGGAGAAACTGATTTTACCATCAATAAGGCCACTTGTCCTTCAACATGCCAAGGTAAAGGGTAGTGTTCAAGAGCTAGTCAAGGTGTCAAGCAAGCATTTTAATTCCCAAGTCACTTGAAGAGTTAGATCATCTTTAGAAGATATACACATGATATCCTAGACCTATTTAGGAACTTCCATAACTCCTCTCTTGTTTTTAACTCATATGTACACTTGTCTACTCTATGTCTCCCATGCCCTTAGTCTCTCCTCTCTCACTTTCGCTATATAAGCAACCACTTTTGACTTTGTAAAGTATCCTCCACCTGAGTATGGAAAAAGCCTGATCATTTTAAGCTTTTGATAAATAAAGAACAATCTAGTTTACCTTCTCCATGGACTATTTAATGTTTATGTTAAACTATTTGATCTTGCTAAGTGATAGATTCTCTTCCTTGGCATGTTGTCCTTGTTTGCATTCATGTTCAGTTTCGAAAGTCTTTTGCAAGTCTCTTGAAGTGTTCCAATGAAGTTTTCATGAATTTATTAAGTTGTATCTCCACTAGTGTCATGATATGACCTTTTATTTAGTCCTCCTAGCTTAAGTTTGCTTCACAAACCTCCATGAGAAATACTAATGCAAGAGGCAGATTTGAAGTAGTGTCATGTACACATAAGGCTTTTGTTTGAAGTATAATTTTAGTTGTTTGGTAGTGGTCAGGTTAAAATTGGTGCATCACCTCATTAGGATAGGTTTAATTTATTTTATCTCTATTTTTTCATCTAAATGAGTTATTGGTATAGGTGATGAGCTTCAATAGACAACCAAGGGAGTTAGCCCTTCAATCTAGAAGTTTACCCCTATTATAGGCAACCCATATGCCTATGGGTAATCCCATGTTCCCATAAATTTGGAGAAGGCTTGAATTACCTCTCCAAGGGTGCAAAATTGAGTGACAACACAACCCTAACAGTTTCACCAAGGGTATCAATGGAGGTGCTTTTTCTGAGTTTTTTAGTTTGGGAAAAAAAATACACCATAGAAGATGGTGCAGCGTATGGAAGATAAAACCAAAATATCCATTGTGTGAATTTCATAGGAGATATATGTACATTTACATGAATTTTTCTTAGTCCTTTTGAGATCTATATGGTTATAGGGAGCCCAATGAATTTGACCCCCTAAATGTGAGATGGAATAAGTTGGTTCATTCTGTATTATTTGCCTCATTGCTTATCAAAATTCATTGGATGCCCACTTTTGTTGTATAAGTTTGATTCTCTATAATGACATAAAAATGATAATGTATATTTGTACCATCTCTAAAAACACTTAGCCAATGTTATCTCTCTCACTTCACATCAAGAGCTTGTATGCTTGTGAAGGAAAGGATCAAGTCTCAGAGAATTATGTTACAAGTGTTTGTTGATACTTTAATTGGTTGGCTTAAAGAATTTGGATATGTTTCACCATAATCATGTATTTATCTAGTATATCTTTTTGAAAATATGAAAATGATGCCAAAGTAGTAATTATGTTTCAAAGTAGTGATTTGAACATGTTTAGGACCTTCTTAGACATTTGATGACAATATTATTCATAGAAGAGGAGAAGAGCAAGGATACAATAAAAATACATTTAATTTCAATTTTTAGATTGAGAGTGAATATAGAGATCTACTTATGTAATGTCATGTCAAGGTCACACGTATTTCAATTTGGCTCAAGGAACTATTGTCAGTCCCTTTCTTAGAACATGGTAAGATCAATATAATCTGTCTTTTTTCATTTCTTATTGTGTGTTATACACTGATATTGCCATTTTTTAGTTGGTTTGAGAATGTTTATGTATAAAATATTATTTGACTCTATATTTGAGTGGTCAACAATGTCTTTTTGTTTGTCTCCTTGAGATTGTTATAATTTTTAGGATTGGAGATCACAAACTAGTAGTTCTCACAAAGTAGATACTTGAAGTCTAGAGAGAATGGAATTGGCCTTCCGTGAAGAATACAATGTGATGTTTGGCCCAAGGAAATATTATTGGTCCCTTTCTTATAATAGTTCAAGATCAACATAATTATCTTTTTTAGTTTGTTATTTTGTGTTATATGTTGATAATGCCATTTTTTAGTTGGTTTGAGAATGTTTTTATATAAAATATTGTTTGACTCTATATTTGAGTGGTCTACAATGTCTTTTATTTTTGTCTCTCTAAGATTGTTGCCACTTTTAGGATTGGAGATCAAAAAATAGTAGTCACTAAGTAGATTCTTGAAGTCCAAATAATGGAATTGACCTTCCATGAAGAATATGGCTTGACATGTGATGTATCGTTTATTCATACAAACCTTTGTTGTGTCAATTTTGTAACAAATATGCTTCTTTTCCTTAAAATATAAATATGTACATGTATTTACAAGATAAATATGCTACGTGTCAACATAAATACCTATTATACAATGATTACCTATTATGGTAATCATACAATGATTAAGAACACTATAGTTTTTATAGATAATATTATATAATAATTATCATTATAAATATATTATAAGAGTATTATATTATCTTAAACAGTATTATAATAATTAGTATATTATATTTTAATATAATTAATATAAGTAGAAACAAATCATCTCCTCTTCACACAACACATTTCCACGTTGTATGAAGAAACACAACTTCATTTTCCATTGTCATCTCCACAAAAAAATATCAATTTGTTGTTTCTTATTATTTTGTGAACAAAATGTTAAATGAGGTCAAGGGTTGTGGGTTTTTAGTATGATGTAATTACCTATTTACAATCTTTCATTTTACAAATCCCCACTTTACCAAATATAAACTTACAATATTATATTATCTTAAATAATATTATAATAATTATTATATTATAATATAAGTAATATAAGTAGAAATAAATTATTTCCTTCTTGCACAACACATTGCCACATTGTATAAAGAAACACAACATCATTTTCCATTGTCACTTCCACAAAAAATATCAAATTATTGTTTCTTATGGATTTGTGAAAAAAATGTTAGATGGGGTCAAGGGTTGTTGGTTTCGAGTGATGTAATTATCAATTTACACCCTTTCACTTTAGAAATCCCCACTTGACTAAAATATAAACTTACATCCTTTCCAACTTAACTTGCACATAAATTTACATCCCTTCCAATGTAACTTGCACCTTTGGATCAACTACTAGTTTACAAACCTTTAAAGTCAACATCCTTTTAGGTAGGCCAAAGTCTTTTCCCACCATATAGGTGTGAGATTATTGAGTTTTAATGTTGATTTATCCTCATCATAAGCATCCACTGGGAATTTTGAATTGGGATAGGAACTTAATGAGTGTCTCTATTCATGGAGTCGTCATCAGGGAAATGATCCATGAGCCTTATAGGCCCAATCTTTTTAAAGAATGTTTTTTTTTTTTTCTTGTCATTATGGAAATGATCCATGAGCCTTACAGGATCAATTTTATATATATATATATATATAAAATTGATCCATGAGCCTTACAAGATCAATTATATATATATATATATATATATATATATATATATATATATATATATATATATATATATAATTTCTTTTTTTTTTCAAGAAAGAATTGGCATGCTAGTTTATTTGTTATTATTAGTTTCCCCCCATTTTTAGTCTAATTTAATGTATGTTAGAACCATAATGAGCACAAAATGCGAGGAAGAGAGAACTCTTAATGAATGACTGCTTATAAGGGTGTCCTATGATTGTGCATTGATCCATGGCCTTCTAGGAAGAGAGAAATCTCAATGGATGATTGTGTATAAGGGTGTTTTATGATTTGCATTGATCTATGTCCTTTCTTTATCACTCATTTGTTTAATTATAGACTCCTAATTTTGGTATGGGTTAGTTATTATGTGTAAAATGGTATTATTTTGGTTATTACTTGTAGGCATATAAAATTGGTATTAGATACTTGACAATGTTGGTCTTGACATGTTGTTATTATACATGACTTGTGTGTATACACATGACTAGTCTACACTTATTCTTAGCCATTCACCTATCCATGGGCATGACTTTTGTTGTCTCCCAAAAATAACAGTCATTTTTGGAACAACATTTGAATTATTTTGGTTATACAAACCAAAATAATATCTTCCATTTTCAAAATTTGTCTTAGATATTCAGATTTCTCATTTTCAGAGCTTCTCAGAAAATCTACGGACTCTGCAGGCTTGAATCTATGGACTCTGTAGGCTTGAATCTATGGACTCTGTAGGAAGAAGAATCTATGAATTGTGCGGGAAAAGGAAAATCTATAGACTCTTGCAGGCGGTTTTCAGTCAAAAGAATTAATTTTCAACATTTGTTCATTTTCTGGGAAAGGTTCAAAGTTCAATCACTTCAACAGGTTCATCAGCTTCCAAACATTTGGTAAAATCAAAATAACTTGAACCATTGAACCAATTGGGTTCAAAGGTTCAATACTCAGTTCAACCAAGCAATTCAATGCTTTATTTCACTCAGATGGTTCATTTCCTTTGTTTCAACGTCTTTTGGTTCAATCATCTAGTTTGTCAGTCAGTTCAAGGCTTTCGTTGAACCGTTGAACCAAATTTTTGGTTCAACATCTTGGTTCAACGTCTTGGTTCAACAGAAAGGTTCAACAGCAGGGTTATCACTTTTTGGTTAAAAACATGCTTGGCATGCTTCATTGAACCATTGAACCAGTTCAACGGATAGGTTCAATCAAATGGTTCAACTCTCGATTCAAAGGCAAGTACAAATATTTGGTTCAATGCTTAGTTTATAGGCCTATTTTATTCATTGAACCATCAGCTTGAACCATTTTGGTTCAAAGCCTTGGTTCAATCGATTAGTTCAATATATTGGTTCAACGGCAAAAAGTGCATCCAATGGTTTATCGGTTATTTGCTTCAAAGGCTTGGCGTGCTTCATTGAACCTTTGAACCGGTTCAACAAATGGTTCATCGACTAAGTTCAAAGGGACGATTCAATGCTAAAGAACTTTTCTGAAGGACAAGTACCTTTGCGGAGGACACTTCATCGACCAAAGGACCCCGAAGAAATTTTCAAAGACTTGTTCAAAAAGACTTGGTGGAACGAATTTCACCCAGACATTTTGTCCCAAAAAATTTTACCCAGACATTTTGTCTATGGGAATTTTACCTGAGCATTTTGTCTGTAGGAATTTTCCGCGAGACAAATGTCTGCGGAATTACCCGCGGGGAGCTTTCAAGTCAAACGCCCGGGGAAACATTTGTCTGCGGGGACTGCCAAAACAAAATCCTGGTGAAAATGTATGTGGGAAACGTTCAAAAGGAATGACCTGAGGGAAAGCTTGGGGGAAATTTGCGAAGGGCCAATGAAGGACCCCGAAAGGCAAGTGCCCTTACGGGGAACTCTCAGCCATTAATTTGAGGATACTTCCCGAAGCCAAAGGATCATTTCTCAGGGCACGAAAGGGCAAAATTCCAATCTGGAAAAGTGCCAAGCAGAAAGCCAAAAGAAGACCAAGGGGTGACGTGTCCGAACACGTCAAATTCAACACAGTCAACTAGCCATTGGAAACACAGTGACGGGTGTGTGAACATCAAATTGAAGACAACAAAATAACTGTTGATCCTTTAAACATATAGAACATAATACAGTCACAATTTTCAAGGCCAAGATCAGTAGAAAGTGGGGAAGGAACAGAACAGCAAGCTAAATCTAGGACTCGATTCAATTAATCAGAAAGGGAGAAACGATGAAGATAAGATCAAACCACCAGGCAAACATTGAAAGTTGTAAAACTTTCAATTGCATGACTTATCTATCTACTTTGAGAAGATCAAATGGGTAAAAGGCCCCAAATTTTCAGCTTGTCTTCCTAACATTTCCCAATGCATCATGATGTATTATTGTTCTCGAGTCCTTCTTGAAAGTGGCTATATAAGGGACTTCCTATCATTGTAAAACGATCTTCTTTTTGATAATCTGAACAAAACTCTACCAAAATTGAGAAGCATCATTGAGACTTTGTGCTCAATCTGTTTATCATATTTTGTTAATGAAAACAAGGGACTTTTTTAGACTTTGTGTTGTGATATCTTGTTTGTTTCATTGATCTAATAAGCAGGATTAGTAAATTTGTCAAGAAGGTGTCCTGAAGAATCAACTGTGGAGAGACTTTGTGCCCCTATAGCTGCCTTCAGTGTGTTTGCTTTTTCATTTGCTATGTAAAGAACTTTGAGAAGACTTTGAGCTTTCATTACCCTTCGTATATCAATCTTAAGTATTTCATGATCAGACTTTGTGCTATGTTTTGATTTGCTGGTTACCATACTTTAGTCATATTCTGATTTTATTTCTAGGAGTATTCTTGTGGCTGTTTGAATAGTTCTTCTAAAAGAAGAGGAGTGATGTCTGTCATTCTCTTGAGTTCTTCCTTTGTTTTGTATACATCATCTCTAAAGAAAGAGAGATGGATGTCTAGTCCTACCCTTGAGTATTAATTTTTGTTCATATATATACATAGCATATCCACAGGGAACCTCCCCTTGATGAGAGGAGAGAGAAGTCTCCTTCTGATGTGATAAACTTACACATTAGGATGACTAATCTTCTTGCTTTGGCTGATAAGACCTATTTTGTTTACTAGTATGCTGATAGACAAAATATTCAGCCAACAATTTTTGGTGACTCTACTGGGGAATTACCCATTATCCATTTATAGTCTATCCATTTCATTCACCTCCACACCACAAAAAAAAATGCACAATTTAAAGCCTCAAGCTTTAACTGAAGCAAAGTCAATTCTTTTCAAATTTTGTTTTACAAATCTGGCAGATTTAAGATATACACGAATTCAAAGGGCTAAAGGTGTCGTTGATCCTGTGTTCGAGCTGGTACGGCAAAGTGATTTTGATCTATTTCCTTCACCATCTCATCTCTAATGAACCAAGAGCTTCCCTCCTACTAAAGCTAGATCTCCATTACCAAACAAAATATCTACTTTTGCTATTGATAAAGCCATGCCTATAATTACCCCATTGAGATTTGTTATCCCTCCTTTTCAATACCCTATAATGGCAGTTCAAGGCCCCTGGGGTAATGCTTTTGGCCCTCTCAATATTACTCCTCCTCTACATGAACTTCCACACAGTTCTAGGAAGAATTTCTTGAAATTCCATGGTGATGGAAAAGTTCACCTGATGAACATATTGCAGCATTCAGTATAGCTTGTGGAGTAATTAGGGTAGAGTTTGAAGATGTAGTAGTCAGGTTTTTGTTGAAACACTACAAGGTCCTACTGCAGATTGGTTTTACCATTTATAGGCTCGATTTGTGACTGATTGGAATACTTTGAAAGCTAAGTTTGAAGCCAGATTCAAACCTACAGAAGATGCACATACACTTCTGGCTCAACTTACACAAATGAAAAAAGAGCCACATGAGCCTATGAGAGACTTCATAGCTAAATTTGACAAGTTGAGAAATAGAATTCCTATGATTATCAGACCTATAATTGATAATCTCAAATGCTTTTTCATTAATTCTCAGCTACCTAAAGTCAGTTTCCTCTTGAGACGTGCTGGCTAAATAGATCTAGCTATAGCTCAACTTTTGGCCACTGAAGTAGAAGATGATCTCATCTTAGCAGGGAAAATAAGAAGAGATCTCAATAGAAATAGAGCTTCATCATCATCTGAATTTGCATCTATAAGCACCACAGATCCAATGGTGCAAAAATTAGCAAATGAGCTCCTTGCCCTCAAAAAGCAAATGGCTCAAGGAATGTCTTCTGCTCTTACATACAGAAGAACATTCCCAAATCAGTCATATTAGCGCAATGTTGCCAGAAACCAAGGACAACAAAATTGTCTTCCTCCTTCACAAGGGAAACTTGCCCTGGAAGCTCCTCCAACTAATTCAGCAATGGGATATCTTGAGATAGAATCAAAATTTTCTTATCAGCCTGAATTAAATCAAGAAAATGACGTTGATATCATTGAAGACAATCAAGAAGAATCAGTTGGTGACTCCCACATTGGTTTCCTAAATTATTAGGAGAACCCAAAAGCAAAGGAGAAGCTTCAGATGGATCATATGTAGTGTTTATTAGGTCTAAGAATCAATCAGCCCAACAAGTTGATAAAGAAAAGATAGAATAACAACCACAACTAGCAGTCACAATTGTCAAGCATGGAATAGCTCTGCCTTGTCAACCAAAAGATCTGGTAATCACTCAAAAGGTAAATACATCTGTTGCGTCTTCCCCTTCTACTTCTAATTCGCAAACTAGCCCACCTCCCATCCCTTTGAAAACTCAAAAAACTAAAGTACCTTTGTCTATACCTAGCTCGATTCAACCATTTGATATAATTGACCATGTTAAAAAAATAAAAATATAGATTTTTGAATTTGAGTACTTGCAGTCCAATCTGGATCAACTGAACAAGTTGGTCCAATATGTTAAAAATCAGACCGTCCCTGCAGGACAAAAGGCCAAAAAAGTAACTTTTGATTCTTCAATGAATATGCCTATTCCAAATAATTTGATTATTACTCCTCCAGCTGCTTCTGGAAAAATAGAACCCTTCTATGTTTCCTTGTTAATCAATGGCCACAAGCTGAGTAATTATATAATAGACTCGGGCACATCTGACAATGTCATGCCTGCCAAAGTCGCTGAGTCTCTTGGTCTCACATTGGCCAAGATGTTAGGGAGATGTTTCTCCATGGAGAACAAACAAGTGCCATTGCTAGGGAAAATCAAAGATGGTCAATTTGCATTCGTAGCCTTTCCAGATAAGAGGATTAAAATGACTGTATTAGTGGCTAACGTCCCAGCATCTTATGGCATTTTGCTTGGACAAATTTTTTGCAAGGACGTGGTAGGAGAACTGAACATGGATCTATCTAAGGCAAGGATCCCTGTCCAAGGCGTGATGAACAGATTACTTCCTGAAAAGGAAGCAAAGTATGTGGTTACCCAAACATCATCCCCTGCAGCACAAATTTTGTTTGAATCTTTAGGCAATGGTAAATATTTCTTTGCCATAGAATATGCTCATGTTCTTACAGATGAAAGTCATGTAGCTGACAATCCAAGAATTGATCCAAACAAGATTTCAGGAGAATTGGTAGAGCACAGTATAAACAAGGAAGGATCTTTCATCTCTAATGAGGATAAATCTGATAAGAGATCAACTTTTGATGATGACAGCAATTCTTCTACCAATGATGGAGTTGGGACTATGTTGATATCTCCTCAAAGAGATATTCTTCTTTCATGCAATTTGCAAGTCAACAACACCAACAACACAACTGGAGGTGAATTTTTGTTGCCTAAATTGAAGATTGCTCAAGATGAAGAAGTCAAACTCCTTGACATCAAAGGAGATGATAATCTAACAGTTTGTCAAGAATTTGACTTGGACGATCCAATCATGTGCTGGACTGGACTAGCAGAATAGCAAGTTATAATGTTGGTCCATGCTGCTGCAAATCAAAATCAGGCAAAGGAATCTGTCACCAAGACAACAAGGAATGATAATTTTTGGTTTGAAGACCACATCCTGCCATGGGGCAAGAAGAGGAAAGAGTCAACAAGAAGATGTAAAAATCAGTTTCTTCATGGAGAGCTCCATTTGCCTGTCACCATTTCTGGGGACAAAATGGTTTCCTGCTAGTTTACCAGAATAGAACATTATTTTCATTGTCTCCCAAAAACTAGTTTCTGAAACACTTCAATTCTTGAAGTGTCAGATCATTACCTCTGTATATATGTATACTTGTACAGTTTTAATTTATGTTTTGTTTTGTTTGTTTTCATTCTTTTTGCCTTTCATTTTTGGAAAGCATGACTCTAAATCCCAATGGTACACTTGAAGACACTGGAGTTTCTGAATTCTACTCCTTCCAATTCATTTTGTAATTGACAAAAGTTCCCCAACTGGAGCCAATTGTTGTCTCCCAAAAATAACAGTCATTTTTGGAACAACATTTGAATTATTTTGGTTCTACAAACCAAAATAATATCTTCCATTTTCAAAATTTGTCTTAGATATTCAGATTTCTCATTTTCAGATATTCTCAAAAAATCTACAGACTCTGCAGGAAGAAGAATCTATGGACTATGCAGGAAAAGGAAAATCTACAGACTCTTGCAGGTGGTTTTCAGTCAAAAGAATTGATTTTCAACATTTGTTCATTTTCTAGGAAAGGTTCAAAGTTCATTCGCTTCAACAGGTTCATCGACTTCCAAACATTTGGTCAAATCAAAATAACTTGAACCGTTGAACCATTGAACCAATTGGGTTCAAAGGTTCAATGGGTTCAAAGGTTCAACAGTCAGTTCAACCAAGTAGTTCAATGTTTTATTTCACTCAGATGGTTCATTTCCTTTGTTTTAGCATCTTTTGGTTCAATCATTTGGTTTGTCAGTTGGTTCAAGGCTTTCGTTGAACCGTTGAACCAAATTTTTGGTTCAACATCTTGGTTCAACAGAAAGGTTCAACAGAAGGTTTATCGCTTTTTGGTTTAAAATGTGCTTGGCACGCTTCATTGAACCATTGAACCAGTTCAATGGACAGGTTCAATCAAATGGTTCAACTCTCAGTTCAAAGGCAAGTACAAATATTTGGTTCAATGCTTAGTTTATAGGCCTATTTTATTTGTTGAACCATCGGCTTGAACCATTTTGTTTCAAATCCTTGGTTCAACCGATTAGTTCAATATATTGGTTTAACGGCAAAAAGTGCATCCAATGGTTTATCGGTTGTTTGCTTCAAAGGCTTGGCGCACTTCATTGAACCTTTGAACTGGTTCAACAAATGGTTCATCAACTAAGTTCAAAGGGATGGTTCAATGCTAAAGAACTTTTTCGAAGGACAAGTGCCCTTGCGGAGGAAACTTCATCGACCAAAGGACCCTGAAGAAATTTTCAAAGACTTGGCAGAACGAATCTCACCAGGACATTTTGTCTGCGGGAATTTTACCCAAACATTTTGTCCGCGGGAATTTTACCTAGACATTTTGTCCGTGGGAATTTTTCGCGAGACAAATGTCCATGAAATTACCCGCGAGGAGCTTTCAAGTCAAACACCCGGTGAAACATTTGTCTGTGGGGACTACCAAAATAAAAGCCCAAGGAAAATGTCTACGGGAAATGTTCAAAAGGAATGACCCAAGGAAAATCCCGAGGGAAATTTGTGAAGGGCCAATGAAGGACCCTGAAGGGCAGGTGCCCTTGCGGGGAACTCTTAGCCATTAATTTGAGGATACTTTTCGAAGCTAAAGGATCATTTCTCAGGGCACAAAAGGGCAAAAGTCCAATCTAGAAAAGCACCAAGTGGAAAGCCAAAAGAAGACCAAGGGGTGACGCGCTCGAACACGTCAAATTCAACACAGTCAACTAGCCGTTGGAAACACAGTGATGGGCGCGCGAACATCAAATTGAACACAACAAAATAATTGTTGATCCTTTGAACATACAGAACATAATACATTCACAATTTTCAAGGCCAAGATCAGTAGAAAGTGGGGAAAGAATAGAATAGCAAGCTAAATCTAGGACCCAATTCAATTAATCAGAAAGGGAGAAACAATGAAGATAAGATCATACCACCAGGCAAACATTAAAAGTTGTAAAACTTTCAATTGCACGACTTATCTATCTACATTGAGAAGATCAAATGGGTAAAAGGCCCCAAATTTCCAGCTTGTCTTCCTAACATTTCCCAACACATCATGATGTATTACTGTTCCCGAGTCTTTCTTGAAAGTGGCTATATAAGGGACTTCCTATCATTGTAAAATGATCTTCTTTTTGATAATCTAAACAAACCTCTGCCAAAATTGAGAAGCATCATTGAGACTTTGTGCTCAGTCTGTTTATCATATTTTGTTAATGAAAACAAGGGACTTTTTCAGACTTTGTGATGTGATATCTTGTTTGGTTCATTGATCTAATAAGCAGGATTAGTAAATTTGTCAAGAAGGTGTCCTGAAGAATCAACTGTGGAGAGACTTTGTGCCCCTATAGCTGCTTTCAGTGTGTTTGCTTTTTCATTTGTTGTGTAAAGGACTTTGAAAAGACTTTGAGCTTTCATTGCCCTTCGTATATCACTCTTGAGTATTTCATTATTAGACTTTGTGTTGTGTCTTGATTTGTTGGTTACCATACTTTAGTCATATTCTACTTTTATTTCTAGAAGTATTCTTGTGGTTGTTTGAACAGTTCTTCTGAAAGAAGAGGAGTGTTGTCTATCATTCTCTTGAGTTCTTCCTTTGTTTTGTATACATCATCTCTGAAGAAAGAGATATGGATGTCTGGTCCTACCCTTGAGTATTATTTTTTGTTCATATATATACATAACATATCCACAGGAAACCTCCCCTTGATGAGAGGAGAGAGAAGTCTCCTTCTGATGTGATAAACTTACACATTAAGATGACTAATCTTCTTGCTTTGGCTGATAAGACCTATTTTGTTTACTAGTACGCTGATAGACAAAATATTCAGCCAACAACTTTCACAATTTTTTACCACTCCCATATAGGAATTCTCTAGTTTGTGTTTAGATTTCTCATTATTCTAATCAGGTTGTCTCATGATCATCAAATCATTGTTTCCTATACTAGATTTATTCAGACACATTTTAACGATCACTTTTAAAATTCAAAACCTTTCCCTAGGTTGACTTGTAAATTTTACATATCAGTGATGGAACAAGTTACCCAAAGAGTCAGTAAATTATACAAATCAAGTCTAAGCATAGCACCTAGTTAGCACTTATCAAAAAAAATTATTACTCACATTAAACCACTTACACATTTAGAGGGACATCCCAAAAAATTCCAAATCAAAAACCCCCTCAAAAGAGAAATCCTAAGCCAAATCTCAAGCACCCAAATCAAAGTCAAGTTTATATAAATTATGAAGTGTCAAAATCCATGCTACAAGTTGCATCCATACTAGTGGATCACTATCACACATATTTAAGTTGGAGAATTATGTGTAGCTTGAAACCACTTTGGAGTATTGGAAATGTAGATAGTGCTCAGATACTCATTGAGAAGTGGTATGGGTAAGCTCAACCCAATCCTATAACTCATTTTTATAGCTAAACCTAAAAATGGGTAAACTTAGTGTGAAAAGTGGTGCTTGAGCCCTTTTTTATTATTTAGAAAAGTAGTTGATTCTCAAATACTCATTGGGGAGTGGTCTAGGTCAGCACAACCCAACCCTATAACCCATTTTTATAGGGAAACCTAGTGTCAAAAGTGGTGCTAAGGTTTCAAGGTGAAGGAGATAATTTTAGACCTACGCACAATATTGAATCTATGATATTGCATAAAATAATGTTTTATAGGTAGATTCAATTATTACATAGAAATTTTTGGAAAACATCAAAGAGTTATAGTTACCATAGGTGTATGAATGTTAAAGATCCATCCACATAGGTTTAGACAACCATTTTCTAGATCTGCACTACTTTGGGCCTAGTTTCAATGCTTCTTGACATTTGTACATAATGTTAGATTTGATCAGATTAGCAACAAGTTAAACACCTTAATATTCTTGATCGTTTCTATAAATATTAAAGTGAAATTTAACATATATTTTTAAATTTATATCTATTTAATTTATATATATCTTAGACAATCTGAATCTTTATAATTTTATGCTTGTTTATATCATTAATCCTCTCCAATCTCTACTGTAGGCACCAGAGAACACTAAAAAGATGCTTTAAAGAAAGTGAAGGGGACATGACCTTGTATACAATGGATCACATAAAGCCATATTGAATTTAAAATTATATGAATTTTGTGGGATGTCTCTCCAAATTGAATTCATGTATCACATCACACCACCATACAAAAATGGTATATATGATGAAGATCAAGCCTAAACTTAGGAGAGTTGAATTCTCACCCCCACTTATATATAATAGCTCATTTTTGTATTTATAATCTATAATTTATATATAGGAGTGAAAATTAAACTATATATTATGTTAATTCCAAGCATAGATATATGTTCACTATCTTATTTCTCACCTTGGCATTAGATTTGGTGCCCCTCCCTGCACCTACTTTATTGGTGGATGGAGTAGCATATATCTAGAGGGAGTAGATTGATACTATATATAGCTGAGATGAAATATAGAATATAAATGGATGGATAATAGATGTTTGACCATAAAGTCGAGAGGGGATTATATATTTATGCATCCCTATATCTATATGCCAATGGAGATCTATACAATGTCATGGGATCCTGCCATCTATAACTAGATATAACCACTATTATAGTTTTATACTTGCAGGTAGATATCTATAGTTTTATACCCCATACAGATTTTTATATAAAGAGAATAGTTATTCTATCTATTCTATGCGATATATGAGGTATGACACTTAATTTTACTTTACTTTAAAGTGTTTATCAACACTCATGCTATTCTATTAGGGGTGGGGTATAGGCTTTTAGTAGCAAAGAGGATATGATATAGCCTTATCCTATAGATTATTTGGCTTTGGGGGTGACTATCTATAATCAGTTAGAACTCGACCACCAGATATCTAATATGGAGTGGAGGTAGATATCAAATGGAGGGGGAAGAGGGGGAGGGCAGGTAGGCTATGTATATCCTAAGATCAAATTATTGTATTTTTATGAATTATTACTCTAAATTAGGTTCTTATTAGATTTTATATCATGGCTTTTGACAATTTTTGTTTTTTTTGGTACCTCTTTCTCTCTCCTCCCCCTTATTTATTTTTCTATCCATTTTCTTAGAACTGTATAATGTATGTAACAACCCTGTTGGGGTTCAACTAGAAATACATGATTTTTTTTAGAGAGAAATACATCTATCAAAAATAGATTCATCACGAGAATCAAAATAGATCATAAGAAATACTTAAGGTGAATAATATCAACAAGCATAATACATTACATATCGTTGATCTCTAATATCATAAGAGTACACATCATAATGTGAATATAGAAAGTAATCGCAATAACTCAGCTACAATTGAAACAAGTCTACAGTCATCATTTGCAATAAACAATATCAAGTAATTATAACTCTTCATGACATTTTTTTATGATAAATATAATACAATGCAATCTAAATATAAGATACATGGCTCTTCTAGAGCATAGTTACTGAACTCAAGTATCTGTTATAGTCTCAAATATCATCTCGATAAGTAATACTATTGTGAGGAGAGAGAGCATCATTTGAGTACCATTTTAATATCAATAATAGACCAAGGATACCTCTCTCTAATCCCACTAAGAAATGGTTCTCCCTTCATGAATAAATAAATAGTAACGATGCAAGAATCTAGAGAGACAAGTAAGTACCCATGTATTGTATGATATATAAACTAAACATGCAATGTATCATTAAAAACTATTTTATTACAAGATATCATACAAACATGTAAATCATACTCATAAAATTATAATGTCTCACTAAACATACTTTGACCTAAAGTTTTATAAATAATAAATAATGATGATTTATAGATCAATCAAATTCATACACACTATTTGATCAGAGTGTCTTTATTTATTATTGTGACACTATTAAGTCAATAAATTTTATCTCACTCCTTAGTCTATATCATCAATGAAAACTGATCAAATACAATTCAACCTCAAAATTCATTTAATTTACTTCCTACTAGCAAACACAACATATAACATGTTAAATGTAGGAATATCTAAAGCATATATTTATTCTATCAAATGTATGAATGAATCTTACATTATTGTTTATCTTATACTAGAAATAATGACTATAGTTTATACCATCTGAGTAAATATACATTTAACTATAAATTTTTACCAACACAATTAGTTTTTAAAAATACTATCTTTATGATAACCTATATTACCATAGTCTAGTATTCTAGTTTACTACAATCAATTATAATAAAGTAGTCATAACTATATGAAAAATCAAACTTATATTCAAACAGTTGGATATAATGAAATAAATCATAGTTCTCATGAAACGCAATAATATACTATCATAGAATTCGTTAAACTCTACAGACTATATGCATGCATACATAAAGTCCTACTATCATAAAACATATTATTCATAGTAATAATCAGTATGTATATGTTTAAACATTTAAATACATATGTGAGTCTAAATATAATATTTACAATATGTACTATTTAGGTATACATTTATATTATAGTACTCTATGATGTCTTATACTATTATAGTTCACAACCTCATAAATATACATAATCAAAGTTATGATAATAGGAATTAAATGATCCACATACACCATAACAATCAAGCAAATACAAAATTATACCACCTGAGTATATTCTAAATTAAAACTGCATACCAACATTCAAACAACATAACTTTATAAGCATTCATCACGATACATCATAATATGCTAGATATGACTAAGCATTATAGATATTAACACTCCCATAACATGTACTGCACACAAGTATTCAATACGGAATAAATATAACTAACATCTAGTCAATCATTTGTAGAGAAGTAGAGAACTCATAAGCCATTATAACTTTTATTTAAGCATCTCATTCCATTTTTCTAGAAACGGTTCCAAAGGATTATAGTTTCAATTTTTTGAGAACTTAAAAACTTACTCAAACCGTCTTTTAAACTATAAGTACAATCCCTATGTATGAACACTTGTATATTATGCACATAAATCTCTATCAAATATAGTCTATTGTTTACACTCCCCTGTGGAATGATAATTAAAGTAGTACACCCTTTCACTCAAGCGTAAGCATAAATATACCTATAATATTTTTGTCTGTATTCAACGATTCATAACTTAAGTAGATTTACATCTGTACAATAAGTTTCATAACCCAAACTATATAATAGGCATACGATGGTGTTCACTAATAACCAAAAGACCACGTTTTATATTCTTCAAGCTTTAGGGCATACTATTTTTATGATTTCAATCAATTATAACTATATTTTTTTATTTTATTTTTTTTAAATATCAATTTATATATTTTGTAAAAGGTTCAAATCTGTTGATGGTGACTATCATGTACTCCTACTCAAGTTTGTACACATTCAACATATATATATATATATATATATATATATATATATTTAATTTCAAGGTAATAAACCAACTCAACTCATCCCCATCATTTTACATCTGTAAATCAACATGTTATTTTAGATATTTAATCGCCTTACTTGGCGTCTCAAGTGAATTACATACTATTTTTTTTAAGTATTAAATATAATCTCATTTTCTGTATGTCGGACGCTTCATTGAGAAGTCTCTTTAATGCCTTCCCTTGCCCACCCGTTGGATCCGTAACTAGTTTCTCTAACTAAGAGCAAACTCCGGCGACTTAATAAATTTTATACTAGTGGAAAATATACCGTCGGCTAACGGCAATTCCATTATAAAATTGGTTGGGAATAAAACATGCAGCGACGCCCTGAGGGAGTTAGTTTTCAATGTTCATTCTTAAAATACAGTGGCGCCCTTGGAATTCATAAATCCAAGCCTGCAATCATAAAATAGTTAGTATATCAATGCCTATGTAAAAGATTGTGAGAAATACTGCAGCAATCCTATTTCTTTTGTAAATTATTTTAATGTTTTGTAATTTAAATATTTATGGATCGCTATATTCCATAGGGCGCTGAAGAAAATAGATATAAAAACTTCTCATGCAAATATATATTCAACAAATATATATTCAACAGGGGAAACTAAGCATGTAGTTGTATTCGTTTTATAGTTTAAATGAGTGATCTGATTTTACAATGACTCAGCAACCTTAAGAAATTTCACGGGAAAATTTAAGATTTTATAATATTAAACCTAGCGATTTGAGCGACTCCACGCATGATATTTGAGTTGTTAACATTGACTTCAGCCATGCCAAACTGGGTGTAGCATACATAAATTAATTATAATAGCTTATCTTGATATTCAAACAGCGACGCCAATAACGTTGGAAATGAATTTTATTCATCACATTAATGTATTTGCTATTTTCTTTTTCTTTTCTTGGTAAATATTTTGATGCAGGAAGATTAAAACTAACACTGACATAAAACCATAACCATTGTAACAAATGATCATTTCATCTAATTATCACGGACCCTTGATCCATCATGCACATTATTGATTTTACAGATGATTATATATATATATATATATATAGATCACGGACCTAATATATTAATCGTTGCATATTATCTACATATAACGATCTATAACTACATATAGCGTCATCAATAATGTATTATCCTTATTAATATATGCTTGTAAATATATTTATATATTCATACAGGTAAAGTTTCTTGGTTTTTAGAGAAGTGATCAGGGACGCTAATTGATTTATCAATACATCTAATTAATTGCTCTTATGTATTCTTACAAATGATCCAGCGAATTTGCAACCACGTAATACATTTCCTCATACTTATATATATATATATACTAACTATTGTAAATCGTTGCATTCTATTAAGACCATAAATATTAATTCACCCATTTCACTGCATATATTTTAATTTACAAATATCGTTGTATATGTATTTGTCGTAGCCGTACAGTATGGAATTTTTGGATCTTATTCAATAGTTTATTTGTTTGTATACCCAGTATATCTATCTTTTATTGGGACATATTTTTCAATTTGCTAACATACTAAATTTTCAAACAAAAGTGTACAAAATTCAATTACATCCCTTCCTTGAAGATCCTTCCATTGATTTCTGGTAAAGTTTCCCTTTTGCTTGGCTCTCCCTTTTCCTCTTATCCTTCTCCTTTTATTTCTCATGATGCCCCCCTTCATAATCTCCATTCATTTTAAAAAGGGCGCAACTTACTTTTTAGCTTTAAATTTAATTTTTTTTAATTTTCGTTTTTAGTTATTTTTAATATTTTTGATTTTTTTTTTCCTAAATTTAATTTTTCTTTTCCATTTTTTTTTTTTTTCTCATTTTTATGTTAAAATATAATTTTCAATTATTTTTATGCATTTAATATTAATTAGAAAGATTGGTAAATTTACTAATTTAATTATCACTTCTTAATACTAAGACGGATTAATCAACAAATCTAAATTTAATTAAATTATACCAATCTCCAAAATATTAATGATTATAAATGTAATCACACAAAATAAAATCACCCAAGCATAAATTTGAACTCACACGAAAAACAATTTCACAAAACCATTAAACCATGCTAGCAAACCAAGTACAAATAACTGTCTAATACAAATGGCATTAAACACAATCTGCTAACCATTCAATTATGCATCTAACATGTTCTAGTTATTTGTGGTGTATGCATGGGACCGATTAGTTTCTCTATCATCCTCTGATATCTCGATATACGTCACCCTCTTCGATGATATTCTCCCTCTGTCACACTTTGAAGGATAGATCGTTCTGTGTCAACTTCACAACAAAGTAGGTAGTTAGACCATAACAATTAAAATGATAAATCAATATGATCATAAAGTAAACATTTACTTACAACTAACTCATAACAAGGTGATCATGTAATTTAAGTAATATCCAGCTATCTCATATCAGCATATATCTCAAAGTTTAATTAAAAATACCCAAATCTAAGCTTGTCAACTATAAATATCCATAAATAATCTAACAAGTTTATCTGGCGAGAAATCAAGATCTAACAATGTAAGGTCATAGGGTCCTAAAAACTTACACGCTTGGCACCTATAATGAAGTCATTACTTTGGGATAGTTTTGGGTGCACCCATAATGTGTGGTTATAATTTATCTTTTTTTTGGTTCTTTAAGTGTCGACTTGTCCAAATTTAAATTTAAGAGGTTTATAAATATACAAATACATTGGTGAATATAGAATAATGATATGATTGAGCAAGATAAGAATCCATTCATCTAGATTTCAATTGTGAAAGTGTAAGAGCAGTTAATTCAAGAATTTAGGGTAGAATTCAAGTAAATATGAAGCATTTATTTATTTTTCATGTAATCATTCTAACACAAAAATTCATGTAGGATTAGGCTCTACATTCACTACATTGCTTGTTGAACATACATTTATACCTAGAGTGTTGATTGCCAAATTTGCACAAATAGCTTAGGGCCCTGATGGTAAATAAGGGATGACACCACCTTATGAATACATCCCCTTTTTTCTGGGCTTTGATGTTTTACTAAGGTTTTGTATAAGGAGATCAATTTTGTATAAATTCGTATTAAATTTTAGAAAAGAGAACAAGGTATTTAGAGCCCTAAAGCTAATAAACAAGATCATCAAATGAATTTTAAAAAAATTACAGTTTACCAAGTTTGACGCTACATTTTAAAAAATGGCCTTAATCTTATGGAAGCATTCATATGGTTCTAGGGAGCAATTTTTGTTTATTCATATTTTTTGGGTTTTGTTCACCTCATTGTATGGACCTATTTTGCATTATGTATTTCTAGCAACTACCTTTGGATTCATGATAAATAAGTTATTCTTCTAAAACCTCTTTTATCATTTATTTATACATTAAGTATATTATTTTATGCAAATATGGCTTATTCATGGTTTAAATTTGATTATATTTTAATTTCATGTTTTATGGGTTAATGTGTTGCATGCTGATGTAAAAACCACTTTCTCACAAAACATTGTGGTGAACTGGTGCTATTTTACACCCGCTAGGGTTAAGTCTTGATTTCATTATGGTTGATTTAATTTTTTCCTATGTTTTAATAAACTCTTGATATGTTATGCCTTCCTTCCCAAGGATAAATCTTTCTTTCTATAATGCCACATTTTTTAGGGCTCACATTGTTTCATGTATCCATCTATTTAGCTCTAATTTATTTGTGTTTGATTCAAACCCTTGTGTGATGTGTTTTATATATATTATAAGAGCTTAGTTTAATTTTAAATTTTCTTGACATATTCCTTTCATTACAATCTTGCATATAAGAATATGGGATTTGGTAATGTGCTGTTGAAATTTAAATTGTCTCTTGCAAATGATGTGTTTCTTGTATAATAATGATGTGTGAAATATCCATGATTGTGAAGATGTTTATGATTATCATAATGAGTTTGAAGTAAAGGAAAAAATTAAAGATAAACCCATTAATTGCATTAGGAAATATGTTATGACCAATCCTGATGATATCTCTAGAATTATAAATATTTTACAAGAAATTTATTTTAAAAGCCTCCTTTCTCATGGTGTTACATTAGATTTTCCTTCTAACCTTAATATTTTTTTTTAATTCTTCTATTATTAATTCTTCTTAATATACTATGTTGTCCAATGTTCAAATGTCTCTATTGTTTTTAATCCTCAAATGTTAAGTTCTCAAAATGGTCAAATTGTTTTATTTCCTTCCCAAGATTTCTCAATATGTTTCTACAATTCTTATAGTCCAATTATTTATGGATTATTGAATAATTTTTTAATATCTTCTATTCAAATTTCCTCTATTACGTCTCTTCCTATTCCTCCACAAAATTCTAAAATAACTATTATCATACAAACATTGCATGATGTATAAGAAGAAGTTAAATTGACTTCTCAAGGGTCTTATAAGCTAAGTGACATTGTCTCTTCTCAATATAAATTTAAATCCTTTGTATTGTGATGTACTTTATTATCCTTTTCCAATTGATTTTCTTTCCCTTAAATTTGTGTTATCTAATGGAAAATGAGACCTTTGTCATGATATTAGATCGATTTATGTCTTTTGTTTAGAATTTTCCTACAATGATATATCACTACTTAAGTTATTTTAAATAAGTTTAAAAGACCACCCTTGGTTTTATATCTATCCATGTGGATCTGTACATTATTTTATAACATTATTGGATAATATATTATCACATTTTTCAATAAACATTGATTCAAATGTCACATTCACATAATTCACTCAAGTTAGACAAGATTTAAAAGAAACGATTATTATGCATTGAGATTCAAGATAGTGACTACAAAGATGACTTACCAACTGCATGATAGTAGAGTTCACATAATTTTTATAAATAATCTACCATTAATTATCAAAGGCAAATTGGATTTTTACACTTATCAATCTTTCAACAAACTTTTTTCTTGTGGGTAAGGCCTTTAAAGTCAAAATTTTAAAGATAAATATGCATGAGTATGAGACTTGTAGATACTAAAATCTAGAATAAAGTACTTGAAAATGACAAGTTTGACACACATTTACCATGCATGACTTAAGTGTACAAACATGGTCCTAATATGCCATTCTCTCAACCTACTTGCTACATTATGAGTTTAATTCTTCTATTCTATTGTTACACACTTACACGGACCTCATTATATGTTTCAAACATGCTTACTATCTTAAAAAATATATCTTTAGATCCTCAGTTTAATCCACTTGTACACGTGTTGCTACTATTAGGTTCAGTCGGTATCACCAGTTGATAATGACCTAGACATGTTATCATTAACACTTTCTTAACAACATATACTTTTAAAAATCAAATCATTACTTAGGGTCTGTGCATATACCTAAAATGTTGGTGGCATGATAAATTATGCAATTTGACTCATATATAAAAATCAAGGCCTCACTTGAAATGGGACTTTCCACTTATTTGGTATACATCTATACATTACTGCACATTGAAAAAATATACATTAATTTATAAAATTGTAAATAAGTCACTATGAGTAACAACATGACAAGTTTGAAGCATATTGAATCTGATTCAAAGTAAACATTGTCAAGTATCAAAGCCAAATCATTAATTGCAATCATATAGTGAAAGATCAAATTTTCAAAATAACACTAGGTGGGAGAACTATGTGTGGATTTATTTACCTCCTTGGAGCATCAAATACATAGGCAATAATCAATCATCAAACAAGGGTAATCAGGGTTAACTTAGCACATTACACTTTCCCACTTTTTGTAATTTTTTAGCCTTCACAAGCACACTTAGGATTTCAAGGTGGAGGAGGTTGATCTATAGAGTTAAACACATCATCATGGTTGGACATCACACATACAAGTATTTTAGAGACATGTATGTGACCATATGGTTAGAGACCTATATTTTGACACACATTACTCCTGACCAACACATGTTAGTATTGACTATTGATATTATATGAAGGAAATCTAGAAATGCAAATAAGTTAAGAAAATCACATAATCCTAATCCTAATCTAAACTCAAACAATATCAAGATATAACAAGAAAAAAATGAAGAAACTAAACTAGCAAAGAACTACTTATAAATATATGCAAAATTCTTCACCTTCTCCATTATGAGATCAATGGTAAATTTTCTCTTTATGTTCAATGGGGATGTTCAATCTTTGCACCAATACAAATGGGGAATGGGAAGAATCTTGATAATCAAATAAACTTGTGATGGTTTAAATGGCTTTGATTCTTTTTGAATTCACTTGAAATTTCAATAGCACCTAATTATCTTGAAGGTGGATGGATGAAAGTGATGTCTTACATGCCTATTTATAGTTTTTTCAAATAAATATCGAACGGTAGAGGATTAATTTAATATTTCAAATTATTTAAATAATCTATGGTGGATAATGATTCCTTGTCAATGAAATTGATGACCAGTTCAAATGAGAGAAACAAGGAGATAGTTAGCTGAGTCACCAAGAATGGATCAAGATGTTTGACAAGTCAAGGGATGACTCAAAGGTAGTTGAAGAAGTTAAGAAATTTGTTGGGGTGAGTCAACATGTGAGGGAGATAAAGGTGGAGGATGTTGGGTTAGGTGAAATTTTTGAATTTAATGATTAAATTTAGATTAAAAGTGTGCACAATTGATTAAATTTGTTTTATGTAATTATTTGAAAAAAAGAGAAATGGTATGAATTTGAATTTAAACTTGTTGAAGAATAATTAATGGGTTTTAGGTACATTTTTGACTCTAAATATAATTTATGTGTTTACATTTTCCCTTCTTTAAAAGGGTGTTGCAAAGTAATACCATTTCTAATAATAGTAGAAGAAGTAGAGTGTTGATGATTAAGAAGAAAAATAATTGTCCCAAATGAATATGAATTAATGTGATGATGCCCCTTAAGTGTTTGTGTGTGAAAATGAATGAATGTTGAAAATGAATGAAATAGGAAAATGATTAAGTGAGGAAGACCATCAAATAATCAAATTATGAGAAGCGATATTGAAATTTCAAGTTTAAGGCATGTGTAAATAAGTTTTCCATAGGTGTGAACATTAGAGAAATTATCTTAAAAATAATATTTATCATCCAAAAATTGCACGCTTAGTTGATGCTCATGACGCAGGGGTCATGTGAGTAGATGTGGGAACGATATATCCTAGTGATGGTAAGCTGCAAATTTGAAAACAAAAAAAAAAAAAAAAAAATTACAATTAAAATTTTATGAAATTTATAGTTTCAAGTAATTGATATAGATTTAGAATGCATTGATTAAAATTATCCTAAAATTTGAATAAAATGAGTAAAAAATGAAGAGATGGGGGGGAATATTTGAATTAGGGGGAGAGAATATAAATAAAAGGATGGGAATTAAGAAATTCATTTATGCAATTTGGATTTCCAAGGTCAGTTGAGAAAATTAGTGTTTGTGGGATTTGTGCTCTATTCTTGATGAGAAAATGGACCATATTTTGCTTCACCAACACTGGAAGGAGCGCATAAAGAGGTATCAAAGACCTGAGAGGAGCAAACCTTTGGTAAGTGCAATTTCATTCCTTTCTTTTTGATTTTATTTTATTTAATAGTGTTTAAAATTAGATTCAACAAATTCATGATTTGGCCATTTGTAAATTTAGTAATGAAAGTTCTAAAAAGCATTGATGGTAATTGTGAAATCATCAAATAGGATAGTGAAATTATTAGTTAGAGTTATGAAATTGTTAGGTGGAAAATAAATTAGGGATTGGCAAATTCATAATTCGTAGTTTTGAAATCATGAAAATGAGTTTTGAATTCATCAAACAGAGGAGTGAAATCATTGGAGAGGGGTGAGGTTAGGTCAATTATGAAATTGTAAGACATAGTTATGAAATTGAATAGATTGACAATGAAATTGAAGAAATGAGTAGTGAAAAATACTAAAACAAGTATCTAAAATGCTATAATGATGAAATTAAAGACTTGAAGTGTGAAAGTAAGGAAATGGATAGAGAAAACATTAGGGTTGAATAAAATGGTTTAAGTTAGCAAATAAATAAACAAGCATTAAGCGTAAAATAACCATGAAAATGAAATTAAGGAAGATTTTTATTTTTAGTTATTATTATGGAGATGTAGATGGGTTTTATGTTGTATATTAATATTAAAATTATGTTAATGTCATATGTTTGTAGGAGGTATTACTAGTACTAACGACACAGACCTAGGGCTTTAAGGAACATAGTGTGGTTTACAGAGTATGCATTCAAGGTACTAGAGGCTACAGGGTTATCATACATCACACAAATGCTTGAGATTCAAGCAGATAGAGATCTATTTACTGTGTTGGCTAAGAGATGACACAATGAGACTAGCACATTTCACCTACCAACAGGTGAGATGACTATGATGTTGGAAGATGTATATCGAATCTTGTGTATCCCTTTATGAGGGAGATAGGTATACTAGGGTCAAAGGCCACATGAGACTACCCTTTATAGGATTTTTGGTGATGGATTTATTTCATTTATTAGAGAAATAAATTTAGACTAATATATGAAACTAAGGATAGATTCATTGAGTATGGTACTCATGTGAATTGTTAGTGGAATCATGCTACCTGACAAGAGTGAGAGATTATGTCCTATTAGCTTTTTGTATGTGATTGGGGATATGATGGATATGGGGAAGAGGTTCACATGTGGGCCATGTATACTTGCACACATTTATAAGGATTTGCATCACATCGTGTATACTGATGGGAAGGAGATTGGTCCTTCCACCTTATTACATGTATGGTGTTGGGAGCATATTGTAGTTGAGAGATTAGTAGGGCACATGAGCATAGGGATAGAGGATGAGCCTATTATCTATGGATGGCATATGATTATAAGCATGCAGAGGTTACATTTGGGAGACTTGGAGTTCTACAGGAGAGCAATAGATGAGATAGGGGATGATCATATCATTTGGAGGCCATACATGGATATAGTCTTCTAGTGAGCATAGGATGGCTTATACATGGACTATACGGTGACATAATATTACATTATAGGTATTCATGACTATATTATTGAGACATATCACCCTAACAGGGTGATGAAGCAATTTGGAGTAAGACACCAAATCCCAACAAGACCTTATGTATTTGCATAGGCAGTCAAAGAAAGAGCAGAGTGGGAATTACTATTTATCCTAGGATAGTAAACAATAACTAGGCACACTTACAGAAAATGACATAGATGGATAGGAGAGATGTTATTGATGTAGGAGTGGTAGATGGATATGCATATTGGTAGTCTAGATAGTGGTTGATGAGACTCACAGTTCCTTATATGCTTTTATGTACTTGGAGACAAACATTAGTTGTGATTTTGAGCAAACATCCATGGGGTATAGGACTCAGAGCCCAAAATAGGAGGGCAGTGATAGGGTGGAGGGGAGGGAGACAAGGATGAGGTAGAGGACATGATATAGAGGAAAGTCATTTATAGGATGTGGATATTACAGAGGTGGAGGACGCATAGATACTATGAGAGGTAGGGTGGAGATAGGCATATATACCAAGATGAGAGATGATGTAAACTATTTAGGTGGAGGGGAGACACCCTTACTGGTTATTTAAAGTGATAGAGAGAGATATGGGGAAGATACAATGATGATACAAACTTATGAGACTTACGTAGAGAGAGGAGACATGGCAAGACCATAATAGGCAGGGAGATCACATGGTGATCAGACATTGATTTATAGATTACATGAGGAGATCCATGCTCAAGATAATGAGATATTAGGATTACACAGAGAGATGGATAGACTGTAGGGGTAGGTTGATAGTAGGGGTAGTTAGCTAGCACTAAGAGTAGTGGATATTAGACATCTAAAAAGTGAGGTAGATAGGCTATAGGATAAGGTTGAGAGGCTAGAGATGGATGGTATGTCATTAGTACTTGGATTTGTTACATAAGAGGTAGAGACTTAGACACTAAATGATACAGCTATTACACAGTATTACAAATAAGAGAGAGATGTTTCATAGATAGCTAGTAGAGGCTAGGCTACTACTAGAAGGACAAGGACACTTAGCTACATTTGAGAGAGTTATGAGGGCCATGAAATAGGGTACATACTATATGAGCTTATATGATGAGGTTATTCTATGTACATAGTGAGCATCTTCTTATATAGAGTACTCAACTAGGCGATCAATGTTAGAGAGATCGGTATGACCCATAAAGTCTGAGAGGTCTGTGGGGGAGGTATCACATTGCATCATGGGTCCTCCATAGAATACGCCATAGTGTCATGAGCTGAAACCTAGGATAGATGCCACATTCGAGGGTCAGGGGGAGACTTGACATAGTCTTGATCTTGATGTATCAATGTACATATATTTTTTAGATGTATCATTATATAGACACATTCAATTTTGATATATATATATATACATGATTCATTTGGGCTATGATATATTATTCATTTGTGATGTTATGGACATTATAGACTTTGATATTATTTTTAACTTTATGTATGGTTTATGGGATAGATGGATTGACATAGTACTATTATATTTCCTGTTGTTTGATTAACAATAAAACTTATTAATTCTTTTCAGCATTTGATTATGGTATATGAAATGTATGTTTTATATGGATGCATAGATAGTGTACTAGATAGTTGCCTTGTGTTTAATTCATCTTTGCATTCAATTTCTAACATAAATAAGGATTGAGCAACCTGAATTTTAATCTAGCATAAAACAAAATATCACCAATGATATAAAATAATCATGATGAATGTTGGAATTTAAAATAATAATTTGTGTAAAACAAAGTGCATCATGATATTGAGAGATCATAACCACACTATAATGTAATACATAAAATAATCTTGACACATACATAAACAAGTCAAATTTCAAGTTCAAGATGTATAGTATATAGTGCATCATGAGATATGGAGTCATAATTGCATTAGATTATAATACACAAATTGAGTTTGATACGACACTATCAAAATGAACACAAACTTTAAGAATCAAATAATACGAACAAAGATAATTGATTGAAGACAAACACAATAAAATAAAATATCATAAAAGAACTCAAGATAAATAAGATTTAAACAAAAGAACCAAAAAAAAGTTAAAATAATAAGATATAAGCGAGATAACCATGAGTGGTTAAGGTAACAATATTTGATAACTAACAATGGTTAAGGTAATAAGACAAGTAAAATAACCAAAAATGTCTAAGGATATGAAGTAAGATAGATAGCCAAAAATGGCTAAGGATAAGAGGTTTTAACCAAAATAACTGAAATGGTTTTCCTTGAGAACAAGATCTTTTATTTCAAACTCCTTGGATTTTATCCTCTTATAATAGTTATGATGGAGTCGATTGTGGTATAATTTTAAATGGTTTAAGGCATTAACTCGTTTCTCATCTAGAATATCTAGTTCACTAAGGCATGAAGTGTGATAGGATTATTCATCAATGATTTATTGTATGGATATACACAAAGATGGAATCTCAACTTCTATGGGTAGAATAGACTCACTGCCATATACAAGAGAATAAAGTGTTTCCCCCATGGGTGTACAGATGCTAGTACGGTATGCCTAAAAGGCGAGATAAAGTTATGACCAACTTCATTGATAATTTGTTTAAGTATACATATAATGATTTTATTGGTTGCCTCAACTTGGTCATTTCCTTGTGAGTAGTAGGGAGTGGACCATTTGTGATTTATGTGATAGGTTTGGAAAAAATATTTGAATTATTTATTTTTTAATGATTTTATGTTATCATAAATAATAGAAGAATGGATACCAAAGTGATAGACAATGTGGTTCAAGATGAACTTAGATATTTGATTTTTGGTAACATATGTAAGGGGTGTTACCTCAACCCACTTGGTAAAGTACTTAGTTGTATTAATAATTTGTGTGTGACCATCAGATGAATTAGGATTGATTTTTCCAATGAGGTCTAACCCCCATGTGGAGAATGGCCAAGGTATGGTAATATGATGTAAAGCTTGTGAAGGGTTGTGTATAAGGTCACCTTGTTTTTGACAAGGTATACATTTTTTAACATAAGAACATGAATCATATTCCATGTTAGCTCAATAATAACCTATAAGTAAAATCTTTTTGGCTAATACTTATGCCACTAGAATGTGCACCATAGATTTCCTCATGAACTTCCCTAATGGCCAAAGCAGATTCTTTAGAATTTAAACAACTTAGAAGTGTCCATTATAGACTTTTGCATACAATAAAGTATTACCAAGGATTATATAATGAGAGATACATTGCATCGAATACATTCATGATATTGATGAATGAATTTCTTAAACCATTTTTAAAAAGTTTTTCTTTTTGTCTCTTGATAATATATTATTTTTTAGTAGAACAGAGGAAGAATACTTGCGATATTTATGCAAAGTGATAGAAAGGTTGAGAGATCAAAATTTACTTGTGAATTTGAAGAAATGAAGTTTTATGTAGAAATAATTGGTATACTTGGGGTTTATAATTTATCAAAAAGGTTTGAAGATGGATCTAGAAAATGTATGAGTTATACTATATGGGTATCAACATAGAGTACATTTGAGGTACATAGTTTTCTTCGAATAAAATGTTTTTACATGAAGTTCATCAATAATTTTAGTTGGATATGTCAAACAATCATTGATATGATGTGTAAAGTTAAAATAAAATTTATATGGATAGTGGAAAAATAACATAGTTCCTAAATATTGAAAAAGAAGATAACAAAGCAATAAAAATTGACATTGCCATATTTTAGTAAGGTATTTTAGGTAGATTTTGATTCAATTGGCACTGTAATAGGCTCAATATTGATTCAATATGGAAGACCTATTACATATTTTAGTGAAAATTTGAATGGTGTTGAGCTTAAATATTCAGTATATGATCAAGATTTTTATACAATTGTACAAGCACTAAAAAATGGATACATTATTTGTTTCCAAATGAATATGTATTATACACAGAGCATCAAGAATCATTGTTTATTAATAGTCATCATAATTTGAATCAAAGACACATAAAATGGGTTGAATTATTATTTTTTTTTTCATTTTATTTGAAACATAGAAGTGGAAAGTCTAACATAGTTGTTGATGCATTGAGTATAAGAATTATTATATTGAATTAATTAAGAGTGGAAGTCATAGGATTTAATCTTATGAAAAAATAGCATGAAGGAGATTCATATTTTAAAGGAAGCATAGAAGTCATGTACACAACCAGTGAGTCCAAATAAAACACCATGGTTAGATTATTTTATTCTAGAAGGTTTTTTATTTAAAGGAAAATAATTATGCATACCAAAAGGTTCAATGTGGGAAAATTTAAACAAGGAAAAGCATAGTGGAGGCTTATTAAGTCATTTTAGTTATGAATAAACATTAGTGCAACTAGAAAAAAAATTATTTTTGGCCACATATGAATGTAGATGCAATAAAGTTTAGACATGTAGAATTTGTCAACTAGCAAAAGGGAGAACTTAGAATAGAGGATTGTATGAATGGTTGCATATTCTTGAGAAACCATGGAAGGCTATAAGTATGTATTTTATTTTGGGTTTGCATAAAACACATAGATGAAACAATTAAATATTCGTGGCTATTGATATATTTTCAAAAATGGTACATTTTATAGCATGTATAGATACTAGTGATACAACAAACATTACTAACTTTTTTTGTTATTCCCCACATAGATATTATACAAAAGAGGAATAATGAGGGTGTGTACCACATTTATTTAGTTATATGTAGTAAAAAAGAGCACTTGTAGGAGATAAAGTGTGTGAAGAAGCAAAGTGGTATCATGTAGAGGAAAGAAAGTGATAATACGGAGCAAAAGATTATTATCACATCAATAAAGGTGAGCAAGTGTGTGAACCACAAACATGAGAATGTTTCAGTGGGTAGTGTCTGAACAAAAGAGTGGAATATTTTCTTTCATAGTGCAGATAGAGGAGGTCAACTCAAGGAGAGTAGGAGCAGGTAAAACATTGAAATAAAAGGCTTCCATATGAGGAGGTCACTTTTTCCACTGGTTGATCAACCAAGTGAACTAGAAGGCCAAAGTCATATCATATGGTGTGAAGGCATGCCAAAAATTTTGGATAAGGTCAAAAGAGTGGGTTTCCCACTTAGCCTAAGTGTGTGAGTGTTGTGATCACACATTTTTCTACCTAGGGTGTATAATGAAATAGCATTCATGTGCACACATAATCTTATATCAAACAAAAATATGAGTAGCTAGTAACAAATTTCATTAAATTATATTTTAGTTCTATTAGTATGAGGCATATTTTCAAGCATCAGGATTACTATTTGAATCACCACAAGTTATGGGTTTTCATTGCATAGGCTGTGTGATAGATCATAAGTCATTTTAAACTATTACAATAAAATGTGGTATCATTCCTAAAACTATAAGAGAATCATGGTAAAATATATTCATAAAAAATAGTGGCTGCAAAGTCATGCAATCTCGTGCAAATTTTTTATATCTTTATTTGCTTTTGTGATGTGTTATGTAAGGAGCCATTATTGATTATTTAACATTTAGTATGAAAAGTAATGGAAGCTCATAAGGATTTATTTAATAATTTCTATGATCTATTTTGTAATGCATTGATTTTTAACATGTTATTTTACCTTGGAAGTATGGAGATATTTAATGTCTATAGGGACTTGTGTGCATTTAATGATTGTAGTGCTCTTGATTTATCAATAACATTTAATTTTTTTGGGCTTAGTTCATTAGAAATAAAATAATGTAAGTGTGTGGATTTTGGATCTATATAAACACATCCTCTTCAATTGAAAGGCATTCAATCTAGGTGTAGTTTCAATGATTACTGCAATAGATATTTGACTCCATTTGATTCCAGATTGGGAAATAGTTCAAGAGCAGTTACAAGGAGTACTAGGGTAGATATGTATGAATATATATAGGGTGATATTTAAATTGAGTCACTTGAATAACATTATGGTTTTAATATTTTTTTTATAAACCTAAGGGCATTGGTGGGATTGTATTGTGTGAAACATTATATCGTTGGCAATCGGTCTGATGTTGTGTAATCTCACTTTGAAGAAATTATATTATGTTATTATATTTATGTTGTATATTTTTGGGTTGTATGATATAATACATCTCTAAATTGGGACCTTTAATTATGACTGCATCACTTTGCCTCACCACGGATCTGTGTTCCATACTCATACACACAACAATTGAAGCAAGGGAAGAAAACATGAACTAGGTGGGTCAGAAGTAACTGCAATAGTGATAATGATTTGAAAAAATAAGAAAACATAAAATGATAACATACTTAGATCGATGAATGATCAATGCAAGGTTTAGACAGGTAGTAAGCATTAGCTTAAAATGGAGAGTAGAAAACAAAGGATTTTTAGTTTTATGATGACACCATGAAACTAATGGTAGAACAAAAATTGTTTCTTATAATGCCTCTTTGATCATATTCCAATTTTAGAAGAGAAACCAACTAAAGTGTATTTTATAAATTTATTCACTCAAATTTGGTCATGAATACTTGATAATTTTAGTTTTGGCTCACTTCTATCTTAATTGACTTGAGTACTTAATTTTCCCCTATTTCACCATCTCACTTTTTACTAATTAATTTTATGGACCTATCCCTTTATAAATTATTATTTTAAAACCACATAAATGATCTCACTAAAAATCTCTCTAAACATGTGTATAGACATTCAAATTTCTAAAATCAAGTGTCACCTTTCCCAGGACAAAATCAATCCATACAGGCCATAACTAGCTAGTCAATATTATCCTTATGGGTTGATCTTGTCTTTCAAATTATAAATAACTCTTTTTCAAATTTATACCCTCCCTTATAGGTAGGATAGGTAGTGTGAGGTTTTCCCCTTTTGTATTGCTATAAAGTAACATCTAAGTCACTTAGTTTACCACTTGTAAATTTCACTATTGAGGCACACTTATACTATTGTATATTGATCAAGGATCCCCTATTATTCCCAAAATTGATTTTATTAGTTTAAAGCAAGCTCCCTTTAGCCAAGTCAAGAGCCTATTTTGTCAAGAATCTAGAACAACAAACATGCTCTGATACCACTTGTCAGGTATCTAGAACAACAAACACGCTCTGATTCCACTGTTAGGACCCAGAAGCACAATTGATTACCAAGCAACTAAACATGCAGAATTAACCAAAAGCAAACAATAACTAGAATTTAGAAACAACACAGAATATGAGAGACAATACCCAATTGTATTAATTATACTCTTCCAAAAATAAATACAACAAAGAAGATGCCACAGTCTTCTTCCTTACACTCCTCTAGGGCTCCCACACCTCTAGGGCATAAACAGTAAATCTCTTCAAGAGTTATCTCTCACTTGCACAATTACAAGCAAACAATCAACTCACAAACAAAGCTATTGTTTCAACCAATCAGTACAATACTGCCAGTACCACCAAGTACACTACGTACTCCAAGTAGATCTCACCTGATCTTGCTCCTTGTTGTTTTCCTGTCACCTTAGACCTTGTTGCCCCACATATCTCCTTTGACCTCATACACACACCTACAAATCAACCGACCTTACTTACCACATGTAGATCTCCTACTTGATCTTGCACACCTACAGACCAACCTGATCTTACATACCATGTAGATCTCTTTACACCCTGAAGAACCCTTGTCCTTGCCTGACCAAGTCCTTATGATTCTCCAAACCAGTACCCCGGTGGATCTTCTACCAGAACTTGCACAACCTACAGCTCTCCCTGATCATACACTCGGCACCCCTGTGGAACTAGGAGGAACACACCTTGCTCTCTCAACTAGTACTCTGGGAATCTCTGCTTTGATCCCTCACACTTTACAATATAGCCCATGATTCTATTATATAGATCTCATGCAAACAATAATTAGACATCCAATCACAATAATTAGATATACAACTCAAGATTATAATTATCCTTTAACATGCAAACAACTGGTTCATTAACAAACTATCCGTGAAACTGTAGTTCTGGAACCGCACAGGCGACCGACGTCGGTCCCTGTCTGCCTGGAGGTGACCGATGTCGGCTGATCCTTGACCGTCATCAGTTGCTTCCTATCTACACCTTACTGATGTTGATTGGCTTGACCGACGCTGGTGACTATGACATCTAGCACCTCCTCCATGTTTGCATCTGGGTGAAGCTTTTAGCTCCATAACCTAACAATCTCCCACTCAGAGATAAATAGTTGCACCTGTACCTATACCTATACACCGTCTAATCTATTTCCTGGCTTGTATCCCTCTTCAAGCTCAATATTGAAGACCAACCACCACACATCTTGTGGTGTAACACCTGTCATCTAAGTAACCTGCCATATTCGAAGTGCCTGACCCTGCATAGCATGAATCCCTGCTGTTGGTCCCTCTCATATACCTGAGAACCCATTGAACTACTTTCCAGTGCTTCTTTTTTGGATTGGCCACAAACTTGCTGACAACTCCCACTACTAGGGCAATATCAGGGAGTACACATGTACTCAACCTCATCATGTAATTGGAGACCCTATTCTGTTACTTGTCCATCCATAGGTGCGCTTGTCGTTCTGCATCTTGCACTAACTTCACACAATCATCTTGTGACAACATCAACTTGTGATCTTCCCTATCTCTAGGATTACTCATGCCAAAGAATTTCGCTACTCCCAAATCCTTCATGGTAAACCACTGAACTAACCTTACCCTTATCTCAGTAAAACCCTATATGTCTAAACCTATAGCTAGCATATCATCCACATACAATAATAAGATAATGTTGCAATCATTATCCAACCTGGTAAGATAAACACAATGGTTACACTGATATTGACTAAAGCCCTACTTTGTCATACACCTGTCAAACCTGTACCACTGTCCTGCAGCTTCCTCAAGACCATATGACCTGGCTTTCTATCTCACGTGTCCATTCTCTCTATTCTTTAACTAAGGTATCCATTCATCTTTTAGTGCTTTCTTCCGGCTGGCAACCCTACCAAATCTCCTGTTTGGTTCTGCATCCTATTCATGCCATGCTCCCACTGTTTCCTGGATCCTTCCTACTCTGCAGTGAGCAATGAGTATAAAGAAGAGGAACAACAAATTTGAGGCTTACTTACCCTTTCAGTCCTCCCCATGGGTGTTTGAGACTCCTTGACAACTTGCTGTCCACCCAAAATTTGTTCCAGTGATCGACCTCGGTCACCACACAGTCTGCATCTGACCGACATCAGTTCCATGTGACTGTCCAGGTCACCGATGCTGGTTATTCTACCAACGTCGGTCTCCACATGCCCGACACCTCTGACTCCTCTGGTCTGCACATGACTGACATCGGTACCTATCTGTTCGATGCCAGTTTTCCCTAACTGACGTTGGTACCTATGTTTGCCTGTGAGTGATGACTTTTTACCCGTGAGCTTACTTTAAATCAAAACCCTGTCCAAACTGCCTTGCTAAGAGATATCTAGTCCCATCCACTGATCTCTGTCCATCATCTCCTCCAAGAACACCAAGGCTTTCCAGTTCTTAAGTTTTTCAAATACATCAGTCTTCCTTTTCCTGCAATAAATCCAATCCTTTCTTGTAGCATCCCACTACTTACATAAATCTCAGTCTATGCTCTTTGAAGCTAAACTCTTACCATTTGACTTAAGAACATCCATTCCCTTCTCACTTATGTGACCAAGCCTACAAAGCCACACCTATGCAATAGAAGTGGAATCAGTAATACAAGTAGGTAGATAAAGAATACCTGCTTTCTTACCACATGCTAATTCAAGTGCATCCTTGGTAACATTCCAAGAATCCACTGTGAGAGTTACTGTGCATCTCTCATCACCCAACTTTTCTAAAGAAATTAGCTGCATCTCCAAGACTGGGACCTACATGACCTCCTTCAACACCTGTGTGTTGGCCGTCTACAATTTCAGCTGCACTTCCCCTTTGCCAATACTTTGACAAGGCTCACCAACCCCTCTAATTGGGGCTGCATGGAAAGAGGCAACAAAATCTATAAACCAAGATTCTACTTTATCCAAAGAACATAAAAGAGCAACCAGTGCAACAATCCATGCAAAAATACCTACCTCTTCATTCCCTTTATGTTGATCCGCTATCAACCAACACTTTTTCTTTTCCTGTTCTTTCTTTCCATAATTTCGTAATTGTCCATTCATGCTTTTCAATTCCTCCATTCTTAGCTTACTTTCTTCTGCCATTGCTATACTCCCACTCAATCAAAAACCCCTGAGAGTGACCTGTAATCAAACACAAAACCTGATCCTTGCAACCTTAGCTCTGATACCACTTGTCAGTGGTATCAAGCTATGAACCAGCACCCTGGCTCTGATACCACTTGTCAAGAATCTAGAACAACAAACATGCTTTGATACCACTTGTCAATAATCTAGAACAACAAACACACTCTGATTCCACTATTAGGACCCGAAAGCACAATTGATTACCAAGCAACTAAACATGCGGAATTAACCAGAAGCAAACAGTAACTAGAATTCAGAAACAACACAGAATATGAGAGACAATACCCAATTGTATTAATTATACTCTTCCAAAAAGAAATACAACAAAGAAGATGCCACAGTCTTCTTGCTTACACTCCTCTAGGGCTCCCACACCTCTAGGGCATAAACAGTAAATCTCTTCAAGAGTTCTCTCTCACTTGCACAATTACAAGCAAACAATCAACTCACAAATAGAGTTGTTTCAACCAATTAGTACAATACTGCCAGTACCACCAAGTACACTATGTACTCCAAGTAGATCTCACCTGATCTTGCTCTTTGTTGTGTTCATGTCACCTTAGACCTTGCTACCTCGTAGATCTCCTTTGACCTCACACACACACCTACAGATCAACTGACCTTACTTACCACATGTAAATCTCCTACCTGATCTTGCACACCTGCAGACCAACCTGATCTTACATACCATGTAGATCTCTCTACACCCTAAAGAACCCTTGTCCTTGCCTCACCAAGTCCTTATGATTCTCCAAACCAGTACCCTGGTGGATCTTCTACCAGAACTTGCACAACCTACAGCTTTCCCTGATCATACACACTCGACACCCCTGTGGAACTAGGAGGAACACACCTTGCTCTCTCAACTAGTACTTTGGGAATCCCTGCTTTGATCCCTCACACTTTACAATACAGTCCATGAGTCTATTATATATATCTCATGCAAACAATAATTAGACATCCAATTACAATAATTAGATCCGTAACTCAAGACTATAATTAGCCTTTAACATGCAAACAACCAGTTTGTTAACAAACTATCTGTGAAATTGCAGTTTTGGAACTACACAGGTGACCGATGTTGGTCCCTGTCTGCCTAGAGGTGACCGACATCGGCCGATCCCTGACCATCATCGATTGCTTTCTGTCTGCACCTTGCTGACGTCGATTGGCCTGACTGACGCCAATGACTGTGACATCTAGCACCTCCTCCATGTTTGCATCCGGGTGAAGCTTTTAGCTCCACAACCTAACATATTTTATACAATTCAAAAAAAGCATTATCAAATATTCAAGACATATCTAAATATATTCATATATATATAAATCAAAATCACACTAAGAAATCTAAGTGGGAGGACTACTTGGACTTGATTTCCATCTTTGGATTATTTGATACATATGTAATGATCAATCATCATGAAACTGAATGGGGCTAGCTTAACCCATTTCACTCCCCCATTTCTCTTTATATGATTTTTAACTATTACAAGCTCTATTAAGGTTCTAACTTTGAAAAAGTCATTTGTACGTCATCCACATACAACTAAAGTTCAAATTTCCATACACAAGCATGTTTCAAGTAAGCATAGGGGACTATGTTGTTAGATTCCTATTTTTATAGAGAGGTCAAGATCGACCCATAGAGGATAGTAGTGTTATTTGATCTTATCCCCTTCTAGTCGCATCTCACCCTGATCAAAGATAACCCTTATTGTAGTTGTACATATATAATTAGATCTAAGGGATCAATTCTAGCCATATTTTAGTCACACACAGTTAGCATACAAAGAGAAAATAACTACGTCTTATTACGTTATTTTCCTAGTTAGCTTCTTTATTTAATTTTTGCTTTGTTGACTTCATTAGTTTTACTTCCATTTTGATAGTTAAAAGTTATTTACTATTATTACTACGTCTTATTACGTTATTTTCCTAGTTAGCTTCTTTATTTAATTTTTACTTTGTTGACTTCATTAGTTTTACTTCCATTTTGCTAAATTTCTATTATTTTATCTTAATTAGAGTTAATACACCAATTAATTTCAAATTTTGATAAAACATATGGGTGAACCTACACAATTTATTTGAGCATTGCTTCAATATAAAATTCTTGGGGTTTAGATAAATTCTTGAGCATTTGACATTAAAATAATTTTCTTTTGACCTTGGATCTAATATTTGATACAAATAATTTACTTTTGACCTTAGATTTGATAATTGACACTGAAAGCACATTATTTTGACCTTGGATTTGATATCTGAAATTGAATCACTTTCTTTTGACCTTGGATTTAAGGGTAATTTACTAATCTCCATACATATTTTTCTTAAGGATATAAAATTTTAGTTTTTTGTGAGTTCCTTCTCAATTTGTAAATAATTTATGGCTATATTGGATGAGCATACTATTTATTTTTTGATTCAATATTTATTAGTTTCATTACATTTTGTCTTCCCTTAATATGGAACCTTATTAGCAATCATGAAGTAAAACTAATTAAATCCAATAAGAATGAAATAACTATTGAATGATCTCAAGATCTTTTAATTTCTTATTATAATATGCAAAGTGTATGTATGGTTGTCATAACACGAAAGTGACAAATAATTCATTATATTATCATGAACCCTCCTCACCCCCTCTGCCTCACAAAAACACAACCAAAGGGTATGATATTTTGGATCAAATGTAACAAAATCATGTTAAGATTCATTTACTAGACTTACTTTAGATAATGCCTATCTATATAGATCTCCTTTGTGCAACATTAAAAGACACCATGGTACCTAGTGATGTAGAACCTTTTTATATTTATTATATTTTTAATACATTAGGATGGATTGAATAAAGTATCTCCTTTGATAAATAATACTTACCTCTTAAGCATATAATATATGAACACCTTTCATCATATATCTAGGTACAAACTCACAATAAGGTGTTCAAATGAGTATTGATTGATAATGGACAAAGATTAAATGTTTGCAATATATATTTTCTCAAATTATTGGGTATAGAATCTAATGATATCATTCATTTTGATATGAACATTTGAGGATTTGATAAAATCCCAAGGAAAGTATTATAACTTATTGCATTGCTATCATAGTTGGTTCAAGAATAATGGATATAATTTATCAATTTATTCCTAATAATCTCAATTACAATATACTATTGGGAATTCCATGGATACACTAAATTTATGCCATACCATCTAATCTTCATGAATGTTTAAAATTCATTTATCAAGGATACATGTACACATGTCATTAGGCAAATAATAATTTAAGTATTTTGCAATGATACAACCTGAGGATCACTATATTCTACATACATAACCACATGGACAATAATTAAAATAAATTTAAACTCTAATTTTATCGATTGTTCCAAAAACATTATTAGCCAACTATAGTCAATATGGATTTGGGTTTACATATTTAAAAAAAGGGATATACACGACAAGGATTGTGAACAAATAAATAAGGCATTATTAACCCTATTCAATAAGTTTAATTGAAAAGATGACAAGGACTTGGTTATTTTAAGGAATCAATAAAAGAAAAGAATGTATCATCCACACCATTCACTATGAATGTTTCCTCAAAGCACATCCTGAGACAACACTAGAGGCTCATAATATATATTCATTACAGTTTTTATACATATAAATGATAAATGATAAAGTTTTACCAAAACTTGTTACATTAGATGAATTATCTAATGATGAAGCTATCTTATAATATTTAAGTGTATATGAGGATATCCCTCCCTTCTATCATAAAAATAGGTTTAATTATACTACAAATTCTTATACATATTTTGGAAACACTAATGAATCTAATTTACATTTCCAACCAAATGGTTCATATATTATCCCTAAATCACCTTATGTCAAGGATATAACAACTTTACTTGATGAATAAAGAGTGAAATTAAATTTTGGAACAGATAAAGACCCACGTCCAGTACTATTAGCAGCGATTTTACAAAACAAAAAAGATATATAGTTAATACAAGCTCTAAAGGACTATCTAGAATTATTCACTTGGGTTTATTTAGATATACCAAGCATATATCCCATAGTAGTAATGCATAATATAGTATTATATCTAGATGTACACCCTGTCAAACAAAAAATTATAAATATGCATCCTAAGGTGGCATTTTTAGTTAATAAATAAATTTAAAGGTTACTAGAGGTAGGATTTATTCTAACTATTGACTATCCTCCATATATATCTAACATAGAGTACCTATTGTAAAACCTAATAGATAAATTAGATGTTGTACAGATTATTCATATTTAAATAAATCTTGTCCAAAGGATGACCTCCTTTTTCCAAATATCAACATGATAGTGGATTCTATAGCTAGATATGAAATTTTATCATTCATAGATGGATTCTTCAGATATAATAAAAATAAAATTAATCTCGAAGAAAAAACTTCAGTTATTACATCTTGAGAAACATTTTACTATACAATCATGCATTTTGGATTAAACAATGTTGGACATATTTATCAACGTGTTATGACACACATTTTCCATGATTACATACATAAGATAGTGGAAGACTATGTAGATGATTTATTGGCTAAATTGAAATAAGGATAAAATCATGCCATCAATTTATGATAATTTTTTGAGCACCTACATAGATATAATATATGCTTAAATCTAAACAAACGTGCCTTTGGTGTCAAATCAAAATATTTATTAGGACACATTATACATCAATGAGGCATTGAAGTGGATCCCAAAAAGGTAAAACCTATTTTATACATGCCTCTACCAAAAAGGTTAAAGCAATTATGATATTTACAATAAAAAATTTAGGCAATTAGATGTTTTGTGTCTCAAATTTCAAATAAAATACAAAATTTTACAATTATTAAAATAGGGAAGAAAATTTTAATGGGATGACAATTGTAAAAAAATCTTTGATGCTATCAAAGAATATTTATTACAACCACCTATTCCTGATAGGCCTTTATTATTATACATCTCTACCACATATCATGCTTTAGGGGCTTTATTGGCACATCAGGATGATGATCACATGGAATGTGAAATATATTATATCAGTTGAACCTTGGTTGAATATGAAAAGAATTATATTACTATGGAAAAACTATGTCTTACATTGGTTTTTTCCTCATAAAATTTATGACATTACATGTTGAATAATGAGACACAAATTATCATAAAAGTGGATCCACTCAGATTTATTATGTCTAAATCAAATTTATCAACACGTATTGCTAAATGGGTATGTTACTCATGGAATTTGATTTGAATTTTATTTCTAAAAATCAATAAAAGCATATGTTATTGTAGACCAACTAAAAGTAGCTCCATTGATAGATACACTATTGATTAATGATGATTTTAGAGATGATTTAACTTTGTAACACATTGATGATGACATTTGGATAATGTACTTCGATGAATCTAATTGTGTCATGCGCTAGTATTATTTTCATTACACCTCAAATCCAACCTATGCCATTTTATATTGTTTGGATTTTTCTTGCACAAATAACATAGTGGGTTTATATACAACATGCACATTAGAGATAAAATCACCAATAGTATATGGATATTCTCAACTAGTGTTGAATCAAGTGTCAAACATATACCAAACAAAAGAAGAAAATTTAGATCCATATAAAGAACTAGAATAATGGTTAATGGCACATTTTGAATACTTTATCATATAAATCATCCCTTGAAAATACAATTGACACACATATGGCATGTCTAGTTTAACATCATTAATCCATATTTATATTAATTATGATCATGTCATTTTTACTATACAAAAGTTACAACAGTCATCAATATCTACAACACATGTAAAGGTTTTTAATGGACTAACAGTTATAGTGCAATCAATTTAGAATGGTACAGTGATATATATATATATATATATATATATATATATATATATATATATATATATATATATATATATATATATATATATATATATATATATATAGTGTGTTAATACCATAGATTTATACACATAATGAAAATTTTAAATTATATGAGGCTACACATAAATTTATTATTGGAGGATATTTATTTAAAATATCACTTGTCAGACAATTAATTTGATGCTTAAATCATGAAGAAGTTAACATATCAATACTCAAGTACATGATAGTGCATGTGATGCTCTCTTTAGTGGCCAAGCTATGTCTCACAAATTATTACACTAGTATTATTATTGGCCTACAATGGAACAATAATTTTATGAACCTGCAAAACTTTATCCAGAATGTCAAAAACATAGCAATGTAAAGCATGCTCTATCATATGAATTACAACCCATCATTTCACCTTGGCTATTTTTTTTTTGGGTCTTTGATTTGATCAAGAATATAAATCCATAATCATCAAATGGTCACAAGTTCATTATTACCGCTACAGAATATTTAAAAAAATGGGTTGAGAACATACCTTTACAATATACTACATATAAAGATATATGTCAATTCTTACATATTATTTCAAGGTTTAAACTCCCATAAGCTATTGTTATAAATAATGGATCATCCTTCAAAAACAAAATAATTAAGAAAATTAGTGTGAAATACAAAAAAAATCACATAGGTTATACATTATATTATCCAAAAAGTAATGGTAAAGCATAAACTATAAATAAGACTCTTGTCAACATTTTAAAAAAATATTATTAAAGTGTAGACACTTCATTTCTTCCACTTCCATGTCATCATTGATTTTCAAACCAATTTCCTACTTTAATGAGTGATTCAAGCCCAAATATTTCATTCATCTAGAATCATCAAGATAATTATCAATTTTTATCCCAAATCATGATGACACATCCCTAATTCATAAAATGCAATGCATTGCATCATCTTTGTCAACAACATTTTGAATCAACTAACTATTTTTTTAATGTCACCCTAGTTCAATTAAATTAAATGATTAATCAAAAGGGAAGATTACAAAAGTTACCACATCATCCAAATCACATTAAATTATTAAATTAACTTTGATTAACTAATTAATACCATCCTAATGGGAAAATCCACGGAATTTGGAATATCCCTAATTTCATAAATCTAAACACCTAATTTCCCACATCATCCATCCACTTGGTAATTAAAAAATACTAAATTTTCACCCTTTTCTAATGCAAATTTAATTCAAAATAGAAGGTGTGCCAACAAATCCCTATACAGATCACACTAAACCCCAGACAAAGGACTTGTCTTACACACTTCAAGTCATAACATTAAATTCTCATCTTCCATTATAGGATTGATTCTCCACCCTTGATCTCCATCCAAGATCAATGGTCATAATTGATCAAAATAAATAAATGGAAGGGTCACCTTCCATTCTCAATATTGTTTCAAATTGTAACAAAGTGTTGCTAAATCTTCATACAAAGATTCACTCATCCATCATCTAAACATCATTTGTGCAAGGGGAGGTGTCATTATGTTTCCCACATGTCTTGTGCATGCATTTTCAACCACATCCTTTGAGAAACATCCATTCCAAGGAATGAGCTTGATTATTTTGGTAAGATACAAGGTATAATATTTGATTACTTTCTTTCTTCAGATAGCTCCTCCAATGTATATTAATTATGAATTTTGTTTAGTATTTTTCATGTGATTTTGTTTTGTATTACACTAATGATTTCATTCACTAATTAATTTATTTTTTATATATACTTAAAACACACCAAGTGGGACTTGAAACCCATAATCAACATTGATATTCCCTAAGAATCCTTTTAGCCTGTAATTCAGTACCAATTCTAGCCAAAATTCCCCACCTTTCCCTTTTTTTCATAATTATATCCCCAATATCCTATCATAAATCTATGTGTAATGGTGTAAATGTGAGAGAAAGTGGCAAAAACATTCTACATAGTGGCATAAATGTAAATAGTCTACAAATCTAACCTTTCCTATGTATTAGTGAAAATTACCTACATATTAATAAAAATGTATTGTAATTAGCAGAATCATACTTTTCATTGGTGGAAATGTTCTCTATTTTTATCTAACTACATTTGTCGGGATTAGTGGAAACACTTTATCATTTGATGGAAGCATGGTGTAATTTGGCAAAAACATGTTTCTCTTATTTTACCATTATTTTACAGGTTTAGCAGAAATGTAGTTACTTAAGTGGAAATATGGTACACATCATTGAAAACATTTTCTATTTATTGATTGTTGGTTTGAATGTTTGGAAAAAATATGGTTCATTTTGGTGGAAATGTGGTTAACTTTGGTGGAAACATCATTTCTATTTTCTAATTTTTTATTTTTTTATATTTTTCCAAAAATGTGGTTACTTTATCAAAATTGTTGCTAGTAGTAGTGAAACTACTCACTGATTAGCGAATACTTGGTTTCTATTTTCTATCTTCTTGTGTTTTTATAGATTAGTGGAATCACTCTCTTTATCAGCAAAATCACCCTACACATTGGTAGAATCACTAATAATTTGAAAATTAACAAACTTGCATGTTTTATATGCTTTTTAAAGGCCAAACATAAGACTACTAATATGTTACTTGCATGTTTTCTCATGTCAAAGACAAAATCACCTAGAAATACAATTATCACACTTGATTTTGGTGCTTTAAAATGAACAATTTTCTTGTTTTTTTATCGTGTGTGATAGCCTAAGCGTGTATGATCTCCCTTTTCCCATTTTTTAGATTATGGATGATCACAAGTGTTTTAGTTATCTACATATGCTCTCCTCTTTCCATTTGTGGGAGCTTGAAGATTAGAAATAGCCAAACTTCCTTTTTTTATTTTTAGTTACATGATTTGGAAATTACTCCCCAAGCATAAGTCATTAGGTGTAGCGATTGAGATTTCATCCCCCAACGTATGGACCAACCCCATGTTCTAGAAAAATATAAAAATTTAGGGATGAGCCATTATTATTGTCCAAATAATTGCATGTTTTAAGTGAACCATAAAGTGAGGGGATTTCATGCTCCAATATATATGCCCTAGATAGGACTTCTTAAGGAATGATTTTCAGATACACTCCATTGAAATCCTATGGATGGAGTGGTCATGAAAGGATTAGACCCTCTCATGAATCCCATTATCTCCCTCTTCCATAGACTTGGGCCCTATTGTAGTGTAAGGTATATAAAAGATGCATATTTGAGCCTATTTTTGCCTAGCTTAATACCATTTGACCACAAATAAGTATCAATGTCAGGAAAACAACATTTTTGAAGATTACTCACCACACATATATGCCTAGTGAGGGTTGGGAAACCAACTTAGTCACCACTTTATGTGAGTAGATCAGTGGGCTAATTAGTTTCATTGCATACCTATTACTACTAGCATAGGGCTTGTTACTTGTGTGTTCTTGTTTGAATGTTGTTTAAACCCATATTGTTTGTCAAACCTATACACTTCAAACAAGTCCAATTTACCCAAGTTCAACTCTTTTACATCTACCATGTTAATTATCCTGAATTAGGTCTACTTTCACCATGTTCAAATCAAAAAACAATATTCAAAATCAAACATCAAGTCAAACTTTTTAAAAGTCAACTCTTCTAAGTCAAATGTAAAATGTCAAGTCAAATCAAAAGTCAAGGTCAAATCAAAGTCAAAATCAAACTTCAACAAGTCAAAGTTTTCCAAAGTCAAACTTTAACATCAAAGGTCAAATTCAAATTAACTCAAGGTCAAACCAAGTTTAAGTCAAATTTCAAAGTCTAACCCTAATTCAAGTCAAACTAAAGTCAAAGATCAAGTATGAGTTTACTTAAATCAAATTGAAATTAAAGGTCAAATCAATTTAATTTCTAAGGTCTAAGGTCAAGCATCCAATTTTAGAATAAGAACATCCAAATGCATACTTAAAGACACATATCACACATCCCTTTGCAAACAATTTAAATGTTCAAACATACATTCTAAGTCAAACATTTTCAAAGCATCCTTAAGACATAATAACTCATTCACTTTTGAATTAAAGATCATATTTAAACTTAATCAAGCATCATTTTTGATTTACAAGTAAAATCAAGACTTAATCAAAGGTCCTAAGATTAAGGTATCAATAAAATTTAAATTTTCAAGCATCAGGGATCAAGAAGCAAACCAAGATCAAACATTTAAGCATCTTACTTCATGCAAGGCATATAAATTATAAATAAGGTAAGTTAACTAAAAATTTGATATTTAATCCAAAAGTTAACTTCAATTTAAATTGAACAAGTGATACATAAGTCCTTATCCAAATTTGAAATCAAACCAAAATCAATTCAAACTTAATCCAACCTTGATTAAAATATAAATATCATAAACATGCCTAAGTACATAAGAAGTGGGGCTTTATACAACCTTACCTTCAATGACGATTGGAATTACAATCAACTTTATTATGTCTAAAATCCTAAAGTTCAAACTAACACATGGGTTTACCAAAATGAATAAAAAACTGATCCACCCAAAACAAAACTAAGAATGAAGCCTAATACCAAGGAAATTGACCTAAGAAGAGCACAATTTAAACAAGACCTCTTTGAACACAAATATGATGTCTTTTTACGATTGTTAGAACTAGGTGCAAAATTTCATGTTGGGTATCCCTTAGCAAATTTTTAATACTATATTAGTCCACTAGAGGAAGTGGTCCAGGGTCACCAATAAGACAAGACTACTTCTAGTTGAAACCAAAATCAAGACCACACAATTGTCAAAAACCCCGAGTCATATAATAAAGGGAAAGAAACCCATGAAGAGACACCACTTAATACTAATCAAGTTGTGATTGAGTAATTATAAAATGTGAGCCAAGTACTAATAACTTTGACATCTACCTTTAATTCATCTCAATTCAATCAATAATAATAAATCACATCCAGTTAGTAAATCATGTCAAGTCAGCAAATTACACCTAATCAACAGTTGATTCCCACCAATAGGGTATTTATCCCCACCAAACCCATTAAAAAGTTATTTATCCCCTCTAAATCTAATTCTAATCTTCTAATTAATCTTAATCCACCATTTTGTTCCCATCAACATGCACCATATTTATCTCAAAATGCACCCTTATCTCAAGTGTGGAAAGAGATTAAGGATGTTATTCAAGGACTAAAAATGGGGAACCAAAGTAAAAAATTTATATTTAAATTAGTATGTCTTACCTTTTTGGAAATATAATTCTAAAATTCCCTTTCCTTCATCATTTTGAAGCACCAAAACTTGATAAATACAAAGAAAAAGTGGATCTAAGGGAACACATCAAAGAATTCTTCATGGCAAGAGTAGCATTCAATGGCATAAAAATCAACTCCCATTTTCCCCATAACACCAATTAACATGCTAGGGTCACTATCTAATGACCTCATCCACCTCATCCTATTAATCCCATTCAAGCTTGATAATGTGTTATTACTAATCAATGTCCAAAGGTTACCATTCAAGGTCCTTCTGCATCCAAATCCAACAATCAAGTCTAAGTCTCTTTGCCTTCTAAATCTAAACCATCCGCTTCATCCACTGAGAATCCATATGACCTTATTGAAAAATTGGATAAAATTCTAGTGCATATATCCATTTTGGACCTCTTGCGTACCTCCAAAGTTCATAAAGACATCTTACATAAACTTCTTTAGCAATCTAAATTTCCCAATAAAATCAACTCACCACAATTCCAATCACTTAGAGGACACTTTTCCTTGGGGTAACAGATCACTTTTAACCAAAGTGATATCCTACCCTCAATTCCTTCACATAATAACCCCCTTTACATCAAGGTAATCATTTCTCAACATAAGGTTAAAAGGTTGTTTATAGACAATGGTTCGGGTTTGAACATTGTTGCACTCAAATTAGTCATGCACCTAAGATACTCACCAATAGATTTTTAGGCTACTATGATCACAATCAAATCCTATGATAATGCAAAATTAGAATCAATGGGTACCATTTACTTGCCTTTAATTGTTGGACCTATCACCCATAACACGCTATGTCATGTTATTAAACTTGAATTATTGTATCATATACTCCTTGGGCATAGATGGATCCATGATATGTGCATTGTCCCATCAACACTATGTTAGTGTCTTAAATTACCCCATTTTAACATTGAGATTACAATGCTAAGATATCTACAACCTTACTAGTATTTTAAAAATCTAGAAGATGAGTATAGAAACACCAATTATTGTCCCAACATAGAGCATGCACCCAAATTAGACAAAAATGTTCTACTAGAATCTCCTATGTCCTCTACATCGATCCCAATAACCTTTGTTCCTCATCCAATGGTCCACATCCTAAAGTATCATCTCATTTCATAATAAAAGACAAAGGTTATGGATATTATGAGATAAAAGATGCTTTTCAAATTTACAAACTTCTGAAATCACCTTAATCCCATGGCAAGCCTAAAATATGTGGTGCAAGAAAGTTGATTCTTATCTAGTGGGGGCCCTTTATTTTTCTAAAAATTATCTCTTGGATGATCATGAATAGGTTAGCAATTATATGGACTCCCAGTTATACAATGGTGGCTTTTCCTCATTCTTTCAGAGTAGAAAATATCATGTCCCAAATAAAATCATGAAACATCAATATTACAAAGGTAAAGGATGGGGGACAAATGAATAATGCATTATTGAGCCCATAACCCCTAGCAAACAAAAAATAACTTGAGGTGTTAGATACAAATCCCCTGGGGCTGACCCCTCAGATCTAAAAAGTGATGACACTTTGACATCTAACGATGATTGTCTTGACATTGATACAAAGTCATATTATGTCATATATGATGAGCTTGTTGAGACAAACCTTTTTGACACTAATTTTTCCATTACCATCCACCTTGACCTTCAATATCCTGAACTCATCGATTGGGACCAACAAGATTTCATACCATTGGACCAATTCCAAAATGATGAGGCCAATTTAGATTTCTTATGATTTAGAGATTCTTTTCCACTAGAAGACCATAAACAAGGATTTGAGATCAATCTAGAACCCACTTCCTACTTTGGAGAGCAGGTGAATTTCCTCAATTAGAAAAATAAATAAAATCAAGAATTAATGTCCTCTAGTGAAAACCTCTTTAAGGTGCGATTGGATAGTGATAAAAGTAAAAATAAATAATTTTTTATTGGTGAAAAAATTTCTAAGGTGCTAATGAATAGGGAAGTTCACTCCTCCATAAGAAAGCATACAGTCCCAGAAGTCCATGCATCATATTTGGCATAGATGTTAGTCCTACCAAACAATAAACATTCAAGCAATTGGTCAAATAATTTCCACATGCATTCCAAGGTTGGTGATTACCAAAAATGAATGATTCAAATTATTCTTATATGGGTTAGCTTGACAAGCCAATTGGGCCATAATCAGATGAAGCCTATCAATTTTCTTCAATACCTACATTGTTGGAGGATGGTTCCATGTTGTTTGTAGAAGACACCATTAATGTCAACATTGGTATTGAGGGAAATCTGAAAATTATCAAGATCATATCATCTCTGATAGAGGAAGAGCATGATCTCATAATTATCTCATTAAATAATTCATTGACATCTTTGCATGGTCCTATGCATACATGCCTAGACTATACCCTTCTTTGGTCATTCATCATCTTGTAGTGCATCCTGATACAAATCCCATCAAACAAAAATTGCAAAAGATTCATCTACACATTTCTATCTTGGTTAAGAAAGAACTCAAGGCAAACTTAAAAGTCAGAGTCATCAGGCCTATTGATTATTCAAAGTGTATTTCTATCATAGTCCATGTTATCAAGAAACCTACAGTATTCGCCTATATACAAATTTCCATGATGTTAACAAAGCTTTTCCTAAAGATGATTTTCCATTACCAAATATTGGTATAATCATTGATTATAAAATAAGGTATGAAATTTTATCACTTATGGATGAATTTTTTGTAGATAACCAAATTAAGATAGCACCTAAGGATTAGTAAAAGATAAAATTCACCACTTTATGGGGATATATTTTGTTACTAGGTCATGCCTTTTGGTCTGAAGAATGTAGGTGCTACTTATTATCAAGAAATTATTGTCATCTTACATAGCATGATGGATGACATTTTTTGAAAATATAAAACCCATGTAGGACACCCAACAACTTTGTGAAGAATATTTGAATGGCTTAAAGAGTAAAAAGTACGTGTTAATCCAAAAAATTATGTGTTTAGTGTAACATCTAGTAAATTATTGGGATTCATTATTTCTCAATGAGGTATCAAAGTGGATTTGTCCAAGGTTAAAGCCATAATATAAATTCCTCCCCCATCAAATCTAAAATAAATATGTAATTTATAGGGAAATATTTAGGCTACCGGTAGGGTCATTTCACAACTATCTGATCGTTACCATCCCGTCACACACCTCTTGAAAAATGGTACCACATTTTAGTGGAATGACAATTATCAAGAAGAATTTGAATAATTGAATAAATATTTGGCTAATCCACCAGTGTTGGCCCCTCCAATTCTGTGGAAGCCTTTGGCTCTATATTTTGGCATTCTAGCATGCCTTGGGGGCACTTTTGACCCATCACAATGATCAAAGAAAGGAATGCACTGTACACTATCTGATTAGACATTGGTATAATATGAGAATAACTATTCACCCATGGAAAAGGATTGTTTATCAGTGGTATTTTCATCCCAGAAGTTATGACATTATATGCTCAATAACAAGACCATCCTTATTACTAAAGTTGATCCACTGAAATATTTTTTTATATAAAAAGTAGCTTTGACATATTACATGGAAAAATGGGTTATGATACTCAATGAATTTTATATTGATTATGCTCATCAAAAATATATCAATGGGAAGGTACTTGTAGATCAATTAGTCGATGCTTCATTTCAGACATAGCTATTAAAAATTGGTTTTCTTGATGAGTCCATTTTGACCCTTGATGAATCACAATAGTGGAAGCTTTACTTTGATGGTTCCTTCACATCTCTTGGATCAGGGGAAGGCATCCTTTTCATAAAAACATAAGGGGATCTCATCCCTAAGGCATTTCACATTTTATTTCCATGTATCAACAAGGTAGAAAAATATGGGGCTCTTATTGCAATATTTCACCTTGTAATCTGATGGAACATCCAATATTTACTCATATATGGTGATTCTCAACTAATCATCAATAAAGTCACTGATCAATACCAAATAAAATATGATAAGCTTGTTCCTTTAAAAATCATGGTCAATAGTCTCAAGTAGTACTTCGATCATATACATTTTAAATAGGTAACATGAGCTAATAATAGATCAATCAATGTCATGGAAACTATTGGATTACTGAAGACACCACTGAACAAGATAGATCATATGGTTTAGATACCATTACTATAGCCCCATATAAGAAATAAAATTTAATTATAATTAATGAAGAGATAACTCATTATGGAATGGATAAAGATCCACAACTAGTAATCCTTGAGGGCTTATTAAATAAATATGAAGATAAAACTCTTTGGAAAGTTATACATGTCTACCCAGAATTATTCACATGCTCTTATAAGATATTCTTAGAATTGTTCATGTAGTTTCAATGGATAACATAATGATCTACCCAAATGCCAAGATAGGCAAGCAAAAAATTAGGAAATTTCATCCAAAAGAAGCATTGCTAATCAAACAAGAAATCAAAAGCTTTTTGGACATAGGGTTTACTTAACTTTTATATTATCTTGAATGGCTATTTAATATATTACTAGTTACAAAGCCTAATGGAAACACTTAATGTTGTATAGACTATTTAGATTTAAAAAGGGTGCTCCCTAAAGATGATCTTCCATTTGAAAATATTGACATGAATTTTGATTGTATCGTTGGATATGAAATATTATCATTTATGGATTATTTTTTTGGATACAATAAAATAAATATTAGCCATGTCAACCAAGAAAATACATCATTTATCACACCACAAAGAACATTTTCTTATGTAGTCATTCCCTTCAAGTTAAAAAAGGTATGACCACTTATCAAAAGGCTAAGACACACTTTCATGATGATATACACAATATTGTTGAAGATTACGTGGTTGAATTACAAAATCAAAACATTGACAAGATTATGTTATAGATTTATGATATATATTTGAAAAACTACAGATATTTAATCTATGTTTAATTTTTAAAAAGTGTGTTTTTTGAGTTATATGAGGGAAGTTACTCAATTATATCATATATCAACAACGCATTAAATTAGATCCCATAAATATCAAAGTTATCATCAATATGCCTCCTTTAATAGTATTTAATCAATTATGATCCCTGCAAATAAAAAATCAATCAATAAAATGATTTGTAGCTTAGTTGGCTAATAAGACATAATTTTGCACATGCCTACTAAAGAAAGACACCAAATTTGAGTGGGATGATTGCTATCAATAGATTTTTGATGAAATTACATATTATTTTCTCAATCCACCTATTCTCATGTCACCAATACTAGATAAGTCTCTATTATTGTGCATCTCAACTTCATAACACACCCTAGTATCTTTGCTCACATAATATGATGATTATCATATAGATCATACTATATCATCCACATATTATTAGATTATGAAAAATGTTAAAATGCAATGGGAAAATTATATCTAGCTCTTTTTTTTGTAGCACAAAAATTGTGGCATTTTATGCTTAATAATGAACCACAAGTTATCACAAAGGTAGACCCACTCAAGTTTCTCATGTCCAAATCAAATTTATGAGGGTGTATTTCCAAATGGGTAATGTTACTCACAGAGTTCGAATTAAAATTCATATTTCAAAAATCTATAAAAGGGTTAATGATTGGATATCAACTAGAAATATCTTTTTTATTGGATACATCACCAATTAATGATGATTTTTTTGATGACTTCACTACATATCATATTGATAATGATACATGAAACATGTACTTTCATCATTTAAAGTGGGTCACTAGTGTAGGAGCATGCATAGTCTTCATTACTACTCAATTTCAACAATTTCCATTTTCTTTTCACTTGGGATTTTTATGTACAAATAATATAGTAGAATATAAGGCTTTAATACTAGGCTTATCCCCTGCATGCACACTAAAAATCAAATCTCTAAAATCATATGGAAATTCTTAGTTGGTGTTTAATCAAGTTTTAGATATTTATCAAAATAAATAAAAAGAGTTAATCCCATATAAATAAATGGTACAATGAGTAACAATCTACTTTGACATGTTTTCAATAGAAAACATGCAACACAAAGACAATAGGCATTCTGATGTAATGGCCAGTGTTGCTTCAATGATTCCTATTGACATCAATGATGATCATGTGATTTTTACTATTAATCAACTATGACACCCATAAGTCACTATAGTAGCACTAAAAATTTATGGACCTTAGCAGTTACTAATCGTGTAGTAAATTCAAAATGGTATAGTGATATATACAACTTATTAGATCAGACTAATATCCCATAAAATATTACATGCAGTGATAAACATAAATTAAAACATGAAGCAATGTGTTATGTTCTCATCGAAGTCTATTTATTTAAAATATCATTTGATGGGAAGTTACTTCAATGTTTAAACCAAGAAGAAGCTAAAATAGATTTACTCCAAGTACACGATAGCAAATGTGGTGGTTATTTCAACATCAAATCTTTGTCTTGAAAATTAGGGTTATGATTGGCCCACCATATAATAGTAATGTCATGAATATGCCACATTATGTCCACAATGTCAAAAGCATATCAAATTCAATCATGCCCCATCATAGGACTTTCAACCCATTATTTCTCCTTGGCCATTTTCCTTTTGAGGTTTTGACTTGATTGGAAAGATAAATCCATAATTTTTCATAGTCATAAATTTATTATTACAACCATCAAATATTTTACCAAATGGGTCAAATCCATACCTTTACAATATACTACATGGGAAGATATTTGTCACTTATTGATGACACATATTATTTAAAGATTTGGACTACCAACAACTATCATAACAGATAATGGATCTTCAAAAATAAAACAATCAAATGATTTTGTGCTAAATTCAAGATTCATCACACTTTCTCTACTATATATTACCCATAATGCAATGAGCAAGTAGAAGTAAAAAATAAGACAATAATCAAAATATTTAAAAAAATCATTCCAAAACATGCCACATATTGGCATAATAAAATTATTTATGCACTCTAGGCATATCTTACAAGTGTGCATACATCAATGAAGGCTACACCATATTATATTATTTACAAAACATAAGCATTATTACCTATAGAATTAGAATTTTGCTCTTTAAAGATATCTTTAAAATACATCATTAAAGACAATGAATATCATAAAAAAAGGTTACATGAATAAGAAATGCTTGACAACAAGCACATTCAGGTAATTGAACATCTTAAAGTTTACCAAGATCACATCAAGAAGATATGTAATCGTGAGTTTTAAATTAGGGATTTAGTGATAAAAGAAAATCAAAATAAAACTAATGCAAACAAAGAAAACAAAATTAAGTTTAAGTATGATTGGTTGGATGCATTTATGATTACTAAAAAGGTAGGTACAAGAGCCTACCATCTGGATACACTCAAACAGAAACCTATGAATAACCTAATGAATATTATTACTTGTTCCAATATCATACATAAAGTAATTTTTTTCAAATATAAAAAATTAAAATTAAAATTCAATATTTCAAAAAATAAAATTAAAAATATAAAAACATTCAAAAAAGTTTAAAAAAATAAAAAATTATGACCTAAGCATGACATGAGATGCTAGTTTACTTCTTTGCATATGGTATTCATCACATATTTTGGTATATAGCATATTATTTTTCAAACATACATGCATTTCATTAGGTAAATGAGTGTAATGTAGGACATACATTATTGATGGACTCGTACATTCATTTCATAAATTATATGAGTGTAATGTGGGACATACATGGACTCTTATATGTTGGATCTCTTTCTACCCAATGACCATGCCTATGTTAGAAGAATATATATATATATATAAGTTATAATATAATAGGTTATATCTTTCTATAACCTCAAATGCAATATTAAACTATAGATTTTTGAAGTGTCTTGTTAATTACTCATATCTAACATTGTGTTACATGGATATGATACTTTTATATATATGACATTGATACATATGGATGGAACAAACTAGTTTCCATGTGTTATATGCTCCTTTGATGATATTTATTTTCTTTCATGATAGGCTAGACATTTGTTGCTTATTGTATGTGGCCTTTGGCCTTTATGTATAATTTTTTTAAATATATCTATGTTATTTTGTTTGATATGTGTGACATTTGAACATGTCCCTTGTTTGAAACATCTTTAATGTCTATTGTATGTGGTCCTCCTTTGTATGCAGCCCTTCACCTTATTGTATGACATTGTGTGTTGTGCTTATTCTGATTGTTGAGCTTGATTAATGGTTTCATGATACATATCATGCACTTTATGGTTATCTCACTACAAGATTCATTGCTAAATCTATCTAGACATGAAACTTGTATGCCTTACATTCAATATGTTACAAACATACTTCAATAATAATTGCATTTTTATGATGACATATTTTCTACATGTTGGCATAATTACTACATGATTACATCTTTATTGGATGATACAATTAACAATTCCTTTGAAATGAGTGACTTGTAGGCTACATTCCTCATCTTAAAAGGTGTGCATCATAGTGGGATTGTCTTAGAGATTTAACCTCCATAAACAGAAAAAATTATTTGAACAAAGTATATGTTTCAAAAATAAAAAGTACAGGGTTTCAAAGATTCAAAAAAATGCAAATTCAAATTATGTAATAAAAATAGGTTTTTAAAGGTTCAAATAACTTCAAAAATTAGATATATGATAGGAATTGTCACATTCATATACATCTTAGGGGTATATGACATGCATATGCACTCATTTTTCAAAAAATGCAAAGCACAAAATCATACACACTTGAATGCATATGGATGGACATATGAAAAAATATTATAGGATTGAATTTATAGGTTGAAAATGCAATTCAAATTGAGCATAGGTGAATATAATTATGTATCGTTGGCAAAAATTCAAGAGGTATGATACTCATTCATGCTCATGCTTATTTAAAATTAGAAATTTCAAATTTCAAAAGCAAAATGTTTATTTCAATTCAAATCAATGAGAAATTTAGTCATGATGTGAGCATGAATATTTTTCATTCTTTGTCAATCATGTAAGTAAAATATAGATCCATCTCTATTAATGTGACTTGATATGTTATGGGTAACGTACATTGAGGTTCAACAACACTCAATAACCATGGCATTACTTATATAAAAACCCATTATGTGATTATTTTTTCTGTTACAGATGATGTACATTCTATTTTAATAATAATCAATGTCCTTCACATCAATTCTAGCAAACCCATCATGGTTCCACCTTTTTAGATTAGTACATTGAGTATTATTCTCCTTTTATGAGAGTTGTAATAATGCATATTTCCAACTCAAGATCTTGATTAATTATTCAAAATTAGGACTTGATCACTCTCAATTCACTATTGGTTCAAATTATCCAAATCCTTTAATAAAGATGCATGGTTATTTATCATCAATTATAGGTTACAAATCAATTGGATTTCATCTCCATAAAGGTGTACTCCTTCCTTTCTCTCTTTAAAATTTTCAATTTTTAAAATCCCCAAATGGACAAATGACTACTCAATGTGTTGTATGGTTTGCTAAATTTGAGTGCCTTGAATAAATTAAAGAAACTTCTCAAATAAAAAGTGTGCTATACACACTCAGGTTCAAATTCTTTCTCCTTTACTCTAGTAATTTCATTATTAAAATAAAATAAAAGAAATGTAGACACATAAATTTGATCATAGGTACTTGATAGTGTTAATTCCTGACATATTCTAAGCCACATAACTTTCACCCATTTACATGACTCTTATTTTTCATTCTTCTAAGCCTTTTATCTTTATGTGGGATCGACCCTTTGTTTGTTGTCATTATTACATTGAACTTTCAATATCAAATACCCAAGTTATTTTAAATCATGCCCAGACTATCTCTAGTTCAGAGTCTATAGGTCCCTGACATTTATTGAAAATTCCATGTTAGGTAGATAGGAGTATAGTGTACCCCTATTCATTTAAGTCAACCACATCTCATGCCAAACAATGACTAGTTTTCAAAATTCAAAACATTTTTTTAGGTATTCATAGATGTTTTATAAGGTCGGCTAAATAAAATTGTCAAAATATTCTCCTATAAATGCATATCAAGATTCATTCATTTTTCCCACTTACAATTCACTTTGTTCAAGTTTACACACTTTTTCACTTTAAGAAAATTTGCCCCAATCTTCCCAAATTCAAGATCACTCATAAAGAACAACTATAAACCATGTTAAAAGCCTTCTAAATCAATTCAAGAGATATCATTATCAAGTATCAAAGCAATTTTATAGTTGTATATATATAATCAAAGGAGCACAATTGGACATTCACTCTATATGGGATAACTATGTGCACTTAATTTTCCTCTTTAGAGTATTGGGTATGTAGACAGTGAGAAATCATCAAGGGGTAATTAAGGTTAGCTTAGCCCATTACACTACCCTCTTTTTGTAGGTTTTCAAGCTATCAAATTTCCCTTAGGGTTTTAAAAGAAAGCAAAATAACACAGTGATTTCTATGTGGTATTACTCAAAATGTGATATCTCAGATTACTTAGCAGACATAGGCATATAATTTATAGTGATCAATTTTTGGTCACAATCAATAGCCCATAAGTCTATATTCAATGGAATGGAGTGCATTGTGTTATTTTCCACTTCTAATCGTCACCTTTAAGAACATTCTATAATTCTACACCTGATCTATCATTTCCATAATTATGTTTCTTTTTGTATTTTCCTATCAGATAATCAACTTAGTCACTTAGAACAAATTTACAATCAACAGATGAGAATGGATTGCACTATACCCCACTTACAGTGAACCTACTTAGAAGCAGTGTTTGATTATGTGTCTAATATTAAACCTTCACAGTCACTTCCTTCATTGATTTCTTTTTTCAAAAATTCAGAATAGTTAACAAAAATATTTGTGCAAGTAAAGTATATCTCTTCTTAGTGTTTTCGAAAAATAATAGTTTTCCATATTTAGCATATTGTTAAAATCAGGGTTATTAATTATTTTAAATCTTTAACATTTTTATATTCTCTATTTTTACACCTTTAATTACAAATATAATTTATTATGTTTTTATCAAATAATGGGGTAAAACACCAACTTCCCTCACAACAAGTGCATTTTGACCATAATGAGTACTGAAAAATCCTTTGACTTATATATTGATATAAATATTAATATTTTTCAACCATTTCATGTTGACCCAATATTTTTACCCCAACATTATATCCCCAAATTGATACCACAATCTTAAATCATTCATCCAATAATCTGATTAAACTCAACTATTAAACTCAAGATCCAGGAAGGGTCTCACAAGGGAGAATTAATATATAGTAGTTGGCTGAAGATGTGAATCAAAAAGAGAAATATAAAATGTCATTAATAAGATGGTTTACAAATCAATTGGAGACAAATTCTGAAATGATATAAAGCCAAAATAAAACATTCAAAGGTTGGAATAATGTCACATAAAATAAGGCCCCCAAACCCAGAGTTGATATATGTCTAAGATTTTTCAAGGCATATAATCACATGCTAATAAGAATTAATCTTACGTATATGGTGGATAATTCTAACCCTGCTAGATTCTATAACCCTAAAAAACACCACTCTAGGACTTAACCACTTCTCTCATGCCCAACAGATGCCTCAATCTATGTAGCTATAGAACGCTGATGGACACAAAGAACTACCAGACATAAATATTTATTCTTCTCCTTCTACTAACCCATCCAAATAAATCACATATGATGAAAAATATAAAATAATCAAAGAGAAGAATAATAGAATAACTAAGATAGTCCAACCATTATCATAAAATTTAATCATTCACAATGGAAAGTCACTATTAATAATTAAGATCCACACATCAATGAATAAATCCACCTCCTTCAACAAATGGGAAAAACATAAAATGCAAATATCCAAATCAAGGTAAATTGTCATAATTAAATAAGATCCATAGATCATCAAGTAAAAACCATAACTTTCTATAAAATGGAAAGAGACTAAAAACAATAATAAGAATTATCATAAATGGGCTACAATACTTCCCTATCACTTACACAATCTTTCTTTAGTTCATTTTGATCAAAGACTTATAAAAATGGCCTATTACAGTTAAGAGTTGAAGGCTCAAATACAATTGTCAGTCGACTTCACATAATTTATTTCAAAATCTAGGTGCATGTATATAGTGAAATTTTCTCCAATAAACTAGGAGATTGTTCCAACTCCCAATGTCATAAATCGACAAAAAAGATGACAAGACACTTATAAATCTAAAACAAAATACCAAACAAAAAAATAAAATACCATTTAAAAAAATCTAAATAACACATAACAATAAACTAAACTCAATCTTAAAAAACACAATCTTTTAAAAACATTGACAGAATTAACAAAACTGAAATGTTTTTAAAATTTTAAATATTAAAAAAGACTAAATTAAAACATATTTAAAAGAATAAAATATTATATACTAATTACTACTCACAGGGTCTCATGCTGGGGGTTATGGCTTCTATAATTTTAGGTATTGGGGTCCCATATATTATGAAAATTAAAAAACCTGTTTATAAAATATCTACATCTTAAAATAAGGAGCAACTACAGTTTAAGAAGAAGTTTTGGAGGGGTGGGAAGCAGCTAGGAGCTGAAGATTGGCATGGTTGCTTCTATTTTTCAGTTACCAACTGTATATTGATATCCAATCAATTTAATTTTTTTGTTTTCTTTTTAAAAAAAATTAATAAGATGCTCCTAATTTTTCTAAACAACATATATTACATAAATTTCAAAAATACATAAAACTGGTCATCATAAAAAACTCTCCTATAATTTTTCAACAAAACCCTTTAAAACAATTAGCTATCCCGCAACATGGGACCTACTCTGATTCACTAAACAACTAATCAAAACCAAATGACAAACCTAAAAATAAAATACATAACAAAACCCAAATGACGAATGGCGGCAAGGCAGAAGACAGCAGCGAGCTTTGACTGAAGATCTCAGGGAGCTGACCAAGAGGAACACCATTGTCAATGCACGAAGTGCCAAACCCCAAAAAAAAATGAATTGATGCCACCAGATTTGAAAGTCAAACAAATTGTGAGACGTGGCTGGTGGTGTTGGATGCTTGAAATGAAAGAGCAGCAGGATCCGAGGATTTTGTGACGAGGATTCGCTCAAAGCATGGGAACTGAGACGGCAGCGATGGAGTCGTCAGGCAGGAACGGGTTGTTGAGTGCCATTGTTTGAAGATCCTGGAGGAGAATATGGCGAGCCACAAAACACAATCCACAACTTGCAAAACAATTTGCCAATGCAAATACATTTTGCTTAAATGTAGATCTAAACTGGGTTCAATACATAGGCTCGGCCAATGAAGCTATTCGATGCAGGTCCGGAATCTAAGTTTTGTTTTGAACGTCAAATCCAATGAAAACTGCAGGATATGCGACCTACAGAAATTAATTCAAACCCTCATTTACAAATGAAACCGTACGGCCTGGGTTTGATTGCCTTGGAATTGTATAAAATAACCTGTACGCCCTGATATGGCCAGATAGTAGACAATGCAACAGAGTGTAACAAAATACAGAAATATATATATATTTTTTTTAAATACATATATCTTTTTTTTTTTCAAGGATATATATGAAATTTTTCCATTTCTAATTTCCCAGGATGAGATGATGGACAGAGCATACAGTGAAGAGAATGGACAGAATGGAAGCTTTGAAGAGAGAGAGTGCAAGGGGATGGTGTAGCCAGCAAAGGCCCATGTAGTCTTTACGGCAAATGACTGGTAAAGTGCAAGTAGGGTTGGACAAACAAGTAAGAGTTGCTACACATGATCTATACTACATCTCTTAAAAATCAATTTTGATGCATAACAAGCGAATGAATAGTATAGAGAGGTCGAAGAAGAACCTGCTCTGATTCCAAATATTAAAAATGGCCCATTACAGGGAAGAGCCTAAGGCTCAAATACAATTATCAATCAACTTCACATGATTTATTTCCAAAATTGGATGCATACATATAGTGAATTTTTCTCCTATAAATTCACTATATAACTCACTATTCATTTACAAACCAATATTAATATCCCAAACTCCTAAAATATAATGTTGTTACATAACAACATTTACGAACTTATTTACCATACGGTAAACACTAATTACCATGGGAACTCTAAATTCCCAACAGTTTTTGCATTATTCAATTGTATGATTATAACAAAAAGAGAAAAAAATGAAATTAAAACATATGGAAAGTAATCAATTAATTTCAAGGTTAGTTTTATAGGTCCCCTATCGAAATCACGACCCAACATCCTATTAGAAGTAGCTACTGAGAGGGGGGTGAATCAGGTACTCAACAATGTATATTTAATTTCAATTACCATTCCATGAAGCATATATTCACATAAGATCAAACAGTGCATAGAGAAATAACCATAAAAGCACATCACAAGAGAACACAATAGATACATGGGAAACCCTCTTGGGGAATAAATTCATTGAACCATGCACATAGACTAATGTCCTATAATGTCCAGATCCAAAATTTAGTGAAGCACCAACTTCACAAGCAGCTCCAACCCCTACCTACTTGAACACCCACCCAACTAGTCTTCTACAAGTTCCAACTTGCAAGGAGGCTTCAACCCCCTAGGCAACCAAGCACCAACTCAACTACCTTGAACACCTGATCATCTTGAACACCTATTATTAATCTTCAACTAATAATGACCTCCTTTTTTTGTACTATTTCATCTTCACTCTCACTCAAACAACTTTTAGGGCTCACTCGCTCAATATGCCTCTTCTAGGCTTATTAGGTCCAATGACCTGTGTATCCACCTACATCAACTTGGTTAGATATGCATGACTAATCTTCTTCACCTTATGATGTTCCTCAATGACCTACCTCTACTCTTTGATTGATCTCTTTCCTTCGCTTAAGTCTTCTCTCAATCAACCAGACCAAATAACCTATTAGGCCTTGCCTTTATACCATATGCTTCATATAACCCATCTTGGTTAGCCAAGATCGTTAAACCACTTAGATCACACTTAAAAAATGTTCATACACACATTACATATGAGAACCAAACACTTCATAGGTTGGTTATAACCTATAGAGGCTAAAACATAATTAGGCCTAATAGAGACCTATTAGAATTAGCCCTTCACACCCACACGTTACACTTGTGACTGCTTAGACCACATTTTTTCTTCACCAACAAATGCAACACATAAAAAATACCTCCAATAGACCCTTTCTCACTCCCACATAGGTCTATACCACCTAGAACACCAACTCACCACTTGAACCAAGTCATTTTAGCCTACTCACCATTAGGCCTTAAAACACAGAAAAGACTATCTCTTAGAACTGAACTATACAATCACTTTTCTAAAAAAACTCACTTAAAAAAATACATGAATAAATTATTCATGAATTTTTTGACTTCTCCATGGCCATTGGACACCTTTACTCAGGATCCAAGCATCTAAAACCACCTCTATAACATGACCACTTAGACTGGTCAAACATAGTCAAAGCACAATCAAGCAACTTTGACATTTTACACTTGATCAAGGATAAAATATGACTTCCAATTCCATATTATGATCCTTTGAAACTTATAAAACATCTCCATACTCATTTTATCCTTTAAATCTACCAACAACACTTTCAACTCACTTCTGCAAAGTGATCACTCAGAACTACTTATCGCACAAAAATATAGTTATGAACAAGTTCATGTTTATCACTTGAAATGTAACTTATATGAATTATATTTCACATCCATGGTTCCTCTGTGGTCTCTAGATCATTATTCATTGATTAGATCTTGTCTTGGAATCAATCATTGGTCTAACAAACCAATCCCTCAGACCACTCTCACACCGTGCATACATAGTCTGATAAGCCAATTTGGCTTTCACAACTCAACACTTCAAAGTGGCTCTCAACTTATAAACAGACTTTAATAGTCCATTTAGGTCCTAAACCAAAACAAAATATTCATTTTATGGAATGACTCTTCTAATATATTCTCAAACCCTTCACTTCTCTCACCACACCTAGAGCAGTCACTCTAGGCTCAAAACACAGTCATAGTGAACATGATTTACACCATCTGTAGGATCACTTTCTTGAATATAAAATACATTTAAAATTTCCTTGAATATCCTTATCACATATTCAAACACTAAGATACATATGTCTAATAACAAATATGAAATATATAGATCAACTTCTGGAACACACACCTTGATAGTTTTCACTCACACAGACAGGTCAATTTGAGATTAATTTTTTGCTTATGTGTGGGTACCATCAACACTAATCACTTAATTTAACATGAGTCATAGGTCTCAAATAATGACCCCAACCATTTTTATTCATCCCTAATCACTTGCACATCATCCCTAAATAGGTTCTCACTCAAGCCTGGTTTTTTCATTGTTTTCACTGTCTACAATCTTGTGATAGGTCATCTTTATTGATCAAAATTATTGAAACAAAAGATATTTATTTCAAAACTAAATTTATGGACATCAATAATAAGTCTTGACCTTCATCCTCCATTAATTTTCATGCATTGACTCAGTCAACCCTATATGTAGCATTAAAATCTTTAGAAATAAGCACTTTTATGTGCCTTCTGCTCACTACCCTAACACACAATTGCCACTTGGAGGTGCTTGGAGGAGTCCTCTACAACATCAAATCATCAAAATTAATTTTTTAATCCATTCTGGGTGCTATCCAACAATTTTTTTCCAATCAAGTCATTAAGACAGTTTATAGGAGGGTTTTGACTAGTTTGCATTCTTAATGAATGTTCATAAAGATTTGTACCTAAAACTACTACAAAATGCTTGGAAAACCTTCTTAGGTTCATATAATATCTCTCCCAAAAGGCTTAGGTCACCATGTAAAGTCTACACATGCCAACAAGAATCAAAATTTTCTTCTTAAGATCTCATCTCTTCATTCTAAACACTCAAGAAACTTCAAAACCACTCTTAAGCATTTTGTTGCAAAATTATGACTTAAAACTTGGTATACACCTCCAAGACAACATACTAGATATCTGTCAATTCTCACCTTTGCCATCTTGTACTTATAACTGATCAACCTATCTTATTTGGTCAGGCCTACCTAGGCTTGAATACCCTTGAGATCACTAAGATATTGTTCATGCACCCTTGTCTTCATTCCTTGACCTGTAACTACATAGATACACTAAACACAACTTGTTATATCATGAACAAAACTCACATTAGATCACAAGTCACCAATCCTACTCAAACTACTTCATTAAGCCACCTAGAGTCATAAGGCTAAGCCTAGATGCAAACCCTCAATGAATCCTTGCTACTATATCTCACAAAGCATCTTACAACACCTGAGAACATCTTAAAAGCCTGTCACAACATTATCCATTGATCAATACACCTCAAACCACATGGATCACTTATCAAGCACACAAGGCCTTCTTTTCACTTCATGATATCATCCTTCATTAATGACTTTGCCACTTTGTCATTACCTATGACATCAATGACAACACTTTTGCCAACAATCTCCCCCTTTGTCATTGATGGAAACCTATTTTTCTCCTTCTCTCCCTTTGGCATTAATGACAAAGTGGATTAAACAACAACTAAGATCCCCCTAACATCATGCATGCATTCAAATATACTTTAGGTGCTCAAGATACTCACCTACTTTTCATGCACATGGATGAACAATTTCTCCCCCTTTGACATATACATCTTGATCATCTTCCTCATGTACCAAACTTATACCTTCTTATTCTTTTACTAGGTAACTTGTATTTATATTCTCACTCACTCTTGCTTAGTTGATCCTTGGACCTATTTATTTTCAAAGCTCACAAGCTCCCTTTGTGTCCATACATAAAGATTCAATACATTTTCAAAATTATGACTTGGGTTGATCAAGTCATCATATCAACTTTTGTGACTTGTCTCTTGAGATTACATCTGTAGCAAACTTCTCCATCATGACTTAATCTTGAAACTGGAACATCTTACATATGTTCCCCCTCACATCATGCACATCTCTTCAAGCCTCTAAAACTATCTAAGTTTGTTCCCCCTAACTCCATACTCCACCTGGATCATTTTTTCTGAAACCACAAATCAACTTATTTACAACAGTTATAAGACTTATAGTCAAAATAGGTCTGTGAGACCTCATTCATTTTGACAATCTTCTGATACTCTTTTGACTCCTTCATGATACACAAATAGGAACCAAACAACATATATCTTGATTATCTATTCTTTGAATGTCATCTCCATGCACAAAGGACACCAAAGCTTTTAATATAACTCTTCAAAGAACAACTCTTCAAATATTGGCTATACACAGTCAATACCCTGATATGAAACACACATACCTTCAATCACCTTCAGACTTATGAATATATTCATGTAAATTTCAACAAGTCAACTTGTCCTCTTATGACCTTATGAGGTCACCATAACATCAAAGAACCAAATCAAATCAAAACACATCCTTAATGAATACCTCTGCATACTTCTCTTCAAGATCACAAGAAACTTGTGATGCTACAAGATAAAGGATTACTTTCAGAACATCTAAGATCACTTACAAGGCACAAAAAATAATCCATCTCACTTATTGAAACATCACAATACCTTGATAAACCATCACTCACTTCCTTGCATGATTAATTCCTCTATGAAGGTTAGATAGACACACCTTCACTTATGTAGATTTTAAAACAATGTGAAACTAGGAGACCCCCAGTCCTCCACTTCTTCTTCGAACCTCTTCATCCTCTTCTTGATTTGAAAATCTCTATGCTTGGTATCCTATTTGGATTCAAACTCTTCTTTCTTTTCTTCTATATGAGCATAATCATAGACCTTTTGCATATCTTTATGAGTATCCACCATGCACTTCAAAGCGTCATCATTGGAAGATGATAAGAGATGCTCTTTGCAGAAATATTTCTCAACTACATTAGTTTATTTTCTTTGATTCATAGGTACCTCAAGACTAGGTCCATCCTCAACCATGGCATGTAATCCATTCTCACTCTTAGACTCAATATTTATTGTCTTAGGTCTCCAAACCTGAGTTTGGCCCTTCTCATACCTTTTAGGGACTTCATGGCCTTTGACATACCTTGAGGATCTCTTTACTCCACAAGATTTAGTAGTATGACCATCTTTATGACATCAGTAACAAATAACATTGCCCATACCTTTTTATTGATGTGAACTGGGACTTTTCTTTGACCAAATGGTTCTCCTTCCATAGTTCAATTCATTCTTGAGTGTTTTCTTACACTTGCTTTATGACCATACTTATTGCATGAAAAATAGTAACCATGAAAGGAGTTAGCATACCTTGAAGCATTGGGTTATCTCACTGACCTTCTTATGTTTCTCATGTTCTTCTTGTTTCTTGATGTTCTTGGACTTTTAACTTTTTCAACTTCTTGAGTCTTGCTCAATTTGACTGTGAGATCTTCCAAAACTATCTTGAGCTATTTGGACTCTTCTTCTCTTGAATTTAAGCTTGCATTTGCAATAACTAATTAATCCTTAAGATCCTTGATGATAGTCCCATCCCATGTATCATATTTATTCATGTCATTCTTTAGAGTATAAATTTATTCTTCAAGATCCTTAATCACAAACTTTAACTCTTGATTCTCTTTCCTTAGTTTCTTTGTCATTTTGTGTTTCTAGGATCACCTTCAAGCTGTTAAGCTTCCTCCAAAGGACCTGATCTAATATCAATTGTTGGAATTAGCTACTGAGTGTGGGTGGGGGGCTAAATCAGTTACTCAATAATGTATATTCAATTTCATTTATCATTCTATGAAGCATATATTCACATAAGATCAAACGGTGCATAGAGAAAGAACCATAAAATCACATCACTAGAGAACATAAGAGATATGTGGGACACCCTCTTGGGGGATAAAATCCACTGGAAAATTCAAATGGAGTACTATCCTATAATTTCAAAATCCAAATTATAGTGAATTACCAACTTCACAGGGAGCTCCAACCCCTATCTAGTTGAACACAAACCCAACTAGTCTTTTGCAAGTTCCAACTTACAAGGAGGATTGAACCCCATAGGAAACCAAGCACCAACTCAGATATCTTAAAATATTGATCATATTGAACACCTATTTTTAATTTTCAACTGATGATGACCTCCTTTTTTATCACTCCTTTCTCTTCACTCTCACTCAAATAACCTCTAGGGCTCACTCATTTAATATGCCTCTTCTAGGCTTATTAGGTCCAATGACATGTGTATCCACATAAATTAAATTGGTTAGATATGAATGAATTATATTCTTCACCATTTTATGGTCCTCAATGACCTACCTCTTCTCTTTGATTTATGTCTTTCCTTTTCTTAAGTCCTCTCTCACTCAATTAGTCCAAATAGGCCTATTAGGCCTTGCATTTATACCGTATGCTTAATCTAATCCATCTTGGTCAGAAAAGATCCTTAAACCACTTGGATAACACTTAAAAAATGTTTATACACATGTTACATATGATAACCAAACAATTCATAGGTCTATTATAACCTATAGAGGCTAAAAGTCAACTAGGCCTAATAGAGACCTAATAGAATTAGCCCTTCACACCCACACATAACACTTGTGACTTCTTGGACCACCTTTTTCCTTTAAAAATGGATGAAACACATAAAAAATTACTCAAATATACCATTTATCACTCCCACATAAGTATATACCACCTTTAACACCAACTCACCACTTGAACCAAGCCATTTTAGCTTACTCACCATTAAGCCTTAAAACATAGAAACGTCTATCTCTTAAAACTGAAGTATATAGTCACTTTTATAAAATAAATGACTTAAGAAAAAACATTAATATATCATTCATGACTTCATAAACTTATACATGTCCATTGGACACCTTCACTTAGGCTCCAAGCATCCAAAACCACCTTTGCAACAGGACCACTCAGACTGGTCAAACATAGTCAAAGTACAATCAAACAACTTTGACATTTCACATTTGATCAAGGAAAAAATATGACTTCCAATGCCTTATTATGATACTTTTATATTTATAAAACATATCTATACTCATTTTATCCTTTAACTCTACCAATAACACTTTCAACTCACTTTTGTAAAGTGATCACTTAGAAATTCCCTGTAGCACAAAAACATAGTTATGAACAAGTTCATGTTTATCACTTGAAATGTAAATTTTATGAATTATATTGAAAATTAATGGTTCCTTTGTGGTCTCTATATCATTATTCATCAATTATATCTCTTTTATTGGCATCAATCATTGGTATTTTAGACCAATCCCTCAGACCACTCTCACACTGTGCATACACAGTCTGATAAGCCAATTTGGATTTCACATATCAACACTTTTAGTGACTCTCAACCTATAAATATACTTGTATAGTTAATTTATTCCTAAACCAAAAAAAAAAAAAAAATCATTTGATGCAATGAATCTTGTAATAGAGTCTCAAACCCTTCACTCCTCTCACCACACCTGGAGCAGTCACTCTGGGCTCAAAACATAGTCATAGTGAAAATTATTTAGACCATATATAAAATAAATTTATTGAACATAAAATACATTTAAAATTTTATTTAACACCCAAACACTAATTCATATATGCCTAATATCAAATATGAAACATATGGATCAACTTCTGGGACACACACCTTCACAATTTTCACTCACACAGATAGGTCATTTTGAGATTAATTTATTGATTATGTATGGGCACAATAAAAACTAATCACTTAAGTTAATAATATGCATAGGTATCAAAAAAGGACCCCAATTATTTTGATTCATCCCTAATCATTTTCACATCATCCCTAAATAGGTTCTCACTCAAGCCTAGTTTCTTTCACTATTTTCATTGTCTGTAATCTAACGATAGGTCATATATATTGATCAAAATGATTGACACATAAGATGTTTCTTTCCAAACCAAATTTATGAACATAAATATAAATTATTTACCTTCATCCTCCATCAATTTTCATGCATTGAGTCAGTCAACCCTGTATGTGGCATCAAAATCTTCAGAAAGAAGCACTTTTATGTACCTTCTACTCATTGCCCTAAAACAAAATTGCCACTTGGAGGGGCCTGGAGGATTCCTCTACAACATCCAGTCATCAAACTTGATTTTTCAATCCATTATGGGCACTATCCAATCAGGTCATTAAGAGGTTTTGTAGGAGGGTTTTGACCAGTTTACACTATTAACGAATGTTCATAAAGATATGTGCCTGAAGCCACTAAAAAATTATTGTAAAACATTATTAGGTCCATATTTCATCTCTCTCAAAAGGCTCAAGCCACCATGAAAATTCTACACGTGCCAATGAGCATCAAAACTTTCTTCTTGAGCTCTTGTCTCTTCATTTTAAGCACTCAAGAAACTTCAAAACCACTCTTAAGAATTTTGTTGAAAACTTATGACTTAAAACTTGGTATACACCTCCAACACAATATACTCTATCTCTATCAACACTCACCTTTGTCATATTATACTTAGAACTGATCAACCTATCTTATTTGTTCAGGCCTACCTAGGCTTGCACACCCTTGAGATCACCAAGATACTATTCATGCACCTTTGTCTTCATTCCTTGACCTTTAATTGCATAGATACACTATATACAACTTGTTATATCATTAACATAACTCATATTAGCTCACAAGTCACCAATCCTACTCAAACTACTTCACTAGGCCACCTAGGGTCATAAGGCTAAGTCTAGATGCAAACCCTCAATGAATCCTTGATATTGTAGCTCACAAAGCATCTTACAACACTTGAGAACAACCCACAAGCCTATCACAATATTCTCCATTGATAAAGACACCTCAAACCACATGGATCACTTATCAAGCACACAAGGCCTTCTTTTCACTTCATTATATCATCCTTCATCAATGACATCACCACATTGTCATTACCTTTGACATCAATGCCAACACTTTTGACAACACAACCTTATGCATAAGCTTTTGAGAAAAAGAAATATTTTGGTTAGGCAAAAGGATCCATGAACAACTCAATGGTCATTAAAAAAAATAAAAGGTGATCTTAATATATCTTATTGTAATTTTAAACTTACAACTATATAATTGTACATAATGTAGTCTTAATATGTTTTATCTAAATCTAAAGCCATTTAATTTCAAGAACCACAAAATAGAATTAATATAACTCTATTTACAGTAATCCAATGATTCCATACTGGTAAACAACATAATACTATAAAAAATAATGCAAATACAACCAATTATTTGTGTTATTCAAAGGATAGATCCTACCTTGAAGTGATGCTAACCCTGACTAGAAATTGTCCATGCAGTTTGTCATGAAACAGTGTCTCTAAAATCGTAAAATAGATCTATATATTTCCTTATTTTGAAATCTTCAATCAAACCTTCTCTCATGGATGACGAGCTCATATATAAATTAGAATTTTTTAATATACTATTAAAGACATCATTAGTTTGGCTTTAGAACACATCAAAAGAACCTTTACATCTTTACTTACACATTAAAATCTAGAACAAAAAATATTAATGGCATCTAACACAGTAAAATAAATATCTGCACAACAAAGTTGCCACTATGAAAAAAAATTATCTATACCATTGCTTCAATTTATTGACCATTCACCTTTCTGTATGTGTCACATAGTTGTCAACAAGTCTACACATCCACATTGGTGACCCTCAAGCCCTATGACGCATCCATACCAACATACAACACACATCAAAAGCATTAAAATGTGATAGTAATTGTCCTCCAACATTCATTGTAGATTTTCAATAAAATACTTAACATAAATCTCAATCCAATAGTGAACGTTTATCAGTGTAATGAGCCAAGTTTAACACACATGATTAAAAAAATGGTTATGATTTATTCTTCACCATGTTTATCACATTTCGCGAAAAAAAATTAATAATCCCCCACTCAAACATGATCAAGGAATTGATCTACAATAGGCTAATAATTTTTTTCCTTATGATTCAAAGTTTGTTCTATTCTAGATTTGCAAGATCTCATTAGTAATGCCAAGGCTAATTGTATCATCTATCCAAAAAACCAACCAAGTTTAAATTATCACGAGCAGTTTATAACAAAGCCTACTAATGTACAACATATATGTACATCAAGACATCAACATATGTTTTTTTCTCTAAAATTTAGTTGAGTCAGTTAACAATCTAAGATAGTAAGAGTTGTAAAAGCTTCTAGGAAGTGCCACCGATCCAAAAAAAATTATAACTCAACTTCCTCTTCCTGCCATACATCATTAGTTCTTCCTCTAAAGAAGGAAATGATAAAATTGATTGAGAAAGAAAACAAAGAATGTTTTAATTATATTATGTCTATTGGCAAAAAATATTTAGCATTTTCTTTATTGGAATGAGATGCCCATGGGTGTCTTCCACAACTTATCACCACATGTAAGGGAAATTTGATTCTATTTATTTATCAAGATCCAAGAATTCACATACCATGAGAGCAAGTGTTTATGTTCTCACACTCACAAATATAGTTAGTAAAATATGATTTCAATTTTTATTGACATTAACACACACTATTATTTAAATAATACAATGTATACCACTAGTACAAATGTTAGTTTATAGTAATATGCAAGTCTCAGGACCCACCATTCAAAACGAAACATATGATCTAAAAATTAATAATGTCGCATTCCTTGTAAATGTGAAACTTATATAATATTTTAATTTGTGAATAAAAATCATTAATAATTATTTTATTATGATATATTTAGAAAATAAACATTAATTTTTACTTTGTGATGGAAAAATGAAATAGTAATAATTTGTTACCAATCATACAATATTTTATTAAAAAATCATTAAAAAAAATAGAACATCTAAGTATGAACTTTACATTTTAGACCTTTTGTTTACATATTTTTTCATGATGTACTTACAAAATTAACACTAATTTTAGCATGTGAAAAAATAAAGAACATGTACTAATATTTAAAGGAAATAATAGACTCAGTTGTTGATTAGTGCCCCATCACTCTACTTAACATTACTTATAAAATTATAGCCAAGGCTATGGCTTCCAAGATAAAATCAGTGGCTAATTACATTGTTGGATCTAAATAAAGGTTTTTGAGAGGAAGATTCATCCTTGATAATCTTTTTCTATATTGGTAAATTGTTGATTCGACCTCTTATTCTAGACAAGACATCATTCTTTTTAAACTTGATTTCAATAAATCCTATGATGGGGTTAAATGGTCCTTTATCTTCAAAATTCATCAATGGCTTGGATCTAGAACAAGATCAATCCTATCAAACTCTTATTTTTTGATGCCTTAGTGAGACTTATTGTTAACAAATCTCTCACCGAATCATTTAATCTTCAAAGATCCATTCAACATGGATGTCCTCTAGCTCCTTTTGTTTATGTTTTAGTAGTGGATGCTCTAGGGTACATGTTTCAAAAAGTGTGTTCTCTTGGGAAAATCAAATGAGTTGATCTATAACATCAAAACTTCATTCTCAATTCTCACTTCATTGATGACGATATTTGTTTCTGTAAAATGAAAAATCAGAGATTTATAATTCTTTGGAATTCTTGGATTTATATTGCATGGCTTCAAGGTCTAATATTTTAATACACAACATTGAATTCATTCTCACTTGAATGAAAAAACTAGCTGATTGGAATCCCAAAGAATGGAAGTAGTTGAAACACAAAGAAGTCATGAGGTATTTGGTCATTCCCTTTGGCATTAGAATTACCTATTCTCATTTGAGGGAGTAGTTCTTTGAAAAATTCAATAGAAAGATTGACAATTGGGAGGTAAAGTTCTTGTCATTGGTTGGATGTGTTCAAATCGTTAATATCATCTTCTTGGATAATCATGTGTACTACTCCTCTTATTTTATGCCATCCAAATATTGATATTATGAAATAATTCAAAAGGTGAGATGCTTTATTTGGGCTAAATGGAATGGTTAGAAAGGCACAATTGTGATCTCTTAGACTCTTTATACACAACCCAAGCATAAGGTTCAGTTGGGTATTATTAATCCTTGGAACCAAGTAAAATGTATTATTTCCAAGTGGATGGTTAGGGATCTTTTTAGTGATGAACCTTGGAAATTCTTCCTTAGACATAGAATTCAACTAGCGGTAATTATAGGTAAATGGGAGCATACCTATTTACAAGATAATATCCTAAATACAAAATTCTTCAAAATAAAAGGTTGTCCACTAGTGATTAGCTTGTGGAAGGCATGGAAAGAAACTTCTTAATTTCTCAATTGGAAAGACCCCTCTCTTGGACATAGGCTAAGCTTCCCCAACTTCTCAATTTGGTGGAACTATTTGATAATAGTAAATGACTATCTCTTGGCTCTGTAGAAATCACTACAAGGGTCAAAGCTATTTAGAAAAGAGATATGTACTTTTAAAGACCTTTAGAATCTCATGATGATAGAATGGTCACCTTGGTCAACTATTAATAACTCTTTTCATCTTGTGGAAAAGGACAAGCCCATCATTGATTTCATTATATCATTAGTCAATAAATATCTTCTTATTAATATGTTTGTAATGATTCTTTGTAACTTTTTCAAATACTGGAGGTGGTCCAATGGTGCTAAATTTTATCAATTCCCTCTTTAAATATTTTATCTTAATTTGTTTCCTATTATATATATTCAAAAAATACTAAATCTAAAGTGAAAATATAAGTTGACTAAGCATGGCTAGTTTCAATTTTGTACCAATGTTTGGAGATTGAAAGTGAGTCTACTACCCAACTCCTCGATTATAGAGTGATTCATTGAAAGCTAATCGACGATGATATACTTGGGTTTCTTCAAGGGGTTGCATTGTCTTGCCCCTTATGTAATAATAAAGAAACTATTATGTATGCATTTTGGTCATGAAATTTAGTCAAATCGATCTAAAATCAAGTTAAACATGATTCACAAACCTGATTCACAAGCAAACTATCTTTAATAAAATCTTGGAATGGTATTATCAAATAATTTGATTTATGAAACATTTAGAAAGACTATAATCAATCATATTTGGAAAAAAGGGTGTCATTTTAGTTTCTTTAACAATACTACTCCTCAGGGAGTGGTTCTTCATTGACTTTACTATATTTTTTCAACTTCATTTCTCCTTTATGCAATAGGTCATGCAAGTTACTCTTCTTGTTAACGAGGCTCTGACTAAGCCAATGAAATAGATTAAAGGGCAATGGAGGTGCCTTGCAGATAATCATGAAGGCCTAAGCAAAAACAATCAAGAAATCAATAGCTATATGGATGTTGTCTCAAATAGAGTTTCAGTTTGTTTACATTGTTTTGGGTGTACTTTGTCTTGTACATTAGCTGAATATGCATAAGGTAATTTAAGATATACTACACAACAACAAAGGGACAACTATGAAGGCCCTCCTATTGTAATCAAATTTCTTTAATTACTTCATATTTTTTCATGCTCCTTTTTGTGGAATTAATGAACTAATATTTTATTGTAAATTACAATCTCCAATATATTTTTTTTAAAAACTATTAACTTGTCACCAACCACACAATATCTAAGCATAATTGATACATAAGTGATATACATACATATACATATAGACACACACACACATATATGTATATACACATGTGTGTGTGTGTGTGTGTGTGTGTGTGTGTGTGTGTGTGTGTGTGTGTGTGTGTGTGTGTGTGTGTGTGTGTAATACACACACACATATATATGTATGTGTATATATATGTGTGTGTGTGTGTGTGTATATGTGTGTGTATATGTGTATGTGTACACACACACACACACACACACACACACACATAATTCTCATTGAAAGGGTTGTAGTTTGATTGGGGAGGATATATCCATCCACTAGGGTACAAATCCCTCTATGTACCCAATACGAAGAGTCAAGTAGTTAAAGGCAAGATCGTGTCTTAAATGATTTTGATGGTGTGGATGTTCCTTACTCATAGTTGTTTAGCCAAAGAAACTCACTGATTTAAATGTATGCTTACTCATCATTGTAATGTACTATATGTTTACTTCCAAAATATAGACTGAGATACTGGCATTTTATATAATTCAATAATTCTATATGAATGTTATCTATTATAACACGTAAAAAAAATCTTATCCTCAATATTATTATATATAATTTAATGATAATAAATATATAAATTAAAATTTAATATCAACTTATATTTAATAAACACACAAATACCCTAAAATAATATTATTCTAAAACTAATAATTATCACCATCAAAACTTTTTCCTGCTCAAACAAATTATCATCAAAATCAGTAAGAGTGACATGTAAATCTGGTTTCATGTTGATGAATTCAGGTAAGGGAGCATTATTGATCATTAGAATGGTAGGAATGTGATATTGAGATTTGGGATTTGGAATTTGAATACTCCAAGGGTTGGGATCAGCTTCATGTTTATATCTTTTGCCATTATGAATTAACTTTATGTATTAGCTACAAGAAGAGGATATAGCCCTCATTTTAGGAGTCCATGGGCATCCTATGAGTATGTTGTAGGATAATGGTAATTTGAGAACCATAAGCTTAGTTTAGATAGTCTTAGGTCCAATCGTAAGAAGGATCCAAATACAACCAAGTGGTTTTTTATTAGTTTAGTCAAACCCATGACATGTTAGGTGGGTTTGTTTGAGATGATCTTTATTATAACCAAGTTTTTAGATGAACCACAAAGATGTCACATTAATAATGGATCCTTTGTCTACTAGTACTTTACGAATGAGGGTGGTATTAATGGTTATTTTAATGAATAGGGGTGGATCATTGGCTCGAAAGAGGATCTCGTCATTAATCATGTCTTCTTTCAGGAACTCTATGGAGGGTTTTGAAGAAGGATATATGGATTCAATGGTATGCATTTCGGTTGGTTGAGGCTTATAGGGAGATGGTTCCTCTTCTAAAGAAGATGGCTCTTCAATTTCTTGAATTCATTACATGAGGAACTAGTGATGATAAGGAGAGGTACAAACTAACTCCATGAGAGGTATTTTACAAGGCATGGAGTTGAGTTCTTATAAGAAGTTCCAATGGGTTTTAGAAGAAGAATCGACATGAGGCTTAGAAGGTAAATTTGATTTTGGAGGAAGAGAAGTGGTTGGGGGTTCAAAAGGAGGAGATGATTCCTCATTAGTTTCTAAAGTTAGGTGGGCGGTTATAGTATCTTTGAGGAGATGCTCTTCCAAAGATGGTTTCCTAGGTTTGGTCACAGAATCTTTGTGAGCTGGTTTACATCAGTCATTGATCTTAGTTGCATTGACATATTGAGAATTATTTTAATATTAGTCATAGTCAACATCAATGACAAAACATCCTTGTTGACTTGTTGAGTGTTAGATGTAGAAAAAGATTCTAGGTTGCTAGAATAAGAAGCTTTGGTAGCTTATGATTTTTGAAAAGTGTTATTATAATCATGATGATGAAGTTGAATCATGGCTTCATGATTAAATGAATCACCAAGCATATAGGAAACAACAAATTTTATAAGCCCTCTACAAGTTTCATGGGAGTGACCAATGTCAGTATGGAACCAACAAAATTGATGAGGATCATACCATTTAGGAGGATTATTGGTAAAAGTAAATGGTTTAGAGGGTGCTAATAATTGTTTCATTTACTACACGGTTAATGGTGTGTGAGAAGATAGGGGAGTGTCAGCTTTGGCAACTCTTATCTTTGTTTGAAGAGTATTTTCATTTATTGCATAAGTGGAATGTTGAAAAGGTCCTTTAATGAGTTTAGTATTAGGTTCAAATTGTTTCATTAAGAAGTTTTGATGTTTGGCTTGGTGAAGAGCTTAATTGAGCATTTGAGGAGTAAAATTTTGAACCTTATATTGAAGAGAAGGCATTAAGGTAGTTATAAAGAGTTTTAAAAAATTATCATTAGTCATGTTATGATCGGCCTTGTGGGCCAAATATTTCCATTGCTTGATAAAATCATGAGTTGATTCAGTGGGAGATTTCTTAGCATTGATGAAATGGCTAAGGAAATTTTTGGGAAGATCATTGTGTTGAAACTCTTTAACTAAAGGATTGACTAAATCCTCTAGTTGCCATATGGAATTTTGGGGAAGTTGGTTATACTATTCTAATACATCGTTGGTGAAGGTTTTAACCAAGATTTTAGTTGTGGTGAAAGTATTAGTTTGGACCCATTCCTTATAAAGATTTACAAAGGCTTTAAGAAAAGATGCAAGGTCTTTAGTCCCATCATATTTAATAGTTGGAGATATGTTAACAATATCAAGAGAGATGATGAAAGGGGCTAAAGGTTCATTTTCAATGTTTTGAAGCACCTTGTTGTTCATGATAGGTTGAGGCATAATATTCCCCACGACATCTCTAAGAGGAGGAAGGATAAAATTTTAATTATTTTGAGGGAGAAGAATGGGAGGTTAGTTAGCCATATTGATCAAATGGTGTTGTAATTACATCATTTTGGAGGTATTATATGCTTGCATTATTTCATTTGTTACACTATTTATGCAAGAATTTGAGTGGTATCAATTGGTGGGTTAGTGTTTGTAGGAGGACTCCCCAAATTGGTATTATGGGGAGGGTTGTTAGGTGGTGGATTACCTATGGAGTTATTAAATAAACTTGTGTCAATTGCCCCCACATTGTGATGAGATGCTTGAAGATGGGAATTGTCTTAATAGGTATTAAAAGGATCTGATCCACCTATCTCATATTGTTGCATGATTTAAATCATGTTAAAATCTATAAATGAGGGAGGGGAAGAAGTACTCCAAGAGTGAGGATTCTCTTGGGAGGTAAAGAAAAGAAGAAATATCATCTCATGTATTGTCTAAATGGATTCAGGTTGTCCAAAATGATCTTAATATGGGATTTCATGACACTTAATAAAAGAGACAAAGATTAAGGAAGAAGAAATAAATCAAGGATAGATTCAGCCAGACAAAGAATAGAGTCAACCAACAAAGAACAGAGTCAACCAGACAAAGAAAAGGGTGGGTCTATAAGTACAGAATTAACTAGGTCGATAACGTATTGCTAAGATATAGGCTAAAAAGAATACACAATCATATAGGTTGACTATATACTATTGGGTAGGGGACATAATAGAGATATTAGAATACACAGTCATGTAGGTTGACTATGTACTGTATATAGGAAGGCTAAACAAGTTGATAAGGATACACGGTCATGTAGTCGACTGTGTACTACTAAACAAAGAAGTGAATATGGAGATAAGAAGACACAGTCATTCAAGTTGATCATGTATTTTTATCAAGAAAATATAATAGTTTGTAAGATATTGTATCGACCAAGATGATAGTGTTCTGAAATTAAAAAAAAATTACAAGATAATTTGGAGCGATAATGAAATCAAACACACAAACTATTGGATCAATATGACTGATCCAATTAGAGAACACAACACAAACCTTACACCAATGCTAACCAATGCAAGTTTTACAATACAACACATAATGATCAAAGGGAAAACAATAATTGAAAATTAAATGCTAACTAATTGGTAACCTTAAGTGTTATTAGATTATTAAAAAGTTTGATTTTGATGTGATAGAAATGTTGGTTGAAAAATAGGGAACTAGAAAGCAATCTAAGGTTCGTTTCAGGATGTTTAGGCTGAAAGAGATCTGTATTGGCAATGGTATTGGCTTGATATTGGGGCATACCCCCTCACTTCATAATCATATAGTGATAAATATGTTGGGTGCTTTTCTAATATATACCATCAACCACGTATTTATACTTAGCCATAAAACCAAGTCATCTTCCCCTTTGGTGATAAAATCCAAGTAAGCAGGTCTTGAAAAAACAAATATTTAATATTTTTTGAATGTTAAGTGGTTTGGTAGTGTATACAAAAGAGTAAAATAGTGTAACTAAAATGGTAAGTTGAAAAAACACTTATTTAGACTATGTGAGTTCCTCTAATCATGAAAACAACTAAAAAGAAAATGTGAATTAATTAATAGCAAATAGATGTTAATTCCTTGATTGAAAATAGTACAGTGTCGATTTAGGTGACACTATATGTAAACAATATAGAACAGATTTGAATGGGTCACTTATGTTTTTCAAAATCAAGGTCTTTAATAATAAAGGTGAATAGGTCGATTATGTCTCTTAGACAAAATACAAACTACATTACTAAGTCAACCAAGTCAACCTAGTTAGTTGTAGGGTTACAATTTTATAGACTGCAAACTTGTGAAAAACAAAATTGAAAGAAGAACTAAAATGAAAGAGAGAGAAAAGAAAAGAACTTTGGTGGGATTGAACATGATTTAAAATTAAAAAATTTATGCTATGATTCTTAATTTCTTCTTTCAAATGATGTTAATTGGGTTAACATGTTTAACCAAGTTTGCAAAACCTTGTGTGTTGAAGAAGAAAGAATGAATAGAGTTGACATGTTCGATAGTGTTTATTAACTTATATGTTGATAATAAAAAATAGAAGATAGATTCAATCTATTCAATTGTTTCTAATTTAGAACTGAAGAATAATACTATGTCAAACTACTCGATCTAGTAACCTATAATTGATGAAGACTTATACAGTCAAAATGAAGTTATTTTGAAGTGACTGTGTGTTAAATCTATGTATAGAAAGTTATAACGATACCTATTGGTTCAATACAATATTGTAAATATATAAAAATATAAATATGAAGACAAAAATGATGGCATGAAATAAAAGCTACAAGGGTTAGTTTCACATTAGGTTCACCAAAATATATGTAAAGGGAAATGTAATTGGTCTATAAATCAATCCTAGCTCAGAGAAGATAAATCCTACTTACACTTTTGATTGTTTATACATTAGATATTCAGGGTCATGACCAAGATGGTTCTACTAGACCTAGCTAAGGGATATCTTACCACAATAATATCACTAGAGAGGGTTTTAAATCCTTTTATGAAGCAAAACTATGCAATAACCCTAACTAGGTCATATGTTTTCATGTTCATAAATGTAAATTATAAGCAAAGTAAAATTCCAATATAGTGCTCACCAAAACTTGTGACACAAAGTGAGGGTAATAAATTTTAAAATTAAACATGCATAAAATACATATACTCACGTCAATGTATATGGAATCCTAATATATGGGATAGAAATACAAATACAAATCTATCTACTCTTACAAAAGAGGAACAAAGTTAAGAATACTTACCTTTGAAGACAAACCCATCAAGACTCAATCTCTCCCTTGGCCAAGGTGCTTCACAAGAAGTTTTTGTCATATGTAAGGATAATAAATATAAGTTAGCTCTAGGCTACATAACATGTCTATACATCCAAAATATTATTCCACAAGATAAGATTTGTATCTCCAAAGAAAGTATGAAACCCTAAAGCAAACATGCAATATATACCTCTTATTATTCTCTTATCTTCCTAAGAAATGATGAAATGAATATGTTTATATAGCTAAATCTAACCCTAGTCCTTTCTACAAGTTTATCTGATAGGGTTGGCCCAATCGACTCTATATCATTATTGACAAAAATAAATTAGGTTTTAGTCTAGGTTTGCCAAGAGCCAACCTAGACCCCAAATGAGTTTTATCAATTAGAGTATAGGTTCGATTGGGTTGAAATTGTATCGTAAACTCTCAAAAGAGAGTTTAAGCTAGGGAAGGGTTGATCAAGGCATAAAATGACTAAAAAAAGGTGCAAAAGAGGAGGTGAAGCTTAATGGAATGTTTTAAGGAGATGGTTGGATTGATAGCAAGTGTTAGTAAAGGGACAACAATATTTTAAAGGACCAATGATCTACCCACCTCTTTCCTGGTGTACCCTTTAAGGTGTGCACTCAGAGAGATTGAGACTCAATGGGTTCCTGCAAGATAAAAAATATCAATAATTTATAGTTTTAAAATATTATATGTATACACCTATCAGATGGTATTATTGGTACTTACAAGTGGTATACACCTTCTATAGTTTAGAGACCTTCTATTACCTTTAATAAAAGTGAGATTAAGGATGATGACTCAGATCTTCATTCTTTATTTATTCGAGCATATCTTGAGCATGAGTCTATATGTAGTATAATGATTGATAATGGTACAAGAGAGAATGTTTACACCATGACATTACTCACACATTTTGGTTGTAATCATAATAATTTGTAACCTTCTACAAGATCATTTAGAGCATTTGATAGGACCTCATAGTAAATTATTGGAAAGATTGACTTACCTTTATATGTGGGTCTTGCACATGTGATTACTACCTTCTTAGTTATATATTTTATAGGTATCTTTGATATGTTATTGGGATGACCTTGGATACATACCCTTCGAGCGGTACCTTATATAATGCATGGGTGTGTTAAACACATTCATGCCAATCAAGTAATTAGTTTTTGATATTCCATATGAGCATCCTCTTGAGCAAGAAAAATTTATACCTAGACAATTAATTATCAAACCTAATAAGGTTTATCCATGGTAAAAGAGTAAATAATAGACAATCCCTTTTACAAGGTGGTCAGTACTTGAGAGACCATGGCATCAAAGATATACGGTGGGTTCCACAAAATCCTCATCTAATATAAGATATCCAGAGCACCTACACATGTTCCTATTATTATTGTTTTAAAAAAACACATATCACTCAATGATGGGTTCCACAAACCCTTACCCCTAATATTTATACTTCTCAACCACACAATCCTATTTTACATATGCAGAACATCATAGATACTATAGTGATAGATATTGTAACTAAAAATGATCTTTGGCAATGTCACCAATTTAAAACACTAGCTAGGTTCATAGTGGAGAGACATCTATGAGCATCCTTTGGATGCAATCATAAGATAGTCTTTTCCTTTCACATATTCCAAAAATACCCCAAAAGCATAAAAGAAAAAACTCAAAAATCCAAAAAAAATCAGCATTTACTTATCTTATTAGTTCATTGGCATATATGTTATTGGTTCCATGTTGGTAGATGGCATATCAATATTTCTTATATACACATATGTTTCACACATTTTTTTGAGTGTGATGTAAGCATACATAGATACATAATCTATGCACTTATGGATGTTGGGATTTCCCTCTACTCACATCCACAGGATGTTAGATGCATCCACCCATGATCATGATACATCTAGGTTATATCATTTTATGGTCATTTTAAATTATCATGTTTGAGCTCAGATATGTACTTACACATGCCTTTATTTGTGCTTATATATTTTATAATGTACCTGATATGATATATATTTAATGTTTTTTGATAACACATAAACCTAGTGACTAGTATGATATGTTTATGTTGTTTGCTTATACTTTTCCTTTATACACTTCCTTGATTGTGTTGCCTTGTTATTGTTTTATTTGCTAAGCATTTGAATATGCTCCATTGTTTGCATCCCCTATGCCTATATTTTCTTATTTTTGGCATTTGAATATGTCATTGTTTATTTTATTTTGACATTTGCATATGCATTTTTGATTTTATGGACATTTGACTAAGCCATGTCTATTTGATTATGCAGCATTTGAATATGCCCATTGGTTGTGGTATCTTTGAAACATTATCTTTTATCTTGCTTTTGAGTGCTCTTGTGTATGTGTTTGGTTGCTTATTGAGATTGTATTGTTACTATATGGATGTTGTCATGATCTTTATCATTCATCTTAGACCTTGATGTAATCACATTATATGTATTTTAATGATACATTTACCTATGCATATCCTTATATATGATACATGGTTCATTCATAATTATATGCTTATCTTATCCTTTTGAGATGAGGTAACTACTAGTTTTTATCTTCCCTCACCTCAAAGGGGGGCATATTAGTGGGGAAATGTCATAGAGGCATGGCTTCCACATATTCATAGTTTCAGATTCAATGGAGACATATTTTAGAAACATGTTCTCCACACTTATTCAATATGTATCATACCTAGATTATAATGGGGGCATGTTTGAAAACATGTCCTCCACATTGGCACATATATCAATTTTTAGATTTCTCCATATGTAGTGGGGGGATGTTTTAGAAACATGTTATCCACACTTACATAGTTCTTAGATTGGACAAATTCATAGTTATATGATTCATATACACATTTATGATAGAATTCTATACATTTATATCATTATTATACATAATTTTAGTATGAGACATATATAAGATGTATATGTTATGCAATGTGTGCCTAATATTACAAAATCAAATTAGTTTCATATTCTAAATATTTTTAGGGACTGGCATCACCCACTAGGTTGGACTTTTATGGACTGTATTAGGTCAATCTATTATAGTAGTTAGTTTGATTTTGGTACAATTGAAGTGATTAGATCACTCAATCTTGCCAAGTTTATAGGTTGGACTTGATAACATCATCCAACCTCACCAGTTTTATAGTGTGAGTTGACTTGGTTCACTCACATTCATCAAGTAATAAATATGATTAGGTTACATGGTTGAGTTAATCTTAACTATAGGGTGGCAACTAATCTTTTCTCCAAGATTGGGGCATGTGTCCTCCAATCTCTCTCTTTATCTCTTTAGATATATTCACTTTCCAAATTTATATTTGTCCTAATCTTATTTTCAATGATTCATAATGATACATCTTCCAAATCAAATTATAAAAAGGCAAGATGGTTGCATTAATATAAATATGTACTCCTAAACCTTTCTCTCTTTCAGTTTCATTTATTTTAGTGATTTCAATTTCAAATTATATGCACTAATTGTATAATATAACATGCACTGAGTTGTAGATCAATAACCAATAAATCACTTAAGTTGGACTCAATCAAAGACAAGGTGTGCTATACACACCTAAGTACGCATTCTTTTCATTTAAACTAAAATTTTTTTACTAGATTAAAGGGAGGGAATGTAGATGATACTTATGAATAATGTAACACCTTAGTCTTGAACACTTGGTAAACTTAGACCTTGTTTGTTCCTATCAGTTTTGAACCTTTTTTACTTCCATAAGTCTCTCATCTATTATCTCTCTGTGATCATTTACTTATCTTTTTATCATGACTAGCATCATGTTGATAAATTAGGCCTTTTATCTTGCCCAAAATGTCGTTAACCTATTTATTATCTATTTTTAAAAGTTTAATACTTGTACCTATTTTATTGCTCTTCAGACACTTGCATCTTAAATAGATGCCTACATTGATACAAATGTCTTACCCTGATGTAAGCATCAAGTGCCCTTAAGTCATCTAATTTAAAAATGAAATGTATATCCATGGTCAGTCTAAGTACTTTAAATTGAGATATTTTCCTGATAGGGTTGGTATAAATATAAGATCAACCCTCATCATATACTAACCCTATCAAAGACCTAACATTCATATCAAAGAACATTCAAGTGAATAAAGCTTTTCTATTTACTTTTATTTTCATATCATTCATAAGAACTAAAAGAGTTTATAAAACTCTCACTCAAAATCAAATCCACAAACCATTACTATAGTAAAATATATTGATGCATTACTCAAATAACACCTAATTATATTATACAAAAATAGAACATACAACAGTAAATACTTTATATCTCCAAAGCTTCCATCTAGAGTTCCATCTCCATAGCTTCCATCCAAATAAAATGAATGAGTCTTGCATATATAGATAAATAAGATCAATATTAAATAAGAGATCAAGTTAAGTGATCAAATATAGCTAAGAGATCAAGTTAGAAATCAAACCTAGGACTAAGAGATAACTATCCCTAAAGGATATAAATAAGTAAAAATTATCCTCATAATATATAAGAGATAAATATGTAATATCTTATAATATCTAAAATAAAATAAATGAAATATCTACACATAAGCAGTTGGGAATAAATAGATATCTAGGTGGACATGAGCTAAGGCAAATAGCCTACTCTAACACCCCCCCTCTCAAGTGAAGGTAGGGACTAAAAATAGAGTGGTATATCCACAATATGAGTCTCGATAACAAGGTCTAATTAGGTACTCATGTACAATATATCCATAAAATAATCTTTTATAAAATGAAGAAAGGGAGAAAATCTGTAAGAAAATAAAACTTCCCCCAAAAAAAGAGAAAAAAGGGAATGAAATGGGTCTTGATAATAAGGTCTGATGAGGTAGTCGTACAAAAAAAATGATACAGTGTGAAGACAAGTGTCCCTATGGATGCCAATCTATCTTGCCAAAATACATGGATGTCAAGTCACTATAACTGTCAAGTCAAAGTAAGAACAATGTTGAATACAAAGATCATTGAATATGAATATTACACTATAGAATACTGGGTAGAATAATGAACCTAAGAAAGCATTGTCTAAACACTCTCCCTCAATGCTAAATTGGGAAAAAATAGAAATGAAAGTATATAAATAATTGGACTAAAACTGGTGAGAAGTGAGGACAAAAATTGGTAGTGATGCCACACTAGTGTCACTACATAAAAGTCACAAAGAATGCCATTGAGACATAACAATCCTCATATGAGTTTTGATAAATAAAGTGTCTAAATAAGATACCCATGTACAGAGGAAATTAAAAAAAATAGATAAAATCTCTCAAGAAGAGGTCTCTAATTGTGATGGGAGAGAGTGAAAATTAAAAGAGTGAAGGGTACATAAACTAAGGTACACACACATGAAGGTAGAATATGTTATAAAAACAAATCCCCCATAGCACTTTATAATTTAGTGTAACTACAATATATCTCATACACAAAAACATCAAGTAAAAAAAAGAAGACACTATATACACCAGAATAACTCCAAATAAAAATATTGTCATTCTGTCAAAGAATTCATCATAAATCATGAGAGTTACTCCAAAAATAAGGGACAAATGTGGGTCAAAAACACAAGTGGTACAAAAAACATAAACAAGAATCTATTTTAAAATAGTATTGATCAATAAAACTATAATAATTTTTTCAATTTTTAATTAAATTTAAAATTTCAAAATTTTATGAAAATATGAGAACAAGGCACACCAAACCCAGAAATGGTTTTGAGTGATCAATTACAGCTTTCTCATAATTAAATAAATAAAAGTCTTATTGTTTCAAAATAGTATTGCTCAGTAAAACTATGATAAATTTTGTAATTCTTAATTAAATTTAAAATTTCAAAATATTATAGAAAGTATACAATAATTCACATAAAACCCATAAAACTTTCTAAGAGATCATCTACAGTTTTCTCACAATATAAAAAAGAATGGTCATTTTTAACCAAAAATAGGTTTACAAAAAGCTTGTAGATCTTGCCTCCGATATCTAAATGGGATGAAATTTGAGGGGATCATGTCTTTCTCAAATAACATGGATACATTGGTGAGATTTTATTTACTCCTTCAATCTCCAAAATTTATTCATAATTAAAAAATACAAAAAAAAAAAAAAGAAATTCTTTCAAAAATAGATGTTGAGTAAGGAGAAGCTAAGATGTTGAGTAATGGTTGTTAGAGACTTCTCTGATACCATGAAAGATTTTACAAAACTCTCACATAAAATCAAATCCACAAACTATTACTATAGTAAAATTCATTGATGCAATTCTTAAATAATACTTCGGTATATTATATATAAATAGAATATACAATGATAAATCCTCTATATCTCCAAAGTTTCCATCTAGAGCTAACTCCATAACTTTCATCCAAATACAATGAACAAGTCTTGCTTCCATGAAGGAGGTTGAGCATGCGGTAAAAATCTCATCATTTAATGATATAACTAAAAAAGGCTTATTCCTAAAACGTGTCTTCTTCCACAAGTGTATGGCCTTACAAAAATCTATAAAGAATGGATTCCCTTACGTCTCATTGTTAATACGATTGGATCACCTTCTTACAACCTGGTTAAATTTATCTCAAAAAAATTAAATATATTTTTTAGGAACACAAACTCTTTTATAAAAAATTCTACCCACTTGGTGTTAGAATTGAAGAATTTTAAGGTTGATAGGCAAGACACACTTGTTAGTTTTGATGTGGTTTCACTTTTCACAAAAATCTCTATGAATGAGGCTATAGACATCATTAAAAATATTGTGGTTGATGAGTTGGCTTCATTAGTGAAAATTTTATTAAAATCTACCTTTTTAAGCTTTAGACGTAACATTTATGAGCAAAGTGAAGGTATTGCTATTGGGTCCTCACTCTCACTTGTGGTCACTAATATATACATGGAAAATTTTGAAAAATTAGTGCTTGATTATGTGTCCTTAAAACCTAGGTGGTGAAAGTAGTTTGTTGATGATACTAATGCCAATTGGCCACATGGTAAGGATAATCTTGAGAATTTTTTGGTATTTCTTAATAATAGATCGGATCATATTAAATTCACTATGGAGGTCGAGGAAAATAATAAAATACATTTTTTAGATCTTCTCATTAGCAAGAAAGAAGATGGCTCCTTATCCCACCAGGTTTATAGAAAGAAAAAGCATATGGATAAATATTTCCATGCAAATTTCCATCACAACCCTGTGCAAAATCTTGGCATTATTAATACTTTGGTGACACGTGCTTTGAGAATCTCTGATTCTAACCATCTTGAACAAGAACTTGAACATATATCTTCAACATTTATGGTGAATGGTTACCATATTAAGCAAATTAAAGAAGTGATATACAAAGTCAAATTTGGACCTCACTTTAAACATGATGATGAGAATATTAGCAAGGTTACTCTCCCTTAATTAAAAGTACTATTGATTCTCTAGCTAAAAATTCTCAGGAAAAAAACATTAAGGTGTCTTTCTCTCCTCTCATCATAATCGACAATATGTTGGATAAGACCTTTAAGGATGTCTCTAATCCTATCTATCACAAAAGAATTTATTATATTCTTTGTAGCTGTGGTAAAGTTTATATTGGTGAATCTGGTCGTTTGATTCAAGTGAGACTCAAAGAACATTGTGTTGATCTTACTCATAACCAGTTTTGAAAATCTGCCATTATAGAGCATACACATAATACTAGTCATCACATTTGCATGAATGAAGCAAAATTTATTTCTAAAGAATATTATTTTTTTAGAAAATGGGTTCACGAGGCTATAGAGATTGAGAAAAATCCTTTTAATCTTGATTGGGATGATGGTTGGAGATTAAATGCTAATTAGAAACCTATTACATAGTTTTTAAAAAATAATAACACTAATTTCCTCCATCCTTAGCCAACCTCATACATTTTTACCCTGGGACTGGTATTTATAGATTAATATATTATCCTTCATCATTATTCCCTCCTAATGATAGACCCAACATTGTGGTTTGAAACATTAATATTTGTATACTTTTCTAATATTGTTTCATCATATTTTTAATTATTCTCCTACGTATCATGAACTCATTAAAGTCTTACATATATAAGCAAGAAATATCAATCATAATTAAGAGATCAAGCTAAGTGATCAATCATAACTAAGAGATCAAGTTAGATATCAAACATATAACTAAGAGATAAATTTCCCTAAAGGATAGAAATAACTAGAAATTATTCCCATAAAATCTAAGAGATAAATATGTAATATCTCATAATATCTAAAATAAATTAAATTAAATATCCACACATAAGTGTGTGAGAATAAATAAATACATAGGTGAACATCAGCTAAGGTAAATGACCTACTCTAATAAGAACAACATGTTAGGGTGTGGAGCTAAAAGTTTCACCTTGTTGCAAACAGAAGGAGGAGGTTTTTCGCAGCTTGATAGTCGCCGGCGTCGGTAGGCCACAACCGACGTTGGTCAGGGGAAGCACAGAGGAAACTGGCATCGACAGGAGATCGGCCGGCGTCGGTCACCTCCAGGAAGGCAAGGACCAACGTCGGTCACCTGTAGCGGTCAGAACTGCGGTTGACGAACAGTCAGTTAAGTGAACGCGGAGTTTGCATGTTGAAGACCAGTTCGAGTCTTTGAGCCACCCATCTAATTTAGTGTATGCATGAGATCTATATAATAGACTCATGGGCTATATTGTTAAGTGTTGAACTTGTAGACCCAAGTGTGGAGCTTGGAGAGTTTTTCCCATGGTGGAATCATGTAGGATTCCCCATGTATGTAAGATCAGGTTTGATATGCAGGGTGTTGCAGGATCATGGTGGAGATCTACATGTGATAAGTAAGATCAGGTTGGTCTGCAGGGAGGTGTGTGAATGCGAGGGTCAGAAAGGAGATCGGTGGGGGAGCTAGATCTAAGGTGACAGCAATACATCAAGAGCAGGATCATGGTTAGATCTACTTGGAGTGCCGGTTCGTACTCAGTTGTACTGGAGGTACAATGAGGTGAACAACAGCTTGTGTAAGTTGTTAGTTGAGACCTATGAGAGAAGATTACTCAGGTGGGAAGATTACTTGGAGCCCTTGAGGAGGAATCCTCACAGAGGTGGAGAAGAGTGTGATCTCTTTATTGTAATTTCCTTTGTAATGAGTTGAATACAATTATGTGTTGCCTCTCAGTTTCTGTGTTATTTCTCATTGATAGTTATTTATTCTTCTGGTATTTCCGCATGTTTAAGTTGCTTATACATTGGTAATCATGTGTGCTCTTAAATCTGACAAGTTGTGTCAAAACTTTGGGAAACTTTGGTCCTATCAAATGGTATTAGAGCGAGGTTGGACATTCTCAGAGCAAGCTTGACTAACAGGTGGTTCAGATCTGTTAAGTGTGTGTTGATTATAGGTTACTCATAGGGGTTGTTGTTTGAGTGGGAGTATAGCAAGGTAGAAGAATGGAGAAATTCAGACACAGGTGTAGCACCACAAGGAGTGTGGTGGGTTATCTTCGAGTGGGAGCTTGAATAGGAATACAAGCCATGATGCAGATTAGACAGAGTACTGGTATGGGTACAGGTGTAGCTCTTTATCTCCAAGTGGGAGATTGTTAAGGTGTGGAGCTAAAAGCTTCACCTTGTTGCAAACAAAAGGAGGAGGTTTTTCGCAGCTTGACAGTCACCGGCGTCGGCAGGCCACAACTGACATCGATCAGGGGAAGCGCAGAGGAAACTGGCATCGACAAGAGATCGGCCGGTGTCGGTCACCTCCAAGAAGGTAGGGACCGACATCGGTCACCTGTAGCGGTCAGAACTGATGTTGACGAACAGTCAGTTAAGTGAACGCGGAGTTTGCATGTTGAAGACCAGTTCAAGTCTTTGAGTCGCCCGTCTAATTTAGGGTATGCATGAGATCTATATAATAGACTCATGGGTTGTATTGTTAAGTGTTGAACTTGTAGAACCCAAGTGTGGAGCTTAGAGAGTTCTTCCCATGGTGGAATCATGTAGGATTCCCCATGTATGTAAGATCAGGTTTGATATGCAGGGTGTTGCAGGATCATGGTGGAGATCTACATGTGATAAGTAAGATCAGGTTGGTCTGCAGGGAGGTGTGTGAATGCGAGGGTCAAAAAGGAGATCGACGAGGGAGCTAGATCCAAGGTGACAGAAATACATCAGGAGCAGAATCATGGTTAGATCTACTTGGAGTATCAGTTCGTACTCAGTTGTACTGGAGGTACAATGAGGTGAACAACAGCTTGTGTAAGTTGTTAGTTGAGACCTATGAGAGAAGATTACTCAGGTGGGAAGATTACTTGGAGCCCTTGAGGAGGAAGCCTCACAGAGGTGGAGAAGAGTGTGATCTCTTTATTGTAATTTTATTTGTAATGAGTTGAATACAATTATGTGTTGCCTCTCAGTTTCTGTGTTATTTCTCATTGATAGTTATTTGTTCTTCTGGTATTTCTGCATGTTTAAGTTGCTTATACATTGGTAATCATGTGTGCTCTTAAATCAGACAAGTTGTGTCAGAACTTTGGGAAACTTTGGTCCTATCACAACACATCTATAGGTCTGAAGTACTGAAAGAGTAGCCCAAGATCCCGATTTGCCAAGTTATAAGCTAGGTCATTGTTGTACTTATTTTCCATTTATTGAATCCTTATGCATACACAAACTAAAACATTAAGTATGAGGCCATATTTAAAATATTGGTTATGTAGACAATGCTTATTAATAGAGAAGTCTTTGGTGTAGCTCGATACCACGTGCACACTAACCCATTTTCTCCTATAGCCACTATAAAGATAAAGAACTGGGATTTTATTATTTGACAAAGAGCGATAGTCCATGACCTAGATCTGAATGCACCAAATCAAAGGTGACATAAAACCTATAAGCATCCAAGTGGTTACATCTAATTTTAATAAGTATTTTGTACTAGACACTTGCATCCAATCTAGATATTAGCATCAACGCAACTGTTTTAGGGCAATGCAAGTGTCGATAACTACAAAGGCACTTAATCTAGAATTTAGTAATAGTTCCAAATCTTCTTTCAATCTGATTCTTACATGTTCCAGATTCATATTTGTATTATCATCAAAACCAGTTAAGTATTTTATTTTCATTATCATTACGATATCTAGCATAGCTATACTTTATATTTTTAGCATATCTTAACATTTAATTCATAATATTATTTATCTGAGTTTGAAAATTAATTGACATGCTATATATCTATTTATCGCCCTTGTGTTTATTCATTTCTATATTATTAACCCTATCTATCTTCATAAAATTCATATCCAAAATTTAGGGTTAAACATATAACTATTAATTACAACACAAAATAAAATTTACAATATGAACTATATGTGAAACTTTAAACTTGAAAGAGCAAGGAAGGAGTACACTTGTCTTTGAGTAAATTGTGTTACCTATAAATAGTTGGAGATGATACTCCCTTATTGAATCATTGAATATATTTTATTCTTTGCTAAAGCACATGGATAACATGGTGAGATTGAGGTGATCAATCCTAATTTTGAAATATAACTAATGCAAGGGCTGTAAATTGGAAGACAAATGCCCAATTTATATGTAATTAATCCAACATTGATCTCGTAACCCCAAGCTGATAAGGTGAGAACCACACAATGGTTTCATTATGCGTAATTCCATCACCATAGAGAATCATTTAACCTCAATGCATATTTTCTCAAAATCATGAATCAACCACTACAAATATACTTATATATTCAAATTTACTTCAAACTTGAAAATACTTACAAAATAACTACAAAGGTCCAAATGTGTAAATGTGCATGAACCAACATCATGACCCACTAAATTTGTGCCAATTGTAATCTGTCATAATGTGCATGAACCAACACCAAGCATGATTGAAATTTAAAATAGTGTATAGTGTGCATGAACTAGCATCATGCCCAATAGAATTTGTATGTGATGTATATGTGTGCATCAACCCGCATCATGCCTAACTGAATCTGTGTATGATGTATATGTGTTCATGAATTGTTCCAAACATGTATATTATTAAACAGTGTTAAACCTTAGGTTTTCCTTAGGGTTTATCCTCCTTTCTAGGGTTTTCATATTTTTACCTTAGGGTTTTATTTTTAGACCTAATTTCTAATTTTCCTTTAGATCACAAATTACATATGGCTTTAATGAATGAACATTATTTCCATTGGTTTAATTAAGTCATGGTTGAACTTATTTCATATTATTCTACTTGTATATGCATAAATTAGATTAAATATTTATACACTAAGGTTAAAAATGAATAATGAACAATCCTTAACCTCCCTTAACACACATCCCCTTAATGAAATTATTATGACAATTGGAACCACACATACTCAATGGGATGCTATTTGAATCCACCCTCATACAAATACATTTGATGATGAAGAGGAAAGATAATTGACCTAATTTATTGACCAAAATACACAAATGCATGATGAAATGTTGCATATGTCTCGACATGAACAAAAAATTCTAGCCCAAGTTATGACATCTATAGAACAATATGATCCTTTCTATGATAGTATTTAGACTACTATTGTTGATATTATTCCCAAATTTACAAAGATAGTTAAACATGTGATAACCACCCATGGTATGGGGGAACATAAGGCCTTGCATAGTTTTTTATGCCTATACCTATGTAGGAAACCTATTTCCATCCTTTGATGCCTACACATATTACACTATCTACATCTCCTATTGCACATTCCCTTGACTAGACTATTGTAGATTTGTAAGATAAGGTGTTACATCTAGAAAAAGGTAATTTTTGAGCTAGCCACTCATTGGATTAACATGTGTTTCTCCATAATTCATTATCTCCTCAGATAACAACCTATCCCATACTTTTAGGGTGTGTAGCTCCAAAGCTTCCTTTACATGATTGCAAAAGGAGATGTTGAACAACACCTTTTATCTTTCCATGTAGCATGCTTAGATTATGTAACCAAAAAACATTTATTGACTAAGTTATTTATAATATGTCTCAGATGTTATGTTTTGAGGTGGCTCTGTGACCTTCCATCTTAGTCAATTAATGTGGACCTCCCTTTAGTTGATCAATTTATAGCACATTTCTCTATCAACATTGATGATAAAATATCTTATGCATAAATTTAAAAACTCAAGCAAGGGTTTAATGAGTTAATAATTGAATATGTACTTTGATACAAGACCATTCTAGCTAAGATGACTAATATTTGGCAAAAATGAGTTAGTTTGTACCATTTCATGAGTCCATATTTTTCAAAAAAATCAGATCTTTTGATGAGTTATGTCATATAGTGAGAGATAGAGATGTCAATCTCCTTATATTCAATAAGCTTAAGTATATTATTACTACTTCAAATGCCAAGTTTTAAAGCAAGCCAAATTATAAGGGCCAATCAAATGATAACAAAACAGAACCAAGATTATAGTTAATGTAGTATTAGAACCTAAAAATAGGTTTATTTTGTTAGTGTAGGCTTTTTTCCACTATGTGGTTTTACCTACAAGGTCTAATTAGCTTACTTAGGTTAATAATAGGTTATTAGGAGAAATATAATTTAAGCCATTTTCTAATTGTGAGTTGAGTTAATTACCATTTTGGATGACCTAACTACTCATTATATAATGTACCTTCTTATCTACATTTTGGCTAATGCTCATTAATGCAAACTTTAGTTTTGAAGACAAGCTTCTTTCTCTTTTGAGTGTTTCTTCAGATTTCACTACTCCATACAGATTCAGCCTCATGAATTTGACCCTATCTAGTTGATCCTCGATTGTGGCCTTCTTTGACATGGTATCAGAGTTACATTGGTAAATGAATCCATCAATTTTATTATGAGATATTACATTCTAACTTGTTTAGGATTTTAATTGATTTTATTTTTTTAGGGTTTGGTGGGATTTCTCATAAATACATGCAAATATGCATACCTAGAGTCTCTAAGTGACAAATAAATAATGTCATTAGATTTAGAAGGTGTTAAAACCCTAAGAATGGTTGTAAACATAGCCTAGTTGCATGACAATCCATTTATGACCATTTTTAGAAGGTTTCAAGGCCATTTTTGAATTTTACAAAAAATTGTACATCTGGTTACTTTGAGGAAAAACCATTTCTAGGTTTATCAAAAAACCAAGTGGGTATTTTCTAGATTTTGGAGGAGCCATATAGAATCCATTTTTTGGAGGTTTCTCAAATTGGTAGAATTTTCAACCCCCATACACAATTTTGATAGTTAGAAAATTTTTGGGTGGTTGCATGTAAACTTACCAAATCTTTATAGCCTTGAAAACACACACATTAGATCTCAATATCCCTACCAACAACTCTTTCATAACTTGATTACCCTACTAATAACAATGTCAAAACATGACAAGCCTACTAGCAACATTATAGGACCCTAATAGTCTTGCGTATAACCCTCTCAAAACTTGACAAACATGTTTATAACCCCATCAAAACTTGATAATATTGTCTATAACATCTATAGGCTCTGATGACTCTACTAACACATGTAGTGGAACCTGATGGTAATGCCAATAACCCCCCACAGACTCTGACCAATGTGTAAACACACTAGTCAAAATTTGATGCACTTGTAAGCAACATAGGTAGATTCCAACCTCTATCCAAGCATAGTCAAATCTATGTTGACTAATTTGGACCTTGTGATGTGTGAGAGATCATCGAATTTAAGATAGTGAAGTACAAAACTAGTCATTTGAAAAATGGGTTCATTTTTTTGGATGATGTCACTCCCACATCAATCTAAGTGATAGGGGGATCACTCACAAAAGGTCTTATCCCCTTAATCATATGGTGTGGTCACATGGAGGGGGCGTAACTAGATTTCTACTAGTGGGGGATTAACCTTAGCACCCAACACAAACTTTTGCACACCAACATTTTTAAAAAAATTGTAAAGTGAGATTACCCTTGCCATCCAAAACTTCAAATGCATAAAACTTTCAGCCTGTCGCTCCTTTTTAAGTACCATTTTTTAAAGTGTGATTTTTTTAGAGATCTTGGCATTGGTAATATTCTTGTTTCTTGTAAATTTGAACCTCTATAAATTTATGGGGTTGCATATTACTATTATTTTAGCACATGCAATTTAGCACATACTTCTTTTCTACACCATAGATCTAATTTTAATTTTGATCTCACACCATTCAAATATCATGAGTGGAAATTCAAAGTGAAAATTCTCTTACGGAGTAAAGGCTTACACCGAATCATGATGGGTATAGAAAAAAAACTAACACTAGATGCAAAAAAGGTAAAGTGGTACAATAGAAGTGACGAAACCTATAGTGTTTTATGCTTATGTCTCCCAACCTGTTATTTCATATTCAATATGCTACTACTCCTAATGAAGTTTAAACCATATTGAAAAAACTCTATGGGAAGTAGGACATAATGAGAGGTCATGAGTTAGAGAAAGAGCCCATCAATTTGAGCTCAGGAGATTTTGATATAATATAAGACTTATTTACAAAGTTCATATCACTCACGTTATAGTTGAAACTATAAAACATTGACAAAAAGGATGATCAATTGATTCTTTCCATCCTTACCAAGTTGGGATCTGACTATTTTGTCTTCTTTTCTACCTTCCATGCCACAAAACATGTCATTGGATCTACATGGACTATGCCATCCTTGGATCACTTTGTTGTTGATTTGAATTAGGGACAAGACAAACTCATTCAAATAGGTACATTGAAGTCATCTAAATTGCATTTTCATAATTGTGAGTCATGACAAATAAAAGGCTTCTAGAAGCAAAGAGAAGAAATAAAACAAAGACATAGAGAAAATAAAGGGTCAGAAATCTGATGCTAAGTCAAAAGCATCAAGAGTCATTTTTAGATAGCAAACCTAAGAAAGAGTGACTCAAATGTGGCTACTACAATAAATTTGGACATGATGAATCCAAATGCATGAAGAAGCATATTGACCAACTGACAAAAACACTCGATAAGCACAACATCAGTGTCCCTGATTCTTCCAATCAAAGTTCATCAACATAAGAGTCTTTTAAGGCCAAAGATAGTAAGAAGGGAAAAGATAAGGGAAAATCACTTGTTGCAATTGCATCTCAACCTTTCACATGGGTAATTGACTCTAGTGCCTTACACCACATGGCTTCATCACATGATATGTTTTCATCTTTAGAGACTTATTTTATGCCTTCAATATTTTTGGGTGATGATAATTCCATTAATTCAATCACTCACATTGTTTTGGGTAAGAAAGTTGAGTTCACACCAATTTAGTGGTTATTAGGGAATCATACAATGACCCCATTATTGCATTTGGGAAAGCAGTTCACCAATCATGATTGTATACTTTCTTATGTTTTACTCCTGATCAACCCTCTACTACACTACTCAGTCATTCAGATGTGGTGAGTAAATTATGTCATGAGCAATTTGTCCATCGCAACTATCACTACATGGAACACCTCAATCATCAATACATGGTTTTAAGGTTGTTGTAAGTCAAATTTTCTAATAGAGTTTACCAGGATTACATGCTTGGTAAGCATCCCAAGGATAAGTATGATAAGGGAAAATCATGGAGAGCTGAATAGATATTATAGCTTGTCCACAATAACATTATTGGTCCATTTACATAACCTTCATTCAATAGGATAAAGTACATGCCTACTTTCATCGATGAATTTTCAAGGCATATTTGGGTGTATTTTCTTAATTAGAAATCAGAGGTGTTTGATCATTTTTAGGACTTCAAAGTGTTTGTATAAAAATAAAATCCATAAATATTTTACACACTAACAATGGTGGTGAGTATGTCAGTAACCACTTTGATTAAAAAATTCACTTCATAGGGGATTGAATTATAATGCTCAATTCCATATAATCCTCAGTAGAATGGTGTTGTAGAGTGAAAAAACAAGTCCTTGAAGAAAATGGCCAATTTTATGATACATTCCAAGTCTCCTGAACCTCGATATTAGGTTGAGGCCATCAACAATGCATGTTATACCCATAACTATGTTCCTCATAAAGCATTGAATGGAGACACTCTTTTTGAAGCTTGGAATGGTTAAAAACCCATAGTGAATCAATTTTAAATGTTTGGATCACCTGATATAGAATGCATTTTGAAGAAGAAATGTAAGGCAATGGAACCTCAGAGTTATCCTTGCATCTTTGTTGAAATTCTTTAGGGTGTTTCAAGATACAAGCTTCTCCATCCCACCACTCGTGATTTCTTCATTGAGAGGAGTGTTCATTTTCAAGAAGGTCCTCATATTCTGCACATGACACTCCTCCCTCTTCCTTGAATGCACTAGGATTTGATGATAGTTTTGTTGATTTAGATCCACCTGAGTAGCTTCCTAATGATCTAGATTCTTGTTCTAGTTTTGATGATGAGAGTAGTGATGAGGATTCACCTCCTCTTTATCCCTAAATATCTTTAGAGAATGAGGAATATCCTCCTAACTCTTTGATCACTGGTCCTCTTTGGTCTAGACAAACACTGTAAAGTGTTGGCCAATGGGTTAGAGATCCATCGGATAATATGCAAACATGTTCACAATTCTAGAATGCCCCACATGCTTTCATTGCATCTAATTTTGATTCAAAATCATTTCATGAGGCATCAATCACTCCTAAGTGGGTACTTCTATGGAAGAGGAGTATGGATCCTTGTTAAAGAATAATGCTTGGGATTTAGTCCATATTCCTAAGTGAATAAATCTTATTTGATGTAGGTGGATCGACCAAACAAAATTTATATCAAATGGGTCTATGGACAAGTTCAAAGTATGTTTGGTACATTTTTTTTAGGTACCTGGCATTAACTATACTAAGATGTTCACCCTAATTATCAAAATGAACTCAATCTGACTCACTCTTTCTATTGTCATAACACATTGTTGGGATGTTCATCAAATGGATGTGAAGAGTGTCTTTATTCATTGTGACCTCAAAGAGGAAATATACATGGAACAACCACAAGTATTTATGGAATATTCCTCTTTAGTTTACAAATTTCAAAATATATCTATGGCCTCAAATAAGCTCCTTGATCTTTGTATGCCAAGATGGAATCCTTTATTCTTTGGGTTGGGTTCACCAAATACCATTCTAATTCAAATGTCTACATTTTATGGAAAGATAATTCACTATTGATTCTAGTTCACTATGTGGATGACTTATTGATCACAAAGAGTTCTTCCTCCACCATCATAGCAGTGAAAACTAATTTGTCTAACTTATTCTCAATGATTAACTTGGGCTTGTTGTAGTAATTCCTTGAGATGAAATTTTTTAGTTTTATTCTATATCATTATTACACAATCCAAGTATGATCTTGATTTGCTTACAAGGTTTAACATGGCTGACTATAAGCTAGCACCGACTCATTTTCTATTTGGTGTAAATTTTGAGGCTAATTATCCATATCCTCTGGTTGATGATACCTCATATCAAAAATAGTTAAGTGGATTTTACACTACATTTAGGGTACTCATATTTTTAGGATTCATTATGGATTAGGTATCGACATTGACTTAATTGGGTTGGTGATATTCAAAATCATAAGTTTACTTCAAGCTACAGTTTTTCCCCTAGTTTAGGTTTGATTAATTGGTCAAGTAATAAATAAAATGTTATTTATTTATCTTTTATTGAGTTAGAATACAAAGGAATTTTTAATGCTTCTACTGAGGCTATTTGGATTCAAGGTATTCTCACTGAGTTTGGCATCCATTTTTGATGACCAACATCTTTTGTGACAACCAAAACACAATCTAGATCTATAGGAATCTAGTCCTCCATCAATAGACCAAGTATATCAAGAATCACATGCATTTCATTTAGGAGCTCATCTATGAGCAAGTCATTGATATCCACTACATCCAAACAATAGAACAAATTAATGATATATTTAGCAAACCCTTCACTGAGAGCAAATATATTCATTTGTGGGCTCTTCTATGGGTTCAAGCAACTCCATCTTCTTCCTCATATGGGGGATCATCTCTATGTACTTGGGTGCCTCATTAGGCCTTTTGTACTAGGAACCAATTCTTCTATCCACCTAAGCTACACTTAAGGGTGTTGTTAGTGTAATATTTTTTCCACTATGTGGTTTTACCTATGTAGTCTAATTAACTTGCTTAGGTTAATAATAGGTCATTAAGGGAAATATACTTTAAGTCATTTTCTAATTATGAGTTGAGTTAATTACCTTTTTGAGTTACCTAATTCCTCACTTTATAATTTACCTTCCTATTTAATATTTGGATAATGCTCATTAATACAACTTTTGTTTTGAAGATTGGCTTCTTCCTCTTTTGAGTTGTCCTTTAGATTTCACTACTCTTTACAGATTCAGCCTCATGCATTCGATCATATCTAGTTGATCTTCGATTGTGGACCTTTCTAACATATTTTATGTACTTTGTAGAAGAGAATTTTTAACACTTACCTTGAGATCCTCACAAATTTCTACAAAATTTACTCGAGTGAAATATTTTATCTCTCCATCCACCATTAGTGTTTGATACAAGAAAACATGTACCTGATAGATATGATCAAAAAAATTATTATGATTATCATTGATGTGTTGGACATATACAAATCTATGCTTCAAGTTATGGCACAAGATATAAGATGTTATTGATGATAACACTATTGAATTAGGCATACCCACAAAGGATATCAAACCACCAATAAATGGGAATTATAAGTTGAAAATCTTTAATGACCAATTTCTAAAGCATAAGGAAATAAAAACTATGGATACTCTTGAAGTACATCATGCATACCATGTATATCCTCCTCCTAAGACATATATTCATCTAATAGATGGAAGTATTGGCACACTTACAAGTAAATTACCACAACAACCTATAATTGCATCCACTAGCAGTGATATCATTGACGATGACTCATATTTATATGCATTACTCATACAAGCTCACATCAAAAGCACACTATACATAGTGTTATGGTTGGTAATGGTTCAAGTGAGAATGTTTCTACAATAATGCTTCTTAGCTCACTTGGATACACATAAAAGGATATACAAGATACTTCAAGAGTGATCAAAGGGTTTAAGAGACATGAAAAAGACACCTTTGGATGTATTATGCTACATCTTTAATAAGACCCCACCATAGTGGGTACTTCATTCTTAATTATACTGAGTAGTGGGTTATTTAACATGTTTTTGGAACTCATTTGGATTTAGGATCTTGTTACATTACCTTCTATAGTACATCAATGTGTCAAGTATATACACTATAACTTGGTAACTACAATTTAAAACATTCGATATGAGTACCCTCTTCAACTAATGGTATCTATATACCACCACTGCCACCACCACAATCAGTTATTACTCTTATTTATGATCATCATATAGATGTAGTTTTTACTCCACCTATGGATTAGTATTCATAGGTAGTTATTGTACCCATCTAGGATCTATTTATATGCTCAGTACAAAGGAGAATATATGATTTTCCTAGGTATTCAGTTTCACAACATTTATCACATTAGAGAGATGTTAAAGACTCCAAGAGGCCCTTGTCTACTATATCATGTACTTAGTTATTATAATGGATAATTTAATGTATTCCATAGAAATCATAGGTGTCTATGTATTCTCTTATTATGTAACAGGTTCCACAAAGTCCTAGATTTTCTAAAGTTATTTATCATACACATGATTCTATGAGTAGGGATGATGATGGTTATATTACATCACATAATTCTTTTTCAGATTTTGATACACCCACACCTATTACCTTTTTTCCTAAAATATGACCCTTACACCATATGATACATGCACCCAGGGTTTGGCATTGTTCAAGCAATATACAGGTTCACTAATATGTTTATCCTATGTTTGTACTAATGTGAAACATAATAAACTAAACTTATAGAAATAAATCATATTTTAATATATATTAATCAAGCATAAATCTGAATGTAAAATACTATAGTTGACTTGATAATTGAATTTGATATTTTGTAGACACTCAAATTTAATCATTAAGTGTTTGATCATGTTTAATCTCATCATCCTTACCCTGTTTGGTATAATCACCATTACATTAACTTGTAATCTATATGGGAGCATTCATTATTCTAAAAACTATATTGAGAATACTAAGAACATTATTTAAACATCCCTAATCTATTTACAAGCACCTATCAAACCTTTTTTAGTAGTTTATGTCCTTTGCGGATAGGACCATGTTAGGTCAGACATGATTGTACCACGACCACATCCACTAGCATGAACTTGTCCCCCACACTCCAATTGTAACTTTTTAAATTCAAGAGATTGCATTTTATCTCTCCTACACTTTTACCAAAGTTAATTAACATAAAAAATTTAATAATCCCCTACATAAACACATCAAGGCTTCTCAAAATGCACTTAGCAATCAATTGAAAATTATATTTCACACTGAGCAAAAGAGCATTATTTATTCCAATTATAATTATGAAGCATTCTAACAATCATAGGCCAAGTCTTAGTATATTTTGTTACAAGTTAATGATTCTCATTTTCAAGCATCTAAAGTAATCTATCTAGTTGCATTCATCTAATAAAGTTAAGATTCACACGATCACTCTAAGATGGAAAACTACATTGACCTAATGCCCATTTGGGTTACATAAGCAACACTCAAATTATACAAGGTTTTTTGAGGATATCCCAACTTTTGCCCTAACCATATTCCCCCTTTTTCACATTTTATATTTAGTATGTTTATTGTGCAGGAGTTAGGGTTTTGTGTGTTTGTATATCTTCACATGGCAAATCACCACACACATAAAATTAGTAAACCCTTGAAAATAGGTGCACAGACCCATATCCAAAAATATGTCACACAATCAAACAGAACATAACCATAGTCAACAAAAAAGGTCACAATGTGGCCCCATCCTCCTAGTACAACCTTATCCTTGTGTAGTTTGAATTCCTAATTTTGAACATAACATAGTGTATAGGTTTTTCAGATGTTTTTTAGTTATAGTCGGCCTACATGATCAACATAAAATCTGTTTGAGGTAGGTTTGAATATTTATTAGTTAATATACTATTTTTAATTAATTTCTAATTCTACAAATTCTATAATTTACTAGTATATCAATTTCAATAGTTTGGATCTATTAGTTTGATTCATTTCAATTCAAAATAGATTAAACATTCTAATGAACCAATTATTTTTAAATCATTGTTGTTTGCTTGATTTTTATCTTAAGATTTCCTTCAATTTTTTATAAATGCATGACACTGAAAGAAAATAGCCTTCAATTTTGGATATAAATTTGACACACAATGAGTTAATCTTATTCATCTTTGGATTTAATCTGACATTGAAAAAAAATTCTTGTCACCTTGAATAATATTTGACATGAAATCTCTTTCTTTCAATCTCGAGTTGAAATTTGTTGATATCTATACACAAAAATCTTACAATTTTATTTTCTCTTTGTTATTTTCTTCTGATTGTTTTTAGAAACTATGCTTTGATAGATATAAGACTACTCAGTGATTGTTGTTATGGACTACGTGATGATTTATTTTATAGACATTATGGTGCGAGAGGTTTACCTTAATACTCATAGCCATTGTACAAAACTAAACATGGAGTTTAGTTTCCATGTACCTCATAGATATTAAAACTTTGTGGAGTCCCTTAATTATACCATAGAAAGCCTAATTTATTTTTTTGATTTGTGGTGCACCTCAGAGAAGTGTGTCACCTAGGGAAGTTACTCTCATTTTACCCTCAAAAATGGGATTAGTGAGTTATAGGCATGATTTTGCCTCTATATTTAGTGCTCTAAAATATTGGGCCTACACTAATTAATGAACAAGCAATTATATTTGAGATCTCACATAATCATTCAAACCCTTGTCTAGATCAACCTTATACCTTGAATTTTGTTTGTATTGTATTCATAATGGGATCAATGACTGAATGTTTCTTTCATAAGTTACAAACGATCATATTTTTTTTTGTTAAAACTTCTATTACTTTTTAGCATGTTATTCATTATGTTTTCACATGGATTTAATGTCAAATTGATAGAGAAGTTCTTCTAAACAATGTTTAATCTTAAGATCTTCCTATTACAAATATGTACACTACTGTATCATATTATTATTCTTCTCCAATAACTTCTTTCCAATCTTAGATGACTTGGGATCAATAAGAAGCATATGTTATACATTTTCTTAAATATTCAACTTAAAAATATCTCCCATTGGTTATTCCTCATCCTCTTGAAGGGCACATCATGGCTCTCATTTTAGAACCCAATACTCAGGAATAATTTAGTCAAACTAATGATGAAAATTCTATGCAATATCTTCGTGAACATGTATAAAATATTTATTTACTCTTATATGTTGTTATAGATGAACAAAATAAAGGTGCCCAAGATATATTTTTCAATGTTGTTACTTATACCATTGCATCCATTTCTATTTCTACACCTCTAGTTACTCCTATAGTAGCATCCCTCGGTTTGTGAATATCAATTGGTTTCCAAAATGCAGATATGCATTTGCATACTCATGCTAGTTATACTCTTTGACTTACCTATACAAATTCCACTCTTGAGTGTGCATTGCTTACATTACAAGCAAATCTATCTCAAATTAAGTAAACTGTCTCTCATGTTAGCCCCTCTATGAACTCATGTTTTTTGCTAAATAACACTTTGGCACCTATGATTTCATCTTATCAATTACCATTTGGATTTATGGCTCCTCAATTTCTTTTATATGAAGGCAAAGGTGATCCTAAACAACATTTGTGTGCATTCCATAAAACTAGTTTAGAATATGCAAATAATGACAAATTGTTGACAAAGCTCTTTCCAAAAAGTCTCAAAGAATTGCAAGAGTTCACAACACTCTTCAACCAAGATCTATCCAACACACCATTACCATAGCCATGAGTACTTCAGCATACACACAAGGAATAAACCAACTGTGAATAAAACTAATTGTTATTTTAAAAAATCATGTGAAAGCATATATAATATAATGTAGATCCCTTACTTAAAAAGGCAAGGATAAACAAGACTCAAGCCTAATTATCCAATGTGGGATAAATCTTCACATAAGACAAAATTAGCAAAAAGATGAAAATTCTAGCTAGAACCTAGTAAGTATGAGAAATATACACTAACACCCTCCTTAAGTGAAGATAGGGGATAATAATAGGGGATGTAGTGTCAGTTGTGTGTCCCTATGGATGCCAATCCATCTTTTCAAAGTACATGGATGTCAATTCATTGTAACCACCAATTAAAAGTAGGAATGGTGTTGAATACAAAGATCATTAAATACAAACATTGTACTAAAAAATAATGGGTATAATGATGAACCCAAGGAAGCATTGCTTAAACACCCTCCAACAAGATGGTGAGAAGTGAGCATAAAAACTAGTGGGGCTACCACACTAGTGTCACTGGTGGGGATACCACACTGGTGTCACTATAAGAATCACCAAAAAGGCCATGGAATCAAGTAAAAAGTCCTCATATGGGTTCTAGCAAAAAAAGTGCCTAAGTAAAATACCCATGTACAAAAGAACAATCCAAAAAATACTTGAAATAGTGAAAAATAAACATATAAATCTCATAAAGTGGAGAAAAGAGAGAAAAATCATAGGAGAAACTCCACCCCCCCCCCCAAAAAGAGATAAAATAAGAAAAGAGAGCTATAAATTCCCCTAAAGATGATGTTGAAGTAGTTTGCACTCCAAGTACTTGCAAGTCACAAAGGAACTCAATCTACATGAGTGGTCTGAATCCACTATTCAATCACAAACACAAATTACAATGGGTTTCACCAGAATAGCTTCAATCAATAAGGATTTTAGTGGTGATAAAAGTACAAAAGAGTACTACATGTGCAAGAAATGCTCAACACTTGAGAATTAAAATGTATACCACACCCCCCATACTATTGATGGGTGGAGTGGAGGAAAAAAAGTTTGTATGTACACCTCCCCCCCCGCATAATGGATGGAGTGGATGAAAAGGGTCTGCATGAATGGTATGACTCCACTACTCAAACACTGAACAAGTTGACACTATATACACCAGAATAACTCTATGTCACACTGAGAGAGACTGTCAAACTATCGAAAAAGATAAGATGATAGTGAGATTCACCAGAATAGCTACAATTCAAGATGTGGGTGATTGTAAACTATTAAAAAATGGTGTCAAAAATATATATATAAGTTATTGAAAAAATGATGGCTCATGGTGGTAATGGAAGAGACAAGCAACTGAAAAAGTGAAAAGCTACCCAAAATAGAGCACACAAACACATGAAGGTAGATAATGTTGAATCATCAAACCACCCATGGCACTTTATAAATTAGTGCAAGTAAAATATATCTCATACACAAAAAAAACACTAGATGGAAATAAGAAAGACATTGAGCTTCACCAAAATAACTCTAACAAGGAGATTATCGACCTGTTGAATAAGCCATCAAGAATAATGAGAGGTGCTCCAAAAATAAGGGATCAAAAAAGTGTCTCCTCAAAATAAGGTAAGGTGATAAGAAAGGGGCCTTGATGGATACATGACACAAACTAAAAGTGTGTCAAAATACCAATGTGCAAACTAACATGTCATGGTCTGATGGAAGAGTGTGGCAAATGATGAAAAGAGCCATCATGTATGTAAAAAATGCACCTAAAAATGATTAGTAACCAAAAATAACATGCCAAGTATATATAAAAAGACGTTAAGCTCAGCAAAAAATGCATTAGAGATACTGTATGCACAAAGTGGAATGTAAAAATTAGTAGGGCCCATAGCACAGACAACCCCTTAGAATATGGCACTTTATAAATTTAGTGTGTTTATAATAAAAATAGTACCAATGGAATGGGAATGAAAAATAAAGCACTTTTGTAAAAAGCATCACTCAAATCTAAGTTACTAAGTAAATGTTATGGCATAATCATTTTTATATTATTAATGGCATGTTTTAATTAAATTTGCACAAAAAATTTAAATGCATGACTAGAAAAGAGATAAGATAGCCTTTCATCCACTCATTAGAACTGTCACAAAGTGTAGAATGCAATGGTTTAGATTGTGAGAGGGAATTGGCCTCCTGCCAACTTGGGCCTCACCCTTCATCTTTGACAAGCGAAAGAACAAGGTAAATTAACAAACCAATGAAATAATCTCCTTACAATATATTACTTTATAAAAAACAACCAAAAATTCCACGTGCCACAATAATCTCTACCATTAATCATAAACCCCACCTCTTACCAAATAAAAATTCTCCTTGTCCATTCACCCCCCCCCCACTTTACAAAATTTACCCCACTTTAAAAACATCTAATAAAATTAAAGTGATTAAAACATTGAGCTTAAGCAAACCGTAGTGTAGCCATGTTAAAAAATGCAATTTTCAACTTTATCCTTTCCCGTGACCATGTGAAGATGTTTTGGGATGACCACCAAAATGGTAAAAATTAACTAAAAACATGGAATGGGCCAGCAAGATACCACAGTCAATTTGTAGGTGTAGTGAGCATGGAAGGGCAGTGATGATCATAATGTGGAGAATGAAGGTGAGGAAAAACATTGAGATGGTGATTGATCCAACGTAACAGAGGTGACATGACATGGCAAGAACTTGACTATTGCATTGGTCAAACATGTGTATGCCTCTAATTAACCTAGGAAGAGGGCAAGAGATCCCCAGTGAAGACCCCATGTTAACCAACAAATATGCCTCCAATTACATCAAGGGTTTGTAGGAAACCAATGTGGCTGACCCCAAAAGGCTCAAGGTTACCGCCTGTTGTAAACATGACATGGCCTATGACATTAACAACTAGAATAGAATCTAGCATTACACTTTTGACATAAAGGTTACAAAGAAATATTTTGAGGACACATTCAATACCCCATTAAGATTTGTCTTCTAGACAACAAAGTGGTGAGTGTGATGTGTTCTTATAATAAAGTCAACAACATCCCAACTTATTCTAACAAAAATCTACTCACTAGGATTATGAGAGGATAGAGATGAAAGATTGCTTTTCCAAGTCTCCTCATCATAGATATGTTATAGACAGTGTGGCTCACCATAAAATTTGAGATCTACCGATAAGATGAGTGGTGATTTAGAAGCTTGCCATGTATTTTGAGAAAATCCATGTTTCCTTACCAGCAGACAAATGCGTTTCCTCCTCACGATGGAAAATTTTAGATTTAACTGCGATGCCACTTCTTAGCAAACCTGTAATACAAGAGAGGCCATAAAAAAATGTTTTAATGCTTTTAAAGCAAAACCAAGGTCTTTCAATAGCTTGAAATATATCTATAAATACCTCTCAACAAGATCAAATCAAATCTTGATCCAAGAAGATCATGCCCAGCACAAAACAATCCTTATACGGCCAAGATAAAGGTTTAAAAAATAAAACCCTCATATCTAAAAAAAAGTACAGTAGAGGCCATATAACAAGATCTAAAAAAATAAATAAAACCCTACAAACTCACAGTAAATAAAATTGCAATCGTACGGTCAATTATATCTTGAGCATAAAAGAGATATACGACCAAGTCTGAAAAATACAAATATAGGTTACAACATAAAATCATTAAGCAATGATTGTTGGATGGTGGTTCTACTACCATGAAAGAGTTCACAAGATCTCTCCAACACACCATCACCACAGCCATGAGTGCTTCAGCATACACACAAGGAATAAATCAACTATGAATAAAACCAATTGGTATTCAGAAAAAACATGTGAAAGTATATATAATACAATATAGAGCCTTTGCTTAGGTAGGCAATGAGAAACAATACTCAATCCTAACTAGCCAATGTGAGATAAATCCTCACACAGGATAAAACTATAAAAATGATGAAAATCCTAGCTATAACCTAGCAAGCATAAGAAATAGACTCTAACAAGAATATCTTCTTAAGTGGTTTTATGATCTTCCTCTTCAATCAGTAAAGGCTTTTAATCTTTTGGCAAATCATTTTTTCACGCACTTTTCTATCAACATTGGTAAAAATATATCATATTCTAAAATTGTAAAACTCAAACAAAGGTCTGATGAACCAATCAATGAAAATGTGCTAAGATACAATAATATGTTTACAAAAATGAAAAATCAAATGGTTGATAATGATCTCCAAGATATCTTCACTCAAATTTTATTATCTCCTCTTTAAGAGTCAATTATGTTTGATAAGTTCAAATTTTTAAATGAACTATGTCATACAGTCAAAGAGTGTGAGGTCAAGTTGGTTACTTTGAACAGTCTTAAGTATACTTCAAATGTCCCTTCTATTTCAAATTTGAAATTTAAAAGTAAACCAAACTATAAGAGAAAATAAAATGAAGCTAAGATTATAGTTAATTATATCAAACAACCAACACAAAATCTTCAATTACAAGCTTCATAAAGGAGGTAATTCTCAAGGTTGTCATCACCTCCTCATGTATTATTGTAAAATATAATTGAATGCAACCTCGTCACTCTTCCTCCACCCATGGAAGTGAACATGTCTAGACCACAATCTTAAAAAATTGATGGAAATGCATATCGTGACTACCATAGATGTATATGGCATTCTACAAAGTTATGTTTCAAGCTTAAGCACAAGATCAAGATGTTATTGATGAGAATGTCATTGACATTAACACACTAAAGATGCTATGCCAAAAATAAATTACAATGCAAAGGTCAAAATGTACAAAGATCCTTTTCCAAATCATGAATAAAATAACAAGGATAATTCTATAGTACATTATGTATATAATGCCCATATTCTTTCTTCTACATATGAGCATCCACTTGATAACATCATGGGTACAGTTATGAGTAAACAAGCATCACATCCTATGATTACATTTCATGATAGAAAAATTATTGATGATGATTTAGATAGATATGCACTCTTTATTTGAGCATATGTTGACAAGAAATCCATACATAGTGTTATGATAGGCATTGGATCAAACAAAAATGTATGCACCATAACACTCCTATATTATCTTGGTTGTATAGAGCAAGATTTACAAGATATTTCTAGAGTTTTCAAAGCATTTGATGGTCATACATAGGATACTCTTGGGCATATAGTACTAACTTTACAAGTGGGACCTCTCATAGTTCCCACTCCATCCTTAGTTCTACCAAGCATATGGTCTTTAATATGTTATTAGGATGCACTTGGATATAAAATATTAGAGTAGTACCCTCTATAGTGCATGAATGTCTCTAATATATTCATGATGATCAAGTGGTCAAAATTCTAAGAATCTAATATGAACATCTTGTAGAACCAATAATGTTTACTTCTCCTATAAAATAAATGTGTGGCACAATAATTGAGCAACATGGCAATGAAATAGTATATAGAACTATTCAAGAGCATGATTTACATATTCTAAATCACATTATAGTTTCTTTATCCATTGGTGAGCATGAGCATGTTACTGAATTAGTTTCTCCATTTGTCTATAAGCATTATACAGTTACATATGAACCTATTTAGGTAGTTTTAAAGATCATGGTACAATTTCCTAAGTAAAAATTGGCATCTAAAAATAGGTCTTTATCTTTTAAAGCATAAGATGTTATCCAAATATCTTCACCACAAAAACAAGCAGTTACATCTTCTCATATTGCACATGAGGATACATGTTCACATGGGTATATGAGCAGTCGTTCATAGGTTTATATTATAGCATATGATGCTTATTTAGATTCATAGGCATATAAATTTGGCATCTCTTATTCACAATAATTACACCTTCATAAAATGTAGTTGGTTATACATATGTGCATCCTCTTGAGGAGATCTTTGGTTGGACAAAACCTCTTAATTCCTCCTAGTCTATCAATTGTGATAAGTATCTTGATTCTTTATTTTCATACTTTCCTTTTTACATAACTTATTTGTTTTTACATCATTGTTACTTATTTTATCCCTTATTGAAGCATTTATATATCCCTTGGCTTTATTTTCATTATGGTTACTTGCCTTCTTGATTTTCAAATTGATTTAAACAATCTAAAACACATATCTTTGTGGCACTCCACTTGTTTACCATTGGATACCTACCATACTATGGATTTAATTTCACTTTCACATGAGCACATATATACTCTTCCCCATTTAGGAACATGTACATTCTTATCTAAATCATTTGTGCTACATTGTTATGACTCATTCACACATATACTGGGGGCACCTTGATTGCCTTCCTTCTTGTCACACTATGCTTTAGCACCTTGTTTAGAATTGTTTGAATCCCTCCCACTTCATCTATATTCAAATCCTTGTTTCTAAAGAACTTTTTCAAATCTTTTAAATTTCAAATATTTCAAAAATTCCAAAAACAATCAAAATCAAGACCTCTAAGTATTTTTAAATGTTGTTTACCTACTTACTTACATATGTTATTTATTATATGTTAGGTAGATAGCATATTTTAATTTTCAATACACATTACTTTTCATGATGTATTTGAGTGTGATACAAGACATACTTTCACATGATTCTTTGATGTTGGGCTTCTCTTATTACCCAATAACCTTTTTAAGCTGGGAGCATCACTTCATTCTCTATGAACACTTCAACAAGTTGTATTTATCCACAACTTTTCTACCATGTTGAGCTATATATTATACAAATGTTTGCTAACCACTCATATTATACATGTTCTACATTAATATGCTACTTTATAACACTAATATTGATACCTATAATAGATTTAGATTAGTCTCATTTGCTTTGTGCTTCATTTTTTCTTACTTTGTTACACGATAAGTTAGGGTTTTCTTGTTTATTATGTGTGTCCCTTGGTCTTATGTGTATAATATATACATGTTCTTACTTGCATGGCATCATTATTCCATTTTAGTGTGGTCCTTGGCCTTGTGTTTTTAATTGACATTCACATGTCCATTGTGTGTGGCCTTTGGGCTTTATGTGTGACATATTATGCAAATTGTGTGACATTGTATGAAATTGTTTGTTTGTTCATTACTTATTACTTTGGTGCCATGATTCATATCATGTATTAATTCTTTGAATTTTACTATTATGTCATGATAGATATCATGCACATGATGCTTATGTGTTTTAATGTTATATCTATCTAACATATGTTTCATATACAAATTCATGTTACATTCAATACTACGATGCAATTCAATTCAATTGATTTAAGTGATTTAAATGCTATTGCATGATTATATCTTTCACATGTGATTTATTTTGATATAAATTACTTTCAAGCTATGCCTCTCATATCAAAAGGGGGTAATTACAATGGGATTGTCTTCAGAAGTTAAAGTCCCCATGAGCAAATTTTAGATTTATGGCATTATACAGTTTTAGAATTACAACATGATTTTAAATTTGAATATTATGGAGTCATGTGACATACATATGCACTCACTCATTTAGTTACAAGTTATGAGTTTGAAAATAGTTACATGTTCAAGCAGCATTCAATATCAATACAATAAATTACAATATAGGGGACATGAAATTCATTCATGTTCAAGTTACTATATGAAAATTTTTAATTTCCAAAGTTTTAAAAGGTGCAAAATTTTAGATAGAATATAGTTTCTTTTACTGACATGTCATTCATATTAATGTTGCAAGTGGATCACATTAGATTCTAGTGACACTCAACATTTATGGTTATATTTTTTCTATGTAACGAGCCACATTTAGTGGTTCCACAACTTTAACTATTTTATAAAGTACTCTACATAGTCAAATGAGAGTTGGAGCATAGAATATTTCCAACTCAAGAGCTTTCAATTATTTCCAAATTGGGACTTGATCACACTCAATTCACCATAACTTTCAATATTTCTCGAAATGCCTCAACAATGGGGCAAGCATATCTTCATTTTAAAGTTATAGGGAAATTAGATTACATACCCTCTCAAGTGTATGTCTTCCTTCCTCTCTTTTTAGATTTAAAATTTAAATTTTATATTTTCAGCTTTCAAAATGAACAATAACTAATTTCAGTGGAATTATTACAAGTTTCACATTAAGAAATCTTGCATAGTCAATCTTCGCATCAAGATACAAAGTATGTATATAGACTTAGGTTCACATCTACTTTACTCTATTTATTTCAATTTTTTTGTATCACTAGAATAAAAGTGGGGGGGGGATGTATATAATCAAATTTAATTATTAAGCACTTGATAATGTTTACTATTGACATCATTATGCTACTTGGTTTATTTTCCATTTTGTTAACTTGAAATTTATATAGGAGTATTCACTATTCTAATAATTATTTTCAAATACTTAGAAGATAATTTATACATACATAATATGTTTTTAGGCACCTATCAAACCTTGTTTATAAATATTTGTCCTTCTATGATAAGACAACACTAATTAGACAATGCCACACTACAACCTTGTCCATTAGTGTGGCCTTGTCACCCATGCTCCAACAATAACTTTTTAAATTTGAGATGTTGAATTTTAACTCTCCCACACTTTTAGCAAGCTTGATTAGTATAAATATTCAAAATATTCCCTTATATAATCATATCGAGGCTTTTCAAAATATACCTAGCAATCACTTCAAAATTCTATTACACACTAAGCAAAATAGCATTATTTCTTCCAATTCTAATTCTAAAACATTCTAACAATCATAGGAATAGTCTAAATATTTTTTTATTTTAGGTTAAGGGAACTCATTGTCAATCATATAAATGAACCTATCTAGTTCCATTCATCTATAAAATTCAATATTCACACACTCACTCTAAGAAGGAGAACTAGATCGACCTGAGACCCATTTAGACTTTGTAAGCAACACTCAAATTATGCAAGGTTTTTTTAGGATGACTTGACTATTCCTCTAACCATATTCCCTTATATTAGTATTTTATATCTATTATGTTTATTATGTAGGAGTTAGGGTTTTGTGTTTTACATGTCTTTGTGTGACAAATCAGTACACACAAAAAATCAATAAACCCTCGCAAACAAAATTACAAACTTAGATCACAAAATCAATCACATGGTCAACCAAGATGCAACCATGGTCAAAAAACAAGGTCATGTGTAACCTTGTCCTAGTGTGACCTTGTCTAAACACAATTTCAAATATTGATTTCAAAGACAACACAACTTACAAGTCTTTTTAAGTGGTTTTTAGTTACTATCAGTCTACACAATCAACATAAAATTTGTTTGAGGGAGTTTTGCATATCTATTAGTTAATTTACTATTTTTATCTAATTTAAAATTCTATAAAATATGTATTTAACTTCATATCTATATGTTTATTGTATATCAATTTCAATAGTTTAGATCTATTAATTTGATTCATTTCAATTCAAAATAGACCAAACATATTTATGGAAAGCACTAAGGAGATCAAGATACTTAGATTTATTTATTAATTAATTGACTGTGACTATATTTTGACAATGGAAATAGACTGGAAGTAGCCCTATGATTCATCTAGATCTACATGTCTAATAAGTCTATGTTTATGCAATTTATGACCCTAAACTATATGCATAACTCCATAAATCAGCTTTCTCCTCCTTTAAACCCTAGTTTTGATTTTGAAAGGTGAAAACCTATAAAATGTGATGAGTGTAATTAGGTTGAGTTGACCTCAATCACCCATATTAATTATTTATTGGTGCCTACATATCCAATATTATGAAGAGGGAATTCAAGCAACACGTATTTTTTCCCCTTAATGTGAAGGTAAAATTATGCTCTTTTATTACATGAATGCATATAGAAACCTAGGTTTGATCTCAAAAATGTTGGCACTGGACTTGGCTTGGTGTGTTTTAGACTCAGATGATAACTACTCATAGTGTTTGATTTACAATTTAGGAAGATTATGGCATATTTGCTTAATGTGGAGTATTATATTTGAGAGGTACATGTGGATTCTAAATTGTGAATATGTTTGACCTTGAATTATATTTATATTAATTTAATTAGTTAATTTCTTGCACCATTAACAAGTTAGGTGAATGGATCAACCTATGGAAAAGATTTAATTTTGAAAAATAGTTGTTGTTAGGCGAAGAGTGATAATGTCAATCTTAGAACAATAGTGTCAATGTTACTATTTGATCCTTATATTTTATATGGGAGATGTAAATGATAACATGGTATTATAAAAATGTTTGGGTATGATATTTCATTGATTTATCACATATTTGAATGTTATTTTAGGTGATTAATAGTACCATAGATTGGATCATGCTCATAACTAGCATGTAGGTGTACAGGAATGGTCAGTGACAATTGTTTAGAGATGCATAATTCATGTAATATAGGTGTAGGCCAAGATTGGTATTGCCAAGTGTCAAATACCATATTTTAGTGTCTATAAAACATGCATCATAAGAAACCAAAACTAATCTTGAAGTACATGTGATTTACAATGTGCATCCTCCTCTGACTTCTTATACTTATATAGACTTGAGGAGACTCATCCTATAGATGGTCTTATTGATATACTTAAAGATACATGAGTATAAATTATGATTGGAAATCACATTTAATGACCATGAGATTATTGGTGATGATTCTAATAAATGTACTTTTGTTTACACATACTTTTATTGACTCGCATCCTTTACATTATGCTATGGTAGATAAGAGGTCAAGTGAAACCATATTCACCATGATATTACTCACTAGTATTAGATACACACACAAATATTTGATTGGTATGATTACTATAGTAAAGAGATTTTATGGAAATTAAAAAACCTTATTGGGCACATTGTGTTACCACTTATGATAGGGCTCACAACTATAACTAATTGGTTCTTAGTTTTCCCCAATACTGGTCAATTTGGCATGTTACTAGAATGTCCATGGATACATAAGATATGTGCAATCCCATCCTCAATACACCAATGCTTAAAATATATCTATAGCAACCAAGTGGTTATAATTTTGAGTATTACATATGAGTACCCAATTCAACCAAGACCTTTACTCTACCACCTCTATAAAAACCTACTGTATAACCCATATAGGTTCATCCTATGAAGGCAAATCAAAGTTAGATAATTTATCTTCCTCAAAAAAACAATTCTCTAACATTCAATACGTTGATGATCTATTTGAGTTCAAAATACATTACTTACTCCATCATGTCCTAAGATAGTTCTATAGAAAGCTTGTTACATGTTCCACATCGAACACTAGCACATTCTCCTAACATATGATGAAGTCCACATGTTACTATTTATCCCTATTTTTGATAAAATAATTATTATGTTGTAAAAAATAAGTATAAAACTTGATAGAGATCAGGATGTTAAAGATATACAGTGATTAACAATTATGATTTTGAAAATTGTTGAATATGGAAAACTACTATTTTATAAAAACACCAAGAATAAATTTACTTAACTAAATAAAAAATCTTATTAACTATTTTAGATATTTGATAGTAGAAATTAATTAAAAAAAATGTGATGTTACATACTCAAGATCAAGAAATAATCTGAAATTATTTCTCTATAGGACCATTGTAAGTGGATAGGGGCATAGGTTGTCTAAGTCCATTGACCAAAGAATTATCCTATTTGATTAAGACCAATGACTAACAAGAAAAGATAGAAAGAAGTAAAACTTTGATAGTGACAAATCAAAAGAAGAATCTTATTATATTCATGTATAGGATCATTATAGGTGGGTAGCATCACATGCCTCTCAAGTCCATTGACCATGGATTTGTTTGAGTTATTTGTGTCAAAAATCTAGTTAGTGTGCCTTTTGTGCTTATGCCTATTGAGTAGGAAAATATATTATGATTCAGATCATACTACACAAAATTGATTATTTTTATTCTTTTATCTTTGAAACCCTAAGGACACTTTGAAATCTTGAAACATGCAAAAAATAGGTGAGTGTAATGGCCTGAGTTGAGCTCAATAACACCTTTATTATCGATCGTTACCCACATATCCAATATTTTAAGGATGGAAATCAAAGCCACACAGTTCTCCCACCTAGAGTGATTGTGAAATTATGTTCATTGACTATGTGTATTTAGTTATAAATATGGCTTTGATACTTGAAAATGATAGATCTTGACTTGCTTTGAGATGATTTAGACTTAGATCATGGATTCTCTTTTTGAATAATCTTGAATTTGGGAAGAGTAGGGCATATGTGTTCAATGTGCAATAGTGTGTAATCTAGGAACCAATGTTTAATGTGCAATAATTTGTTCAATGTGCAATGTTCATGTGCAATAGTGTGATAATGAATAACCTTTGTTGTGTATTTATAAGTGATTTTTTTGATGATTTCCTTTCGTTGACCTTATGAAACATGTAGGAAGACCCAAAATATTTATTCAAAATTTGAAAACTAGTTGTTTATTTGGTAAGGGACACATCTACTCTAGGGTAAAATATCTTGGTAGGGGTCCTATCCACCTAGCACAAACTTGTCTTAGAAGATTGAGGACAAATGTCCTTAACTGTAGACAATTTGATGAGAGTGGGAAGTAGTTTGAACATTTTATTACATAAATTTTGTATAGTAAGGATGGAAAACAATGGGTTCATATAGATAAATGACTAAGTGGAATGAAAAATAATAGTCATGTATTTGGGTGCAAGTCATGTGGTTTAAGATGTGTTAATAATTAGCATTGTCAAGTATTTGTGACTAGATTTATGTGCCTACATTCCCCCCCCCCCATTCTACTAGTGAAATTGATAGAGTAAAGGATAAATAGTTAAACTTGAGTGTATATAACACACTTATATTTGAAAGGATACTCCAATTATACAAGGCACTCAAATTTAAAAAACCCCGCAACAACACATGAAGCATTCATTTATCCATTTTTAAAATTTAAAAAAGCTAAATTTTTGAAATTTAAAAATTTAAGAGAGATCAAGGAAGGAGTAAACCTATATAGATAGGAAACCAAATTTACCTGTGACCTATGATTAATTATAGATAATTATTCCTCCTTGTTGATGGACTTGGAAAATTTGAAATAATGACGAATTGAGAGTGTTCAAGTCCTAATTTTGGATAACTAATCAATCCCTTGAGTTAGAAAGATGCATGTTCCAACTCTCATGAATGAGTAATTGTACCTAATGTACTAATCTAAAAAATATGGAACCATGATGGGTTCATTAGAAGTGATGCCAAGGTATATACTTGATCAAGAATTAGATTGGGTTTCTGAAGACTTAGAGAAGTGTTAGCTATATTTCAACACCCATCAAAATTATTGATGGTGTGGCATTTGGGGAAATAACAACCAGGTGTATTCATTCATATGATCTCTTTTCAAATTAAAGTTAGTAAATTTTCAAAAATCAAAACACATATCATGAGTATTTGACTACCTATATAATTTGACATTTGTTGCAAGTACATCAACTATATAGTGTGGATGGGACTCAACTATGTGTGCATAAAAATCTTCATCACTTTCATGACATTTGTTTCAAATTATTTACATTTATAATTTTATGCATGCATTTATTTCACTTATATACCCATGTTAAATTTGGGGCATTATGTAAACACCTAAATTTGACACAAAACCCTTATTCTAAGTGTTTTATACCCAATTTAACTTATTTGGAAAATTTTATATATTTAGACTATTTTAAGACTAATTTTGCCCCACAATAAATATATAATTGATCTATCAATCCTAAAATAACATTAACAATTATCAAAAAAATATTCGTTAATGGATCGAGACTATTTCTCATATATTACCCAGCCCTACCTTGAAAATAGAGCTAGACTTATCCCCTAGACAAACTTGTACAATGTACAGGTCTATCTAAGATAAACCCATACACTTACAGATTTGTCCCTTTTTATTTTTTGGGTCCATCAGCCCATTACTATGATTCATATACCTTTACTATTTATTTATACATTACAATAGTTGACAAAAAATGCATAAGTTATCTTAGGTCAACCTATATATGTAGGGTCTTTCTAAGCCAATTCATAATTTATGCATATATGGATACATAGAGGAATACTTCAAGAGAATTCTATCAAATTTAAAGCACATATAAAAGCATCAATCAATTCAAGTATGAAATAAAATATCACACTTATCACATTTTCATCCTGTCTTGGTCTTTGTACATTACCATCATGCCAAAAGAGGGTATTATGTTGCATGTAATCTCATCAACACTTCTAGGGAAGAGGAGGTTCATGAGACTCGAATGTAGATCACCTATAACAAAAGATGGAACCACATAATGGGTTCATTATAAGTAATGTCAAGGTCACTAGACTTAAATGTACATTACATATATTGATTAATCATATTGTTGCAAACAAATCTAGGTTCTATTTTCATAATTAAAAGAGAATAAAAAGTATTCTTACCCCGATCATGACTACACTACCCATAGATTTAATATAAAATAACAACCATTTGCCTTTGAAACTGTAACTTTGAAATTTGAAAATGTGCATGAACAAGCATCATACCTTTCAAACTTTGAAAAATGTGCACAAACAAGTATCATGGCCCCTAAATTTGTACTAAATAATATAGAATGCTATGTCTCTATATGCTCAATTGTAAGTATATATAATTTTGCATATGCCCATGCATATGCATTCAAGTATGATTTTTTTACTTTTATTCTTTAAAAAGTGAGTACATATGCATGTTATATGCCCCTATAATATCTATTATTGTGTAATAATATGTCATGTGTTTGATTTTTTACTTCTTTTGAGTTTTTGAAAACCTATACTATGTTATAGAATCTAATTTTTGAATTACTTTGAATATTTTTAATTTTAAGTCTTTGAAACAATTCATTTTTTAAACCTATACTTTGTCCCAAATCTAAGTTTTGCTGATTCATGGAGGCTTTGATCTCTAATATAAACCCAATATGATGCCCCATTTTTGAGATGAAGGATGTAGTTTTCAAGTCACTCGTCTCAAAATAAGAGTTAATTATATCATGTGATAAAGTGTTTCACCAAAAAATAAGAAATAGGAGATGCTAAATCCTTTGATAAAATGAAATGAGCTAAATCAAGATGTAAAATATAAGCATAAATTAAGAAATCATTGATTTGTAACTTACTCTATTTGGAAATATGCTAAAAATGGAAAATTCATGGAAATATGTAACTTAGTTGGACTTGGATATGCAGGATCGAGAAAATAATTGTTAGCTAACTATGAGACTGCTTTAGGTCACTGTCAATCAAGAACAATGTTTTGCCTCTTTTTGGTATAATGCCACACTAATAAAACATGGGTTGATTTCATTGGTGTCTTTATGGTGTGTAAGCATCTAATAGGGAATTTCCATCTATGACTGATATGACAGGATTTCTTGTACGTATGTGTCATGTTTGGTTGTACGAGAGATCTCGATCTATTATGAAAGTCACTATGTCCTTTCTTCTTTGTCGAAAACCTAGCTTAATGATGTAAGAAGGTCAATACAATCACAAGATAAAAAAGGATCAATGGTTGAAGTTGTGTTAGACATCAATAACCCCTATGTTGAATGCTACCTAAATACTAATACTCTGAAGAGGGATCAAACTCCATGTAGTTCTCCCATGATATAGTGGTGTGTGTGAAATCTAAGTATAATTTTATATGTTGGTGAAATATTAGTGTAATTATGTGCTTTGAAAATTAATTGTGACCTTGGAATGGTATACAGACTTATCTTTAGGCTACCAAGGATGTGTGTACTCAGAAATAGGATAATTAGGTGTTTTTATCTCAATGTACAGTTTGATAGTCTTGTGTTTTTCAATCATATGAGCCTCTAGTGAACAAATGGTTATAAAATGTGGTTTCATAATAATCTCTTTATAATTATTTCATATGGGGATTGTTAAACATGTGGGATGACCTATTATAGGAATTTAAATTTGAATAACTAGTCTTTATTTGGCAGAAGCACAAAACCAATTGATTTAGACACTATCGATGAGCAGTATTGTCTTGAAAGGGTGGCCTTGTCTAAGGAGCAAAGACAGATAAGTTGGAAGTTTGTAATAATCTAGGGATGAACTTATGTTATTTTTATGGAAGAATATGAACATTTTGAAATTAATAATTACTTTGAAAGTATGAGTCATCTCCATAGAAGTGAAGGAATGACAGTCAAGGGCCATGGGATTAAGCATGAGTTAGGTGTTCACAAGGTATGATCAAAACAATATTATACATTGATTATTTTTATTCTATTAATGTATCAAAGTGAAAGTAATAGATTAAAAGGAAAAAAATGCATACTTGAACTTACGTATGAATAACAACCTTGAATATAGACCTTACATTGAACTATGTTTCATACAAAACATGCAATGAAACATATGTCAATTGATAATTACTTAAGATGAAAATTTCAAATCAAAGACAAGAAACAAAGGAACAAATACACCTAATTGAGACATGAATCATTATGTTTTCTGATGTAAAATTGGTGATTATAGAGGGCAGGACCCTTAGAGATTTCATTTTTGTTGAAGCACTTAGATTGGACTATGCATGCCCTAATCCTCATGCATAAGAGAGTGTGCTTAAAAAACTCAAGTTGGCCTTGAATTCATAATTAAAACACTCAATGTATTATATCAAATGTCATGATTCCTATAGGAATCATGATATAACATTATGGTGCAAGATCGATGCACAAAGGTAAATTAATCACTATAGGTGGAATAAGTTTCATTTCCAGTGCAAAACTAGTGCAAAAGTAGAATGATTTTAGTCAGGTGTATACAACATAGAGATGACATGTGTTATCATTCCTTTTATGGAAACTAGTGTAAAATTGAGCATAGAGGTGACCATGTGCCATGCACATGCCCCCAATCTGGTATCTGAGCATATTGAATCTAAAAACTAAGTAATAGCAAGTAAATTTTATGAGCAAACCCATGTAATCATATTGGAACACATGTTGCACATGATGCCCATAATTTGGAACAGTATTGTGTATTTTTATACAAACTATGTTTAGGTACTTGTTAAAAATTGTTCTATGTACTTAACCTAATTTCGAGACTTCTAGAAATCATTGTTTCTATGTTATAAGAAGAAAGTGTTGCATTTGGACTATCCTACCCTATGTTTTTGTCTAAATAGAGCATTGTTGTCTAAAAATTCTTTATAGATAAAATATGAGTATGGATCATGATCAACTATGTAAAATCTATTGTTTTTTTACTATGTAGTATATTATCACAGCTTAGTCTCTAAGAGACAAGTTATTGTGTATGCCCCCTCTTTTGAGGTGAGTTGTGAAGCCTACACAATAACTTAACTCAAAAGAAAAAGTTATGCGAGATATGTTATAAAAATATGTAAATATAAGTAATAATGATAACATTGAAGAGCATGACATGATCGTATATAAATTGATCAAAATAGTGATGTAAGATACATGTGGAAATGAGCATAAATAGTGACATTATCATGATAGATGTTAGCAATTAGGCACATAGATAAGTGATCATATATTGAAGATAACTAAAACTAATTAGATCAAATCAGAGAGCTAGATACATGATATCCATCATGGCATCAGTAAATTAGGGGATGCATGATATCCATCATGACATAGAAAATTGATTAAACTGAGCAAACAAGTGTCATGGCCATGATGCACACATACAAAGAGTACACACAAAGCACATAAAAAACACAAGAAAGCCAAGGGAACACATATAAAATACATGTTAAAATGTCACTCACATGTGTATAAATAATCATGAAGGCTTAGAGCCACACACAAGGATGTGTTCAAATGTTTTAATGCCAGAGCAAAGAATACACGTAAAACATGAAGCAAATAAGCAAAACATGATAAACATGCATGAATAGATGAAGTTAATTGACATAGGCAATTTATAACATTAGTATATTTAGGAAATCTAGTATCCAATAAGATAATAATGTAAGTATGAGTGAGCCAATATTGATATATCTTGTGCAATGTATTAAACTAAAGTATGAGCAAAAGGGGTAGTCAAAGAAGGAACAAAACTATGTAGAAAGATGCCCCCAATGAACTTGTTGAGATAAAATCAAGCTATAGAAGGCTTGTGTCTAGTTAGAATATAAAAAATCATATCATGTGTTCATTAGGACAAGTCCACTATAATAAGACAAGAGTGCAGTGTGTAACTATATGGAATAGAGTGGTTTTGTCTATGTAAAAATTATGGGTTTGAGACAATGTCACCACCTGCAACTGCATTTGTAAATGACAACGTGTGTGATTTAAAACATACTCATATACACTTATGAAACATATATGATATAAAATTAGATAGAAATAAGTATTGAATAAATTTAAGTACAAGTAGCTGATGTAAATAAACTAAACATATCATGCATAGGTATTGATTTTTATAATTTTTTAAAATATTTTTCTTTTTTTTTTCTATTTTTGAATATATGGTTGAAACATAAAAGCTATGTAAAATGAAATATACTATTATAATCTAGTGATCTCATCAATGGGATACCTCACTATAGGCCATGTATCATCATAATCATTAAAATATGCTGCATTATAATCATTATCCTTGTCATAATCACCTGCTTGATCTTAAAATTGTTGCATGCCAATCGCGTGTTATTTTTTATCTAGATATGTAAAACCAACTACCCCATGTTATGATATTAGCTTTTCTAATTTATCTTATGAAATATGTATTATATCATTTGATTTTATTGTTGTTCCATTACTTGTATCTATTGTTATACTTACTAAAGATATGTTTTCTTTTTGTTACTCTTGCTCTAAAGAAGTTCAATCTTTTGAAATGAAAATGACCTTGCCTTCATGATGAAATGAAATGCAACCTTTATTTTTATTAATCATTGCTCCTATTGATTTTAACTATGATCTCAATACAAATAACAAAAACTTCTAATAATTTTGAAAATATAGTCATTGTAGATCAATTATGAGCCAAACAAGGAAAGATATGCCACAAGCCTAGGAAAGGAAAACCATAATAGAAAAATGAGGGTGAAACCATAGGAAAAAGAATAAAAATTCTAATTTTTACAAAAATATAAGGGGAAATCAGAGATAAAATTCCAAGATCTAAAAATGAAGGTTTGAACCCTATAGGAACCTAGGGTTTTGGCAATGCTTAAAAAATAAACAGGTTCACCAATATATTTCATCAAAAAATGGGAAATAAGAGATGTTGAATCCTAATTAGATAAAATAAACTGAGCTAAGTCAGGGTGTAAAATGTAATCATAAATTAAACATTCACTTATTTGTAACTTACTATATTTAGAAATATGTTAAAAATAAAAAATGCATGGAAATAAGTAACTTAGTTGGACTAAGATATGTAGAACTGAAAAAATGATTATTGGCTAACTATGAGTTACTTCAAGTTACTATGAATCAAGAACAATACTTCACCTCTTTCTAAGATAAAGTTGTATTAATTAGACATGAGTGGCCTACATTGGTGTCTATAGGTTACACTAACATTCGATAGGGTTTTGCCCTGTGTGACTAATATGGAAAGTTTACATGCACCCATGTGTCATGTTTGACTATGTGAGAGATCTCGATCTATTATAGATGCCATTATGTACCTTCTTATTCATCAAAATTCTGGATCAATGACAATAGGATGAATACAATCATAGGATAAAAAGAGGTTAGTAGTTGAAGTTGTGCTAGATTTCAACACCCCCTATGTTGAGCATGTTGGGTGAATATTTTGTCACCAGCTAACTAACAAAAATATAGGTGTTTCAACCACAGCATAAGGAGATTTAATCAACCAAAGGTGCAATTTTACCACATCAAAATGGGATAAATCTCTCCTCTCATCAAGGGGAGGTTCCTTATATGGTAGGGGAGGTTCCCTGCTAACTATAGGATATATGTATGAGGGTGTGTGTGTGTGGGTGTGTGTGTGTGTGTGTGTGTGTGTGTGTGTGTGTGTGTGTGCACGTGTGTGTGCTGAAAATACACTCAGGAGTAGGATAACACCATCCATCTCTCTTTTGTTAGAGATGATGTTCACATATCAAAGAAGAAATCCTGGGTGATTGTTGAAGGTACTTCTCTTCTTTTAGAAGTAATATTCAGTCAACAGCCAGATTCCTTCCTCATAGTAATGGTAACCACGAGAAACCCATGAAAGCACAAAGTCTTTCGTTACTTCCCTCACTGAAACAGGGCATAATAACACATCAGAATGAAGTGTAGCACAAAGTCTCCACCTCAACTGCCAAAGAGTAAAAGATTACGAAGAATAATGGGGGCACAAAGTCTTCCCAAGATCATTTACATAGAAATAGAAAAAAAATAGACTAAAAATAATTGCGGTAGCACAAAGTCTCCCCCAATCAGCTTCAAGACATCTTCCAGATTACTTTTACTAGTTCTACTTATTTAATTAAATGGACAAGATGGTATTCAGGAAATAGACATAAGAACAATCTCGTAAACAACACAAGCTATCTTAACACAAAGTCTGAAAGGCCACTTGCTTTCTTATTCAAATAACAAAATATGATTAATAATCTGAGCTCAAAGTCTTAGTAATGCCTTTCAATTTGGGTAGAGTTTTGTTTCTATATCAGAGAGATCTCTCTTCTACAAAATGAGAGATTACAATATATAGCACTTCAAGGACTTGGGCGCTTTCTTTCATAAATGGCGCATGCTGCATTCAATGCTTTGAATGCATTTGAAATTCTGTGAAGGGGCCATGCTGGAACAGGGTATCGGCCTTAACTTTGGCATGTTAATTCTTTTCAAATGTCTTCTCCAAAGTATGGGCCACTTAGTCCTCTTCTTGATATTTACACAGCTATCCACTTCACCTTTACTCGATCAAGAAAAATAGGCCACGCCTTTGAGTGCTTGCGCTCTCTGATGTCCACTTGGTGGACTGTTCTACCTACTGAAATAACTCATACATAGACATTTTTGATCTTTCTACATCGTTCCCTCTTTTTTTATTGTATTTTGTCTCTTCCTTGTGATCTGAGCTCTCGGGCTATCTTCTCACTTCCTGCTGGGTCTTTCAACTCCTTCTTCAGCTAGTCACTTAGTTTGTTCTCAGGTTTGTGCCATATTTGAAAATAAATGGATATTTTATTACTTCTAAATTTGACATCTGTCGAGACATCACTGGTCTCTTGGTCGCTTAAACTACTTTGAACCTTGAACCTTTGAACCTTTGGAGTGCATCAGTTCAATGGTTTAACAGTTTTGGTAGTTCAATCGGCTTATCAGTTCAATTAGCTCTTTGGTTCAATCTTTGTGAAGGGCCACGTTCGCTTTCTTTTCCTCTTCAGTTGAATCATCTCTTTGAACTTGTTTCTAGAATTTTCCATTTCCTTCCTTCACTCGAAGTTTCCTTTTAAACTTTAAACTTCTTTGAACCTTTGAACTTTGAACCATTTTGGTTTAAAGTTTAATGGTTCATTCTCTTTCTTTGTATCCTTTGAAGCTTCAAACTTTCTAGATCCTTTTCTTTTTTGTTGAACTCGTTGAACCCTTGAACTTTGAACCTTTGGAAGTTCAAGGTTCAATGGTTCATTGGTTCAATCTTAACTCTCTGAATCCTTTTATCTTCTAAGTCCATCAAACTTATTGAACTTGATGAACCTTTGAACTCTTTTTGGTTCAAGTTTCAATGGATCAACAGTTCAATTTTCACTTTTAGAAGCCTTCTTTTCTTTAAGTCCACTGAATTCGTTGAACCTTGAAGCAGTTGAACTTCCTTGAATTCTTTGAAGTGCTCAACTCTTTAAGTCCACCGATGTCATTAAACCTTTGAACTCGTTGAACCTTTGAACCTTTCGAAGGCGGGGTTTAATGGTTCATTGATTCAATGATTCATTTCATTTGTTTGAAGCCCACTGATAAGTCTTTTGATTGAAATACGGTGTTGAACCAGCCTTGAAATTGTCTAAGTGTTTAGAACTTGTTCCTTTGTAAGAGCCCACCTGTTGAAGTTTGTAACCCATTGAACCTAAGAGTTCATTAGCTGAAAATGCTTGAATAATTAAAGAACTTGGCTACTCAGAACATTTTATTTTTTTTGGAAAAGGGAAGAGATCATTTTGGCCTATAGGACCAAAATGGTTGATATGTTGTCCCCAAAAACAAGTAACAGATTTTGGGAACAACAACTGGCTCTAGTTGGAGAACTTCCATCGATTGCAAAAATAATTGAAGGGAGTAGAAACCAGACTCTCTAGTGCCTTCATGTATGCCATTGGGCTACAGAGTCATGCCACCCAAAAAGAAAGGTGCCAAAAAATGAAAATGAACAACGCAAAATAAAACTCAAGACTATACAAAAATTATACATATATACAACTGGACTTATCTGATATTTCAAGAATTGAAGTGCTTCAAATGCTGCCCACTGTGAGGTAGTGAAATGGGCGTGCCATCTTGATACTTTAACAGGAAACTATTTTCACCATTGAGCTGATGAATAGAAAATGGGCCTCTCCATAAGAAATAAAACTTCCCATGCATTCCCTTTGGTTCTCTCCTATTTTCTCATAATAGAACTTGATCTCCAATTTCAAAATCATGGGTTTTTTCTTTCTAGTCAAATAGCTTCTTCACCAGACTTTGATGTGCAGCAATTCGATCTACCATCATAGTTCACTGCTCATCAAGTTTAGTCAGGCACATGATCCTCTTGTCAATGGCATTTTCAAACTTTGAATCTTCTACTGTCTTTGCCAACTTTAATGCTAATAATTCTAGGGTGATTGGTATCTCTGCATTGAGACCATACAAAAGTTGGAAAGGTGACATACCTATTGCTCTCTTGGGCATAATTTTGTCTACCCATAAAGTGTCAAACAATGCTTTATGCCAGGTTCTTTGATTGTCATCTACAAGCTTCCTGATAATGGTCACCAGGTTCTTGTTGCTCGATTCTGATTGACCATTTCCTTGCAAAAAATAGTCAGAAGAGTGGGAGAGGGTAATCCCATAATAAAAACAAAATTGGGTAATCTCATGAGAAGAAAAATAGACTGCATTGTCTATTATAATCTTAGTTGGAACCCCAAACCTAGAAATAATATTTTCCTTGAGGAAATTACATACTACTTCTGAAGTAACATGCTTGACTGGAATGGCTTCCACCCACTTGGTGAAGTAGTTTGTGGCTGTGAGGACATAATCATGTCTAGCACTCAAGGACAGATTTACAGCACCAATAAAATCAATTCCCTATTGCTGAAATGGCTCTTCTATTACTACTAGCTTGAGAGGTAATGTAGCTAATTTGGGTCTTCTAATGAATTGTTGACAAAGTTCATATCCACGTACCCATTTGTATGCATCTTGAAATAGAGTAAGCCAATAGTACCTAGCTCGTAGAATCTTATGGGCAATCATAAGCATAAAAAAATGTCCTTCACAGGCTAGATTGTGGAAGGACTCCAAAAGTTTTTTATGTTGCTCTTTATCCACGCAGCAAAGGAACACCCCATCAAGGTTCCTCTTATATAGACCATTGTCCCACAGGACAAAGTTGGCAGCTTTCGACTTAACAGTCCTCTTTTTTTTATGAGACAGGTGATCAGGACACTCACCATAGGTAAGGAAATGAGCAATATTGGAATACCACTCATTCATAGTGGTGATAAAGAGAACTATTGGCATTTCTTTGACTTCTATTTCTCCATGCCCTATTTCTTCTGGTATGTTATCAGCAATTAATTAGCAAAGGCCTCTTTCCTGCACCAGCTTCATTGGTTTGATAACTAGATCAAACTCTTAGATTTTAGCAATCTAATTGCCTCTTTTTGTTCTAAACTCTTACTGAGTTAATATGGACTTGACTGTTGTATCAGGAACTAGGGCAATAATATGTGAGTTTAGGATGTAAAAATGAAAGTGCTTTACCGCCTTTAACACTGCATAAGTATGCTTCTCCATGCTTGAGTACTTCATCTCATGAGCTTTGAGAGGATAGCTCATGAAGGATATGGGAGATTCCACACTTTCTTTGTTCTACTAAACTAGAATTGCTAAAAGTGTGTGTTTGACAGCATAACTATACATTATGAAGCCTTTAGTGTAATCTGGACAAACCAAAATTGGGGTATGGGCGATAGATGTCTTGAAATGTTGATTTGTCTTCTTCAGTCTAGCTAAAAGTGGCCTTTCCCTTCATCATATCCACAATGTGGTGAGTCTTCTCTACAAACTCAGGGATGAACCTTCATAGAAAATTAACCTTTCTGAAGAAAGAGTGAACTACAGTCTTATTAGTGGGTAGAGTAAGCTCTTGGATGGATTTGACTCTTTCTGAGTCAATCTTTATGCCTTCTTGAGATACAGTGTGACTGAGAAGTTTCCCTTTTGTAACCCCAAAAACTAACTTCCTGGGATTTATAGAAATGCCATTCTAGTGACATCATTTCAGCACTTGTTATAGATGATGCACATGATCAGGACGATGCTTAGGAAAGACAGTCAAGTCATCAAGGTATACCATAATGAATTTACCCATTTCATCTATGAAAGTAAGGTCTATTGCTCTCTGGAAGGTGGTGCCAAAATTTATTAAGCCAAAAGGCATTCTTCGATATGCAAAGGTGCCTCAAAGTGTAATGAAGGCAGTCTTCTGATGGTTTGCTTTACTGACTTCTACTTGATTGTACCTTGAAAAATTGTCTAACATTGATAACATCTCTGAACCAATCACTGTCTGAAAGACTTGATCCATGATGGGCAGAGGGTAGTTATTCTTTAGAGAGGATTGATTTAGGTTTCTAAAATCCACGCAGAGGCAAATTTTGCTATTCTTTTTCCTCATAGGGACTATGTTATCAATCCATGTGGAATGATGGATTGGAAAAATTATCTTAGCTTTTAACATTTTATGAATCTCAAATAGAATAGTACCTGATATCTTGGGGTTGTACTGCCTGGATTTTTACTTCTGAGGTAATGAATCACTTTTGAGAGGAATTTTATAATGAATTTCTTTAGGCCTAAGTGACTTTAGATCATCATAGGAGTACACCAAAACATCTATGTAATGGTGAAGTAGAGCAGTAAATTTGAGCTTCTCTTCGGGAGTGCAACACTTCTCAATATTCACCATCTTGGAATTTTTCTTAGTACTCAAATTTATTTGATCAAACTCCTGGGAGGAGCTTGAATCTTTTTTTTGTTGCTTGATGAACCTAACGTGCTTATCAAATAGTTTCTCAAGGAAAACCAATCCTTTGGGAATTTTATTCCCTTTTAGCTGTAAGAATTTTTCACCTGTGTTTGAGCTTGTTTCATGAGCTGATTCCCGTGGTAGAGGCTCACTGCCTTCGAAATGAAGCTATTCAAAGCTATTTTTTTGTTTTAAAAAGGTAATGATTTGGTTGTCGCTATTAAAAAATTGTCAATGATTGGCATTATCAGGCACACTTGGTCAAAAGACTAGTTTGATAGTGTACCTATCTCCTTTAAAATCTAGGTGAGGAACCATGAGGGTCATAGAAATAGCCAATGCATCAACTCGATCATTGAATTCTTTGGGTATTGTAGAGATATTGAAAGTATCAAAGCTTTCAATTTGATTCCAATCCAAATTGTGATAATGGTGTAATCTCTCATTTTTAGTTTGATACAGGTTCCTCACTTGAAAAACTACCAATTCAACATTTTTTTTGGCATGGAGTTTAACACCTCTGTCATGAGCAGCCTTTAAGCTGAGCAGTAGCAATTCATATTCAACAATGGTGTTGGTGTTGCTAAACTACAACTTATATGAATAAGAAAAAATATCTTCTTGAAGAGATATCAACACAATCTCGGATCTTGAGCTGGTAGAAGAACATCTGCCATCAAATTCCAGAATCCATATGTCATCAGAATCTGATCTCTTTTCAGATTTTACTTCATTTGGAATGGGAGATCCTTTCTCATCTAAACTATGCTCTATTAATTCTTCTATTATTTTATTTGAATCGATTGTTAGACTGTCACATTCAAAAAAATTGTCATATGACACATGAACCTCCTCTGTGGATAGGAAGTAATTACCCATTCCTAAAGACTCAAATAGAATTTAAGCTTCAGGGGCTGATATTTGGGTGACAATATACTTCGACTCATTCGTAGAGAGTATCCTCTACATGACACCTTTGATAGGGATCCTCGCCTCAGATAGGTCCATGCTCAACTCACCACCAACATCTTTGTAGAAATTTCAACTAAGAAGGATGTTGTATGAGGTTGGGACGTTGGCCACCAGAACTGACAATTTGATTCTCTTATTGGGAATGTTGTAAATACAAATTGGGCATCTTTGATTTGTCTTAAAAGTGGCACTTATTTATTTTTCATGGAGAAACATCTCCCAAAGGTCTTGGTTAGTGTGAAACCAAGAGAATCTACCACCTTGGCAGGCATGACATTGTTTGAAGCTCTAGAATCAATGATGCAGTTGCTCAGCTTATGACCATTTATCAATAGGAAAACATAGAAAGGCTCTTTTTTTCTAGGGGCAACAGGAGGAGTAATCACAAGGTTATTCTGGGTGGATGTGTTCTTAGGGGGACCGAGAGTTACCTTCAAAAAAATTTGTCCTACAGGGATGGTTTTACTCTTCACACATTCAAACAACATATCCAACTACTCAGGGTTAGATTACAAGAATTCAAACTCAGTCATTTAAATTTTGGTCTTCTTAACATGGTTGACTATGTCAAATGACTAGAAAGGACCAATGATAGAGGAAGGAAGTTTATCCTTCTAAGTTTTTGGGGGTGTAGGACTAATCTGTGAATTTGAAGTAGAAGATGAAGGGATACTTGGAGTACTTACTTTTTTACTGCTCACCAAGTCCTTTGATTGAAAAGGCAGAGAAGTCCCTCATTTAGTAATTGAGATTACTAGTTGAGATCCTTCCCCTATTTTTTTTTATCAGCTTGTTGAGCGGATTGGTTTTGTGACCTGGTAAACACTGCGTATGATCCATCAAATGTTTCACCTTTGCTTTTGGGTTCATCCTGGTAATTTAAAAAACTAATGTTGGAGTCACCATCTGATTCTTCTTGGTCTTTTGCAAAGAGATCAACTTCATTTTCTTGGTTCAACTCAGGTTGAAAAGAGAAATCAAATTCTATTTCAAGGTATCCAACTACTGAGTTGGCTGGTGTTGCTTCAATGGCAAGTTTTCCTTGAGGGGGAGGAAGATGATTTGGCTGCCCTTGATTCTTAGTAGCATTGCCTTGCTATGACTGATTGGGAAAAGTCCTCCTTAGTATATCTCGATACGAAGGAGGAGCAGACATCCCTTACACCATTTGCTTTCTGAGAGCTAGCAACTCATTTTCCAGCTTCTACATCATAGGATCAGTGGTACCTATAGAAGAAAACTCAGAAGATGAAGAAGGTTTACTTTTGTTAGGATCTCTTCTTATCTTCCTTGATCTTTAACCTTAGTGTCCAAATCCTGAGCTACAGCAAGGCCTATGTGGCCAACCTGTCTCAACAAGAAACTTACTTTTGAAAGCTAAGAATTGATGAAGAAACATATGAGATTCTCAGCTGTTGGCTGAGCAATTTTAGGAATCCTATTCCTCAACTTATCGAACTTGGCTATGAAGTCTCTCATAGGTTCATGAGGCTCCTTCTTCATTTGTGTGAGCTGGGCCAGCAAGGCATGCACATCTTTTGTAGGTTTAAACCTTGCTTCGAACTTGGCTTTAAGGGTGTTCTAGTCAGTCATTGTTTGTGCTTGCAGATGATAGAACCAGTCTACAGTAGTGCCTTGTAATGTTTCTACAAATAGTGTGACTACTACGTCCTCATACTCTACACCTATTATGCCACAAGCTATGCTAAAGGCTACAATATTTTCATCAAGATGAACTCTTCTATCACCAAAGAACTTGGGGAAATTATTCTTGGAACTATGAGGTAGTTCATGTAGAGGTGGAGTTAGATTGAGTGGACCAAAAGAGTTACCCTAGGGGCCTTGAGCCACCATTATGTGACTATTGAAGGGAGGAATAACAAATGTCTGAGAGGTATGTATTGACAAAGCTCTGCTAACAGCAAAAATAGATGCTTTGCCTGGTAATAGAGCCCTGAATTTTGTAAGAAGAAAACTCCTAGTTTGTTGAAGGCGAGATGGTGAAGGAAATAGATCAATATTACTTTGTTGTACCAACTCAAAAACAAGGTCAGCAATACCTTTAGCTCTCTAGCTTCATGTATACCATGGATCTTCTAGAGTAATGAATAGAAACGATTAAGTCTATGATGATAATAGAAATGGAAATGGATAAGGCACAGAAAATGCTTCAATTTAAAGCTTGAGGCTTCAAACTGCATAGAACTTTTCCAGCGGAGTCACCAAAAACTATTACACGAAGCTGGGAGGAAAATTAAAATGGAAAAGAACTCAAACTGCTCGTTCTTCCTCAATGGAGTCACCAAAAACTATTGCGCAAATCTAGGAGGAAAATTAAAATGGAAAAGAACTCGAACTACTCATTCTTCCCCAGCGGAGTTGCCAAACATTATTGGGTGAATATTTTGTCACATGCTAACTGATGGCAAAATAGGTGTTTCAACTACAGCATAAGGAGATTTAATCAGCCAAAGGTGTAGGTTTACCACATCAAAATGGGATAAATCTCTCCTCTCATCAAGGGGAGGTTCCTTATACGGCAGGGGAGGTTCCTTGCTAACTATAGAATATATATATGCTAAAAATACACTCAGGATAGGATAACACCATCCATCTCTCTTTTTTTAGAGATGATGTTCACAGATCAAAGGATAAATCATGGGTGATTGCTGAAAGTACTTCTCTTCTTTCAGAAGTAATATTCAGTCAACAGCTAGATTCCTTCCTGGTAGTAATGGTAACCATGAGAAACTCACAAAAGCATAAAGTTTTTTGTCATTTTCCTCACTAAAATAGGGCATAGTAACATAGTAGAATAAAGTGTATCACAAAGTCTCCACCTCAACTTCTAAAGAGTAAAATATTATGAAGAATAATGGGGGCACAAAGTCTTCCCAAGATTCTTTACACAAAAATAAAAAACAAACAGATTAAAGACAATTGTGGCAGCATAAAGTCTCCCCCAGTCGGCTTCAGGACATCTTCCAGATTACTTCCACTAGTTCTACTTATTTAATTAAATAGACAAGATGGTATTTAAGAAATAGACATAAGAACAATCTCCTAAACAATATAAACTATCTCAGCACAAAGTCTGAAAGGTCACTCGCTTTCTCATTCAAATAACAAAATATGATTAACAATCTGAGCTCAAATTCTCAGTAATGCCTTTCAATTTGGGCAGAGTTTCTTTTCTATATCAAATAGATCTCTCTTCTAAAAAATGAGAGATTATAATATATAGCACTTCAAGAAGGACTTGGGCACTTTGTTTCATAAATGGCCCATGTTGCATTCAATGCTTTGAATGCATTTGAAATTTTGTGAAGGGGCCATGCTGGAATAGGGTATTAGCCTTAACTTTGGTGTGTTAATTATTTTCAAATGTCTTCTCCAAAGTATGGGCCACCTGGTCCTCTTCTTGATATTTTCACAGCTGTCGACTTTGCCTTTACTCGATCAATAAAAAAAGGCCGTGACTTTGAGTGCTTGGGCTCTCTGATGTCTATTTAGTGGAGTGTTCTACTTACTAGAATAACTCTTGCATAGATATTTTTAGTCTTTCTACATCATTTCCTCTTTTCTTGTTGTCTTTTGTCTCTTCCTCCTGATTTGAGCTCTTAGGCTATCTTCTCGCTTCCTACTAGCTCTTTCGGCTCCTTCTTCAACTGGTCACTTAGTTTGTTCTCAAGTTTGCGCCATATTTGAAAATAAATAGATATTTCATTACTTATAAATTTGATGTCCATAGAGACATCACTGGTCTCTTGGTCACTTGAACTACTTTGAACTTTGAACCTTTGAACTTTTGGAGTGCATTAGTTCAATGGTTCAACAGTTCAGGTAGTTTAATCAGCTTGTCGGTTCAATCAGCTCTTTGGTTCAATCTTTGTGACGGGCCGTGTTCACTTTCTTTTCCTCTTCGGTTGAACCATCTCTTCGAACTTATTTCTAGAATCTTCTACTTCCTTACTTCACTCGAAGCTTCCTTTTGAACTTTGAACTTCTTTGAACCTTTGATCTTTGAACCTTTTTGGTTCAAAGTTCAACGGTTCATTATCTTTCTTTGTATCATTTGAAGCTTTGAACTTTCTGGATCTTTTTCTTTTTTGTTGAACTCATTGAACCCTTGAACTTTAAACCTTTGGAAGTTCAAGGTTCAATGGTTCATTGGTTCAATCTTAACTTTCTGAATCATTTTATCTTCTAAGTTCGTCAAACTTATTGAACTTGTTGAACCTTTGAACCTTTGAACTCTTTTTGGTTCAAGGTTCAATGGTTCAACAATTCAATCTTCACTTTTCAAAGCCTTCTTTTCTTTAAGTATGCCGAAGTCATTGAACCTTGAAGTGGTTGAACTTCTTTGAATTCTTTGAAGCGCTCAACTCTTTAAGTGTGCCGATGTCGTTGAACCTTTGAACCTTTCAGAGCAAGGGTTCAACGGTTCATTGGTTCAATGGTTCATTCTATTTGTTTGAAGCCCATCGATAAGTCTTCTAATTGAACCTCGACGTTGAACCAGCCTTGAAATTGCCTAAGTGTTTGGAACTTGTTCCTTTGTGAGAGCCCACCTGTTGAAGTTGTTGAACACATTGAACCTGCGAGTTCCTTAGCTAAAAATTCTTGAATAATTGAAGAACTTGGCTGCTCAGAATTTTTTTTTTTTAAATAAAAGAGATCATTTTGTCCTACAGGACCAAAATAGTTGATATGTTGTCCCCAAAAACAAGTGACAGATTTTTGAAACAATAGAGCACTACCTGCATATCAGTACTCCAAAGAGGGATCAAACTCTATGTAGTTTTCTCATGTTATGGTGGTGTGTGTTAAATCTTGGTGTAATGATATATATCAATGAAATCTTAGTGTATTTATGTGTTTTTATAATGACTTGTTGTCTTTGGCTACTAAGGTTGTGTGTACTTATAATTGGGAGTATTAGGTGATTTTATCTCAATGTGTAGTTAGATGTTTTGGTGTTTTTTCATCATATGAGCCTCTAGTGAAAAAATGGTTAGAAACGATGGATTTATAGTGATATATTTATAATTCATTCAAATGGGGATTGTTAAAAAGGTGGGATGACCTATTAGGTGAATTTTAACTTTATAAACTAGATGTTATTTGGCAATAGGATGAGAATAGTAGATTCAAACACTACTGTCAAGCAGGATTATTTTGAAATGATAACCTTGTCTACGGAGCAAAAATAACTAAGCTAGAAATTTGGAATAATCTAGGGATGTGTTTAGGTTGTTTTTATAGAATAACATGGATATTTAGCAATCATAAGTTACTTTGGAAGTATGGGTTATCTGCATAGAAGTGAATGAATGACGGTCAACGACCACGGGATTGAACATAAGTTGGGTGTTCATAAGGAATGGTCACAAGTGCATTGTTTCAACTTCAATTTTAATTTATGTGTCTACATAAAGATATAATCATGTGTAATCTTGTCATCATGTGGAAATTATCTCATCATAAATGTAATTGTCATTAAAAAATGTATGTAACATATTGAATTTGAGGCATACAAGTGTTTTGTATATATAGATTTAACAATGAGGCAGGTAGTAAAGTAACCATATCTATAGTAGACTACATAATAATAATACATGATGTGTATCTTGGAACCACTGATCAATCTCAATAGACATAATAAGCACAACACATAATGTCATAGAATGTCACACAATATCACACATAAGGCCAAGGATAACATATAATAGACATGTATATGTCACAACAAACAATATCAAGGGTCACACACAAAGGACATTAAGAATTTCACAAATAAAGGACACGTTCAATGTCACTTAAAACATAGGGCCAAGGGCCAAAGCAATGGACTTATTCAAATGTCACACATACCAAACAAAAATATCATAGAGATGTTCAAATAATTGTTGAACACAAGTGTCAAGGGGAACACATAATAAACATACAATGTCTAGCCTATCATACAAGAAAGTAACAAAATTGAATGAGCATAGACAAGTGAAACTTAGTCTATTCATTCCATATGTATCAATGTCATATCATATAAAATTAGCATATCCATGTATCATAATGTAAGATATGAGTAACTATCAAAAAACTTGTAATATATGTAGCTTGACATGGTAGAGAGGTCATATAAAGATATAACTAGTTATAATGTAACATATAGAATAAGATGCCCTCAACAAATGCATGAACACTAGGTAGAATGGAATCCAACATCTAAGGGTCCATGTATAATTTATGTCTAGGATCACATTCATATACCTTGTAAAATTCATGTGTGTTTGAAAAATAATATGTTATCTACCAAAACATGTGATAAATAACACATGTAAATAAGCAAATTAGCAACTCATGTCATGCTCGGATCCTATTTTTGATGTTTAAAAAAAAATGTTTTTGGATTTTTGTAATGGTTTATCTTTTTTGTATTTGTAAATTTGTTAAAGGAAACTTATCCTATGATCCCATCAATGGGAGGGCCATATTGTGTGTTTGGATCATATATGTTGTTGGTGACTTTTTGTGGATGAAAAGTGCTAAATGTAGATGAATTTGTATCTAAAAAGTCATTAAGTTTTGTAATGTAACTGTCTTGATCACTGCTCATATAATATTTTTCAAGATCTATAACTCGTGAAGATGTAAGACTTAGTGGAGTTTGTTGTTTAGTAAAAGAAGGTCTCATTCCTTGTGTTCATTGTGGACCACACTAAATTATCCAAGATAATTCTTTAGGATGCAATGTATAAGATTTATATTTCTTTACATTTTTAGTAACTCTTGGATGTGAAAATTGTTTTCTTGGAGGGTTTACCAATTTCCTCTTTATCAACCATATAGAAAGATTCAGTATATGTGTAACAACTAATTATTCAATATCTTCTTAAATAGATGCATTTATTTACTTGGTATTGTGCTCTTAGATAGGTCTCATTATTATTTTTTTTATTGTACTCTTGAATAGGTCCCATAACCAATTATGTTGGTGGTGGGGGAGGAGGAGGAGGAGGAGATACCACTGACTGTATAGGGTATTTATATTGAATGCCTTAAACTTTGACCACTTTATTATAATATATTTATTTAGGAAATCAATGAAATGTTGATGGTATTGCATGGAGCTTCAGTATCCAAGGGTGTCCTAATAACATGTCAAAAACCTATGTGCTTGGTAAGACTATAAATGAAGTGTCCAATGTTGTTAAACCAACATGAAGAGGTAGCACTAAATAACAAAGAATATTATGTGTATGTCCATCTAATTATTTGACTTTGCTTGATGTAGCTTTTAAATCTTACTCTATGTATCCAAGAATGTTAAGGAGTGTCATTGTAGATGCATTTTCAATTGACCCATTATCAATCATGACACTGTATAGGTTTTTTGTTAATGTAAGCTTGAATAAAGTGTGCATGTTTATGTAAATCATCATCATCATCATCATCATCATCATCAATTTCACTGTCATCAAATGTGATCATAAGATGTCATGTTGATGTAATTGTAAATGTGCCAATAATTCCATCTATTTGATGTCTATATGATGTAAGAGGATGTGCATTATACGCATGATATACCTCTAAATTATCAATATTTTCTTTAGTGCCATGGTTTGGGAATGGATTATTGAAATTTTTTTTGGTTTTTCATTGTAATTTTAATGTGGTCTAGCTTCTTCTATTAGTATGTTAAACTTAATAGTGTTATCATCGATAATATCTTGTATCTTATGCCTTAGCCTGAAATACTTGTTTCTAGGCTTCCTATGGATGAAAAAATAAAACTTAGACATTTTTGATATACTGTGAGGTGTGTGGAAACTAAAATCCACACATAGTTTTATCTAATGGCTTGAGTATTGGATCAATGGAGCAATACTACTCACACCATAATTTAGGTAAAATTGAAGACTTATTTACCCAAAATGATAACTGTTACAAGTTTTAAAACTGCTAGAACATAGTTTCAATGAAAGAAATAAAAATGAATTGAAAAACAAATCGTAAAACATGATTTTTGTGTATAGAAATCAAACATAAATTTAAAACCTAGTACAAAATCATAAAATTAATGCTTCAAAATGTACATGTTCACCAATATGTTTTACCCTATTTTTGATAAAACAATAAATGTGTTGTAATTAATAGGTGCAAAACTTGTAATGATTATAATGTTAAGATGTACAATGATTAAAACTTATGACTTAGAATTTGATAAACATGGAAAACTGTTATTTTTATAAAAACACAAAGAAGAAATGTTCTTAACTCAAATATAGATTATTATTGACTATTTTAGATATCTAACAATAGAAATCAATAAAATATGTGGTTGTGCATGCTCAGGATCAGGGACATAATTTAAAAATATTTTTAGACAAGACTATTGTAAGTGAAAAAATGGAGGCTACTCGATTCCATTTACTGTAGACTTTTCCATTTGATTATGACTTATGATTGATAGGAAAAGACATAAAGAAGCAAAACATTGATAGTGATAGATCAAAAGCGAAATCTTAAAATATTCATGTATAGGAAAACTATATGTGAAAAAAAATGTAGGACACTCAAGTCCATTGAATGTGGACTTGTTTGAGTTGATTGTAACAAAATTTTAATTGTTGTACCTTATGTGCCAATGTCTGTTGAGTAAGCTGAGATATTTCAATTCAAATCATACCATTCATAATTCATTATTTTTTGAAACCATAAAGGCACTTTGAAAACTTGAAACCTGTAAAAAAGAGGAGATTTGAATGGGTTGAGTTGACCTCAATCACCCCCTTGATGATTCATCATTGCCTACATATTTAAAACTCCAAGGAGGTAAATCAAGCCCACATAGTTCTCCCACCTAGAGTGATTGTGCAGTTGTGTTCCTTGACTATGTGTATGTAGCTAGAAATATGGCTTTGATACTTGACAATGATATATCTTGACTTTATTTGAGATGCTTTAGACTTTTCTCATGGTTGCTTCTTGTGAATGATCTTAAATTTGGAAATAATAGGGTAACTTTTCTCAATGTGTAATAGTGTGTAAGCAAGTAACCAAGTGAGTACTAAGTGGTGATAAATAATGACCTTTGATGTGCATTTATAAGTGAACCTTTTGACAATTTCCTTTAGATAACCTTATGAAACATACAAGAAGACACAAAAGATTAATTCAAAATTTGGAAACTAGTTGTTATTTAGCATGGGACACGACCACTCTAAGTGGACAGGCCCACAACAATAGTCATGTTCATCTAGCGTGGATGTGTCCTAGAAGATCAGGGATAGATGTCCTTAGATAAAAGTAGTTTGATGATAGTCTGAATTAGTTTGAGCATTTGACTAGAGAATTTTTGTCTAGTAATGATGACAAAAAAGGGTTCAAGCTTGCATATATATATATATATATATATATATATAAACCTAAGGGAATCGACATTGATAAGCCCAATACCTAGATCTGAATGCTTTAACATAGTGTGGGATCACCCTATGAACCTCAAGGTGATGTGAAGCGGACCCTCACCCCTCATCACAATTTAAGTCAAGAATCGAACCCATGACTAGGGCTACCTCTACAAGCTGCCAAGACCAAGTGAGTTAAACCCCAGAGCCTAACGATGTTGGATATTTTATAGTGCACAATCATTTCTTTGATTTAGATAATGATATACATGTTATTACTCACCCACAATGTGTGACATTCACACTGATCAATCTATGACATACACTTGAGCATCCCATTTATAGGATCATAAGTTAATAGGGGCATGATTTTTTAAAAATTAAAAAAATCAAATATTTGAAATATATAAAACAAGACCTATGGATGACTATTTTACTGGTACAGATGATTTAATGATGTTATTTATCACATACATGGTGAATTACATATTCATAATATGTGCACATATTTTTCACGGTATACATGAGTGGGATGCATGACATATAGGTTACATATCATACATGGACATATATATACATGACATTATTTACACCCCTGAAATACATTTCTACATTGGGGGCATGCTTACTCTTGAAGAATATCTACACACTTATCAGGTTATATATTTCTATAGGTCCATAGATCATATTAGACTATTACACACGACTTGTTATTTTCCATACTTTATAGAGTGTTATTTCTTATAGATATTATGCTTTGATATACTAGATGATGGCATTGATTGATTATGTATACCAATATCAATTACTCTATGCATGCTTAATGTTGATTATTATGACATTGTGTGATCATTTTTGTGTATTTTATGGTATGTTTTATTAGTGTATTAACTATGTTTTATAACATTATGTGTTAGTTGTGTTATAAATTTGTTAGTATGCATCATCACCGTGTTATGTTTGTGTCATGTTGGAGTTGTGTCATGACTTGACTGGTTGTGTGCTTCATGATCATGATATTATGTGCATGTATGTGGTTGCATATATAAATATTGTTGAGCTTGGTCTCATGCTTTATATCACACATACTTCTATTGTATGTGTTGCCATGATTTTTGTCATGCGTTTATTTGGATACTTATTATTACATGACTAATTGATATATCTACTTAACATGACACTTGTATGACCATTGCCTTAGATTACATATTTCATACGTACTTAAATGATCAAATATTTATATGATGGCATAGCTTATCATGTTTGTATACATATTTACATGATTAAATTTTTATACATAACACATGGTGCACATAACTCTTTCTTTTAAGATGAGTGATTCACAAGTTTCATGGCTTCATCCCTCATATCAAAAAGAGGAATATAGTGGGCATGTATTAGAGATTTAGACCATGACAAGTAGATATTTCACACTTTGGATCAGATTATATGATTCAGATGGGATAAATTGGACAAATTAAGGCATATGTGAGGCATTCTACATAAATATGAGGAATAGTTGGGATATTATATGACATTTTAAAATAAATAATATGAATAAGATTGAGTAGATTTATCAAATTAAATAGTTAAAATAAATTTTGTGACATTATGAAATATAAATGATGTAATTTTATATCACTTTGAGGTAAAGATGGATCAGATTTAGGACTTGAATGTTGTTCATGCAAATACTTTTTTAATTTCTATATTGTGAATCAATGGGTAACGATGGTACTACGTAAGCACTTTGGATATCTATTCCATTTAAAATAGTTGATCCTTTAAATATGAACATGTTTTAGGGTTCTATTTTGACATACAAACTTGTTTTGAGGTTCTACCTTTACATATGAACCTAGTTTTGAGGTTCTAAAAAATAATTATGGTAATATTCAAAGCAGTACAGTTGAGGTTTTTGCAGTGCTCAACTTGTAGCACTTCTCCTTCTATAATGGTGGTTGAGATTATTTTAGTGACTACATCTCCTTGAGGTATAAGCACCCCATGACATTCTCCAAATGAGTTCAATAAGTGGCAACTTGGTTCATGTACCCTTAACTGTATTCATTCTTTGACTTTTGAATTTCAAATAGTTTAATGATATATATTATTTTAGCTTTTCTATCATGAATTGACATTGATTTATACATATTTCCATGTAGGTTTTCATAGATAAAATGGAATATTTGGGGCATACCTATCAACACCAAGTGAAGTTAATCATAAGTAAAAACTTTATTCTTTTATCCTTTTGATTTAGCATTTGGCATTTGTAGACACCTAAATTTTGTATTAGACACTTTGGAAACATAAATTTTGGCACGATTTGATATAATTGGACTTTGCATACACATTTGAATCTTATGCATACTTTCCCCTATCTGTGTACCACATGTTACCTTGGCCAACCCAATTTACTAGACACCTATTTCAAAATCACCATATTCTATGTAGTAACCTTCCAAAATCCTCAATAGACTATCACCATATCTCATATCATTGATTTTCACTCATAAGATAATACTAATAATAGTTAGACACTTGTGATATATCATAGATTTTTGTCTCTATCAATATTTTCCAAGAACTCTTTGTGACTATTTTTCAATTTGAAGAGTCTCCATTAGGTTGGCCTGGATAGTGTCATGGGTTGGACATAGTGGGTAATATTAAAGAGTTGGTTATAAATATAAATCAATCCTAAGGTTATACTCGCTTGACCACTACCTTGAGAAGTCCTAAAAAACTTATAAAATAAATTATCATTTTCTTGAGACATTATTATAAGGCATATATATCAAACTATCCCTAAACAGAGTAGTCCTAGAGCCAAGTTTGAATACAATGGTAGGTCAAAGTTGCATGGTGCCAAGTGTCAAAATTCAATCATTGCATTAAATTTTGGATTGATCGTGATGGTGAATATACACACTTAGGTGGGATAATTATGTGCGGTTTGAGCGCACTTCTAAGAATTAAAACATACATAATGTTCATTCACTTAGCATGGAGTGGTTGGCATTTTTCAATCCAACATAGTAACCCATTTTTCAAGGGTCATTTCATGATTAAAAGTGATATTAGGGTTTCAAATGAAGGAGAAATAAAGAAAATATCAACAAATAGGACCGAAGGTGAGTGCACAAACAAGAGGCATCTACAAGCAAAGGTGTAGTGTTTGATGCATCACAAATGTACATAGTCAATAGGGACATTCTCAGTAGGGCTTAGATAGTGTTGATCACCACATGGGGTCTCAATTTTTAGAGTAACATCCATGTAGGGTTTGAGCTCATGTTTTCTGATCTAAGTAATTAAAGAGCATACACAAACATTTTCAAAGATAGTAACAAACACAATGAGTAACAAAATATCAGAATAAGCTAAGTATATGTCTTCCCAAGTGTTTTATCAATTTATAATTATCTAAGTCTAATATAAATCTCCCATTTTAAATTTAGATTAGTATGATTATTTCCCTATTTAACATAATCTGAATATTTCTAATTTTACTCTATTTAGATCACATTAATCAAAAAATAAGTAAAACAACAAGAAATTAGTGTGTATGGAGCTTATATTGAGCATTATTTCATTCCTCTACCCTTCCTTAGGTAATTCAAGGTACATTTTTTGATTATTTATTTTTATACTTTGACACACACATGCATTCACTCACATATAGACATCAAAGTAGGGTCATTATGTAAACACCTAGTTTTGGTATAAGACCCTTTTCCATATTGTCTTTTACTCATTTTGTCACACTTGGTCCACTTGTGTATGTGTTTTTGTTTTTAGGACTTCTCCTACCCCACATTAGCTTCTCTACAACTCTTAATACTTCTTGATGCATTTAGACTTCATCATATTTATCCATTTTCAGTCCCAGATTTAATATTCTATTTTTTATGCTACTAACCTTGTTATGGGCATTTATTCTACTTAGGATTGATTCAATGATCTCATTAAATTCATCTGATGCCTTTTTATGGATTATTTTACTTTGACCCTAATTTCCCACACCATGATCTTGTATTCTTGATATTTTCCCTGGTAAGCCTTAGTGCATGTCAAATACTAGAGATCCCTATATATATGAAGTCAACCCAAGTCATTTTTTATGTATCAGTTGAGTGACTAATCCTTCTCCAAAACTGAAATTAGAGCTTTCATTGCTCGTACCTTACACTACACTTTTGACAAAATCTACCACTTTGATACTTCATCATCATTAAACCTTTTGTTACATCATCCCATTTACCAAAATATGGTTTTAAGTGAATGTGCATGTAGTTGCATCTCCACTTCTAGTGAAGAGAAGGTCAAAAACCTTGCTTGAGATTCTATTTACACTACAAAAGAACTACTATGGGTTTGATTTTAGCATGTCAGATATGTAGTTGTAAATCCATTGATATTTCTTGATGCATTACCTATTTTTATTGTTCTTCATTGTGCATCTAAATTGAAACATGTAAATAGATAAATAAAACATCATTTCAGATATTCTACTTATGATTGTAGATAAGCATAAGTACATACTATATGACATCCAAAGGCTAACTTACACCAAAAATTCTAGTTTCAAAAATTAGTCATAATACACATTTGATGTAGATAAACATACTTAACAGTCATAGGAGCACAACACTAAATATACCCTGGCCAAATTCATTGGTTAAGCAAGAGGCACTCAATGTATCCCTGTATAGTGAGTAGCCTAGATTTCACATAGAGATTCATCAATACCCACACTATGTATATCCAGTTATAAATTCCCATGACTCTATCTGGGTGTGGTTATTTCTTAATTTTCATTATGTATTTTAATCCATTGCTTGTTTCATAATTTCAATTATGCTTGTTTATTAATTATGGCCACTAGGTATTTCTAATTTATCGTTTTGGGACTACTGTATGCTATATCTCCCTTGTGAAAATGTTTTAAGTTATTGTACATGTGATGTTAAGAACTAATCCACTTTTAGATAAAATATGCTTCTTGGGGGCATGATATGCCCATGTGTTTATACATTATACATTAGTTTTAGTGGGACAAACACTTGTGATGTGTCCTTGCCTACATCTTAATCACATTGGGTCATACTATTATTTATATCTACACAGATAATACATTACTTATATTGGGGCACACACTTTCCATGCTTGGTTACTGACATTTGGTCTACATTGGGACATATAATTACTTATGTTCACATTGATTATACTTATCCTCCAAAAGGAAATCCACTACTCTTATGCTCATATTACATTTATATAGAGAGAGGTTAACATATTCCTCGTGTGCTTATATTGATCATATCATGTCCATATAGAGGCCACTCTTTCCTTCTATAACTATGTTATTCATACCATGTCTATACATGGACAATATCACTATTTCTTTCGTTACTTCCACTCTAGCATATATGAGTCTAGTAATTTACTACACATACACTTTCATGATTATATCTTACTTACGTGACTTAGACCTCCATAGATCAAACTTCCTTATTGTACATGTGATTTCACAATTATATCTTACTAACATGACTTAGACCTCTATAGGGCAGACTTCCTGATTATATATGCACTTTCACGATTATATATTACATGACTTAGACCTCAATAGGTTGAAATCCCTTATTCCACAAATTGATTTAAATGGTAAATACCATCTTTCTACAATTATACCAAATTGTGTGATAAATGTGATTTAATGATAAATACCATCTTTCTATGACTATGTCAAATTGTGTTATAGACACATTTTAATGGTGATTTCATATTGTGACTATATGTTAGCACTTTTATGGTTTTTATGTTACACATGGTACACGTAATCCATTCATTTTGAAATGAGTGATATGAAAGTACATCTCATACCTCAAAATTGGAGCACATGATTTGATTATTATATATTGTCTACATGAAGATACTTTGTAGGCACTTATCCGCACTGCAAGGCCCAATACCAAGTGTGTAGGGAACAACCAAGTTTTGGTTGTGCACAGTGAATGGGAAAAATTAATTCATAAATAAATAACTAAACACATTCAATAGAGCGGAAGTCTTACTTGCAAGAAATATAATTATTCATTAATGTTAGGTTGTGGAGCTAAAAGCTTCACTGATGCAAACAGGGAAGGAGGTTGTTGAGAGGTTGCTAAGTTGTAGGGCAACCGACGTCGGTCTGATCAGCCGACGTTGGTCATATACAGTGGGAAAGGCAACCAACATCAGTCAGGTATCAGTCGATGTCGGTAATCTCCAACCTGACAAGGACTGACATCGATCGCCTGTGCGATTTCAGAACTACCAGTTCACGGATAGTTAGTTAACAAACCGGATGTTTGCATGTTAAGAGGCTAATTATAGTCTTGAGCTGCGGATCTAATTATTGTAATTGGATGTCTAATTATTGTTTGCATGAGATTTATTTAAGAGACTCATAGGCTGTATTGTAAAGTGTTCTAATTTGAGTTGAGCAAAGTTAGCTCTTTCTGTGTGTGAAGTGAGCAAGGGTGTTCCTCCTAGTTCCACAGTAGTACCAAGTGCGGGTGTTGGTTTTGGAGAATCAGAAGGGTTCTTCAGGTGTGTAGGATTTTGGTCGATAGGTGTGCAAGGCCACGTTTGGAGATCTACATGGGTAAGTAAGATCATTGATCTGCAGGTGTATGTGTGTGCAAGGTCTAAGGTTTGTAGGTGTGCAGAACCATGTTGATCTGTAGGTGGCAGCAGAATCAAGGTGACAGCAACACAACAGGGAGCAGGATCAGGTGAGATCTACTTGGAGTATGGTGTGTACTCAGTTGGAGAGCAAGAGAGGAAGGAAAGGAAGTTCCTTCCATAAGTAAGATCATTTGAGTTACAGGTTATTGCAAGTTCAGGGGAGATCTACTTGGAGTACATTGAGTACTTGGAGTTCGTGGAGCACTTGTGGAGTGCGTGGAGCACTGGTGTACTGGCAGTAGTGGATACTGACTGGTTGGAGGTGAACACCAACTCTGTGTTTGTTGGGGATCAACCAACAATGGATTACACTTGTGAAAGCAATGAATGCGGAAATAAATCAGATAGATAAGTAACTGAAATGATAAATAGCACAGAACAAGATATACAAGAAAACACCCTAAAAACTTGTATTAAAAACTCTTTACAATAGGAATACAAATGAAGAACTTCGTTCTTCCACACCTCTCTCAGATGCACACAAGATCTCTCACTAGATCTCTATTCCTCAAGAGCTCTCTCTCAAGTACTCTCCTTCAAACATTCACAATGTTCTACTCATACTCTATTACACACACAATAGCTTAGAAGATCTCTCCTACATATAGAAATAGGAAACTTGAGCATGCTCTTACAACAAACAGTTAAGCCTCTTCAACAAGGGCTCTAAAAATAATATTGCTAACAATAGAGACGCGAGCTTGAGTCTACAACTCAAACTCATCATGCAAACACTTGCTTCTGTCCTCGGAAATCGCTTTCTGGACACGCAGGTAATCGACGTCGATTACTGCCTGTTCGCCTATGACCGTCGCCAGCTGACCATACTGCCGACGTCGGCGCCTCTGTAACTGCAACTGACCGATGTCGGTCGCTCCTGATCGACGCCGGCGTCTGTGTAGACCCGAACCTGTTTGTGTGCTCCTTGGTGAAGCTTTTAGCTCCACACACCTAACAATCTCCCACTTGGAGATAAACCAGCTGCACCAGTACTTGTACAGCAACATCTTCTAGCTCCTCCATCTTCAACTCAATCATGAAGACCAATAGAAGTTGAATGAAGATTCAACTTCTCCTTAGTAACCGGCTTTGTTAGCATATCAGCAGGATTCTTGTCTGTATGGATTTTCTCCAGCTTCAACTCACCATCTTCCAATACCTGCCGTATGAAGTGGTACCTTAGCTGTATGTGCTTGGTTCTAGAATGAAAAGCTGAGTTCTTTGCCAAATGGATTGCACTCTGACTGTCACTATGCAATCTACAACTCCCATGCTCCCTTCCAAGCTCTTCCATGAACCGTGTCATCCATATCATCTCCTTGCTAGCTTCTGTAGCTGCAATGTACTCTGCTTCTGTAGTTGACAAGGCTACAACCTTCTGCAACTTAGAAATCCAACTAACTACCGTCCCACTTACAGTAAAAACATAACCTGTGGTGCTCCTCCTGCCATCCAAATCTCCTGCCATATCTGAATCTACATAGCCATGTAGAGAAGTATCTGAACCTCCATAGCATAAGTGTCTACTGCTGGTTCCTCTCAGATATCTAAGGATCCATTGTACTGCTTTCCAATGTTCCTTTCCTGGATTGGCCATATACCTGCTTACTACTCCCACTGCTTGGGCAATATCCGGTCTAGTACACACCATTGCATACATCAAACTTCCTACCGCGGAAGAATATGGAACCTTGCTCATGTACTCTACCTCATCATGTGAATTGGGACATTGTTCTTTACTTAACTTAAAATGTCCAGCCAAAGGTGTGCTTACCAGTTTCGCATCCTGCATATTGAACCGTTTCAACACCTTGTCCACATAATCTTCTTGAGACAATATCAACCTGTGATTTTCTCTGTCTCTCTTAATGCTCATGCCAAGGATTTTCTTAGCTGCTCCCAAATCCTTCATAGCAAACGTTTGAGCTAACTTCTCCTTAAGCTCAGAGATATCCTGCATGTGAGATCCTGCAACCAGCACATCATCTACATACAACAATAGAATAATGTATCTATCGTTATCAAATCTCTTAAAATATACACAATGGTCGGATTGACACCTACTGTAGCCATGCTCAGTCATAAACCTGTCAAATTTCAAGTACCATTGCCTAGGAGCTTGCTTGAGGCCATACAAGCTTTTCTTCAACCTGCACACTAGTTTCTCCTTACCCTTGACCTCAAAACCTTCTGGCTGTTCCATGTAAATTTCCTCATCTAAATCTCCATGAAGAAACGCTGTCTTAACATCTAGCTGCTCAAGATGCAAATCCTCAAAAGCAACCAAAGACAATACAACCCTTATAGAAGTCATCTTAACAACCGGAGAAAAAATCTCACCAAAGTTAATACCTGGCTTTTGTGCAAATCCTTTCACAACCAATCTGGCCTTATACCTCATCTGTCCATCCTCACCTTCCTTCAACCTGTAGGTCCATCTGTTCTTCAGTGTTCTCTTACCAGCTGGCAATTCAACCAAATCCCATGTTTGGTTCTCCCTTAAGGACTCCATCTCCTCAACCATGCCACGCTCCCACTTACTCCTGGACTCCACCTGTAAAGCTTCTTCAAAACTTTCTGGTTCTCCACCATCGGTTAGCAATAAATAATATAAGGAAGGAGAATATCTAATTGGAGGCTTACTTACCCTTTCAGACCTCCTGATTGGTGTCTTGGACTCGTTCTCAACAATCTGTCCACCCAAATTTTCTGACAGTGACCGACCTCGGCCACCTGTAGACCTGTTACTGGCTGACGCCGGTTCTTCCTGGCCGACGCCAGTGCCTGGTCTGCCGACGTCGGTCTCTGTATGACCGACATCGGTTTCTGTACTGCCGACGCCGGTTCCAAACCTGCCGACGTCGGTCTCTGTGTTTTCCTGTAAGTGATTATTTCTTTTTCCCGCGAGCTCATTTTGGACCATAACTTCTTCCAAATCATTATTGCTCTGCCCAGCTTGATCTAGCTTCCTTATCTGATCACTGTACATCACTCTTTCATTGAAAACAACATCACGGCTCCTAATTACCTTGTTAGTTCCTAGATTCCAAAATCTGAAACCAAAATCATCTGAGCCATAGCCTATAAACGTGCACCTCATAGACTTAGCATCAAGCTTCTTTCTATTTTCCTTATCTATGTGCACAAAGGCTTCACAACCAAAAACTTTGAGATATGAGAGATCTACCTTTTTACCTGTCCATGCCTCTTCTGGAATTCCACCATCCAGAGCTGTAGAGGGTCCTCTGTTGATCAGGTACACTGTGGTGTCAACTGCTTCTGCCCAAAACTCTAAGGGTAACCCTGCATGCAATCTCATACATCTTTCACGCTCCATAATAGTTATGTTCATCCTTTCAGCAATACCATTATGCTGAGGTGTCCTTAGAACCATCCTTTGTCTTCGGATTCCATGAGTGTAACAATACCAGTTAAACTTAAGACTGCAGAACTCACCGCAATTATCAGATCTCAAGCACTTTAATCTTCTGCCTGTTTCATTCTCAACCATGGCTTTCCAATTCTTAAAAGTCTCAAAAACATCAGATTTCTTTTTAATACAGTAGATCCATACCTTTCTTGTGGCGTCATCTACATAGTACTGTGATCCGCCAATAGAGGCTACCTGAGCCGGTCCCCACACGTCTGTGTGAACACGCTGTAACTTCTGCCTTTTCTTAGTAGACCCAGTCTTTAGAAAACTAACCCTTTTCTATTTTCCAAACACACAATGCTCACAAAATTCTAGATCCATACTTTTCAAATCTGAAAGCATACCTTTAGACTTAAGGATTGACATCCCCTTCTCACTCATGTGGCCAAGCCTTGAGTGCCACAATTTAGCATCCACATCTGAAGTAGATAAAACTGAAGGAGATTTATTAGTAACACAATTACACAAATAGAGAGTACCTTCTCTCTTACCTCTGGCCATAACAAGTGCACCCTTGGTCACCTTCCAAGAATCTGCTGTGAGAGTTACTGTGCAACCCTCATCACCTAGCTTACCTGCAGAAATCAGATTTCTCTTCAAACTAGGAACATGCATCACATCCCTCAACACCCATGTGTTGCCATTCTGCATCTTTAGCTGCACTTTACCTTTGCCAATAATCTTACAAGGCTCATCATCCCCTAAGTACACTATTCCAAAATCTCCATGGACATAGTCACTGAAATATTCTCTGTTAGGGGTAGCATGGAAAGATGCACCAGAATCTAATACCCAAGATTCTATATTATTATGCAAAGAAAAAATAAGATCATCCTGTGCAATACCTGCAACCTTTGTCTCTTCCTTTCCTTCGTGCTGATTGTCCTCCTTAGGCTTTGACCAGCAATCTCTGCTTATGTGCCCCAACTTTCCACAGTTCCAGCATTGTGGCCTTCTGCCATTCCTAGATTTGGATCTGCCTCTTCCCTTAGACTTAGATCTTGATCTCCTCTTGCTCTTTTCTTTTTGCCTTCCTCTGCTCTCGAGATTTAAAGCGTTCCCGGATGTCCCAGATGTCTCTTCTGTGCTTTTCCTGCGAATTTCTTCATTCAAAATAACACTAACCACATCCTCTACTTTTAAAATATTCGAAGCAGAAGCAGTATTAGAAACTGCCATTACCAAGCCATGCCAGCTTTCAGGCAAAGAACATAATATTAAAAGAGCCTTTATTTCATCTTCAAATACAATATTGATAGAACTTAACTGATTAACAATACCATGGAAATCATTCAGGTGATTAGAAACAGATCCACCTTCTTGCATATGCAAATTAAATAATTGCTTCATCAAATATACCTTATTTGAAGCGGAGGGTTTTTCATACAAATTTGCTAACGTGGTCATTAACTCTACCGTAGTTTTTGCCTGTGACAAATTAGATATCACAGTGGAGGCCAGACTCAGTCGTATAGACCCAAGAGCCTTTCTGTCAAGAACTTCCCATTCTTCATCCTCCATGTCCTTGGGCTTCTTTGCTATCCCACCTAACGGTAAGTAAAGATCCTTCTGATACAGATAGTCCTCTATCTGCATTCTCCAGTGCTGATAGTTCTTGCCATTAAACTTTTCCATTCTCAACTTACTTTCTTCTGCCATTGCTTCTCCCACTCAAACAGAAATCCCTGCGAGCAACCTGTAATCCGAACACACTACACAGATCTGAACCACCTGTTAGTGAACCTGAGCTCTGATACCACTTGTTTGAGATCAACCAATAATGGATTACACTTGTGAAAGCAATGAATGCGGAAATAAATCAGATAGATAAGTAACTGAAATGATAAATAGCACAGAACAAAATATACAAGAAAACACCCTGAAAACTTGTATTAAAAACTCTTTACAATAGGAATACAAATGAAGAACTTCGTTCTTCCACACCTCTCTCAGATGCACACAAGATCTCTCACTAGATCTCTATTCCTCAAGAGCTCTCTCTCAAGTACTGTCCTTCAAACATTCACAATGTTCTACTCATACTCTATTACACACACAATAGCTTAGAAGATCTCTCCTACATATAGAAATAGGAAACTTGAGCATGCTCTTACAACAAACAGTTAAGCCTCTTCAACAAGGGCTCTAAAAATAATATTGCTAACAATAGAGACGCGAGCTTGAGTCTACAACTCAAACTCATCATGCAAACACTCGCTTCTGTCCTCAGAAATCGCTTTCTGGACACGCAGGTAACCGACGTCGGTTACTGCCTGTTCGCCTGTGACCGTCGCCGGCCGACCATACTGCCGACGTCGGCACCTCTGTAACTGCAACTGACCGACGCCGGCGTCTGTGTAGACCCGAACCTGTTTGTGTGCTCCTTGGTGAAGCTTTTAGCTCCACACACCTAACAGTGTTTGAGTTGTGTGTTGGGATCGTAAGAGAGAGAGCTTTAAGGAAAGAAGTACTGTACACTTGAGGTGTGGGAAGCCTCTAAGAGGTGTGAAGAAGAAGTGGCATCTTCTTTATTGTATTCTTTTCTAGATGAGTATTAATACAAGTTGTGTATTGTCTCTCATATTCTGTGTTGTTTCTGGTTTCTAGTTACTTGTTACTTCTGGTTAATTCCACATCTTAAGTTGCTTGTATATGGTAATCAATTGTGCTTCTGTGGGGTTCCTAACAGTTGGTATCAGAGCTAAAGTTGTAGGGAGCAAGTTTGTGTTTGGTTATAGGTCACTCTCAGGGGTTTCTAATTGAGTGGGAGTATAGCAATGGCAGAAGAAAGTAAGCTACGAATGGAGAAACTGAATAGCACGAATGGTCACTTACGGTGTTATGGAAAGAAAGAGCAGGTAAAGAAATATTGTTGGTTGGCAGAAGATCAGCATAAAAAAATTGAAGAAGCAGATGTTGCAGGTGTTGTTGCATAGGATGCTTTGGGATGTTTCTTGGATAAAGTTGAATCTTGGTTAATAGATTATGTTGCCTCTTTCCATGCAGCCCCAAGTAGAGGGGTTGGTGAGCCTTGTCATAGTATTGGCAAAGGGGAAGTGTTGCTAAAATTGCAGGCGGCCAACACATGGGTGTTGAAGGAGGTCATGCAGGTCCCAGTCTTGGAGATGCAGCTAATTGCTTCACAAAATTTGGGTGATGAGAGATGCACAAGAACTCTCACAGCGGATGCACTTGAATTAGCATGTGGTAAGAAATCAGGTACTCTTTATCTACTTGTTTGTATTACTGATTCCACTTCTATTGCATAGGTGTGGCTTTGTAGGCTTGGTCACATAAGTGAGAAGGGAATGGATGTTCTTAAGTCAAAAGAGAAAATTTCAGCTTCAGAGAGCATAAATCGAGATTTTTGTGAGCAGTGGGATGCTACAAGAAAGGATTGTGTTTATTGCAGGAAAAGGAAGACTGATGTATTTGATAAACTTAAGAACTGGAAAGCCTTGGTGTTCTTGGAGGAGATGATGGATAGAGACTAGTGGATGGGGCTGGATACTTCTGAGTAGGGCGGTTTAGATAGGGTTTTGATCCATGGAGAGCTCGCAGGTAAAAAGTCATCACTCATAGGGTTACACAGGTACCAGTGTCGGTCAAGGGTAACCGACATCAAATAGACAGGTGCCGACATCAGTCATGTGCAGACCAGAGAAGTTAGTGGTGTTAGGCAGGTGAAGACTGACATCGTCAAGAAAACTAGCGTCAGTGACCTAGACAGTCGCATGGAACCGACGTCGGTCAGATGTAGATTATGTAGTGACCGAGGTCGGTCACTGAGATGGATTTTGGGCAGACACCAAGCTGTCAAGGAGTCTCAAATGCCCATGGGGAGGACTGAAAGTGCAAGTAAGCCTAAAATTCGTTGTTCCTCTTATTTATACTAGTTGTTGACTGCAGAGCAGGAAGGATCCAGGAAACAGTGGGAGCATGGCATGAACAAGATGCAGGACCAAACAGGAGATTTGGTAGGGTTGCCAGTTAGTTTGAAAGCACTGAGATGAATGGATACCTTAGTTAAAGAATAGAGAGAATGGACACGTGAGACAGAAGGCCAGGTCATATGGTCTTGAGGAAGCTATAGGACAGTGGTATAGGTTTTGACAGGTGGATGACAAAGTAGGGCTTTAGTCAATGTCAGTGTAACCATTGTGTGTCTTACCAGGTGGATGATGATTGCAACATTATCTTGTTACTGTATGTGGATGGTATGCATGCTGAAGGTTTAGACATACAGGGTTTTGCTAAGCTAAGGGTAAGGTTATTTCAATGGCATGTCATGAGGAATTTGGAGCAGTGAAATTCTTTGGCATGAGAGACATGAAAGATCACATGTTGATTTTGTCTCCAGTGGGAGCTGATGTGAATCAGGTGTTGGCAAGGTTTAATACGCAGGATGCAGAACTAGAGCACACCAAGGGCTAGACAGTTCAGTGTCTGAAATCACATGAGGTCTGGTATAGACCTGAGCTTGCCCAAGCAGTGGGTGCTGTCAGAGAGTTAGGAGCCAATTCAAGGAAGTGGGTTCTCAGGTATTTGAGAGGGACCAGTAGTAGGTATACATGTTATGCAGGGTCAGGACTTCACTACATGGGTTTGTAGGTTTGGATGTGGCAGGTTACTTGGATGATAGGAGGTGCACCACAGGTTGTGTGGTGGGTGGTCTTCAAGATTGATCTTGAAGAGGGATACAAGCCAAGAAACATATTAGATGGGGTACAGGTATAGGTATAGTGTAGCTGTTTATCTCCAAGTGGGATATTGTTAGGTTATGGAGCTAAAAGCTTCACTGATACAAACAGGGAAGGAGGTTGTTGAGAGGTTGCTAAGTTACAGGGCAATCGACATCGGTCTGATCAGTCGACGTCAGTCATATATAGTGGGAAAGGCAACCAACATCGGTCAGGTATCGGCTGATGTTGGTCATCTCCATCCTGACAGGGACCAACGTCAGTCATCTGTGTAGTTCCAGAACTACCAGTTCACAGATAGTTAGTTAACGAATCAGGTGTTTGCATGTTAAGAGGCTAATTATAGTCTTGAGCTGCGGATCTAATTATTGTAATTGGATGTCTAATTATTGTTTGCATGAGATCTATTTAAGAGACTCATAAGTTGTATTATAAAGTGTTCTAGTTTGAGTTGAGCAAAGTTAGCTCCTTCTGTATGTGAAGTGAGCAAGGGTGTTCCTCCTAGTTCCATAGTAGTACCAAGTGTGGGTGTTGGTTTTGGAGAATCAGAAGGGTTCTTCAAGTGTGTAGGATCTTGGTCGGCAGGTGTGCAAGACCACGTTTGGAGATCTACATGGGTAAGTAAGATCATTGATCTACAGGTGTATGTGTGAGCAAGGTCTAAGGTTTGCAGGTGTGCAGAACCAAGTTGATCTATAGGTGGTAGCAGAATCAAGGTGACAGCAACACAACAGGGAGCAGGATCAGGTGAGATCTACTTGGAGTACGGTGTGTACTCAGTTGGAGAGCAAGAGAGGAAGGCAAGGAAGTTCATTCCATAAGTAAGATCATTTGAGTTGTAGGTTGTTGCAAGTTTAGGGGAGAGCTACTTGGAGTACATTGAGTACTTGGAGTGTGTGGAGCACTTGTGGAGTGCGTAGAGCACTGGTGTACTGGCAATAGTGGATACTGACTGGTTGGAGATGAACACCAACTCTGTGTTTGAGTTGTGTGTTGGGACCGTAAGAGAGAGAGCTTTGAGGAAAGAAGTACTGTACACTTGAGGTGTGGGAAGCCTTTGAGAGGTGTGAAGAAGAAGTGGCATCTTCTTTATTGTATTCTTTTTTGGATGAGTATCAATACAAGTTGTGTATTGTCTCTCATATTCTGTGTTGTTTCTAGTTTCTAGTTACTTGTTACTTTTGGTTAATTCCGCATCTTAAGCTGCTTTTATATGGTAATCAATTGTGCTTCCATGGGGTTCCTAACAATTAATAGAGAATAGGGAAATTTGGTACAATGTGTTATACTACATGTCTTATAGAGTAGCTACATAGAGTATGCTATATGTGTTATGACTACATGGAGCATATACCTTTGGCCAGATGTGTATATTACATATTTATATAATTAGAATATAAGATTGGTTACAACCACTGTCAGTTAACAAGAAGATAGTTGCATTGATTCATCTTCCAAGTTGGATGATGCTTGGTGAATCCCTTGAAGCACATGGTCGAGATAGGGTGATACATGGATGTGTTTTGGAGTCCAAGAGTTGGCTAGGCATGTGGGGTTATGATTTATGGTGCAATACTATGAGGCATGTGGGCCTGGGAGCTATGAAGAGCATAGAAATTGATGAGCTGGCATGAAACTTGTGTGGTGCATGAATCTGCAAACTACAACATAGAACTATAAATTGCACTAAGCTATAGACACAAAAGGGAAGAAGTTAGTGAGTGTAGCACATGGGACAGTGAGTTATAAGGTACACAATAATGAGTGTGTAGTATGTAGTATGTAGGGGTTAGTGCATAGAAGTATGTGATAAGGTATGGGACTTGTGCATATGACTATGAGCAAACTTTAGTTAAGGATTACATAAGATTGGGTGACAGGTGTGTGCCATACATAATAGAGTAAATGATGAGTAAGATCAATTATGGGGAGACTGTGTATGGATCATTTGCCCTTTTTTGAAGAGTAATAGTATCCATTACGTCGATGTGTAGTTACATAAATTGTACTTGAAGTTATTTTAAAGTGAACCACCTATCTTAATCAACATATTTCCCAACCTTGACCACTCAAAAAAGTTTGTGTATGCCATGGTGGGTGGGTTTGTCTATCACTTCAATGTTCTAGTCCTTCTCTATGAGGCACAAGTGTTTAGGATCCAAATCATAAGGATGTTGTGTCATTATTGGCTCAAGAAGAAATGCAATGTAAGGCTTGAGAAGTTCCACGTTGAAAACTAGGTGCATGCCCAAGTATTGAGGTAGATTAAGAATAAAGGTGTTCTCACCAACTACATGCAAAATGGTTAAGGACCATAGTGTAGAGGCTTGATCTTTCGGTGTGGACCATTGAAGTTATCTTTTTGAAGTTGCAACTAGACTTTATCACCAACTCTGAATGCATGAGGTGTGTGATGTGAGTCATGGCACTCCTTTTACTTAGCTTGAGTGTGAGAGAGAATTTATTGAACCTACTGGTAAATAAAATGGACATGGTGTATAAAATTCTTAGCTTTATCTACTTCCCATTCTTGTGCATGTGATTCATCGCTTGATGGTGCATGATAGGAGATGTCTATAGGTGTTGAAGCTTGATACCCAAGACATGCCTAGAATGGACTATGGCTAGTAGAGCAATGAAGAGCCATGTTGTATGCATTTTGAATGGACAAGATATTATCATCCCAAGTGTGAGCATGTGTGTGATTGTACATTCATAGAAGATGAATAAGTGTGTGATTGATCACTTTTGTTTTCCCACTTATCTAAGGATGAAAAAATATTGATTGATCAAGTTGCATACCCATCAATTCTCATAATACTTGCCAAAAATGACTCATAAATCATGGATCATGGTCATAGATGATGGATGTGGGTAACCCAAACATGGTTGAAGAATGTCTATATAATGCCAACTGAGTCAATGTCTTTTTTACATGTGGCCATCTTAGAAAACCGATCCACTAAAATGAACACAATGTCATGTTGTTATCTCATCACAGGGAATCCAGTCATGAAATCCATGCTAATAGATTCCCATGGTCTAGATGGAACTGATAGAGGTGTGTAAAGTCCCAACTTCTTATTCATGGGCTTGGTGATGCAAAAAAGAATGCAAGACTTAATGTGGTACTCTACGTTTGTGAACATGTACATCTATTAGAAGTGTGATTATAATGTAGATAGTCTTTATCATGTCAAAGTGTCTGAAGGTCTTGGCATAGTGCACCTCCCAATGAGTCATTGGCAAGGTGCATTAGAGGGAACATAAAGATGTTTAAGCTTATAGAGAAGTTTGTCAAATAAATAGAACCCTTGAACTTGGTTGCTTTGCATAAGATTATGTAAGTTGTTATGACTTCTTGATCAACTGAGTAGAGAGGAACCTAGTCTGTGAAATTATGATCGCACATGTCCAACACTATGATGATTGCATGAACTAGTGGTTGCTAAGGTAATCTATAACCTTGTTTTCCTTTCATTTTTTTTGTTTGATGATGAGATGTAATTATTGAAGGTAAGTCATACATTTCATGTAGCATGTATATTCCATCTTATTCTGTGACTACAGGAACTGAAGTGGTTTATGGTCCAAATGAACAACTATCTCCTTCTCAAGAATATAGCGTCACCATTAATTAATTGCTTGCATAATAGCATACATTTCCTTCTCATAGGTGGAGTACCTTTACACCATGTTGATGAATGTATTAGAGTGGTATGTGACTGGATGTCCATGTTGTATAAGCATTACACCAAGTGCATAGTCAGATGCATTAATGTGTATTTTGAAGGTTTGTATAATGTTAGGTATTATGATAATAGGCATTATGCAAAGGCATTATTTAAGTATCTCAAAAGTACATTGTTGTGTATGTGTCTAGTCAAACTTGGATTTTAACACATGTGAGTTGGTTAAGATCCCAAGAGACATGCGACAAACCAAGGAAGAACCTGTGGTAAAAGTTAGCAATTCTAAGAAAACTCCTCAATTCTATGAGATTATGTAGAGTAGGCCAATCTTAGATCACTTTTATCTTCTCTAGATCTATTTTGATGCTAGTGTAATCAATGATGTAACCCAAGTATTGGATATATGTAGTGCCAATTGTACACTTTACTAAGTTGGATTATAAACTATGTTGTCACAAAGTATCTAAGATGCGTGAGATGTGCTCTATATACTCTTCCCAAGTCTTATGGAAGATGAGAATGCCGTCAAAGTATATGATGATGAAGGAGTTTAGGAATGGCCTGAGTATGTCATCCATCAAGTGCATGAAAGTGGTTGGTGTATTGGTGAGGCTGAAAGTCATGACCAATCATTCATACAATACTTTTTGAGTCTTGAAGGCTATCTTCTAGACATCTTCAGGATGGACCAGACCCAAATGGTAACCTAACTTCAAGTCAATCTTGGTGAATTATTATGTGTGTCAGAGTTGGTCTAGAAGGTCATCAATGCATGACAGTGGATACCGATTCTTCACCATTATTTTGTTGAGTGTGTGATAGTCTATGGAGAGTTGCCATGAACCATCCTTCTTGGGTGTGAGGACTATCAGACTCCTATAAGGTGAACATCTAGGCCTGATCTTTCCCTAATAAAAAATCTCTTGAATTTGGCACAGGACTTCATCATTCTCCCACATTGATTTATGATAGAGGGGGCTATTCATAAAATGGGGTCTAGGGACCAAATTGATGCAGTGTTTTACTATACAGTGTGTTGGAAGACCTTCAAGTTCTGTGAAGACTTTACTACTCTACACTAGTGACCTATCGAGTTGTTGTTGCTATGATGATGTGCAAGTGTTGTGCACTACCAGGGTATGCATCAGTTTTGAATATATGGGTGTATCAAGGTAGACCATGAGTAACATGAGCTTCTACATGTGTAAGATGATTTTGTGACATTACTTGGTAAAGACCAAGATGACTTTAGTCATGGGCATTGACTCAAAGAGGTTATAGAAGTGATCTTGTACGTGAATAGTCTAGTGTTATGGCTTGGCTTGATATGTAGCTTCATAGTCATACAAGTATGGTCTCCTTAGTAAAATGTCACAAAACTTCATAAGTATGATGTCACAAGTGGCATTGTCCTCCATAGGCTTAATTTTGTACTAAAAAGTGCATTATTGTTAGACCTATATATATTTCCCCTACTAGATCCACCCTAAAGAGTATGGATTTGGATGTATAGTAGTGTTAATACTAAGGTGTTGAGTTATGGATTATGTGATGATGTTATTATGGCTATCACTATCGATGATGACATGGATAGGTTAACCCTTCACCCAGAACTTGGTATGGAAGAGACATTCGCACTCTTCAAAGATGTCAATCACATTGGTGTTGGTGCTTAGATAAGAGGTGTATGGATTAGTATCAGCTATCAATGTGGGTTTTGATGCAAATTATATGAGTATGTATTATTAGACATGGCATTCATAATCATCATGAGTGGATGAATGATGACAATGGCACCACTTATCACTAAACTTCTTATTTCCATTATTTGTTGTATAAGGCCTTGGATCCTTCAAATTTTGAATAGTTTCTTGGTGTTGTTCTTCTTTAAAAGAAGTGTGTTATTGCTTCTACATAGAAGGTTGTGATGTGGAGTTGTGCAAGGGTTAGGCCTTGCATGTTATATTGGATGAAAAGGTGACACATTGCTTCATCTTTACCTTGGCTTCAATCTTTGTAGTGTTGTGATATGCTTGATTCAAAGTGTTAGAATTTAATAACTCCATATTCACATGGATATAAGGTGAGAGTTCTATGATTTACTTTAACACCTTAAGTTTTTCACTCATGTTCTCATGCAGGTGTATGGAGTAGTCAAAAAAAATGTTGGTGTAGTCTTCCACAAACTAATATTTATGCTAGTGTAGTTATTGGAACTTGATGTATTCATCTTTAAAGTGGTGTAAAGGGTAGTATTCATTCTTCAATACATCAATAAAATTCTTCCAATATTTGATTAGAACACACTCTTACGTGTATTTTATGTTAAAGCTCTCCCACTAGTGAATGACTGGTATGGACATCTTCAATATTGCAAAGGTGATCTTCTCAGCATCAATCAAAGAAATGACTGAGAAGTATGCCTTGAGTTTTCAAATCTAGGCATATAATGCTTTGGAATTGATCTTTCATATGAACATAGGGATGTCGAGATTGACTTGAACTTTGAAAGGGGTTTGTTGTCAAAACCATTATTGATCGAACTATGGAGGTGTGTTAAAAGGCATCATATTGAGTTGTACTATTAATTCGTGGAAGTGGCCAAAAAAATTGGTGTGTTATGCCTCCAATACATTGGTGATGAATTTTGTACCTCATGGGCTACCTCAGGTTGCTTCTAGGTGTCAACCATTTTAATTTTTCTATGATGTTCTTTTGGATATTTTAAAATATAATCGATCAACAAATCTTTCTTCTTGAGTTGCTCTTACGTGTTTATAGGCATAAAAAGGAATTGAGATTTTTAGCTATGATACCAATGATCCACAACACGATGCTCAGGACCAAGCATGTAGGGAACAACCAAGTTTTAGTTATGTAGAGTGAATGGGCAAAGCTAAATCAGAAAGAAATAACCAAACACATTTAATGCAGTAGAAGTCATATTTTTAGGAAATGCAACTTCTATTCATTAACAGAGAATAGGGAAAACTAGTACAATGTGCTACAATGCATGTTTACATAGTAGATACATCAATTATGATAGTTGTATTATGATTATATGGAGCATCAACCTTCAACCAGATGTGCATGTTACATACTTATACAATTAGAATACAAGAGTGATTACAATCATTGTCAGTTACCAAGAAGATAGTTATGTTGATTCATCTTCCAAGATGGATGACAGTTGGTAAACCCCTTGAATAACATGGCCAATATATGGTGACATGTGGATGTGTTATGGAGTCTAAGATTTGGCTAGGCATATGGGGTTGTGACCTGAAGCATGAGATTATGAAGTGTGTGAGGCTACAAACTATAAAGAGTGCATAAGTCGGTGAGCTGGCATGAAACTTGTGCAGTGCATGAGTCTGTTAGTTGCAGCACATAACTATAAGGTGTACTAAATTATAGACATAAAATGGGTAGAATTTATTGAGTACAACACATGGGACTATGAGTTATGAAGTGTATAATAATGAGTGTGTAGTGAGGAGTGTGAAGGGGGTAGTGCACAAAATTATGTAATAAGGCAATGGGTCTTAATGTGTATGATTGTAAGCAAAATTTGGGCAAGGAGTGCACAAGATTGGGTGAGAGGTGTATGCCCTGTGTAGTAGAGTAAATAAGGAGTAACCTCAACTATGCAGGGACTATACACAAATTAGGCACACTACATACATTTGTCCTTGTATTGTTGGAGGCAATCATCCTTCATACTAAAATTATTTTCCCTTGAGGCATCAAGCATAAATAACATAATTATTTACCCCAGAGGTGGTCATAAAACACTTTGTATACACTTTCTCCTACTCAAAGGAGTTTTTAAAGACATTTTAGATTCTATAGAGATAATAGTGCAATTCATGTGCCACCAAGTGTATTCATTAATACTTTTTATTTTTACTCATTGATTTCAACATTTTCTTAATTAATGTTTATATAGACATTAATCTGATTTTAAATTTTTTCCTTATATTTGTAGGCACTCCAAAACTTCATATTCTAGCATGGATGCTTACTCCAAGAATTCATATTTAAGCATGGGAGCTCATAGAAGTAGTTAGGATGCTATTGCAAAATGTGAAGAGGCATGGTTTCTTTTATTTTATAGGTTACATGAGTTGGACTCTGTGATAAGGTAACATATCTTCTCCTTTTGACTTTCATATCATTATCATTTTTATTTTGACTTTGATAACTCTTAAAGGTTTTAGCCATAATATCTTATTCAAGTCTTCTAGCTACACTTGTTTATTTTACATCTCTCTCTCTCTCTCTCTCTCTCTCTCTCTCTCTCTCTCTCTCTCTCTCTCTCTCTCTCTCTCTCTCTCTCTCTCTCTCTCTCTCTCTCTCTCTCTCTCTCTCTCTCTCTCTCTCTCTCTCTCTTCAATATAAGGATTATGTAGACACCTAAAAATGGTATGTAATTATTTAGTATTAAATTAGATTGAATTACCATGTTTGGCTAATTTTACATATTGGTTTTTAATTAGACATTATGGGCCCTCTTGTTGACTTCCATTGAGTGAAAAATCATACTATTGTGCATCTTTAACTTACATCAATGTATTTTAAAATCCCCCATTCATTGTGCATCCTCTAGCTTACATTAATTTATTTTAAAAGTACACTCTTATCCTCATATTATCATATGCTTTATCTTGTCTCTAAGTCAAGTGCACTTGCATTCCCATTTTCCCTCTTTTTAGGTATTTACCTCATGGAATGCAGATTGCACGTGCATAGTGTCAAACTTAATTTAAAATATCACTTATAAATAAAGATGTCTAGTATATCATTTTTAGGGAGAGATACACATAGTAGAGCATCTAGAGAAAATCTATTATACATAAACATTTATAAGTGTTAAGATATTACATTGGATTGTTTGTTGGATTATTATATGCTTTTGTTATTTTCAAGACTTCTTTCCCAAAGAGGGTTTGAATAAAGTAGGCCCTTGAATCCAAACCCAGTTTTTTAACTATTTTTTTAGGTGTAGTTAGGAGTGTGGAGTTATATATTTGGAATGAAAGCATCAGGATCCATCATGGAGACCAATCACATAAAAACTATACCTCTAATTTGTTTGTCATTTATTGCTCTAGAATCAAAATGCATAATTAGGTCTATTTTATTGTATTACATTGAACTAGGCCTAGTTAAATGTTCATGGATATTCATGATTCAATTTATTTGAAATCCAATTTTCATTAAAAATAGGAGAGATAATGTTATCTTTGTCAAAGAGGATGATAACATCCTTCACAAATGCATCAATTACCAAATGTTGAATAAGACAAATGATAAAAATAGGTACCCATTACCCCATATTGTTGATCTCTCCAAATAGATGAGAGGGGAAGTTATTTTCTCAAAGATATATTTAAGGTTAAGGTATCATCAACTAAGAATCAAGGAGGAACACATTATGAAGACCACCTTTCAAACTCATTGTGAGAATTATGAGTTCACAGTGGTTTCATTCAAACTCATAATTGCCTCGATAACATTCATGAAACTAATGAGTAGTATCTTCAAAGACTACCGAAACTGGTTCATATTAGTCTTCCTTGATGATATCTTGATCTATTCTTGAGAAAAGGATCATATGAAACATTTAACGCTAAAAATAGAAAATTTGAAGGAACACCAACTCTTTTCAAAGTTGTCAAAAGTGTTCATTTTTCAAGTGCAAGGTACACTATATTTGGCATATCATCTATACAAATGTTATTTTGATGGATCCAACCAAGGTTCAAGCAATTATTGAGTGGCATACAACCTAAAATGTGTATGAAGACACGAGGTTTGTTGAGGGTTTTTTCTAAAATTGTAAACCCCATAATTTCCTTCCACCTAAATGTGACGTTGACTATGTAAAGAGTGAGGTATTGAAAATAGTCACGATTCACAATATTTGTGTTGATTCTTTATGTGCTAAAAATTAAAAAATAATGTTGATAATAATATCTATTAGACAAATAATATATGGAATAATATTAATGAAGATGGCATCTGGAAGTAATTGAGAATTTGAAGACGAGCCTTTTTTTAAAACCTAGGGTATTGCAATTATGCTTTTAGCTCAAATAACTCGATACCTAGTGGTCATGACATGAGGTTCTTAATGGATCAGATATTTTTAATTGGATCTTAATAATATATACAAAATCACTTTGCACTTCTTGCATGGTTTTTCATGTAGTCCACTTTTATCTTTTTCTAGTAAGACACTTCCCATCTTGACACCTCTGTGTCAAACTAATTTTTGTTGACTTTGGCACATTGATTTATGTCAACTTTGAAAAACTATTAACAAACTTCAAGGGACTTATTTTGCTTATCACATGGTTACACAGAAGGGACAACTAAAACTATTTCATGTTGTATGTAGGTGGTCCCATACAATACACATTTGATATAGATAGACATACTCAATAATTATAGGAACACAACATGAAATCTACCCTTGGTAGATTCGTTGGTAAGCCAGTAGGCATCAAATCTATCCTTGTATAATGAGTAGCCTAGATTTCACATAGATCTTCATCAATACCCACACTATCTATATCCATTTATAGATTCCCATTAATCTATCTAGGTGTGGTTATTTCTTAAGTTTCATTATTTATTTTAATCCATTATTTGTTTCATAATTTCAATTATGATTGTTTATTGATTGTGGCCACTAAGGTATATCTAAATTACCATTTTAGGACTATTGTATGTTATATTTCCCTTGTGAAAATGTTTTAAGTTATTATACACGTGTTATTAAGAATTAATCCACTGTTTTCTAAAATATGGTCCTTGGGGGCATGATACGCCCATGCATTTATACATTATACATTGCTTGTAATGGGGCAAAAACTTATGATGTGTCCTTACCTAAATCTTAATCACATTGGGTCATACTATTATTTATCTCTACACACATAATACACTACTGTCATGCTTTGTCACTGACATTTGGTCTACATTGGAACATACTATTGCTTGTATTCACATTGATTATACTTATCCTCCTAGGGGAAATCCACTACTCTTATGCTCATATTACATTAACATATATAGAGGTTAATATACCCCTCATGTGGCTATATTGGTCATATCTTATCCATATAGGGGCCACTCTTTCCTTCTATAACAATATTGTTCATACCATGTCTATACAAGGGAAATATCACTATTTCTTATATTGCATCCACTTTGGCATAATGAGTCCATTCATTTACTATAGATACACTTTCACAATTATATATTAATTACATGACTTAGACCTCAATTGATCAAACTTCCTTATTATACATATGCTTTCATAATTATATCTTGTTAACATGACTTAGACCTCCATAAATTAAACTTCCTTATTATATACTCACTTTCACAATTATATATTACTTACATGACTTAAACCTTAATAGGTTGAATTTCCTTATTCCATACATGCACTTAAATGGTAAATACCATCTTTCTACAATTATACCAAAATGTGTGATAAATGTGATTCAATGATAAATACCATCTTTATATGACTATGCCAAAATGTGTTATAAACATGCTTTAATGATGATGTCATCTTATGACTATACATTAGCACTTTTATGGTTTATATGTTAAACATGGTATGCATAATCCATTTCTTTTGAGATGAATGATATGAAAGTATAAGTCACACCTTAAAATGAGGGCACATGATTCAATTGTTATATATTTGTCATTTGCTTTTGCATTGTTGGAGGCAGTCATGTTGCATACTACAATTATTTTGCCTTGAGGCCTTAAGCACAAATAACATAATTATTTACCCCAAAAGTGGTTACCAAACACATTGTACATACTTGATCCTACACAAAGGCATTTACTTAAGTCAAATCAAATTCTACAGAGACAATGGTGTAGTTTTTGTACCACCAAGTGTATTCATTCATACTTTTTATTTTTACTTAGTGATTTCAATAGTTTCTTAATAAATCTTCATATACACATTGTTGTTTCCAAAATCAGCTTAGCTCGTTTTTAGGAACAACCCCCTACGAAACTTGTATGTTTCGTCTTTTGTCTCTCTAAGTTTGTTTTCGAGACGGGTTTTTCTTGTTCTTGTCTTGGTCCAACTGCATCATTCGAAATTCATAATGTCTTTTTGTCATGTTTTTCCAAAAACATGAAAGTTGTTACGATCTTGTTACGACCAGGAGACCAAAATCTTTCTTTTTCAGAGTTAATATTTTTCTTTTGTTTTGTGCGAGGGCGGAAATTTTTGTCGTTAGTGCATTTGGCCTTTGAGATGCAAGGGCAGAAAATTTTGCCACCCCTGCATTTTAATCATGCAAGGGTAGAAAATTTTGCCACCCCTGCATCTTGACCTGCACAAGTAGAAATTTTTGCCGCCCATGCATTTTTTCCCTCACACATGCAAGAGCGGCAAATTTTGCTGCTCCTGCATGTCAATTTCTATTTTCTCAGTGCAAGGGCGGCATTTTTTGCCGCCCTTGCACTGTCTTGGTTTTCATGCAAGGCATTTATTGCCACACATGCCAGGTTGTTGGGGTTGATTTTTGCCCCATATAATCTATTTTTGACCTCCTTTTTCTTCATTCTTCTTCTCCTCCTCCTATCCTTTGGATGATCCAGCGAATGGATTAAAGGGCATTTTTGCAGATTTGTGCTCACGGTGCACGTGGTTCTCCAGGTAGGTTGTGTTTTTGCATTTGTTTTCTTTTTTCTATTTTGATTTTCTAGGTTGGGGTTTTTGTTCCCATTTTTCCCTTGAGCCAGTCGGCCCGCTCCTCTTTCTCTCCCTTAAGTGTCATCCCTTCTTGCCCACGATTTTCTCATGCTTCTTGTCTTTCCCCAAGATTCATGGGTAGCAAATTTCGTGCGCCCTTGACTCCCTAGCTTCCCTGCATGGGTTACAAATTTTGCTGCTCACGTGCCCATGCAGACTTTCCCTACAGGGGCAACAAAATTTGCCGCCCGTGCAGACTTTCCCTGCAGCGGTGGCAAAATTCACCGCCCGTGCGCTTTTATTCTATTTAAATATGCATGGGTGGCAAATTTTGTCGTCCATACATGTTTGATCATTCTTTATGCAAGGGCGGCAAATTTTGCTGCCCATGTATTTCTCACCCAAATTTCTCTAACTCTAGAGGAATTTTTCCCTTTTCCATCTTTTTCCTTTCCTCCCTTTTTTCCTTTAGTTTCTGACTCAGCCCTGTTAAGTGCCCTTCCTTGGTCATGATCACTTAATGTGCAAATTCCCTGATTTACCCACTTTTTCCTAATTGCACGATCATGACTGCAATACTTTCAGAAGATTCTTGCTCGTCAACACCCATTCAATCGAGGCCAGTTCTGATGTCTGAAACTTTTTCAAACAATTCAAAGGCCATGAAGTACAAGTACTAAGGCATCTTCCCGATCACTTTGGTCACCTCTAATGTTGATGACATTAGAGATACAGAGATTGGCCACGTGGATATGGCTGAGTTCATGACCTAAACCAAGGCAACTAACTCGAGCTCTGAAATGAGGAGGATCATTGAAAGCAACATTCATTTGGTTGCCACTTTTTTGGTGGCAGCACATCATATGGAGTTCGTCCTCCAGTGCGCCCAGTTCTACAACAAAGAGACAAGATCAGTCTCAGATGCTAGTGACAATGTAATAATTCGGTTGGATCCCAAATTTATTAACAAAGTCTTCATGTGCCCTCCTGCTACTAAAGTGCTGAAGATTGACTTCATAGAAGCACAGAAAGAGTATGACAAGGACCCTGAGAGGGAAAAGAAAGTAATGAATAATAGGTGGCTGAAGGCCCCCAGAACTAATTTATCCAGATGGCTGCAAAAATTTCTGACGAGTGATTTCATTGAAGAAGTTGGTAACTTGATCACCCTTCTCAGCAGAGTGCGAGGCCTCCTGTCTTCCTCACAGTTCCACGAGTGGATGTACCCATTCATCAAGATCATCCTCTAGGGTAAGTAGGTCATCTTTTGGGGTGAACAGATCAGCAATGCCCTTCACAAGCAACTGACTAAGGTACAAACTTCTTCAAAGTTCTATATGACTTCGTACCTTGTGTACATAGCTGTCTCAATGTGAACCTTTCCAGGTTTGACAACTGAAGGGGACAGAAAGACCACCCTAGTCTACTCATATTACCCCTAGTTAATGATTCAAGGATCAATCCACCATTTTAAAAGGGTAAATGATGCTTTTTTTGCCATATTTTTATGCCTCTTTGACCCTCAGCTCGAACAGAAGAGAGTATCTGATGAGGCTTGGATGGTTGTCAATGACTATGGTTGTATGTTCCTTCAATTTCCCACCTTCTTTTATCTTTGAGTTGGATTTCTCCAAGGCTATCCCTATATGCTCCCCAGGTTTTCTTTTGATAAGTTAGTTCTGATGGAGCTATGTAGACAAATGGTTGTCGTACATACTATGCAAATGGAGCTGAAAAAGCTAGGTTTCAAGTTTCAAATAGAAATTGGCAGATACTCTATTTTGACAGCAGCCAAAGCCAAAGTAATAGAAATAGAGATGTAGCTGGTCACTATGAAACAATTTAAAAGAAGGGACAAATTTGACTATAGGGGTGTCAAGGACATGATTAGACGAAAGACTCAATTTCATGAGCCTATGATCGAAGACATCTGGGTAGACCTAAGAATAGCTGAAAAAATCAGGAGGATGGACTACAGCAGGCTGACCTTAGAACAGATCAAATATTTGGGGCTTGCAGAGATTCCCTCCAATCTAGTCGATGATAGGAGCATTATCAACAATAAGTACCTGGCTGAAAAGATTGTTGACTCCCCTCTTCCTCTAATTTAGTGGTCTCAAAAAGAGCTAACTTCTTTGCAGAAGAGATTTGAGCCAATATTGGCTAACACCAATGATTGGTTAGTAGCCAAAGGGATCGTACTGAAAGAGTTTATTATAGGATCAAACGCTGAATTCCAAGTAGAAATGAGGAAGAAGGCAGAAAACAGGACCAAGAACAAAGGTGATGTTCCTTGCCCATCTAGGCTTCACAAGCCTAGAAACATCTTTGTTTCTAAAAAATCAAAGGTTACTGAAGATCCAGAATCAATGGCTAAGGGAGTTGAAAAATAAAGCTCCTAGGAACAGGAAACTCAATAATGGAGATAGATGACAGGCTTTCAGAATAGCAAAGTGTTGAACCTCTACCTTTCCAGGAAGGGGCACGACCGCTTAAAAACGTCTCTCCTTTTCTGCCTCAGTCTCATGTGGCATTTCCTTTACCTCTATCTCCTATCAGTGTTCCTTCTTGTGGATCCGCCTCTCCTTCCAAAGTTATATTTAGCGATCCTCAGGGCGCTTCTGGAGATACTCTTCGCTCCTCTGGATCTATTCCTAGTTTGGCATCTCCTTCCTTCAATCTAAGAGAAAGTTTTGCACTTGATCAATCAATGACTGGTACAGTTTTGCCTGTTACTCCTATGACAACCACTATTACTACTAGCAGTGTAAATGTTACCATGGTAACACCAATTGTAGGAACTATTGCCACAGTAAGTACTTCTCTCTCGCCTTAGATGTCAGCATTCACGCCTAAAAGAAAGAAGCTAGCCATCTCTGTAGATGACTTTGATTTTGGCAAGATAGTGCCGGTGAAAGCTAAGTCTCCTAAAAGGCCAAGGATCCTCTCAAAATTGGTTAAGAAAAAAGGGCATAAATTTTTGAAAATAGCTAAGCCTCTGCAGGATGCAACCCTTGAGGGTTTTGACATGAGCAGCGATTCCATCTCTCATGTTGAACTTGGCAAAGTTACTCACGAAAGTGCGAAAAGCAATCTACAATCTACAATGGACATCATGATCCAAAAATTTGATAGAGAAAAGGAGATGAAGGACTAATATAAGGCCAAGATAGAGCAGTTGACTGCAGTAGTCAAGAAATTCACCCTTTCCCCTGAGGTGGCAACTCCAGAGGCCTTCTCTATAGATGACCCTTTCATTCAAAAGGCAGAGAAAACCTACTTGAAAGGGAAAGTGCTGGAGAATTATGTTGAAAAGATGTATACTCAGGGAGTTTGCTTACTTATGGAGGTTACAAAAAAGACAGACAAGATAAAGAAGGTAAGGGCAGATTTAGATGACCTTCTCTCTCTTATCTCTCACGACATTGACAGTACAGAAAAATATCTTAGCAAGTGGAGGGAGATGAAAGATCTGAAGAAAAGCACCTTGATATCTATCAGCGTCATTTCCAGCAAAGATTTTTATGTTGAGATCAAGGAGTCACTGATATACAAGATACAGGTACTCAAGGAGTTGATTGAAGATCTCAAATCTTCCAAAGATGCTAGTGAGAAGAGCGACATAAGCCTGCTGAAAAGACTGGAAGAACTACCTTGCGACCTCACTTCCAGGGATAACCAATTTCTCTCAGCTGAAGAAATGATCCAAGGTTTCAATGATATAATTCAAAGAGATTTGGAAGAGAAAATCTTCTCAATGACTTCTATGGATAGCATTTTAGATACTCAGTTAACTCTAGATAATCTAAGATCCAGGTTAACTAGTCATGCTAAGGCAATCACAGCATTGAAGAATGCTTTAATTAGAGCCAAAGTCATCTTCAAGAACACAATTACGCTAGACAGTATAGGAATTCAGGCATCCATTGCTATGTACGATGCTCATCAGAAGAAGTTCGGCAGCAAGAGCTGAAGTTTTTTCCCCTTCTCTCTTCTCTCCTTATGCACTTTTGTCATGAGAAAAGTGCATGCAATTTTGTAATATGTAATTACATGTAAAAAATCCAAAAAAATATCTCAAAGTCAAAGATGAGTCATCTTTGACTAAGATATTTTTATATTTTAATATTTTTTAATTTTGAAAGTTTCTCCCTATATATAGTGGAGACCTCTTTTGTAAATAGATCTCTGATAATAGAGAGCAAAAACTCTACTGAAATTGAGACACTTCTTGAGACTTTGTGCTCAATTTGTAAATCATATTTTGTTGAATGAATGAGAAGCAAGTTTATTCAGACTTTGTGTTGAAGTTATCTGTGTTATTTAGGAAACAGTTCTTATGTCCTCTTTCTTGATAATCTCTTATTTGTTTGATTTAATAAGCAAAGTGGGTGTGTTGATATTATCTGAGGGCGCATTTAAAAGATAAAAGAGAGACTTTCAGCTATTTTCATCTTTGTGATTCTTTTACCTTTTGTAGTTTTAGGCAGAGACTTTGTGCTTCGTTTCACTCTACGGTTACGCTTGTTCTAGATTAGTGAAGGAGGATACGGAAGACTTTGTGCTTACGCAAGTTTCCTTGTGAAATTTGTTACTTCAGGGGATTTTTTGCTCTATGCTGGATACCATTCCTGAAAGAAGAGGAATGTTGTTGGCCAACGACCAAGATTTCTCTCTCTTGTTCTTTGTACATCACCTCTAAAAAAAGAGAGGTGGATGCTGTTATACCACCCATGTGTTATTTTTTTCTTAATTATATATACATATAGAGTATAAATATTTATAGGGAACCTCCCCTTGATGAGAGGAGAGATTTACCTCATCTAGATCTGGTAAACCCACACTTTTCATGGTGTAAATCTCCCTGTGTTGTGGTTGATATACCCATTTTGTCCTCAGTTAGTTGACGACAAAATATTCATCCAACAGTTTTTGGTGACTCCACTGGGGACTACGAACGTGCATTTTAAAGCCTCAAGCTTCAACTTGAAGCAGTTTCGGTCCCTTTTTCATTTGAAATCTAGCAACTCCACGCTATATAAGAAGTCAGAGAGCCAAGGGTGTTTTTGATTCCATGTTTGAGTTGGCACAGCAAAGCAATTTTGATCTGTTTCCTCCACCACCTTTCTTCCAGCGGTCTAGGAGTTTTCCTCCTGACCTTATCGAGTCACCAACATAAGGAAGGGCTTTTTTCCTGTTGTTAATAGTGCCCTGCCTAAAAATACCCTACCTAGATTTGTTATCCCACCATGTAATCCTCCTATCATAATGGCTCAAGGCTCGTGGGGCAATTTCTTTGGTCCTCTTAATTTGACCCCACCCTTGCATGAAATACCTTGTAGTTCTAGAAAAAAAATTCCTAAGTTTTTTAGTAATGAGAAGGTTCATCCCGACGAGCATATTGCCACTTTATCCATAGCATGTGGCGTAATTGGTGTGGAATTTGAGGATGTAGTAGTGAGACTTTTTGTAGAAACTTTGCAAGGTGCTGCTGCAAACTGGTTTTACCACCTGTAGGCCGGGTTAGTGACTAACTGGGACACTCTCAAAGCCAAATTCGAAGCTAGATTTAAATCTACTGAAGATGCACATGCTTTGTTAGCACAACTAACACAGATAAAAAAAGAATCCCAAGAAGCCATGAGGGATTTCATAGCTAAATTCAACAAGTTAAGGAACTGGATTCCAACTGTTGCTCAGCCCATGCTGGAGAATCTCAAGTGTTTTTTTATCAACTCACAGCTTCCCAAAGTAAGTTTTCTATTGAGGTGAGCTGGCCCTATGGATCTAGCATTGGCTCAAAATTTAGCTACTGAGATTGCGGACGATCTTATCTTGGTAGGTAAGATCAGAAAAGACCCTAGTAAAAATAGATTCTCCTCATCTACTGAAAGCTCTTCTATAGGCACTACAGATCCTATGGTGTAAAAATTGACAAATGAACTGATAGCTTTGAAGAGACAAATAACCCAAGGTACGTCTGTTCCCACCTATCGAGATATGCCTAGGAGAACGTTCCAAAATTAGCAATATCAAGGTAATGCTACCCATAACCAAGGGCAATCAAATCGCCTGCCTCCCCCTCCAGGGAAATTAACCATTGAAGCAGCACCTGCCAATTCAGTGATCGGTTACCTAGAGGCTGAACACAACTATTCACTTCAACCTCAGTTGGACCAACAAGATGATGTTAATCTCTTCGATGAGCAGGAAGAAGAATTAGCTGGCGACTCCAATATTGGTTTCTTGGATTACCAGGATGAAGCTGGAAGTGAATGAGAAGGGTTGGATGGATCTTTGTTGTTTTTACCAGATCTCAACACCAATCAGCTCTATAAACTGATAAAGAAAAGGTAGAAGAAGAACCCTGGCCAGTAGTTTTCATTGTTAAATGAGGGACTCCATTGCCTCCTCAATCAAAAAATTAGATAATTCACAAAAAAATAAATACCTCCAACCACCCCATACCTTCCACTTCTGTTGCTCAGACCAGTGCCACACCTACTAAAGTTCCAGATGATGGACTCTCTTCTTTTATTTTAAATTCTTTTCAATTATTTGATATAATTGATCACGCTAGAAAGACTAAAATCCAAATGACAGAGATTGAATATTTAAGGGCTAACCTAGAACAATTTGATAGGTTGGCAGAATATGTGAAAAATAAAGCCGTCCCTGTAGGACAAGATTTTTCAAACGCCGTTCATGATCCCCCAAAGATAAATCTGCCCAAAATAATTTTATCATGACTCCTCCTATTGCTCCCAAGAAAATAGAACCTTTTTATATTTTCCTACTTATAAATGGTTACAAATTGAGTAATTGCATTATAGAATCTAGAGCCTCGGATAATGTCATGCCTGCGAAGGTGGCATATTCCCTTGGCCTAACTTTGACCAAAATTTTTGGGAGGTGTTTTTCTATGGAAAATAAGCAAGTTCCACTCCTTGGTCAGATAAAAGACGCCCAATTTGCTTTCGCAGCTTTTCCAGAAAAGCAGATAAAAATGATGGTTCTAGTGGCCGATGTTCCAGCCTCTTACGGCATCCTACTTGGGTGAAATTTCTGCAAAGATACTGGAGGCGAGCTAAGTATGGACTTGTCAGAAGCAAGGATCCCAATTCAAGGTGTTATGAAGAAGTTGCTTCTTGAAAAAGAGGCAAGGTATGTAGTCACTAGATCGTCAGCACCGAAAGCTCAAATTTTATTTGAGTCTTCAGGGATGGGCAATTACTTTCTATATACGGACAAGATCCATGAGGCATATGATGAAACTCCTACAGGTGATAACTTGAAATTGTGTTCAGTTGACACGATGGCTAAATCAATAAAGCAAAATGAACACATGGGAGAACCTCTTCCCCCAAATGAAGAAGTTTTCAAAGAAAAAGCAGTGTCTAACGAGGTATGGACCTTAAAATTTGATGGCAGCTGTTCTTCTACCAGTTTGGGAGCCGAGTTTGTGTTGGTATCTCTTTAAGGAGACATTATTCCTTTGTCCTACAAGTTACAGTTCAACAACACCAACAACACAGCTGAGTACGAATCCCTATTACTTGAATTACAAGTTTCCAGATAAAAAGGCATTAGGATACTCCATGCTAAAGGGGACGTCGAGTTAGTATTTTGCTAGGTAAGAAATCTCTATCAGACAAAAAATGAAAGATTGCGTCACTATCGCAATCTTGTCTGAGACCAAATCAAAAAATTTGATGCTTTCAACATCTCTGCAGTTCTAAGGGAATTCAATGACCGGGCGGATGTGTTGGCTATCTCTGCTACTCTCTTAGTTCTCCACCCATATTTTAAGAGAGATAAGTACACTATTGAACTGGTTTTTTGACCAAGTGTACCCGATAATGCCAGCCATTAGCAAGTATTTAACAACGATGATCAAATCATTGCCTTCTTGGAGCAAAAGGATAGCTTCGAACAATTGCATTTTGAAGGTAGTGAACTCCGAGAATGCGAAGCAACTTTTGAATCAAACACGAACATAGAAGAGGATTTCTTGCAGCTTAAGGGGAATAAGATCCCCAAAGGCCTGGTTTTTCTAGAAAAATTGTTTGATAACCATGACAGGTTTATTAAACAACAACGAATAGATTCAAACTCCTCTCAAAATTTTGATCAAGTAAACCTGAGAATCGAGGGAGATCCTAAGATGGTAAACATTGGGAAATGCTACACTATCGAGGAGAGATTTAGCTTGCTAGTCTACTTCGCCAATATATAGATATTTTGGCTTATTCTTATGATGATCTGAAATCACTTAGGCTGAATGACATATGCCATGACATTCCTCTTAAGGCAAACTCTGTACCTTACAAGCAAAATTCCAGGCAATATAATCCAAAAATCTCAGGTACTATTTTAGCTGAGATACAAAAAGTGCTTGATGCCCAGATAATTTTCCCCATCCATCACTCCACATGGATTGCCAACATAGTACCTGTCAAAAAGAAGAATGGTGAAATTTGAATCTGCATGGATTTCAAGAACTTGAATCAGTTATCTTTAAAAGATAACTACCCTCTCCCTATCATGGATCAAGTCCTACAAATGGTAATATGTTTAGAAATGTTATCAATGCTAGACTGTTTCTCAGAGTATAATCAGGTCAAAGTTGGAAAAGCATACCAGCATAAGACGACCTTCACCACACCTTGGGGCACATTCGCCTATCGAAGGATGCCTTTCAGTCTAATAAATGTAGGCGCCATATTTCAAAGGGCGATGGACCTCACTTTCAAAGATGAGATGGGTAAGTTCATTGTAGTGTACCTGGATGACCTGACAGTATTTTCAAAGCATCGTTCTGACCATGTCCACCATTTACAAAGAGTATTGGACCGCTGTCGTCAGAACAGTATTTCTCTTAACCCAAAGAAATCTGTCTTCGGGGTGACTTAAGGGAAACTTCTCAGACACATTATGTCCCAAGAAGGTATTAAGATTGACTCAGAAAGAGTCAAGTCTATCCAAGAACTTACTCTGCCTACCAGCAAAACTGTGGTTCACTCTTTCTTCAGAAAGGTGAATTTTCTTCGAAGATTCATCCTTGAGTTCGCTGAGAAGACCCGCCACATCGTCAATATGATGAAAGGTAATGCTACCTTCAGGTGGACTGCAGAGGGTAAATCAGCATTCAAGGACATCAAAGAAGCAATCGCTCGTGCACCAGTCCTGATTTGCCTAGATTACACTAAAAGTTTCAAAATATACAGTTATGCTTCCAAACATACACTCTCAGCCATTTTAATTCAACTGAACTAAGAAGGCATGGAATCTCCTATTTCCTTCATGAGTTGTCCACTTAAGGTTCATGAGCTAAAATATTCCAACATGGAGAAGCATGCATACGTAGTGATCAAAGGAGTCAAGCATTTTAAGTTTTATATCCTGAACTCGCACACCGAAGTTCTCATACCTGATACAACAGTAAAATCCATTTTGACTCAGCAAGAGTTTGGTACGAAGAGAGGTAATTGGATCGTCAAGATTCAGGAGTTTGATCTGGACATCAAACCTACCAAACTCGTACGAGGAAAGGGTCTTTGCCAATTGATCACCAACAACATTCCCAATGAAGTAGAAAGTGAAGAAATAGAGATTGAAAGCGTGCCTACGGTCCTCTTTGTTACCACTACTGATGAGTGGTATTTCGATATCACCCATTTTTTGATATATGGTGAGTGTCCCACTCATCTTTCCTATAAGGAGAAATGAAATGTTAAGTTAAAAGCTGCTAGTTATGTTTTGTTGGATAATGGTCTGTACAGAAGGAACTTGGACGGGGTATTTCTTCGTTGTGTTGATAAGGCACAACAAGATAAACTCTTGGAGTCTTTACACAATTTGGCCTATGGAGGGCATTTTTTTACACCAGTGACAGTGCACAAGATTTTGTGAGCAAGATATTATTGGCCCACGCTGTTCCAAGATGCCTACAAATGGGTGCGTAGATGCGAATTGTGTCAACAGTTCGTTGGAAAGCTTAAACTGACTGCATTGCCTCTCAAGCCAGTGGTAATCAAGAAGCCTTTTCAGCAGTGGGGTATTGACTTCATTGGCATAGTCAACCCATCTTCAAGTGTCGGACATGATTATGTCCTCACGGTAATGGATTACTTTACCAAGTGGGTGGAGGCCATCCTAACCAAGCATGCTACATCTGAAGTAGTGTGTAATTTTCTCAAGAAAAATATCATCTCCCGGTTTAGGGTCCCACTCAAAATTGTAACAGATAATGTGGCATATTTTTCATCATATGAAATTACTCAATTTTGTTTTTATTATGAGATTACTCTATCCCACACTTCAAATTATTTCCCTCAAAAAAATAGCCAAGCAAAATCGAGTAATAAAAATTTGGTCACTATTACCAGAAAGTTGGTAGACGACAATCAGAGAATGTGGCACAAAGTATTGTGTGATGCTTTACGGGCAGATAGGATAACACCCAAAAAGGCTATAGGTATGTCGTCTTTCCAACTTCTATATGGCTTGAATGCGAAGATCCCCATCACCCTTGAACTATCAGCGCTCAGGTTAACCAAAGCAATCGAAGACTCAACTTTTGAAAGTTCGGTCGACAAAAGAATCATGTGTCTGACCAAATTGAATGAGCGATGAATCATGGTAGCAGATCGGATTACGATGCATCAGAACCAGGTGAAGAAACTTTTTGACAAAAAAGCTAAGGTTCACAAATTCTAAGTCGGAGATCAAGTCCTATTGTGGGACAAGAGGTGAGAACCAAAAGGGATGCACGACAAATTTGAATCCTTATGGAGAGGTCCATTCACCATTCGACAGCTGTGTGGTGAGGCTAGCTTCTTGTTGAAATACCAAGATGCAACACCATTCACATTACCCCATAGTGGGCAACATCTGAAGCTACTCAATTCTTGAAGCTTAGATGGGGCCATTTATATATATACAGTACGTTTTGTCTTCTTTTTTTTAGCTTGACTCCGTAGCCCAATGGCTTGGATGAAGGCACTTAGAGACTGGTTTCTACTCTCGTTGATTAATTTGATTAATAGAAGTTCCTCAATAGGAGCCAGCTGTTGTTTCTAAAATCAGCTTAGCTTGTTTTTTAGAACAACCCCCCTACGAAACTTGTTTGTTTCATCTTTCGTCTCTCTAAGTTTGTTTTTGAGACGGGTTTTTCTTGTTCTCATCTTGGTCTAACTGCATCATTCGAAATTTGTAATGTCTTTTTGTCACATTTTCCCAAAAACATGAAATTTATTACGATCTCGTTACGACCAGGAGACCAAAATCTTCTTTTTTTAGAGTTAATATTTTTCTTCTATTTTGTGCATAGGCGGTAATTTTTGTCGTTAGTGCATTTGGCCTTTGAGATGCAAGGGTGGCAAATTTTGTCACCCCTACATTTTAATCATGCAAAGACAACAAATTTTGTCGCCCCTGCATCTTGACCTGCATAAGCGGCAATTTTTGTCGCCCATCCATTTTTTCCCTCACACATGCAGGAGCGGCAAATTTTGCCACCCTTGCATGTTGATTTTTATTTTTTCAGTGCAAGGGTAGTGTTTTCTACCGCCCCTGCACTGTCTCGATTTTCACACATGACATTTATTGCCACGCACGTCAGGTTATTAGGGTCGATTTTCACCCCATATAGTCTATTTTTGACCTCCTTTTTCTTCATTCTTCCTCTCCTCCTCCTATCCTCTACCTCTGGATGATCCAACAAACGGATTAAAGGGTGTTTTTGTAGATTTGTTCTCACGGTGCACGTGGTTCTCCAGGTAGGTTGTGTTTTTGCATTTTTTTTTCTATTTTGATTTTCTAGGTTGGGGTTTTTGTTCTCATTTTTCCCTTGAGCTAGTCGGCCCGCTCCCTTTTGTCTCCCTTAAGTGTCATCCCTTCTTACCCACAGTTTTTTCGTGCTTCTTATCTCTCCCCAAGATTCATGGGTGGCAAATTTTGCGTGCCCTTGACTCCCTGGCTTTCCTGCATGGGTGGCAAATTTTGTCACCCGCGCATTCGTGTAGACTTTTTCTACAAGGGCAGTGAAATTCGCCGTCCATGCAGACTTTCTCTGCAGGGGCAGTGAAATTCACCGCCCGTGCAGACTTTCCCTGCAAGGGTGGCAAAATTTGCCGCCCATGCGCTTTTCTTCTATTTAAATATGCATGGACAGCAAATTTCACCGCCCATACATGTTTGATCGTTCTTTATGCAAGGGTGGCGAATTTCACTGCCCATGTATTTCTCACTTAAATTTCTCTAACTCCAGAAGAATTTTTCTCTTTTCCATCGTTTTCCTTTCCTTTCCTTTTTTCTCTCAGTTTTTGACCCATCCCTGTTAAGTGCCCTTCTTTGGTCATGATCACTTAATGTGCGAATTTCCTAATTTACCCACTTTTCTTTAATTACACGATCATGACTGCAGTACTTTCAAAAGATTTTTGCTCGTCAGCACCCGTTCAACCGAGGCCAGTTTCAATGTCTGAAATTTTTCTGAAAAAATCAAAGGCCATAAAGTACAAGTACCAGGGCATCTTTCCGATCACTTCAGTCACCTCTAATGTTGACGACATTAGAGATACAAAGATTGGCCATGTGGATGTGGAACTAAGGCTGTTAGGATTGTGGAGCTAAAAGCTTCACTGATGCAGACATGGAGGAGGTTGCAGAATGAGTTGCTGAGTGTCAGAAGTGTTTGGCGTTGGTCTAGCCAACCGGCGTCGGCAGGGTAAGACAGGAAGGCAACCGACGTCGGTCATATATCGGCCGGCGTCGGCGACCCCAGGCGGACAGGGACCGACGTCAGTCGCCTGTGTAGTTCGACTGCGAGTCAATTACGGGCAGTGAACTAACGAACCAAGAGTTTGCATGATGAATGCTAATTTTAGACTCATAGCTGCGGATCTAATTATTGTAATTAGATGTCTAATCATTATTTGGATGAGATCTATATAATAGACTCATGGTTGTATTGGAAAAGTGTGCTAGGGAGTAAGAGAGCATAATTATAAGCTCCTTCTGTGTGTGAGGTAGAGCTATGGTGCGTTCCTCCTAGTGCCACAGTACCAGGTGTGTTGGTGCTGGATTGGAGAGCCAGCTGGGTTCTTCAAGAGTGTAGGATCTTGGTCACAGTTGCATGGCCTATATAGGAGATCTACATGGTAAGTAAGATCGTTGATCTGCAGGTGTATGTGTGTGTAAGGTCGAGGTTCACAGGTGAATAGAACCATTGCTTGATTTGCAAGTGTGCAAGGTCATACAGACAGCAACACTACAGGGAGCAGTATCAGGCAGGATCTACTTGGAGTACAGGTGTGTACTCGGATAGAGCAAGAGGAAGGCAAGGCAGTTCCTTCCATAAGTATGGTCTGTTGAATTGCAGGTTGTTGCAGATTCATGGGAGATCTACTTGAAGTACCTTGAGTACTTGTGGAGCACGTGGAGTGCTTGTGGAGTGTGTGGAGCACTTGTGGTGTGCGTGGAGCACGGGGAGGTGAACACCAACTCTGTATTTGAGTTGTGTGTTGGGACCTGTGAGAGGGAGAGCTTTGGGGAGAAGAATTACTGTTCACTTGAGGCGTGGGAAACCTCTGTAAGGTGGTGGAGAAGAAGTGGCATCTTCTTTATTGTATTCTTTTCTGTATAAAGTGTTAATACAATTTGGTATTGTCTCTCATATCATGTGTTATTCTGAATTCTAGTTACTTGGTGAATCTGGTTAATTTCTGCATATTAAGTTGCTTGGTATTAGTAATCAAATTGTGTGCTTCCGGTGTACACCCTCCCAACAAGTGGTATCAGAGCCTTGGTTGTAGGTTCTTGAGCTTGATACCAACAGGTGGTATCTGAGCTGAGGTTGGAGGAAGCAGGTTTTGTGTTTGGTTACAGGTCACTCTCAGGGGTTTCTGATCGAGTGGGAGTAGAGCAACTGCAGATCAAAGTAAGCTAAGAATGGAGGAGTTGAAAAGCACAGATGGTCACTCACGGTCCTATGGAAAGAAAGAGTAGGTAAAAGATTATTGTTGGTTGGTAACAGATCAGCATGAAGAAACTAAAGATACAGATGTAGCAGGTGTTGTTGCACAGGATGTGTTTGCAGGTTTCTTGGATAAAGTTGAATCTTGGATAAAAGATTCGGTTGCCTCTTTCCATGCAGTTCCAGGTAGAGGAGCTGGTGAGCCTTGCCAAAAGATTGGCAAAGGAGAAGTGAAGCTGAAATTGCAGGCGGCCAACACACAGGTGTTGATGAAGGTCATGCAGGTCCCAGGTTTAGAGATATGGCTAATTTCTTCAGAAAGATTGGGTGATGAGAGATGCACAAGAACTCTCACAGCGGATGCACTTGAATTAGCTGGTGGTAAGAAAACAGGTATCCTTTATCTACTTGTTTATATTACTGATTCTTCTTTTGTTGCGGAGACGTGGCTTCGTAGGCTTGGTCACATGAGCAGGAAAGAGATGCATGTTCTTAAGCGGAAGACAGATATATTTGACAGGCTTAAGAACTGGAAAGCCTTGGTGTTTATGGAGGAGATGGCGGACAGAACCCAGTGGATGTGGCTGGATACTTCTGAGCAGGGCAGTTTGGACATGGATTTTGATTCAAAGAAGCTCGCGGGTAAAAAGTCATCACTCACAGGTGAACACAGATACCGATGTCGGTCAGGAGGAACCGGCATCGAACAGACAGGTGCCGAGGTCGGTCATGTGCAGACCGACGCCGGCGATGTCGGGCAGGGTAAGACCGATGTCGGTCATGGGACCGACGTCGGCAGTATGTAAGACCGATGTCGGTTATCAGGACCGACGTCGGCAGCAGGGACACCAGCGCAGGCAGGTTGGTAGTCAGGTACAGACGCATGGAACCGACGTCGGTCGGATGCAGACTGTGGGGTGACCGAGGTCGGTCACTGTAACGAATTTTGGGTGGACAGCAAGCTGTCAAGGAGTCTCAAACACCCATACGGAGGACTGAAGGCGTAAGTAGGCCCTCAAATTCGTTGTTCCTCTTCTTCATACTTGTTGCTGTTTGTATAGCAGGAAGGATCCAGGAAACAGGTGTGAGCTTGGCATGGATGAGGATGTGATTCCTTGGAGGAGAACCAGACAGGTGTGTCTTGGTAGAGTTGCCAGCAGGTATGAAATCACAGAGACGAATGGATACCTTAGTAGAAGAATAGAGAGAACGGATACGTGAGACGGAAGACCAGGTATGTGGTCTTGTGGAGCTGCAGGACAGTGTTACAGGTTTTGACAGGGGGAGGACGGAGCATGGCTTCAGTCAGTGTCAGGTAACTACTGTGGTTTATCTTACCAGGGGGATGATGAGTCATGACATCATTCTGTTGCTGTATGTGGATAGTATGCTAGCTAGCAGGGGTGTACATACAGGGTTTTGCTGAGCTAAGGGTAAGATTAGTTCAGTGGCATGTCAGGAGGAGTTTGGAGCAGCGAAATTCTTTGACATGAGAGGCATGGAGATCACTGGTTGATTTTGTCTCGAGTGGGAGCTGATGTGAATCAAGTGTTGGCGAGGTTCGGGATGCAGAGCCGGAGCACACTAAGGGCTGGACAGGTACAGTGTCCGAAATCACATGAGGTCTGGTATAGACCTGAGTATTCCCATGCAGTGGGAGCTGTCAGAGAGTTAGGAGCCAATTCGGGGAAGTGGATTCTCAGGTTTTTTGAGAGGGACCGGCAGCAGGTGTTGCTATGCAGGGTCAGGACTTCACTACATGTATTTGTAGGTTCGGATGTGGCAGGTTACTCGGATGACAGGTGGTACACCACGGGTTGTGTGGTGGGTTGTCTTCAGGTGGGAGCTTGAAGAGGGATACAAACCAGGAAACAGATTAGACAGAGTACAGGTACAGGTACAGTGCAGCTGTTTATCTCCAAGTGGGAGATTGTTAGGATTGTGGAGCTAAAAGCTTCACTGATGCAGACATGGAGGAGGTTGCAGAATGAGTTGCTGAGTGTCAGAAGTGTTTGGCGTTGGTCTGGCCAACCGGCGTCGACAGGGTAAGACAGGAAGGCAACCGACGTCGGTCATATATCGGCCGGCGTCGGCGACCCCAGGCGGACAGGGACCGACGTCGGTCGCCTGTGTAGTTCGACTGCGAGTCAATTACGGGCAGTGAACTAACGAACCAAGAGTTTGCATGATGAGTGCTAATTTTAGACTCATAGCTGCGGATCTAATTATTGTAATTAGATGTCTAATCATTGTTTGGATGAGATCTATATAATAGACTCATGGTTGTATTGGAAAAGTGTGCTAGGGAGTAAGAGAGCATAATTATAAGCTCCTTCTGTGTGTGAGGTAGAGCTATGGTGCGTTCCTCCTAGTGCCACAGTACCAGGTGTGTTGGTGCTGGATTGGAGAGCCAGCTGGGTTCTTCAAGAGTGTAGGATCTTGGTCACAGTTGCATGGCCTATATAGGAGATCTACATGGTAAGTAAGATCGTTGATCTGCAGGTGTATGTGTGTGCAAGGTCGAGGTTCACAGGTGAATAGAACCATTGCTTGATTTGCAGGTGTGCAAGGTCATACAGACAGCAACACTACAGGGAGCAGTATCAGGCAGGATCTACTTGGAGTACAGGTGTGTACTCGGATAGAGCAAGAGGAAGGCAAGGCAGTTCCTTCCATAAGTATGGTCTGTTGAATTGCAGGTTGTTGCAGATTCATGGGAGATCTACTTGAAGTACCTTGAGTACTTGTGGAGCACGTGGAGTGCTTGTGGAGTGCGTGGAGCACTTGTGGTGTGCGTGGAGCACGGGGAGGTGAACACCAACTCTGTATTTGAGTTGTGTGTTGGGACCTGTGAGAGGGAGAGCTTTGGGGAGAAGAATTACTGTTCACTTGAGGCGTGGGAAACCTCTGTAAGGTGGTGGAGAAGAAGTGGCATCTTCTTTATTGTATTCTTTTCTGTATAAAGTGTTAATACAATTTGGTATTGTCTCTCATATCATGTGTTATTCTGAATTCTAGTTACTTGGTGAATCTGGTTAATTTCCGCATATTAAGTTGCTTGGTATTAGTAATCAAATTGTGTGCTTCCGGTGTACACCCTCCCAACAAAGGCAACTAACTCGAGCTCTGAAATGAGGAGGATCATTGAAAGTAACATTCATCTGGTTACCGCTTTCTCAGTGGCAGCACATCATACGGAGTTCATCCTCCAGTGCACCCAGTTCTACAACAAAGAGACAAGATCAATCTCTAATGCTAGTGGCAATGTAATAATTCAATTGTATCTCAAATTTATTGACAAAGTCTTCATGTGCCCTCCTGCTACCAAAGTGTTGAAGATTGACTTCATAGAAACACAAAAGGAGTATGACAAGGACCCTGAGAGGGCAAAGAAAGTAATGAATAATAGGTGGCTGAAGGCCCCCAGAACTAATTTATCTAGATGGCTACAAAACTTTTTGAGGAGCGATTTTATTGAAGAAATTGGTGACTTGATCACCCTTCTCAGCAGAGTGCGAGGCCTCCTGTCTTCCTCACAGTTCCACGAGTGGATGTACCCATTCATCAAGATCATCCTCCAGGGTAAGTAGGTCATCTTTTGGGGTGAACAGATTAGCAATGCCCTTCACAAGCAACTGACTAAGGTACAAACTTCTTCAAAGTTTTATATGACTTCGTACCTTGTGTACATAGCTGTCTCAATGTGAACCTTTCCAGGTTTGACAACTGAAGGAGACAAAAAGACCACCCCAGTCTACTCATATTACCCTCAATTAATGCTTCAAGGATCAATTCGTCATTTTAAAAAGATAAATGATGCTTTCTTTACCATATTTTTATGCTTCTTCAACCCTCAGTTCGAACAAAAGAGAGTATCTGATGAGGCTTAGATGGTTGTCAACGACTATGGTTGTATGTTCCTTCAATTTCCCACCTTTTGTTATCTTTGGGTTGGCTTTTTCCAAGGCTATCCCTATATGCTCCCTAAGTTTCTTTCTGATAAGTTAGTTCTGATGGAGCTATGTAGACAAATGGTTGTCGTACATACTAGACAGATGGAGCTGAAAAAGCCAAGTTGCAGATTTCTAATTGAAATTGGCAAATACTCTATCTTGACAGCAGCCAAAGCCAAAGTAATGGAAATAGAGATGCAGCTGGTCACTATGAAATAATTCAAGAGAAGGGACAAATTTGACAATAGGGGTGTCAAAGACATGATCAGACGAAAGACTCAATTTCATGAGCCTATTATCGAAGACATCTGGGTAGACTTGAGAACAGTTGAAGAAATCAAGAGGATAGACTGCAGCAGGCTGACTCTGGAGCAGATCGAATATCTTGGGCTTGCAAAGATTCCCCCCAATCTGGTCGATGATAGAAGCATTATCAACAGCAGGTACTTGGCCGAAAAGATTGTTGACTCCCCTCTTCCTCCAATTCAATGGTCTCAAAAAGAGCTAACTTCTCTGAGGAAGAGATTTGAGCCAATATTAGCTAACACTAATGATTGGTTAGTAGCCAAAGGGATTGTATTGAAAGAGTTTATTACAGGATTAGAGGCTGAGTTCCAAGCAAAAATAAGGAAGAAGGCAGAAAATAGGACCAAGAACAAAGGTGATGTTCCTTCCCCATCTAGGCCTCACAAGCCTAGAATCATCTTTGTTTCTAAAAAATCAAAGGTTACTGAAGAGCCAGAATCAACGGCTAAGGGAGTTAAAAACAAAGCTCCCAAGAACAGGCAACTCAACAAATGGAGACAGATGATAAGCTTTCAGAATAGCAAAGCGCTAAACCTCTACCTTCTCAGGAAGGGGCACGATCGCTTCAAAACGTCTCTCCTTCTCCACCTCAGTCTCATGTGGCATCTCCTTTACCTCTATCTCCTATCAGTGTTCCTTCTAGACTCGCCTCTCCTTTCAGAGTTATATTTGGCGATCCTCAGGGCCATTTTAGAGATACTCTTCGCTCCTTTGGATCTATTCCTAGTTTGGCATCTCCTTCCTTCAATTTGGGAGAAAGTTCTGCACTTGATCAATCAACGATCGGTATGATTTTTCCTGTTACTCCTACTACAACCATTGTTACTACTAGCAGTGCAGACGTTACCATGGTAACACCAACTATGAAAACTATTGCCATAGTAAGTACTTCTCTCTCGCCTTGGATGTCAGCATTCACACCTAAAAGAAAGAAGCTAGCCATCTCTATAGATGACTTTGATTTTGGCAAGATAGTGCCAGTGAAAGCTAAAGATCCTAAGAGGCCAAGGATCCTCTCAAAATTGGTTGAGGAAAAGGGGCACAAATTTTTGGAAATAGCTAAGCCTCCGCAGGACGCAACCCTTGAGGGTTTTGACATGAGCAGCGATTCCATCTCTCGTGTTGAACTTGGCAAAGTTACTCACGAAGGTGCGAAAAGTGATCTACAGTCTGCAATGGACATCATGATCCAAAATTTTGACAGAAAAAAGGAGATGAAAGACTACTATAAGGACAAGACAGAGCAATTGACTGCAGTAGTCAGGAAATTCACCCTTCCCCCTGAGGTGGCAACTCCAGAGGCCTTCTCTATAGATGACCCTGTCATTCAAAAGGCAAAGAAAACCTACTTGAAAGGGAAAGTGCTGGAGAATTACGTTGAAAAGATGCATACTTAAGGAGTTTCCTTACTTACGGAGGTTGCAAAAAAGACAGACAAGATGAAGAAGGTAAGGGCAGATTTAGATGACCTTCTCTCTCTTATCTCTCAGGACATTGACAATATAGAAAAATATCTTAGCAAGTGGAGGGAGATGAAGGATTTGAAGAAAAGCACCTTGATATCTATCGGTGTCATTTCCAGAAAATATTCCTATGTTGAGATCAAAGAGTCACTGATATATAGGATATAGGTACTCAAGGAGTTGATTGAAGTTCTCAAATCTTCCAAGGATGCTAGTGAGAAGAGTGACACATGCATGCTGAATAGACTGGAAGAACTACCTTGAAACCTCAATTTTAGGGATGACCAATTTCTCTCAGTCGAATAAATGATCTAAAGTTTCAAGGGTATGATTCAGAGAGATTTTGAAGAGAAAACCTTCTCAATGACTTCTGTGGATAACATTTTAGATACTTAGTTAACTCTGGATAATCTAATATCCAGGTTAAGTAGTCATGCTAAGGCAATCACAGTGTTAAAGGATGCTTTAATTAGAACCAGGGTCATCTTCAAGAACACAGTTGCGCCATACAGTATAGAAATTCAGGCATCTATTGCTATGTACGATGCTCATCTGAAGAAGTCCGGTGGCAAAAGCTGAAATTTTTTCCCCTTCTCTCTTCTCTCCTTATGCACTTTTGTCATGAGAAAATTGCATGCAATTTTGTAATATGTAATTACATGTAAAAAATCTAGAAAAATATCTCAAAGTCAAAGATGAGTCATCTTTGACTAAGATATTTTTATATTTTAATATTTTCTAATTTTGAAAGTTTTTCCCTATATATAGTGGAGACCTCTTTTGTAAATGGATCTCTGATAATAGAGAGCAAAAACTCTGCTAAAATTGAGACACTTCTTGAGACTTTGTGCTCAATTTGTAAATCATAATTTGTTGAATGAATGAGAAGCAAGTTTATTTTAGACTTTGTGTTGAAGTTATCTGGGTTATTTAGAAAACAGTTCTTATGTCCTCTTTCCTGATAATCTCTTATTTGTTTGATTTAATAAGCAAAGTGGGTGTGTTGATATTATCTGAGGGTGCATCTAAAAGATAAAAGAGAGACTTTGAGCTATGTTTATCTTTTGTTATTATTTTACCTTTTTTAGTTTTAGGTGGAGACTTTCTGCTTCGTTTCACTCTACGGTTATGCTTATTCGAGATCGGGGAAGGAGGCTACGGAAGATTTTGTGCTTACGCAAGTTTCCTTGTGAACTTTGTTACTTTAGGTGATCTTTTGCTCTATGTTGGCTACCATTCCTGAAAGAAGAGGAATGTTGTTGGCCAACGACCAAGATTTCTCTCTCTTGTTCTTTGTACATCACCTCTGAAAAAAGAGAGGTGGATGTTGTTATACCACCCATGTGTTATTTTCTGCTTAATTATATATACATATAGCATATAAATATTCATAGGGAACCTCCCCTTGATGAGAGGAGAGATTTACCTTATCTAGATCTGGTAAACCCACACTTTTCATGGTGTAAATATGTTTGTGATGTGGTTGATATACCCATTTTGTCCTCAGTTAGTTGACGACAAAATATTCACCCAACACACATTAATATATTTTCAAATGTTTTCTTTCTATTTGTGAGTACTCCACAACTTCATATTAGAGCATGGATGCTTACTCCAGGGCTTCACATTTGATCATGGGAGCTCACAAAAGTAGTCAGGATGCTCTTGCAAATTATGAGGAGGCCTGGTACATTTTATTTTGCAGGTTGCATGAGTTGGAATCCGTGATAAGGTAACATATCTTCTCCTCTTGACTTTCAGATCATTATCATTCCTATTTTGAATTTTATAAATCTTAAATCTTTCAATGACAATATCTTTTTCAAGTCTTTCGACTACACTTATTTGTTTTATTTTGATATGTTCTCTCTCTCTCTCTCTCTCTCTCTCTCTCTCTCTCTCTCTCTCTCTCTCTCTCTCTCTCTCTCTCTCTCACACACACACACACACACACACACACACACACACACACACCCATCAATGTAAGGCATTATGTAGACACCTAAAGATGGTCTTATGTGATTATTTAGTGTTAAACTATATTGATTTAGTATGTTTGGCTTATTTTTCATATTGGTTTTAAATTGGGCATTATGGGCCCTCTTGTTGACTTACATTGAGTGAAATCCCCTTCTATTGTGCATCTTCTAATCCCCCTTTCATTGTGCATCCTTTAGCTCACACTAATATATTTTAAAGTTACACTCTTATCCTCATCTTATCTTATGTTTTATCCTCCCTCTAAGTCAATTGCACTTGAATTACGCTTTTCCCTCTTTTCAGGTCTTTACCTCGTCGAAGTCAGATTGCACATGCATAGTCTCAACTTAAATTTTAAATATCACTTATAAATAAAGATGTATAGTAGATCATTTAGAGGGAGAGATATACATGGTAGATAATCTATAGAAAATATATTATCAACAAACATTTATAAGGTTTAATATATTTCATTCGATTACTTGCTAGATTATTATATGCTTTTGTTGTTTTCAAGACTTCTTGCCCAAAGAGGGTTTGACTAAGGTAAGCCCTTGAATCCAAACAGAATTTCTTAATGTTTTATGAGGTGTAGATGTTAGAATAAAAATTATTAAGAGGGTAGGGTGAATAATTCTTCAAAAACCTTTCATTCAAGTTCCCTTAAACAATCATGAACCATTAAACAAACATATACATCTAGCAAGCATATACACTTATTCACATAAGCATGAAACACAAGAACACATCATATATGTGGGAAACACTTCAAGGGAATAAAATCCACTAATATATTCAAATGGACTATATTAATATAAGATTAAAACCAATCTTTAGTGAAGCACCAACTTTACATGGAGCACCAACCCCAACTAGTCAAACACCCACTCAACTAGGCTTTAGCAAGCACCAACCTGCAAGGAGGCACCAACCCCCTAGATGAATCAACACCAACTCAGTAACATAAAAATTTATATCACCTTTATAAAACCTTATTTATCACACAATATATTAGGATCACCTTCTTTATCTCTTCTCACTCTTTTATCTCTCTCAAACTGCCTTTTAGGCTTCTTCGCTCAACTAGGTCTCTTCAAAACAAATTAGGTCATATGACCTTGATATTTATCTATAATATCCCTGTTATATATTCATGACTAACCCTTTACACTCCTATGATGGTATATAAGACCTCCTTCTACTCAAAAAAGTGTTATTTCATTTGCTTGCACTCTACACTCTCTTACACACTAATTAGGCCTAAAATTGCCTTGTATATATAAAAACCTCTTGCTCAGATCCCTGTTGATCAAAGATACACACTTTCAAAATTGTATTTCCATTTAAATATGTCATATAATATATTTCATACATGAATCCATTAGTACAATAGGTCGGTCACAACATAAAATACCAAAACCTCTTTTAGGCCTTAAGGAGACCTAATCTAATTAGGCCTTCATTAGTGCACGTTACCCTTTGATCTCCTTGGAAAAATTTAAAACTCTATACACAGAAGGAAAACTTCAATTAATAATTTAATATACCTATACTAATATCATATAAATTCCATAACACTTTTTAGATCCAACCACCACTTGAAGCACACCATTTGTAATGTTCACAATTAAGCCTTCTCATACACAAAAAGTTTGTCTTGAATTGTTGAATATTAAACAAAAATTAGTTTAAAAACATGTAAATAAATTAAATATATAAAAAATAAATTAAATAAATGTCATCAAAATATGCTTTAGACCTCACAACTCAGGGCAAGAGGACTCAAACACTTATTTGCAAATAGCCTACTCAGAATTGCCAGAACACTCCAAAACCCAATCATGAACAAATTGACCTTCGACACATGAAAAAACACTTATAATGACCATTGATACTTAAAAAATATCCTTTTAAATCTTTATAATTCTCTAAAATACAAAAATCACAATGTCTAATGTCAAATATTGGTCTTACAGACCAATCTTTTGATCCCACTACACATAGTCAAACCAGAACTAGACAAGTCATTTGGGTTTCAACATTTCAACATATGATATTGAATTACAAGATTTCCAAAACCATGAGTAATAATTTAAAGTCACAAAAAAAACACTATATTTATTATATACATCAAATTAGGGTGTATAGCCTCAAACTCATCATTACAACTTGCTTACCTAGAACTCCCAGTTTTTGTCAAAGACCAGTCATTGTGACTCGGACCTCTAACACTTGTATAGACATATTAAATAAATTTTTATTAATTTATATTATCATATGAGATAATTATACCATTATTATATAGAAATATGATATGATCATATGGAAATATTAGTCTTGTAGACTAATCTCATAACCTTATATCTCATTGTCTCATATGAACTAGATAAGTCAACTTATGAGTAACTTTTTCACTGTAATCACTGACATCCAAACATTAACATGTATTAAATTTATTTAATAACATCATCAATCACTTTTTTTCATAATTATATTATGGTAACACATTCCTAATCTTCTTCTCATTGCAACCTGGGTTTTTCACTGTTTCTACCATTAGGCTTGTTAGTGACTAGCTAACTTGGATGACTGATTTAGAACTCTTTAAGGATATATTATATCCAAAAACCTTAATTTTCATGAAAAATTAGTCTCAAAATTCATCCTCCATCCATTTTCATACTTTAACTTGGTCAATTCTGACTACTGTAATGAATCTCTGAGAAATTTCCATTTTTTTGTAAAGTCTACTAACACCCCTGATAACTCAATCACACCTAGAGGGGCTTGGGAGAGTTTAATACACCATAAAATATAATTTATAGTAATTTGAGACCATTATAGGATATTTTGAACAAGATCTTTCACATCAGGTCCTTGTTAGGGTTTTAGAGAGGTTTAACACAGGTTTTGGTGTTAACGATTATTCATAAAGGATTGCCCCTTAAATACAAAACCAATGCCCATATTTATTATTTAGGAACCTTACACATATATTATTAACATATTAGGTTCCCATGTAGAGGTTACACATGCGAACAAACACATGAAAGTCCTTGGGTTTTCATGCCTTCATTTTATGTACTCGAGAGACCTCAAAACCACTTTTCAAGCCTTTTATTGAAAACCATGACCTCAAAATTTGTGCACATGATTGAAAAAACATATAATAATTCTATCCATGATCACATATGAAAACTTATCTTGAAAACTAATCTTGATACCTCATTAATCCATGTTCTCTCTCTTTGTTGTCTAGATCTTGACCTGCAAACCACATTATGTCTTAAAACTGACCTTCATGCACTCTCTATCACAATAACATATTCAATAAACCTCTATCATGATTAAAAAATTCCATACATCCTTTATATGCCTTGACAATAGATAATGATGCCTCATTAGGCCAGGCAGGGTTTAGAAGTGATCTCGTTGCAGACTTGATCTATAGGTCTTACCCCTATAGGATCACCTTGAGACTCTTATGAGTGCTCAAATGATCCACATAAATTCCTAATCAATCTCATAAGACTTCTCATGCCTATATGTACTCATCTCACCAAGCCATCATACTCATTCCTTCTCATAAGGTCTCTTCATGTTATGACTAGTGCCATGACTAGGCTTCTTAAGCACTTGAAACATGACAACTAACTTTAAAACACTTATGAAAGTATCTACACTTCACTTACATGATCACACAATGCCAAACAACCTCTCATAAGCTTGTGCTTACTCACTTCATCAAACTTCACTATGCACACCACTTGATGTCAACCTAGGCTTCTCAAGACACCTTGTACTCAAGAACTATTACTCAAACAGGCTTACCTCAATGTTATATAACAAGAACACTCTTCAGATAGAACTCTCACACCACTACAACAATCTCATTTTTATCAACATTCTCTCATGACCTCATGCAGACCTAGAGCCTCACAACCATGCTTCAATGCTCACTTGACCTGAACCTTGATATCAACTTTGAAATTCAACCAATAGAATAATCATTAGGTTGCCTACAAATTCTCTCTTGTCACATCAAGCACATAAGCACATATCTCAAATACCACTCACCATGCATATTTACTAGATGCACCTTGACATTAATGACATCAACCTTAAAATCAATGATAAAACTTCTCAAGAAACTCCCCCTTTGTCATTGATGAAAAAACATTCTTCCACTGATCAATCTCATCTCCCCCAAACTGGTCAATCTTCCTTATTGAACTTCCCCCCCTTTGACATTAATGAAAAAGGGTCATACATATTATAACTTTTGAAACCACTCATTCTCCTTCTTTGGCAACTATACTAAGAAACTCTTCTATGCTTATCAACAACTACACTTGGAGTTTATGAATAATATGAATAGCTCCCCCTCAAACCAAGCACCCATCTTGCTTATACTAAAAAAATAGTGTCTCCATTAAGCCTAATGGAGTCACTCCTTTGATAAGGCTCTAAAACAACACAAATTCATGATATTCCCATATCTCCATGCACTCACAAGACAAAATATATTTTAAGACCCTATTAGGCTTGATTAACACCTTAGGCTTGACATTTTCATCAACTATTTGATCAATAATATGAGCTAATATAAGACATTCCTGACTTGATTTCACATCTAAAGTGTGCTCTATCATAGCAAACAGTCCATTTGGACTTTTAGACTGATCATGACTCAACTTTACTATCTTTAATTTTCACACATTTATTTTCCTTGTCTTTTGGACACCAAAGGCTTCAAATCACTCATTTTGACTTGATAGCCTTCTCACCCTGTTAGGGCAGAATCTTTCAATGTGTCCCACATTATGAAAACTATATCAAACAACCTCAATCATACCTCTTGATTGACGATTATTTTCATAATCTCATGCATATTCATTTTTAGAGGGTCTTCTACACTCTCTTGCTCTATGATTAAACTGATTGTATGTAAAACAATAACCATTAAATGAATTAGCATAACTCATAGTATTAGGCTATCTTATTGGTCTTTTCATTTTGACTTTCTTGTCTTCATTATCCTTCTCCTTGACTTGAGTTGCATCCTTTTAGTCTTCTTTGAAACCAAGACTTTTCTTATCACTTGTAGACTTCTGAATACTTAATTTGTCATCTAGAGCATCAGTACTCTTTTAAAAAATCATAAAGATCTTCAACTTGCTAGATGATTGATCCAACTCAATTTTTAAGGATTCTATTTCAGTTTCATACCTAGTGCATTCTTCCTCTTTAGATCTTAAGCTAGTAGTGACTATTTCCATTTGTGCTTCAATCTAATTGATGATCTCATCCTACTCCTTGGATGTGTTACTAAGTCTCTCTTAAAACAAACCAATCTGCTCTTCATAGTCCTTAACTAATGATCTTAGTATGTGATTCTTCCTTCTTTGTAACTTCAACTGTTCTAGAGCACTCACCAATCCTGCATCAAGATTCACTTCAACCTCTTTTTCATCATCCATAATGCCTTTCCCATTTGATCAACCCTCATTATTCGATTCTATATCCATGAATAAGGTTTAATTTTTGTCATGTTCATGTTTATTACTATCATCATCATTATCAAATGTACTTGTATCACTTACATCAGATGAGTCATTATCTTCTTTGGTATAAAAACTTTTCTTGTTATTGAATGATCCTTTCATACCTTCATACTTCCTAAAATCTTTCTTGATTTTATCATGCTCATAGACCTTATCATCACCATGATTTTCATCATACTTACTCTTATCCTTGTTAGGACACTTAGATGCAAAGTAACCAATCTTACCACAATTGAAACGTCTGAAAGGCAACTTACCCTTGTACTTACCAGAAGTAAACCTCAATTTCCTAGAAAACATGGCTATCAATTCATCATCATCAACATCTAAACATACCTCATCCTTGACTTTCTTGGTTTTTTACTTCTTCTCAGCTTTGAATGGTGATTCCTTATTTAGAAGTCTTTCTTCATTTGTTCTCATCTCATAGGTAGTTAAGATGCCATGAAACCCATCTATATCAAGCTTGTCTAAATCTTGTATCTCTTATATTGTAGACACCTTAGAATCAAACTCAGGAGTTAGTGATCTCAATAACTCTTGAACAACTCTAGTCTCTTTCACTTCTTATCATAATCCTCTAATGACATTAACAACTTCATCAACCTTCGACAGATAAGATGCAATGATTTTATTTTCATTCATCTTTAGACTTTCAAGTTGTCTCTAGTGGGTCTGCAACTTGGACATCTTTACCTTGGTGTATCCTTCATATATAGTCTTAAATTAATCACATATCACCTTAGCTAACTCATAGTATATCACCTTCACAAACCCTGCCTCTGATAGGCCATATAGAATGGCATTCATTACCTTGGAATTGCCCTCACTTTACTTCTTGCATGCTGCATCAATTGGTGGTGTAGGAGGTGGATTGTATCCATCCATGATCTAATAACATATGTCATGGCCCATTGACATTAGATATGTCCTCATTTTTATTCTCCCAAAGGCATAATTAGTTCCATTGAAGAATGATGCCTTACTAGTAAAGAAACCACCTTGATCTTGCTGACTAACCATCCTTACTCGTAAAATCTCCTTTAGGCTATCAGGCTTAATTTAAAAGAACTGATCTGATACCAAATATTGGAAGAATAATGACTGATATAGGGGGGTGAATCATCCTTCAAAAACCTTTCCTTCAAGTTCCCTTAAGCAATCATGAACCATTAAATAAACATATACAGCTAGCAAACCTATACACTTATTCACATAAGAATGAAACACAAGAACACATCATATATGTGAGAAACCATCAAAGTAAATAAAACCCACTAACATATGAAAATGTACTATAGTACTATAAGACAAAAACCAATCTTTAGTGAATCACCAATTTCATATGGAGCGCCAACCCCAATTAGTCAAGTACCCACTCAACTAGGCTTTAGCAAGCACCAACCTACAAAGAGGCACCAACCCCCTAGATGACTAAGCACCAACTCAGTCACCTAAAAATTTTGATCACTTTTATAAAACCTTGCTTCTCATAAAATAGATGATGATCACCTTCTTTAGCTCTTCTCACTCTTCTATCTCTCTCAAACTGTCTTTTAAGCTTCTTCACTCAATTAGGTCTCTTCAAAATAGATTAGGTCATATAACCTTGATATTTATCTACAGTACCCCTATTATATCTTTATTACTAATCATTTAAACTCCTATGATGGTCTACAATACCTCCTTTTGCGAAATAATTTGTTATTTCATTTGCATGCACTCTACACTCTCTTACACACCAATTAGGCTTAAAATTGCCTTCTATTTATATAAGTCTCTTGCGTAGATCCCTCTTGGTTGGACATACACACTTGCACACTTGTATTACCCTTTAAATAGATCATATAATATGTTTCATACATTAATCCATCATTACAATAGGTCAATCACAACATAAAATACCAAAACCTCTTTTAGGACTTAAGGAGACCTAATCCAATTAGGCCTTCATTAGTGCACGTTACCCTTTGATCACCTTCAAATAATTTAAAATATATATATGGAAAGAAAAATTCAAATAAAAATCAAATATACCTATACTAATCTCATATAAACTCCATAATAGTTTGTAGATTCAACCACCACTTGAAGCACACCATTTGTCCTGTTTATAATTAGGCCTTTTCATACATAGAAAGTTTGTCTTGAATTACTAAAGATTAAACACAAATTAGCTAAAAAACCATGAAAATAAAAAACATATAAAATAACTAAATGACCTCAAGGTCATAACCACATTATTTATACTTCACAAATCAGGGCAAGATTACTCAAATAGGTCTCTCCAAATAGCCCACTCATATCTGCCAAAACACTCCAAAACCCAGTCATGAACAACTTGATCTTCAACACCTAAAAAAACACCTCAAATGACCATTGATACTTTAAAAATATCCTTTTAAATATATATTCCACTCTAAAATATAAAAATCATAAGGTCTAATGTCAAATATTCATCTTGCAGACTAGTCTTTTGATCCCACTACACACAGTGAAACCAGAACTAGACAAGTCATTTTGGTTTCAACATTTCAACCTCTTAAACTAATTTACAAGATTTAAAAAATCATGAGTAGTAATTAAAATTCAATAAAAAAAACACCATATGCATTAGATACATCAATTTAGGGCATAGAGCCTCAAACTCATCACTGCAACTTGCTTACCCAGAACTGCTAGTTTTCCTCAAAGCTCAGTTATGGTGACTCAAACTTCCAACACATGTATAGACATCATAAATGAATTCTGATGCATGTAGATGATCCTATGAGATAATTATACCATTAATATATATAAATATAATATTATCAAATGGAAATATTAGTCTTTCATACCAATCTCATAACCTTATATCTCACTGTCACATCTGAACTAGACATGTCAACTTGTGAGCAACTTTTCACTATAATCACTGACCTCCAAAAATTCTACCAAACATGAATATGTCTTAAAATTCCTAAAAAACATATTCATGTACTTTATTTCATCACTATATCATTGTGACACATTCTTAATCTTCTTCTCACTACTATCGAGGTTTTTCATTGTTTCCACCATTAGGCTTATTAATGATTGGCTAACTTGGATGACCAGTTTAACACACTTAAAGGCTAGATTCTATCCAAAAACCTTCATGGTCATGAAACATGTTGGGTTTTTATTCTCTTAATCACATTTTATTTAGGTGCTAGAGTGCATCCCCAACAAGCTTGTGCACTGGCTTTCACACAAGACTAAGGTCTTACACGCTCACCTGAAGCATGCAATAAGAGACCAGTTCTTGTGGGTTATGTTGCTTATTAACACACTATTAATATACTTTATTTTATTCATATATCTGATTATAAATTACATAGAAAATAAATGCACTATTATAGACCTTGACTCATTAATCACAACAACCAAGAACACAAACACAAATGCCATAAAGTTCAAAGGATTGTCTACACAAACTCGTATAATGCATGTTCTATAAATCCTATTATGAGAGATAAGCAATAGAATTATTCAATTCAACCCATTTCTCATACTTAAATATCAAATTAATAGAAACATTCAACACTTGAATTGATGGTAATAACTGCGAGTCTATATTATATAGTCATAATATTCTATCCATTATCAGTCACCTTACATGATTCCACACAGGGGTATTTATAATTGTTTTTCCCTCATCAAGTAGTCACATAATAATGACAAATGGTGATTGGTCAACGATCTCTTAGTAGACTAAGAGTCATGGCAGTCTTTCAATTATTCTCTCCTAAGGACTAGGGCCTTTGTACCCCCTATATTCTTGTTCGATGCTAGATCCTTACTGCCAAATGTCCTCCTCTTCATGGTTCAATACAAAACTCACGATGGTTAAATTATAAATGGTGCTTAAGAATCACTCCTCAATCGTCTTCCACTTCCCGTGTGCTCCCCAAGTCTTTCATTTTTGTTCTAATTCCTATGCTCTTGGGTTCTTTATAGTTATGTTCCATATTTGATTGGGTCTTCTCATGGTGATAACTTCCATGCCCTTGTCCTCTCACACCTCACTAGTTCCATGCCATGGACTTCCCATGCCATGGTATTTCATGTCATGTTCCTCTCATGCCATAACAGTTTCATGCCAAAAATCCAAAACACTTAAATCAAATTTTGGGGTCCAACATCACCCCACAATACGCTCTTAGTCCATCTTGAACTAAGTCTCAATTTCTATCTCAACTAAAAATTACAACCCAATTTATTTAATCTGCTTCCTGACATTGTCCCAATGTGACAAGGTGTTGAGCAGTTTCGATGTTATCTCTTATGTGGCCACCTTTAACTTCTTCATCTCCTTAGGTTGGTTGGGACATTCGTTAGCCTAATTAACCAATTGGTTGAGGGATGTGCTAGCATCTTTCTGAACCTCTTCAACTATAGCAACTCAATGATAACATGTCCTTGAAGAGCTACAAAATTGGCATTAAGTTACTCCTGATGCACATTTATTGTTTCATCCATATATTTGACATCTTTAAATGCCTTTGCACGTTTGGTGTAATCCTTTATTAGGAGGGCAACATTCACCCACTGTTGTCAATGAGACTCCTCTGCATTGAGTCAAGCCTCCAAATTTTTATTAAGACATGCCAATTTTTAAAATATCCTGTTCAATATGGATATCAATTCCCCAACTCTTTTGAGGGCATGCTTACAGACTTCCATAGCCTCGGTAAACTTCTCAGCCTCCTATAATGCTTTATTTCTTGGTGTGGGCTATTATTTGTAATGTTTTAATGGGAGATTTACTAAAGTCTCTAATTTATCCATAGCTTCTCCATCCAAAGGCACTCCATCTACCAATGCCAATTCTTAACCCAAAATAAATTTACACAAATTTAAAGTTTTTACTTTGGCCTCTATGGATTCCTTTGTTTGTTATTTCAACGTGACCACTTATTCTTTGAGTGCTTTTCAAATAGAAACTTATTTCTCATACATTACCACTACCTAACCATGTTTCTTCTTTGCATTGCACATGTCAGAATCTGAAAGTATATTTTGGTGCATGAATTCAAATGTCATTTTCAAAAATGTGGCACTAGCTTGTAGAGGAGAAATCTTTTAGGGTTCAACCCAAAGTGGATTTGGTAGTACTAGTGCTTAAGAATCTAACATGACACTATTTGGAGGGATCTAAAAATGATGTTCTTCATTATACATGTTTAAAAGGAAGGACACTTGTCACCTTGTATAAATAGTTGCATCTTGGGGAAGGAAATGCAGCCATAAGTAGAGCATCCTATATAGGATGCATGTCTGATATTAAACACACAAGTTGGTGGATGCATCAATCAAAGGTGGTTGAACTTCAAAAATGGTAGGCGATTTTCCTTTGTTGGGGTCACATTCAAGGAATTTGGCCTCCTTATTTGTAGCTAAAGAAGTGCTACCGATGTCCACTTCACTTATTTGTTGAGTATCAAAACCATCCCCCTCTTTGCCAAATGGACCCCCAATGTCCAATTGTGCATCATAAAAGGTGGTTTCCTCCTCTCACACCAAGGAGGGTGTCTTTTCAAACTCATATTAATCTATTTATTCCTTATGACCTTTAGGTTCTTCCTACACTGGTTTCATAGGGGGTAATGGTGCTGACCCCTTAGGTTCTTTCTCTAGTGTACTTTGCGAGATAGCTCCTGATGGTGAAACCCTTGGTGGAAATGCCCTTGGTGGAGAAGTTTTTAGAGGTGAAGCCATAGGTTTATAAGCTCATATAGGTGAAGCCTTAGGTGGAGAATCCCATGGAGGTGAAGCTCTTGGTGGAGAAGCCCATGGAGGTGAAGCTCTTGGTGGTGGTTCTTGGGTAGTCCTTTGTCATTTTGAAGGATCCAACCATGAACTTATGTTGGCATCATGCCCAAATTGCTTCTTCTTCACAAGATGTGGTAATGTAGAAGTTTTTTACTTTTATGCTCTTCACCTTTTAAAGATTTCTTCTTGGGATTCAACACGTAAAATAGATTATGTACTTGTTCTCCAACCATGGTCTGCTTGACCTTGATGTCGGTTTGATTAGTCTCTTACTTCTCTTTGTAGGCCTTCTTGTCAGGATAAACATATATATTCTAGAGAGTGTAAATCTCCAAGTCAATTTAGTTTGCTTCCAGGGTGAGAGGCTTTGCATCAAAAATGTGATTCGTTAAATCGATGAAGTACTATGCCGTAAAGGCATAGGGTAGCTTCAACCATGATAAAAGTTCTCTAAAAAGGGACTATATTGATTCACGCTAGAGAGAAATGTTGCTTTAAGGCAAACTGGACTTATTCACTAACCTAGACGGGCAAGACTTTAAGAATGCACTATTTATTCCCAAAGGCCTCCTTCATTCTGTCATACCACAACTTCATCGTATTCTTGTATGTAGGGGTGATATGCCCAGGGCATGTGAATACCTTGTAGTTCTTAGTGGGGGACTTGTGTTCGGGTGGGTATACCCACTTTAATTCATTCAAGGTGTAATTTGGTACATTGATCTCATCAAATACCATTAACAAATAAAACACCCCCCATGAAAATCTATGGATTGGTATTTGATGGGTCTTCTTGATATGCTCTATGATATTGTGAGCAAAATACATTTCCCAATTATATTTTAGGCCTTTAGTCACCTAGTGAGTGATGTAGAGGTGAGCCATATCCACCTCTTTCTAATGATCGATGTCATCAATCTTGGTCATGATGATGCACACAGTTATACGGAGGGTAGGATCTTATAAGTTATTGATATGCATGGCATGATCCTCCTTCTAGTATATGAGAATCATTGTTATTTTCTTGATATCCTTTGAGTCTTCCAAGTCAAACTCCACATCCATGTTAGAGCATTAAATTCCAAATACCTTACTTATTCTCTCAATTGTAATCTTCATGTTGTGCCCAACAAAGTAGAGGTAATCCTCATAGATGTGCAAGAGTAGGAACTCAACTGCTTCCACAAGTTTCCAAAATATAGAAGGTTGAACAACTGAAATAGCCCTATAGAGTCCAAGGCATTAAAATTTTGAGGTCTTGTACCAATTGATTTTTGGTGCTCTAGAGCTCAATTTGGTAGTCATTTTGTAACTCAACCTCATTCCCTAGGTGATGGTGGTTGTAATCAAATATAATACAAGAGGGTAATTTTGATACCTAATTTTCTATGCACAACACCATCTTTGGGTACTACATCTCTTATATCATCAACAATGAGGGTGGAGGTGTTTGTGCCTTCTTTGCTTGGCGTGTAATCCCAGATTCTTCACCTTCTACATGTTGTGCTTGTTTTTTAGGTGTTTTTTCTTTGATTATTATTGCTTTCCCCCCAAGTGGCACTTCCTCTTTTGGTATGGTTGGAAATGGATCACTTATTAAGGCCTTATTATTAGGTTGCATCACTCTCTATGGAGTTTGAAGGTTGGGGCATGACCATCCAATGTTCCCAAAAGAATATGTGTTTGTAGTGTAGACGATTTGAATTTTCTTGTTTCATCACCCTTTAATTGAGAATGTCTACCTCTATAACCTACAACTACCATTTCTCTCAATTTTGATTTATGTTTCAATGTTAGCTTTGTGCTTGATTGCTTATTTAATGTCCTTCTTAATAACTATTAATAGGATTTCGATGTTTTAAACTTGCACTTGCTCTGGAATAACTTGGACTTTAGTTCGATTTTAGACTTTGTAGAACTTAAATGAAATCAAATATCAAAGATAAAATGAGATCTCAAGTCCTTTTTATAGGTTTGAGGGGGCAACTTGCATTTACTTCCCCCTTCTTTTTGACCATCACTTCTCACAATTAATGCATCTGTAACAACCATCATTCTTTGACTATCACTTCTCACCATAAATGCATTTAACGATATTATCTTCTCACGATGTTGGCTCAATTATCACAATTAATACTCATTTAATATTAATTACATGTCTTGTCTCATGCTTTTCTTTGGATTGGAAGATAGTTGTTCAATTTTTTGAATGTTCAAATTATTTGGCAGGAATCTCTTATCCTAGGGCTATTTAACTTGCACACTTTAAGTTGTATGCGCATCCTCAATCATGAATACATGTATTACCTTTTACCTTGCATTAAAAGTTCACGTGGTCCTCCATGAAATTACAAATACAAAAATAAATAAACCTTTTATAAAATAAATGTTGCATACAACTAAGGCAGCACTTTTATTGAAAATAGGAAATCCTAAACTCATGGCATAAGCCTTATACTCTTAAGTAGAGAAGTACGGCTGTAACCAGTTACCATTATAATGTCCAAGAATAAATGGGCCATCCAATCATTTTAAATGACAAACACCAATAGAGAAAATGATATGAACAACAAAAGGACCGTCCCAATGAAAACAAAGTTTTCTAGAATGGTAAATGAATTTGGAGTCGCAGAGCAAGACTTTCATTCCAGGGGTAAAGGTCTTATGTTTGATGTGTTAATCATGTCATGCCTTTTGTTTGAATTTCTCCACATCTTAACTTCAATGAGAAAGGAAATAGGCTTCATCCAAGTACAAGAAAGCATCCAAACGTGCTTTTAATGAGGACTCATCATCTAATTGTCCAATATGCACAATACAAAGAGATGGCACCAATAATTCAACTGATAGAGTTGCTTCTATGCCATGCACCAAATTGAATGGTGAGTTCTTGTTTAGGAGCTTATAAATTTTTTGGTAAGCCCGAAGTATTTCAAACACTTTATCATCACATTAGTGCGGCCAATATTACAAATCTATATAAGTGGTGTCTAAGATTTTATTGAATGCCTTGGTAGTACCATTAGCTTGGGGATGATGCAGTGTTATTTTGTGATGGGCAATCATGAACTAAGCAAGTAGGACACAAATAGTTTCATTGAGGAAATGTATACCGTGGTCATTAGTAAAACTTAATGGGTAGCCAAAATAGGTTATGATATGTTCCCATATGAAGCGTGCAACAGTACAATCCCTTGTTGGTGTTGCAATCTTTGCATATCCTCTAATGAATTTCAAATAATACCTGGTATGTCCTAGAAAGGTGTAAAATTTATGTTGATAGTTTGGCATTGGGAGGCGAAGAATGACAACTACCTTTGCTAGGTCTACCAAAAGTCCATCCTTACAAATAATATGACCTAAAAGAACATCAAAAGGTGTAACAAAAAGGCACTTCTTTAGATTTAGCAAATGTTGGGTTTTTATTCTCTTAATCACATTATCTTTAGGTGCTAAAATGTAGCCCCAACAAGCTTGTGCACTAGCCTTTCATGCAAGACTAAAGTCTTGTATGCTCACTCAAAGCACGTAACAAGAGACCGGTTCCTATGGGTTATGTTGCTCAGTGACACACTAGACATATGCTCGAGTTTATTCATATATCTAATTAGAAATTACACATAAAAAGAAATACACTACTATAGACCTTGACTCATTAATCACAACAACCAAGAACACAAACACAAATTCCATGAAGTTCAAAGGATTGTCTACACAAACTCGTAAAATGCATGTTCTATAAATCCCATTATCAGAGATAAATAACATAATAAGTCAATTCAACCCACTGTTCATACTCAAATATCAAATTAATAGAAACATACAACACCTGAATTGATTGTAATAAGCACAAGTTTATATTATATAGTCACAATATTATATCCATTATCAGTCACCTTATATGATTCCACACAGGGGTATTTATACTTATTTCTCCCCGACCAAGTAGTTACATAATAATGACAAATGGTGATTGACCAATGATCTCTTATTAGACTAAGAGTTGTGGCAGTCTCTCAATTATTCTCTCCTAAGGACTTGGGCCTTCACACCCCCTATATTCTTGTTCAATGATAGATTCTTGCTACCAAATGTCACTCTTTGTGAGCTGATGAAAAACTTGTGATCTCAGTGAATAAAAAGTTTCCCAAAATGGCATGTAAACTTAGAGTCATAGAGCAAGACTTTCATTCCAGGGGTAAATGTCTTATGCTTGATGTGTCGATCATGCCATGTCTTTTCTTTGCATTTCTCCACGTCTTGACTCCAATGAACAAGGAAACGGGCTTCATCTAACTACAAGAAAGCATATAAACATGCTTTTAATAAGGAATCCTCATCCAATTGTCCAATGCATGTAATACGAAGAGATGGTACCAAGAATTAACTGGTAGAATTACTTTTATGCCATACACCAGATTGAATGGTGTGTTCTTGTTTAGGCACTTATAAGTTGTTCAGTAAACCCAAAGTACTGCAGACACTCTATCATCCCAGTCAATGCGCCTAATATTACAAATTTTTGTAAGTGTTGTGAATAAGATTTTATTGAATGCCTCTATAGTGTCATTGGCCTAGGGATGATATGGTGTTGTTTTGTAATGGGCAATCATGAACTTAGAAATTAAGATGTAGATAGATTCATTGAGGAAATGTGTACCGTGATCACTAGTAAAACTTAATGGGTAGCCAAAATGGGTTATGATATGTTCCCATATGAAGCATGTAGTAGTAGCAGTGGTACAATCCCTTATTAGTGTGATAATCTTTATATATCCTTGGATGAATTTTTTATAATGCCTGGTATGTCCTAAAGAGGTGTGAACTTCGCATTAGGAAGAGAAGAATGACAACTACCTTTGTTGGGTCTACCAAAAAACCATTTTTACAAATAATATGACCTAGAAGAACACCAAAAGGTGTAGCAATAAGTGACTTCTTTAGATTCAACAAATGTTGGGTTTTTATTTTATTGATCACATTTTCTTTAGGTGCTAGAGTGCAGCCCCAACAAACTTATACATTGGCCTTTCACATAAGACTAAGGTCTTGTGTGCTCACCTAAAGCATACAACAAGAGACTGATTCTCGTGGGTTATGTTGCTCAGTAACACACTAGTCATATACTTGAGTTTATTCATATATCTGATTAGAAATTACACATAAAAATAAATACACTATTATAGACCTTGACTAATTAATCACAATAACCAAGAACACAAACACAAATGACATGAAGTTCAAAGTATTGTCTACATAAACTCATATAATTCATTTCCTATACATCCCATTATGAGAGATAAGGAATAGAATTAATCAATTCAACCCACTGTTCATACTCAAATATCAAATTAACAAAAACACACAACACCTAGACTAATTATAATAATCACAAGTCTATATTATATAGTCACAATATTCAATCCATTATCAGTCACCTTAAATGATTCCACATAGGGGTATTTATACTTGTTTCCCCTGACCAAGTAGTTATATAATAATGGCAAATGGTGATTGGCCAATGATCTCTTAATAGACTAAGAGTTGTGGCAGTATTTCAATTGTTCTCTCCTAAGGACTCAGGCCTTCGTACCCCTTATATTCTTGTTCGATGTTATATCCTTACTGCCAAATGTCCTCCTCTTAATGGGCCAATATGAAACTCATGATGGTTAAAGTCTAGATGGTCCTTAAGAATCACTCCTCAACTATCTCTCTCTTCCCATGTGTTCCCCAAGTCTTTCATTATTGTTTGAGTCCCATGCTCTTGGGTTCTTTGTAGTTATGTTCCATCTTTGATTGGGTCTTCTCGCACTGATGACTTTTGTGCCTATATCTTCTTACACTTTGTTGGTGGTCTTCCTGCACCATGGTCTTCCTATGCCATGCTCCTCTTGTGTTGCGTTGGTTCCACGACAAAATTCCAAAACACTTAGTCAAAATTTGGGGCTGAGCAAAACATGAGTCTCAAACTTCATCCTCCATCCATTTGCATACTTTGACTTGGTCAACTCTGACTACTACAACAAATCTCTTAGAAATGTGCACTTTCTTTTAGAGACTACTCACACACCTGACAACTTGATCACACCTGGAGGTGCCTGGGAGAGTTTAATGCTGACGCTATAGATTGCACCCTTGAAAGAAGGTTGGACTTCTCTCTTCCATGCGGCACAATGGAGACTCCCCTCTTGTTGTGGGCTTGACAAAGCTGAGGGGAGAATCTCTAGATAAGGGCTAGCTCCCTTTGATGCATCTTTGAGATCTTTCACTACTACTGCTAACAACGGGGGGGTGAAAAGGGAGAAGGATATAATTGAAATAAAACCTATCTAAATGGTGATGCACTAAAAATTATTGATCTACTTAGCTTTGACATACACTTTACACCAAGAAAAAGATGATATACACTTCATTTGACATGAGAAACTCTTTTGCATCAGTGTTTCAATAGGGGGTCCTCTGGAGATACAAGGAGGAAGAACTACCAGAGGCATTCTAAGACACAATATGGTAGCATGTTCACATGCACCTATACTCTGTTGTGGACACTTCTTGCTGACTTGCAAAAGAAGAACTCACAGTACACTAGACATGTTGGAAGCATGAAAGAAAAATTACTTAACATAAGATAAAACCATAGACATGTAAAAGTGCAAATTCAAATAGAGATAAAAATTATGTCTTGATTTAAGGTAAATTCCTGCAGGGCTTCACCATACAAGCTGAGAGATATCCTTCTCAACTGAGAGGTTATAATATATATAACATGAAGGAAAAGACTTTGGTACTTTCAAGAATAAGCAACCCATGCTATGTTGAACACATAGGGGGGAGGAATTTGATCATGCTGGTGTCATCCTTCTACAAAGCCCTAAAATAACCATGTTGTAAATGCCACAAGTCTTGACTTTGGTGCTCAACCTGTATTAAATGTCACTGCAAGATCATGGGTCACTTTGTCTGTTTGAATAACAAGGTCACTTCTTAAATGAAGTTCATGCCATTGTCTACTCATTAATGTAAAATTGAATAAAATAGGCCATGCTCTTACTGTTTGCACTCTTTGATGACCACTTGGTGGAGACTATTTCATTTGTGACAATAACTTCTCCTGTCGATACCTTCTTTTGCCACCTGGACTGATCTGACTCATGTCTGTGCTTGGCTGGGTGCATCTTTTGGAACAATAGAAATGTTGTCATATGTGTGCATGGTTGTGTTCTAGATTCTCTATTTTGTTCCCTCTTTCCTTGCTATTTCTTGTCTCTTTTGGGGAATTTGAGCTCTTGAGCTATTCTTTTCCATTTTTCGAGCTCCCTTTCTAGCGAGTCACTGAGTTTATCCTCAAGTCTTATGCCCCTTTGAATTCCATCAGGCCTATGCCATTTGAAAACCAATAGCTATTTCACTATCTTGAATTTGATGCCCATAAGGACATCACTAGATGTTTAAACTGCCAATGGCTAGTTCATCATGCTAAAGTTGACATCTTCGGGCCCATCATCATCTTTGGTAATTCCTTCAGCCTTTACAAAATGAACCTTCTTGAAGGGAAGGTGTCCCTTCAAAAAAGTGGAAAAGGTCCCTTTTTGGAAGCTGAGAGTCCCCCATAAGGACACTTTCCCTTCAGGCTCCCTTGTCTTTTGAATTCCTTCAAACATTTGGTCCAAAGGAAATCCTCCCTTCAAGGTCCTGGCCCTTCTTTTTTTTGATCTTTTTCTTCAGGAAATTCCTTTGACAAATTCCTTTAGACAAAAAGTTTGAAGGAATTCCTGCTTTTGTCTGAAATAATTTGCCTTGGTCTACTTTCCTTGTGAATTTCTTCAAACAAAATGTCTGAAAGAATTCCTTCGGGCACTTTATCCAAAGGAATTCATCCTTTAGCTTCTCATGGATTTTCTTCGGACCAAAAATCCAAAGAAATCCTTTATCTTTTGCAAGGATTCTCTTTGAAGGGAAACTTACCTTTCGGCCTTCTGCCTTGTCATTTTTTTGAAGGTGTTCTCTGCCCTCCGCAAAGGCACTTTTGGGTCCATAATTGCCCTCCACAGCCTACTGAAATGGCTTAGTTTGTAACCTGACTACCCTCCACAAGGGCACATTGTCCTCTGAGCTTTGTAAAATCCTTGCATTCTTTAAACTGGTCCATTTCTTTGCCAAAAGGCTTGTGCAAACCAACTACCCAAAATGAAATAAGCCTTATATCAAACTGAAAACCTATAGGTCTTAGACCTCTCAACTCTTTATAAGACCAGGACTTATTGCAAAGGAAAAAGGGGCATTTGTAGTAAGGTGGATATAGTCAAGACTGATGGCTTAGATAGTAGGGGAAGAAGGAGACTGATTTTGGCCTGCAAGACCAAAAATGGTCAACAATTTGGTGATTCTCAAGGGAAACATGCCTGCTATGCTAAAGAGACCAGTAGCCTCAAAGTCCATTGGACATGGAGTCAAGGATGTAGCTTGAAAAATTTAATAACAGCCTTCTAAAGATCTATGAACCAACAAAGCTTTACCTCAAGCAATAAGGAAAAAATAAAACACAATAAAGGCTAAAATACTACACCTATGCAAACAACACTTAGGGAAAACAAAAACAACTGAAATCAAACTACTATGTACAACTAAATAGATAAATTTGCCTCCCTCCTGGATCAAAGGGAAAAATTCTTAAGTCTCTTTCATGGCAAAAAAACTTATGGTGCCAGATAAGTGGTTGAATGGAAAGGAGACTTGGTGACTTGTTCTTCTTGTCTACCACCTTGATTGGCTTGTATCCAAATGAATCAAGGTCAAACATGCTTCCAACATATATGTATTCATCTTGCTCAAAAAAGCTTGCCTCATGCTAGCCCTTCGTGCTAGTGTATCTCACCAAGAAGTCAATGGTTGTTGGCTCATCACCATAGAGATCATCTAGCTCATAACCCCCTTGATATGCATCACGGATTGACTTGTTACCTTTTGCCTCATTGAAGAGACTGTCAAACTTATCTTTTGCTTCCTCATGGCTTTCTTGAAGAAGGGTGACCGTTGTGATGTCTAAAATGAGATCACAAACTACTTGCTCATCCCATAGAACATCACCTTCTTGCTCAAGGCTATCTTCTTCAAAGCTTTCATCAAGATGTATAGGCCTCTCCTTTCCTTGCTCAAAGACTAGAGTCTCTAGTTGTTCAAAGACATGTTCCTGATCCTCCTCTAACTCAGGTTCCATGGCATGGTCATTCTCTTCATTAAAGCAATAAGGAAGTTCATCAAACAAGGGAGGAGAGAACTCACCATGCTTACTTTCCTCATCATCTATTTTTGACAAATAAAGTTTGTCAACCTCTTCTTCATATTGCTAGAACATCCACATGTATGCATGACCTGTGTCTTATCCTTTGTTGATGATGTATTCAAAAGGAGCATCTATCATGATCTCATCTTCATTGTCATTGATGATAGCCTCTTGGGCAGCTACAAATTGGATCCTCTCTTCTTCACTTGCCTCTTTCAAAATAGGTTCCTCCTTAAGAAAGAATGGAGTTGAGGGTTGGTGGACAAACTCATGTGGAAGAGGAGGCAATCTTCGAGCTAGAATCAAATGATTCTCTTCCTTCTATTTGGCCAACACTTCATCTATATCATATGTGGCCTGATAGATTTCTTGAAGGAATGTAGATGGGGTGTGTTCAAACATGGAATCTACTATTTGGTCTAAACCATCCATCACACCTTGGCTGAGGAACCTCATTCTAGACTCCAACTCTACAATTTGCCTAGATATATTCTCTTGAAAGAGCCTTTCTTAGAGATCATGAGGATCACCATGAGCAAGAGCAGCTTCACCATTTCCAAGGTCCTGAGCTGGTTCATGGTATTCCTTCCTCCAACTTGGAATCTTGACATCATGTTGAGAGACTTGAAGAGGTTGAGGAAGACTAGGAAGAGATTCTTGATGCACAGGAAGAATTTCCTGAAGAGAGACATGTTTATTCATGTATTCCCTTCAACGGAGGATTCACAACCTAAGGAATTGAGAAGGTTCATTTCCATGGAAGGTTTCTCTAATACCCTTTGGTGTTGAAAAGCTAGGTGCAAGGGATTAAGAGCAGGAGTGATTAATGCATCAGATGAGCTAGAGTGAGCAAGTGCTATTTGGTAGAAAGGATGTGGTGCATAAGAGGGGGTTTTCTTTAGAATAAAAGGGGGTTGATTTAGAATGGGAGAAGGCACAAAAGGTTGATTGCCTTGAATGAATGGACTCTCCCATTTTGCTACTTCCTCCTTCATGGATTGTAAGGCCTAAGCTTGTCTCAACAAGCACTCCTCTTTGTATATAAGCTCTTGTTGATATCTATGCTGCTCCTCCAATCTGTTTATCTCCATCACTTGCTTCTCAAATTCTAGCATTACTTCCTTTACACTAGGTGAAGGGCAACCAGGAGAGCTACTTAAGGTGATGCCATGAACAAATTGAGCTTGATCAAAGTTATATGAAGGAAAACAAGGTCCATGCTATTGAGCAATGGATTTATACATACCAAAATGTGATTTCTTGATGGCACCAAGACTGCTTAACCAACTGATTCAACTCAGAGTCACCATTGGTGTTGGTTTAAATGCCTCCAAAGGCTGATTGGTTGAAGAACACACTAAAAAATCCTTCAACTCCTTGGACAAACTATCCCACCGGGCATGCCAAAAATTGTTGACACTGTGGATTTCACCCTTGAAAGAAGGTTGGGATTCTCTCTTCCATGTAGCATAATGGAGACTCCCCTCTTGTTGTGGGCTTGGCAAAATTGAGGGCAGAATCTCTAGATAAGGGCTAGATCCCTTTCATGCATCTTTGAGATCTTTCACTACTACTGCTAACAAGGGAGGGGGGTCAAAAGGGAGAAGGATATAACCGAAATAAAACCTATTTAAATGGTGATGCACCAAAAATGATTGATCTACTTAGCTTTGACATACACTTTGCACCAAGAACAAGCTGATATACACTTTATTTGACATGAGAAACTCTTCTGCATCAGTGTTTCAATAGGGGTCCTTTGGAGATACAGGGAGGAAAAACTACCAGAGGCATTCTAAGACACACTATGGCAGCCTATTCACATGCGCCTATACTTTGTTGTGGACACTTATTATTGACCTGGAAATGAAGAACTCACAATACACTAGACATGCTAGAATCATTATGTGAAAGCATGAAAGAAAAATGACTTAATACAAGACAAAATCATAGACATATGCAAAAGTACAAACTCAAATAGAGGTAAAAATGTTATGTCTTGATTCAAGGTAAATTCTTGTAGGGCTTCACCATACAAGCTGAGAGATATCCTACTTAAATAAGAGGTTAAAATATATATAACATGAAGGAAAAGACTTTGGTGCTTTCTAGAATAAGTGGCCCATGCTATGTTGAACACCTTGGGGGAGGAATTTGATCATGCTGGTGTCATCCTTCTAGACAGCCCTGAAATAACCATGTTGTAGATGCCACAAGTCTTGACATTGGTGCTCAACCTGTATTAAATGTCACTACAAGAGCATGGGTCACTTTGTCTATTTGAATAACAAGGCCACTTCTTAAATGAAGTTCACACCATTGTCTACTCATTAATGCAAAATCAAAGAAAATAGGTCGCACTCTCATTGTTTGCACTCTTTGATGACCACTTGGTGGAGACTGTTTCATCTGTGACAATAACTTCTCCTGTTGACACCTTCTTTTGCCACCTGGGTTGATCTAACTCGTGCCTTTGCTTGGCTGGGTGCATCTTTTGGAACAATCCAAATGTTGTCGTATGTGTGTGTGTCCATGTTTTGGATTCTCTATTTTGTTCCCTCTTTCCTTGCTATTTCTTGTCTCTTTCTGGTAATTTGAGCTCTCGGGCTATTCTTTTCCCTTTTTTGGGCTCCCTTTCTAGCGGGTCACTAAGTTCATCCTCGAGTCTTATGCCCCTTTGAATTTTGTCAGGCCTGTGCCATTCAAAAACTAATGGCTATTTCACTATCTCAAATTTGATGCCTATGGGGATGTCACCAGATGTTTAAACTGCCAACGACTAGTTCATCATGCTTAAGTTGACATCTTCAGGTTCATCATCATCTTTGGTAATTCCTTTAGCCTTTATAAAATGAACCTTCCCGAAGGGAAGGTGTCCCTTCAAAAAAGTGGAAAAGGACCCTTTTTAGCAGTCGAGAGTCCCCCATAAGGGCACTTGCCCTTCGGGCTCCTTCAGGCTCCTTTGTCTTCTAAATTCATTTGAACAAAATGTCTGAAGGTATTCCTTCAGACATTTTGTTCAATGGAAATCCTCCCTTCAAGGTCCCGGCCCTTCTTTCTTTCAGTCTTTTTCTTCAATAAATTCCTTTGACAAATTCCTTCAGACAAAAAGTCTGAAGGAATTCCTTCAGGCTTTTGTTTGAAAGAATTTGCCTTGGTTTGCTTTTTTTGTGAATTTCTTCAGACAAAATGTCCAAAGGAATTCCTTCGAGCACTTTGTCCAAAGGAATTCATCCTTTGGCTTCTCATGGATTTTCTTCAAACCAAAAATCTGAAGAAATCATTTGTCTTTTGCAAGGATTCTCTCCAAAGGGAAACTTACCTTTTGGCCTCCTACCTTGTCATTTTTCTGAAGGTGTTCTCTGCCCTCCATAAGGGCACTTTTGGGTCCATAATTGCCCTCCACAACCTACTGGAATGACCCAGTTTGTAACCCAACTGCCCTCCACAAGGGCACTTTATCCTCAGAGTTTTGTAAAAGCCTTGCATTCTTTGAACTGGTCCATTTCTTTGCCAAAAGGCTTGTGCAAACCAACTACCCAAAATGAAATAAGCCTTGTATCAAACTAAAAACCTACAGGTCTTAGACCTCTCAACTCTTTATAAGAACAAGACTTATTGCAAAGGGAAAAGGGGCATTTGTAGTAAGGTGGATATAGTCAAGACTGATGGCTCAAACAATAGGGGAAGAAGAAGACCGATTGTGGCTTGCAAGACCAAAAATGGTCAACAATTAATACACCCTCTAATAGCTTGTCTAGTTATTTGAGACCATTATGGGTTGTTTTGAACAATATCTTTCACATTGAGTCCTTGTTATGGTTTTATAGAGGTTTAACACAGGTTTTAATGTTAACGATTATTCATAAAGGATTACCCCTTAAATCCAAAATCAATGCCTATAATTCTTAGCTAGGACCCTTCCCCATCTCTTCTTAACAACTTAGGTTCCATACAAAGGTTACATGTGTCAACGAACACCTAAAAGTCCTTCTTGGGTTTGCATGCCTTCATGTTGTGTACTTGAGAGACCTCAAAACCACTTTTCATGCCTTTTATGCAAACCATGACCTCAAACTTTGTGAACATGATTGAAATGACATATCATACCTCTATCCATGCTCACATATGCAAACTTGTCTTGAAAATTGATCTTGATACCTCATTAGGCCATACTCTCTCTCTCTGCTCTCTAGCTCTTGACTTGCAAATCACATTAGGTCTTAAAACTGACCTTCATGCCACTTTCAATGCACTCTCCAACACACTCACATACTCAAGTAACCTATCTCATTCTTAAATAGTGTCATTCATACTTCATGTGCCTTGGCAATAGATCATGATGCCTCATTAGGCCATGTAGGGTTTAGAAGTGGTCTAGTTGTAGACTTCATCTATAGGTCTTGCCCCTGTAGGCTCACCGTGAGACTCTCATGAGTGATCCAATGCTCCACATACATGCTCAAGCAACCTCATACAACCACCCATGCATGTGTGTACTCATCTCACCAAGCCATCATACTCATTCCTTCTCACAAGGTCTCTTCATGCTATGACTAGTGCCATGACTAGGCTTCTTAAGCAATTGAAACATGACAACCAACTTTGAAACACTTATGAAAGTATATACACTTCACTTACATCAATGATATCAACCTTGACATCAATGACAACACTTCTCAATAGTATCTAGGAGCATGGAGTTGTAGATTTGGAATGAAAAAATCAAGAGCATCATGGAGACCAATCATGGAGAAAAAAAAAAACCTCTAACTTTGTTTGTCATTTAATACTCTGGAATTAAAATGCATAATTAGGTATATTTTATTGTATTACATTAAATTAGGCTTGGTTAAATGTTCATGGATATTCATGATTCGATTTAATTGAAATCCATTTTTTGTTAAAAATAGGAGAGACCTTGTTGTCTTTGTTAAGGAGGAGTATACCACCCTTCACTAATGCATCAATTACCACATGTTGAATAAGACAATTGACAAAAATAAGTACTTATTGCCCCATATTGATGATCTCTCCAAATAGATGAGAGGGGAAGTTGTTTTCTCAAAGATATATTTAAGGTCAAGGTATCATCAACTAAGAATCAAGAATGAGGATGTTCCTAAGACTACCTTTCAAACTTGTGAGAATTACGAGTTTATGGTGGTTTCATTCATACTCACAAATACCTCAACAACATTCATGAAACTAATGAGTAGTATCTTCAAAGACTACCTAAACTAGTTCATATTAGTCTTCCTTGATGATCTATTGATCTATTCTTGAGCAGATGAGCATGCGAAACATTTAACACTAGTAATAGAAAAACTAAAGGAACACCAACTAATTTCAAAGTTGTCAAAATTGTTCATTTTTCAAGCACAAGGTACATTATATATAGCATATCATGTATACAAATATTATTTCGATGGATCCAACCAAGGTTCAAGCAAATCTTGACTGGCCTACATCCTGAAATGTGAATGAAGACATGAGGTTTGTTGAGAATTTTTATAAATTTGTAAACCCCATCATTTCCTTCCACCTAAATGTGACATTGACTGCTTAAAGAACACACTATTGAAAATGGTCACAATTCACAATATTTGCATTGATACATTGCATGCTAAAAATTAAACAATAACGCTGATAATAATATCTACTAGACAATTAATAGATGGAACAATATTAATGAAGATGGTGTCTAAAAGTAGCTGAGAATATGGAGACGACCCTTTTTTAGAACTTAGGGTCTTGCAATTGTGATTTCAACGTAAATAGCTCAAACAACTCAATACCTAATGGTCATGACACGAGGTTCCTAATGGACTGGGTATTTTTTAATTTATCTTAATAATATATACAAAATCACTTTGCACTTTTTGCATGATTTTGCATGTAGTCCACTTTTATCTTTTTCGAGTAAGACAATTCCATGTTGACACCTTTATGGCAAGTTGATTTCTGTTGACTTTGGCACGTCAAATTATGTTGATTTTGAAAAACTATCAACAAACTTCAAAGACTCTATCATCCCATTAGTGTGGCCAATATTACAAATTTTTATAAGTGGTATCTAAGATTTTATTGAATTCCTCAGTAGTGCCATTAGCCTATGGATGATGTGGTGTTGTTTTGTGATGGGCAATCATGAACTAAGCAAGTAGGACACAAATAGTTTCATTGAGGAAACATATACCATGGTCACTAGTAAAACTTAATGGGTAGCCAAAATAGGTTATGATATATTCCCATATAAAGCGTGCAACAATATAATCCCTTGTTGGTGTTGCAATATTTGCATATCCTCGAATGAATTTCAAATAATACCTGGTATGTCCTAGAAAGGTGTGTACTTTGTGCTGAGAGTTTGGCATCAGGAGGTGAAGAATTACAACTACCTTTGCTAGGTCTACCAAAAGTCCATCCTTACAGATAATATGACCTAGAAGAACACCGAAAGGTGTAACAAAAAGACACTTCTTTGGATTCAGTAAATGTTGGGTTTTTATTATCTTAATCACATTATCTTTAGGTGCTAGAATGTAGCCCCAACAAGCTTGTACACTGGCCTTTCATGCAAGATTAAAGTCTTACATGCTCACTCAAGGCATGTAGCGAGACTGGTTCCTGTGGGTTATGTTGTTCAGTGACACACTAGTCATATATTTGAGTTTATTCATATATCTGATTAGAAATTACATAGAATAATAAATACACTACTATAAACCTTGACTCATTAATCACAACAACCAAGAACACAAACACAAATTCCATGAAGTTCAAAGGATTTCTACACAAACTCATATAATGCATGTTCTATAAATCCCATTATGAGAGATAAGTAATTAGTCAATTGAACCCACTGTTCATACTCAAATATCAAATTAACAGAAACACACAACACCTGAACTGATTGTAATAACCATAAGTCTATATTATATAGTCACAATATTCTATCCATTATCAATCACCTTATATGATTCCACACAAGGGTATATATACTTATTTTTCCTTGACCAAGTAGTTACATAATAATGACAAATGGTGATTAACCAATGATCTCTTATTAGACTGAGAGTCACGGTAGTCTTTCAATTGTTTTCTCCTAAGAACTTGGGCCTTCACACCCCCTATATTCTTGTTCAATGCTATATCCTTGCTACCAAATGTCTTCTTCTTTGTGAGCCAATGAAAAACTCGCGATCTTAATGAATACAAAGTTTCCCAAAATGGTGTGTGAACTTGGAGTCATAGAGCAAGACTTTCATTCCAGGGGTAAATGTCTTATGCTTGATGTGTCGATCATGCCATGCCTTTTCTTTGCATTTCTCCACATCTTGACTCCAATGAACAAGGAAATGGGCTTCATTTAACTACAAGAAAGCATATAAACATGATTTTAACGAGGACTCCTCATCCAATTGTCCAATGCATGCACTACAAAGAGATGGTACCAATAATTTAACTGGTATAATTGCTTTCATGTCATACACCAGATTGAATGGTGTGTTCTTGTTTAGGCACTTATAAGTTGTTTAGTAAGCCCAAAGTACTACAGACACTCTATCATCCTAGTCAGTGTGGCTAATATTACAAATTTTTGTAAGTGTTGTGCATAAGATTTTATTGAATGCCTTGATAGTGTCATTAGCCTAGGGATGATACGGTGTTGTTTTGTAATGGGCAATCATGAACTTCGAAAGTAAGATGCAGATAACTTCATTGAGGAAATGTGTACCATGATCACTAGTAAAACTTAATGGGTAGCCAAAATGGGTTATGATATGTTCCCATATGAAGCATGTAGTAGTAGCAGTGGTAAAATACCTTATTAGTGTGATAATATTTATATATCCTCAGATGAATTTTTGACAATACCTAATATGTCCTAAAATGGTGTGAACTTTGTGCTGAGACTTTAGCACTGGGAGGCAAAGAATGACAACTACCTTTGTTGGGTCTACCAAAAATCCATTCTTATAGATAATATGACCTAGAAGAACACCAAAAGGTGTAGCAAAAAGTCACTTCTTTAGATTCAACAAATGTTGGGTTTTTATTCTATTAATCACATTTTCTTTAGGTGCTAGAGTGTAGCCCCAATAAACTTGTACGCTGACCTTTCACATAAGACTAAGGTCTTGTGCGCTCACCGAAAGCATGTAGCAAGAGACTGATTCTCATGGGTTATGTTGCTCAGTAACACACTAGTCTTATACTTGAGTTTATTCATATATCTGATTAGAAATTACACATAAAAAGAAATACACTACTATAGACCTTGACTCATTAATCACAACAACCAAGAACACAAACACAAATGCCATGAAGTTCAAAGTATTATCTACACAAACTCATATAATGCATGTCCTATAAATCCCATTATGAGAGATAAGGAATAGAATTAGTCAATTCAACCCATTGTTCATACTCAAATATCAAATTAATAAAAACACATAACACTTGAACTAATTGTAATAATCACAAGTCTATATTATATAGTCACAATATTTGATCCATTATCAATCACTTAAATGATTCCACATAGGAGTATTTATACTTTTTTTCCCTGACCAAGTAGTTACACAATAATGACAAATGGTGATTGGCCAATGATCTCTTAGTAGACTAAGAGTCATGACAGTCTTTCAATTGTTCTCTCCTAAGGACCCAGGCCTTCGTACCCCCTATATTCTTGTTCGATGTTATATCTTTACTATCAAATGTCCTCTTCTTCATGGGCCAGTGTGAAACTCATGATGGTTAAAGTCTAGATGGTCCTTGAGAATCGCCCCTCAACTATCTCTCGCTTCTCATGTGCTTCCCAAGTCTTTCATTGTTGTTTTGAATCCCATACTCTTGGATTCTTTATAGTTATGTTCCATCTTTGATTGGGTCTTCTTGCACATGGGAAACGAGAGATAATTGAGAAGTGATTCTCAAGGACCATATTTCATTGATGTTTTGAGTCCCATGTTCTTGGGTTCTTTATAGTTATGTTTTTTCTTTGATTGGATCTTCTCACGCTGATGACTTTTGTGCGTATATCTTCTTGCACCTTGTCGATGGTCTTCCTGCACCATGGTCTTCCTATGCCATGCTCCTCTTGTGTCGTGATGGTTCCATGACAAAAATCCAAAACACTCAGTTAAAATTTGGGGTTGAGCAAAACACAAGTCTCAAAATTCATCCTCCATCCATTTACATACTTTGACTTGGTCAACTCTGACTGCTACAATAAATCTCTAAGAAATGTGCACTTTCTTGTAGAGACTATTCACACACCTGACAACTTAATCACATATGGAGGCACCTGAGAGAGTTTAATACACCTTCTACTAGCTTGTCTAGTTATTTGAGACCATTATGGGTTGTTTTGAACAAGATCTTTCAATTGGGTCCTTGTTAGGGTTTTATAGAGGTTTAACACAGGGTTTAGTGTTAATGATTATTCATAAAGGTTTTCCCCTTAAATCCAAAATCAATGCCTATACTTCTTAGCTAGGACCCTTCCCCATCTCTTCTTAACAACTTAGGTTCCATACAAAGGTTACATGTGTCAACGAACACCTAAAAGTCCTTCTTGGGTTTGCATGCCCTCATGTTGTGTACTTGAGAGACCTCAAAACCACTTTTCATGCCTTTTATGCAAACCATGACCTCAAACTTTGTGAACATGCTTGAAATAACATATGATACCTCTATCCATGCTCACATATGCAAACTTGTCTTGAAAATTGATCTTGATACCTAATTAGGCCATGCTCTCTCTTTGCTCTCTAGATCTTGACTTGCAAACCACATTAGGTCTTAAAAATGACCTTCATGCCTCTTTCAATGCACTCTCCACCACACTCATATACTCAAGTAACCTATCTCATGTTTAAACAGTGTCATGCATCCTTCATATGCCTTGACAATAGATCATGATGCCTCATTAAGCCATGCAAGGTCTATAAGTGGTCTAGTTGTAGACTTGATATGTAGGTCCTACCCTTGTAAGCTCACCTTGAGACTCTCATGAGTGATCCAATGCTCCAAAAACATGGTCAAGCAACCTCATACAACCACTCATACATGTGTTCACTCATCTCACTAAGCCATCATACTAATTCCTTCTCACAAGGTCTCTTCATGCAATGACTAGTGTCATGACTAAGCTTCTTAAGCACTTGAAACATGACAACTAACTTTGAAACACTTATGAAAGTATATACACTTCACTTACATGATCACACAATGCCAAACAACCTCTCACAAGCTTGTGCTTACTCACTTCACCAAACTTCACTATGCACACCTTCACTTGATGTCAACCTAGGCTTCTTAAGACACCTTGTACTCAAGAACTAGTACTCAAACATGCTTACCTCAATTCTATACAACAAGAACACTCTCCAGACAACACTCTCACACCATTGCAACAATCTCTTTTTGATCAACATTCTCTCATGACCTCATGCAGACCTAGAGCCTCATAACCATGCTTAAATGCTCACTTGACTTGAACCTTGATATCAACCTTGACATTCAACCAACAAAATAATCATTAGGTTGCCTTCAAGTTCTCTCTCAATAGAAGAGATATTAGGTTGCCTTCAAATTCTCTCTTGTCACATGGCTTCCTTGTCACATGAATCACACAAGCACATACCTCAAAGACCACTCACCATTTATCTTCACCAGATGCACCTTGACATCAATGACAACACTTCTCAATAATAGCTAGGAACATGGAGTTGTAGATTTGGAATGAAAAAATCAAGAGCATCATGGAAACCAATCACGTAGAAAAAAATACCTCTAACTTTGTTTGTCATTTATTACTCTAGAATCAAAATGCATAATTAGGTATATTTTATTGTATTACATTAAATTAGGCTTGGTTAAATGTTCATGGATACTCATGATTCGATTTAATTGGAATCCAATTTTTGTTAAAAATAGGAGAGACCTTGTTGTCTTTGTCAAGGAGGAACATAACACCCTTCACTAATGCATCAATTACCAAATGTTGAATAAGACAATTGACAAAAATAGGTACTTATTGCCCCATATTAATGATCTCTCCAAATAGATGAGAGGGGAAGTTGTTTTCTTAAAGATATATTTAAGGTCAAGGTATCATCAATTAAGAATCAAGAATGAGGATGTTCCTAAGACTACCTTTCAAAATCATTGTGAGAATTACGAGTTTACAGTGGTTTCATTCATACTTACAAATGCCTCGACAACATTCATGAAACTAATGAGTAGTATCTTTAAAGACTACCTAAACCGGTTCATATTAGTCTTCCTTGATGATCTATTGATCTATTCTTGAGCAAATGAGCATGCAAAACATTTAACACTGGTAATAGAAAAACTAAATGAACACCAACTCTTTTCAAAGTTGTCAAAAGTGTTCATTTTTCAAGCACAAGGTACACTATATCTAGCATATCATGTATACAAATATTATTTCAATGGATCCAACCAAGGTTCAAACAATTCTTGAGTGGCCTACATCTTGAAATGTGCATGAAGACACGAGGTTTGTTGAGCATTTTTCTAAATTTGTAAACCCCATCATTTCCTTCCACCTAAATTTGACGTTGACTACTTAAAGAATGCACTATTGAAAATAGTCACAATTCACAATATTTGCATTGATACGTTGAGTGCTAAAAATTAAACAATAACGTTGATAATAATATCTACTAGACAAATAATAGATGGAACAATATTAATGAAGATGGTGTCTGAAAGTCGTTGAGAATATGGAGATGACCCTTTTTTAGAACTCAGGGTCTTGCAATTGTGCTTTCAGCGTAAATAGCTCAAACAACTCGATACCTAATGGTCATGACACGAGGTTCCTAATGGACTTGATATTTTTCAATTTATCTTAATAATATATACAAAATCACTTTGCACTTTTTGCATGGTTTTACATGTAGTCCACTTTTATCTTTTTTCGAGTAAGACACTTCCATGTTGACACCTTTATGGCAAGTTGATTTCTGTTGACTTTGGCACGTCAATTTATGTTGATTTTGAAAAACTATCAACAAACTTCAAAGAATTTGCTCTGCTTATAACTTGCTTATGCAGAAGTGGCACTTGCAACTGTTTTCATGTTGTAGTTGATCCTATACAACAATAAGCTTTAGAAGGTATCAAAAAATATAATAGTTACTTAAAAATAAGAATGATTCTTTCAAAAAACTTTCTTAAAAATAATTAAATATGAAAGATAAAATTTGTAGTTGTAAAGAATATTTCAACATTAAAAAAAATACCTTAAAACCAATAATTTTTTTTTTATAAATATAATTTTAATTCCCTTATGTCATCCAAACCTCCTAAATTTTGTCTGGGTATAATATTATCACATTTTAATATCAATGTCGGAACAAAATCCACGAGATAAGCCATTAAACGTGACCTCAAAGGTATACTGTTAAGACGCGCTAAAATCTGCCCATCGCTCCGCCCAAAGCTAAAAGCAGATGTCATTGACAGGTCGTATACTCGTCATCACGTGACTGTTGGATAATCTCGTGCCCTCCCAAATTTTCCATTAACCCTAACGCCGAGCTAATCGCGCGTTCGAATTTCCGCTGAAACACTTTCTTCTTCAAATCTCTGCAAAATTACAAGCCAATTAAGATATTCATTAGTTGTTCATATTCGAACCCGCGACCTGCGAGTCCGTCGCTCAACTTATTTTCACTGCTTTAGAAACCTTATCCTTCTTGCTGTTAACCCGGGGTTTTTCCGTACTATTGATTTTTTCGAATTTTGCTGCCGTTAAAATTATCCACATTTTCATAATTTTGTTGCTGTAATATATATATTTTTTGTGGAGTTAATAAATTCCTGAGCGCTGGCGAATGTTATAAAACACACCTTGGTTGATTATTATTGATTGGAGTTTACCTTGAGCGAAATGCCCAATTTTTCGCCCATTGACGGCTTTAACCAAGGTGCGTAATCTTTAAATGATTTTTCATTTGGACATTAGCGAAATTCAGTCAATGAATCATAAATTCCCCAGATATCCGCATTAGTTATGAGCTGTACACAATGTAGATGTTATCTACTATGTTGAATTAAAAAGAAATTGCAATAAGAATTTTGAGGTTTACAAAACTAATAGAGTCTTTAGGTTTTTCTTTAAGCAATTTGATAGTCTTTTAACTCTAAATTTGTAGTAATGTCGAAGAAGAATGAGTAAGCATCTGCTATTATGATCCGAGTTTTATCGGCAATCCATTGGTTAACATCTTAAATTATTGGAACTTAGATATGGTATGGTATAAGCGGAAGTTATAATTTGAGAGTAAAGGTAGTCGCGGAATTTTATTGAACCACAAATGAACTATGCACGAATGGAACAATTTCTGAATGAAAGAGTAAATTACTTCATTCATGTAAGAGGTATGTATGATTATGTCTGAGAAGAGTTGTAAGTTATTTCTCCAGTATTATTTCAAAAAGAAGGTAAAAGTTTCAGAAAAGAGATGCGAAGCTACTGCACTCTATTATATAAATGAGTTCAACCCCACTTGTGATCAACTCCAAAAAGCGTACATAGGAGCCAACATTTCTTGGAGGGCTAAAATTCTTATTGCTCAGTTGAGAACCAACTCTCACCAACTTCGTTGTGAGACCGGGCGTTGGAAGAGGCCAAAGGAGGCTTGGGAAGATAGAATTTGCAGATTTTGCAATTCTGGGAAAGTGGAAACTGAACAGCACTTTATTCTAGAATGTGAGGCCTACAAAGATAGCAGAGATAAATTTGCGGATACTATATGTGACAGTTCTTGGCATAACCTATTCAACGAAGAGCACATTGAGCAATTAGGGGGGCTCATCATCAGCCTACACAAGAAGCGAACAGTGCTACTTAAATCTGCTTGAGTTGTCTTGCTGTCCCATAGGCTATTTTTAGTCTCGTGGACGTTAAAATTTTTATTATTATTATTATCTACCAAAAAAACAGTAATCTTCGAGAGTAATTGTCAGTGTACAACTTCTCTCTTAGTTTTACATCTGGATTTAAATTCTGTTAAAGTTAATTTAATTCTTTAGTAAGAAATGAAAAGTTTATAAATAGAAAATGGAACGATTCTCTATGGAATCTGAAATGGCATGTGACAAGTGTTCCCCAAGAAGTTAAGTGAACCTGCCACGACATGAAACTCCTCAAAACATACAATTTCATTTTATAATTTTTTCGGTATTTTTGATACATTTTCAGGGCCCTTCAAAACATTCCTAAAACAGGAATAATATAAAGAAAATCCTAAGTTTTCTAATTTCAGTTTTGGATTCCTAACAATGGTTAAAATACTGCGATCTTGGTCTTAAAGGGAATTGCCCATCTTAAGGGGAGGTACCCTGAACTACATCTGAATCATATTACAGTGTATTTTTTAATTTTAGCAATAAACAGAATACAAGAATCCTTTGTGACAAGCAAAAAGTGTAGATTTTTTTCGTAAAATTATGCTCTTTTATCTCGAGTTAATGGAGGCCTAAAATTTAAAAGGGAAACTTATTAAAAAGAATCTCTAGGAATTTTGAAACCCCTCTCACTGTAGATTCTTTTTTTTTTATCAACTTTAATCAGGCTATTTAACTCCAAATTGCTGGCTTGTGTCAAAGAACATGAGCCTGCAAAGGGTCCAATCTGTGGCATTGAGGTGGTAAGCACTCCAATTTACAACTAGACCATGGGCAGGCAGATTCCAACCCCATAATTAGTTTATTCTGACAGGAAATAATTTATTACCTTCCTCTAAAAACAAGGCCAAAGGGAATCTGTAAGCAAAAATGTAACAACCGGATTCAATTATAGTAGATAGAATCTTATAGAGTACCTAGTTGTATATCCGGAGAGAAAAAAATAAGACCAGTCACTTAATGAAAGTCAAATATTAAAATGATTATCTAAATGGTTGTGGTTGACTGATAAGTTAAATCGAGTTTCATACTACGTTCAAGGGTTTCACTCCAGCTGCAGTTTGTGCTACTTGTATGACATGTGAGAATATGGGTGCAGGTAAAAGTGTAGCAACTTTAGCATAACAGATACTCTGAAGCATGACATTTTAGCTCAAAGGAAGTTACATTTACATTGCAGCCCCTCAATGGGCATGTTTCAAGAAGCTCACTGATAAAAGGAATTTTGAAGGAGTGGTGGACCGAATGTCATTGTGAAGCTGGTAAAGAACATCATTTGAATTTTGATCATTCTTATATGCCAGTTTGAAATGCTTACAACCCAAGTTAGCTTTAGCTTATCATCATGTCATAAGTGCTCCTCCGTATAAATCAGCTTTTGTTATTTACTCCTATTGCAAGAGCCTGCTAACCCAGGTAGACTGGATTTGGGCTTAATTGGGTGTACAGGCTTTTATATCTGATTGGAATTACTATAGAGTTAATTATAACAATCAAAGTCTGAATTGGACACTGGAAAATCAAGGGCCAGCTTAGAAAGTATCATTAATAAGAGTTAAAGTTTGAAGTTCATTTCATGGTGTCTGGCATTGTTGGGGCTTATAACGCTTATGTTTTTAACCATCCGACATCTTATGAATATTTTAAGAATGACCAGAATAGAACAAATTTTAAAGGTCTTCCTAATTAATAGGTCGAGTTGGTGATAGGCACTTGAGAGTAACGTATTAGAAAATTCAGATATTTGATGCGATACCCCTTTTAATGTTTCTATGAATGTGTAGATGGATGATCAAGAAAGAGGTGGAGAGAGTTTGTGGGTCTGATTTATAGCATACATATGTAGCTTTTCTTCTCCAGATGCAACGGGGAGGGGATTATGAATGACAATTGGAAATGTACCACAATCTTGTGCCATGATAATCTCTAGCAAATACCGTACAACTTTGCATGCTCAATCCTGGATGCCATTTTGATGAGTTATTTTATACTTTGTTTTGCTAAAAAAAATGTTGGTGTGAAGAAAGATAGAAATGAGCTAGTATGAGTGCTCATTTACAGTGTCGACTCTTTTCTGATTTCTGTTATTTTTCAATACGAAATGATAAGAGTGGCCTATAAGGCCACTTTTTGCATTTAGACTTAAATCAATGACCTTCTTTGCTTTTAAACTGCCGGGAGAACATTTGAGATTGCATTGTTTTCTTCCTTTTTGTCAAAGTGAAGTGATTACTCTTTTATTTATGTGGTACCATGGGGATTGCAGTGCATGAAAGTTTGACTGAAGCGATCACGTATGTGGCAAATGATCCATCATTAGGTCTCTTCTTTGTGCAACAACATGCTCACAACACGGTGCCCAGTTTGGTTTCTGTGAAGGTGCTCCTTTTCACTTTGTAAGATTTTCTGTGTTTCAGGATGAATCAAAATGAAAAGTTCACCACATTTCATGCAATTATCTGATCTGTTATACAAATTTGTTTAAAGTTCTTTCCTCTGACCCCATGTGTCCACAACTGTGCTATAAATAAGTGATAGAAGACATGTTTTTGGAAGCTTACTTCGTCTAAAAGGCAAACTCCAAAGAAGACTCTATCCAAAGTTGACTAGAAGAGACTTAATGATGCATATGGCATGAAAATAGCCCATAAAATTGTCAGAAGCTAACATAAACATTTGTCAATGACAGACATAATGGATAAGAAAATTGGCCATAGAAAGAACAGAATATTTCAACTAAAGCATGTTATACAGACATGATGTTGCCATTTAAGAAATAAGGAGCACATTTATATGAACCATTATTTTTCTATGCAGAATTTTGTCCATTAGAAATTTGACTTCTTTGAAGAATCTTGTCTCAATACGGTTGTTATCTCAAACTCTTGTATGGTACTTTAGAATTCTGTTTTGTTGGTTGGCTCGATAGGGTAGTGCTTGTGTCACATTTACTGTGCCCTTCATTCCACTTACTTTATTGCTTTAGTCAAGATTTTATTCATATGTAATTTGCACAGTCCATGATTATTACAAACTAAGTAGCTGATCCTGGTACTGGTATGGATACAGATATGGGATTCAGGTATGCCAAGTTTTTTGGGGCCTGGATATGTTTTTGAATATGGCCGTACACACACAGACACAGACACAGATTATATATATATATATATATATATATATATATATAATATTAAATAAGCCAAATTAACCACATAATATGCATAGAGTAAACAAAATATTAAATAAGTTAAATAACGACAAAATTCTGATAATTCAATGCCAAATGTCATGATATTCAATGGTCGAACATAGATTAGTCTTAGAACAAGTACATAGTGCAAATGTTACAATGTATGGACAAAAATCAAGACAAATCAGTTTATTAAAGTAGGTCCATTGTAAAGGGCTCACATATATCAATATGGCTAATGTCAACATTTTGCTAAACATGCCAAAATAATAGTAAAGAAGTTATCTATAATTTACATACCCTACAACAGATAACTCGCCCCTAACATCTTAACCAAGTTTGTATGATGGCAGCCTGGCAGGGAATGGATAACTCAACTTTGATACTATTGTTACAAACAACTTTTGTTGTACATTCATACATGTAGAGTGAACATGCATGAAGTGCAACCCTTCTAAAGCACTGCAGGAAATGATAAATACATATCCCTGATGACCTCCACGATGAAAACTAAACCTTGACCACGAGTGCAGCCCTTCTAAACCAGTTGAATAGGCACCATATGACAATAAGATGGTCAGTACTTCCTCTAAAGAGAGATTAGCACACTGTATTTTCTTATAAAAGATCAAACAGGTATGCAACCTTTAACAGCTGGTAGCAAACACTCCCAGCTTTGAAATAAATAGACCCGTGATGTTTAATTTTAATTGTTTTTTTAAGCCCATATTTGACTTTTTGTAGAGTGAAAACAAAAATAAAATTGAAAAAAAACGTTTTTGGCCATGGATCCTACCTGGATACGGCCAGGAAATGCAGGGAGCCCTGCAGATACTCTCGGATACGTCGTAGGAGGTATCTGGGAGTATCCGCAGGGCTCGTGGTGTTTCCTGGATGTATCTAGGCAGGATCGTATGAAGATCCGTTTCTGAGCAGTATCGTATGAGTATCCAGGACCCTATACAACAGTATCTGGTAATGTGGATTACAAACACCACAACAAATCTTCTTATGTGTTGAATGCTGATTCCTTTGCTATACTACTGAAATTCAACACAGACTAACTATAAATATATGTACCCATACTCCCAAATTGCAGTATGAATGGGAAAAAGAATTGCAGAAAACACGAATAAAACAGCAACACGATGCAATGTGCAACACTGATTTATGTCGAAACCTACTGGAGTAATAAAACTCCTCCACAAAAAAAGACAACTTTATTCTTGCTTCAGAAATGTATGGTACAATGTTACACAGTGGGATGGCTTTCGTGGAGCATAAAACTCTTGTCCTAACTGCCATGCACTTCGACCTTTCCTTCTCCTCCTCCAAACTGCTTGGAAGATACCAAAAGAATCCATTTCATGCATAGTTACCAGATCCAACGGGATCTGCACAAAATCCGGTTGGATCTGGATTTTTTTGCTGGCCCGGATAAGTTATGACAGGGTTGGCATAATTTTTAGCTTTCTGCCAAAAAAAGACACCCGATAACCTTTTATATTATATAATATTACATATATTTACATTTTATATTATGTTATTATTATTTTTTATTGTTTTTGTCAATTTTCCGTATTTATAAAATTATGCTTATATATATACATATGTATGTATGTATATATTCCAGACCAGATTTTTCCCAGCTTCTTCAAGAATTCCGGATGTTTGGATTTTTTTCCCTTCTGAATGGTTTTGGATTTTTAGACTTGTTAACTACAGTTTCATGCATATTTGCAAGGATATATAGATGCTGGAGGTTTGCTTTATTGACTGAATGCTTGGTTGTCCTTGACTCCTGCATGTCCCTTCCTACAAGCTCTTCTCCTATTGTATCTGTGATCTCCCTGAAAATCAGGTGACCCCATCAGACGAGTTTGTAAAAGGTGAGAGCTTGCCATAACTCAGGCTCTACTCAAGTTGACAGCTGGAACACTTTCATACTTGTCCTTGATGTCTACTGCACATGAAGTATGCTTTTTCAAGGTCTAGACACTAACTTTGAGCTCCTCCTCAACAAACATGCCTTCTTGAATGAGTGGTATCTAGTGAAGGTTGTTTTCCCTTGTGCACTTGGCATTAGTTATCATTCTCCATGGTTGTGAGTCGTGACAATATTAAATCATTTTGGACTGTACCTCCCCAATGGGAATGCTTTTGGTCCCACAAAAACCTAGTTGTTAAGAAGACGAGGAAACAATTGCTCCACCTTCTCTTGGGTACCATTTTACCTTCCCTGGTAGTTCACCATTAGACTAACTTGCCAGTGCTCTTTCTATCTCCTGCGTGTGTTTTTGAGCTTTGCATCACCATATCTTCTTCCAACTCCATGTGTGCATTATGTGTAAAGTCTTCAATAGAAGGCAATGCTTTCCTTTCCTTTTCTTCATCCGACACGGATGGATCAAAGGCACAAGTTACACCAGTGGTCACACTTGTTTCCAGATGATGTATAAAAAAGTAAGAAACTGGTTTCTACTCTTGAAGGAGCAAGAGGATAGACTGGCACAAGTGGAACTAGTGCAGAAGTGTCACAAGCAAGCTGCATCCAATCTTTCATAGAAGTGTTAGAAGAGCTAAGAGAGCTAAGAGGCTTGCCAATTAAGAGGTAAGTTGATCATGAAATACAATTGTTTCCCTCTTCACCGTTGTCTGACATTGGGGTATAGAAAATTTTCTTTGGAATCCAATGAGGTCAAGAAACAATTGCAAGCCTTGTTGGAACAAGGTTTCATTCACCCCAGTAGATCACCATGTGGTTCACCAATAGCGATGGTGCCAAAGAAGGATGAGACTTGGAGGATGTTTCTTGATAATAGGGCTTTGAACAAGATCACCATCAAGACTAGGTACCCTCTTCCAAGGATTGATGACTTGCTTGATCAAGTACATCACCATGTTGGAGTTGACGGGATGCAATCGAGTTCGTGTGAAGATAGAGGATATATGGAAGACTGCATTCCAGACAAAGCATACGAGTGGCTTGTATTTCCATTTGATTTATGTAATGGGCCCTCCAAATTGAATAGGATGATGAATGATGTGTTATGTTCTTTCATTGTTTTTTGCACGTTAGTATATTTGGATGACATTTTAATTTTTAGTAGTACATGGAAATGACATCTATACCATTTGCAACAAGTGATGGAGACTTTCAAGTTGGGTTAGATGCTGTTCAATCTAAGAAATGTGAATTCGCAATAGGTCTACTTGGGCTATGTAATTGGGGGAGGTGAGTTGAGGATTGATCCAACAAACAAATAAGCCATTCTCAAGTGGTCAAGGCCCTCCAATGTCACTGAAGTGAGGAGTTTCGTAGGTGTTATTCGGCGACATTGGATTGTTTTGACCATCTAATAATGACTTATTTCTTTGCTTTGGTTTTAGCCATTCTCAAGTGGCCAAGGCCTTCTCAGGGCTTTCAATACTCTGGTTTTGGCTTTACCTAACTTGCAACAATCTTTTAGATTGCAATGATGGAAGTGGATATGAGATGGGAGTGGTATTAATGCAAGGAGTAAGACCGGTGTGTTATCATTCGGAATTATTCTATGGTGTTATTCCAAACTACCCACCATATGAGGAGGAGTGGAATGCACTTGTTCAAGCGATCAAGAAATGGAAGCACTACTTGGTTGGGGAAGGAAACTGTGGTCCTCAACAATCAACAATCACTCCAATACTTGCAAACACAAAAACAAATTGTAGCAAGAAAGACACGTCCTTCAACAATTTCACTTGGTTATCAAGAACAAGAAGCGCGTTATAAACAAGATGGTGTATATGCTCTCTAGGCCTCCAATGAAAACAAATAATGTAGCTTTGGGCACAATTTTTGAGCTTGAACCATTCACCCGAGGCATATTGGAATGTTTATGTCGAAATTGCTGATTTTAGGGATGGATATCAGCAATTGCAAGGTTACAAAAAGTCAAGATTCAGAAGACAAAACTGATTACTACCTTAAAGATGAGCTACTCTACAAGTTGGAAAAGCTATGTGTACCCTGCAAAGAGAGAATTTAGCTTATAATGGAGGCATACACTTCTTAAGTAGTAAGACATTTTGAAGTGGGAAAAACAGTGGAACATTTACAACGATATGTTTATTGGCCAAAGATGAAAGAAGACAACCTTCTTCTTTCCTTCAGTTCCATTGACCTATTTGTGGTCATCTACGGACATTAATATAATTTCTTTCTTTCTTTCTTTCGGTCCATTTAAATCATATGTGGCAGTTCTATCTCACAGTCACTTTGTAAGGTTTGTAACTTTTTATAATATGTTGGATATGAAGGAAGGTCAGCTCAAGAGGGAGTCTCAACTTTTAAGTAATGACGCCTTCCTTTGTCTTCTCTCTGTTTTTTAAGTCTTGCCTCCACATTTGTAATCTTCCCCTAATAAAGTTTAAGGGGGCAGGGTGATGTGCTAAAATGTGTAACCTTCATTTGGGCCACTCTATGTGTTTTAGTTGGAAGGATGTAAGTCAGTTCTGTATGTATATTGTTATGTGTAATTATTCATGTGACAACATACCATTGGAAATGTATCTATTGGTGTAACTTGCGTCTTTTCAAGACTAGGTGCCTAGTAGAACTGTACAAATTGCCTTCAAATATCCATGGTGACAAATGTCTTGCAGTATACTTTATCTTTCAGTGTTACATCTACAGTAGAATCATGCCTAGGACTAAATTGCATAAATCATTCAATTAGAAAAAGAACAAGAGCAGTTATGTCCTTTTTATCATCATCAGATTTACATTACTTTTAGGTATGAGTGTCGGTTTATATTCAAAACCCTAGCAAGTTAGAGAAAATATATAGCACAAGAATTTTTATCTACAGAACTCTATTGTGGGGACTTGATGTCTCTCCTAGCACTCTTCAACTCCATTGTGTGTTTGCTAGTTTAAGACATCTTCTTGGCCACATGAGCTTACGCTGTACATATAAATAATGAATATTACTTCTGCTTTAGGCAGCCAAACAATAGAACAACAAGACGTGAAATCAAATGGCTTATTACGCAGTCAACATTAAGTTAGGCTACTTCAGTCTCTCTGCACTGTGACTTTGGTGATTGCAAGATCATGTACCTGCACATGCTTATTTGTTTCAATGTGATTCAAATGTTGGAACCGCAATAGACAATGACCTTATTTCATTAAATATCTGGTTTATAATATCTCTTAATGAAATTGAACTTTATCACAACTCCTATGATTTTGTTGGAGGAGTTGGCATTTTGTTATTGATTTACTAGTTTAAATGTTGTATTGTTCAACTATCTAGATGATATCAACCTCAAGCACAAGACGTTTGAACAGCGCTCAATGCCTCCTATCCATTATCAAGAAGCACATTAAATTTGAGGGAGGGCATCTAAATACTTTGAAGTTAGGTTACCATAATTATCTACCTCTTCACTCATTCATGGGTCTGGCTCATTTTGAGGAGCAGGGAATTGAGGAACTAGTCCAGATCCATTTTGGGGGAGATTCATAGAGGAGGCATTCTTGCGTTGCATGTATTATTACTTTAAAAAAAAAAAAAACACAAAAAAAACCTGACGAATCGGCTCAATATTATTAACTCTGAAACCTTGAAATTACAATTTGCTTCACATAACTAACCTGGTTATCTATTAGACTCCAAAACACTTATATCCCAAGTCAAGAAACTCAAAACTTTAATGAACTTTGTGGAATCAGTTTGGTCTTCTGCTAGACAACACACTTATCCTTGATCCAGAAACAAATTTGAATGATGAGTAATAAGCAAGTTTTTAGGGTTATTTATAGCTTTCTTTTCCTCTTAGATAAGATTATTAGGTTATGATTATGTCATGACAAAGCTCCATGTGACAAGGCTCCTTTGAGTTTAACCTTGTCTATATATCCACGGTGTCCATTTACCCCAGTCGTATTCTGTAGTAATTATTATAAACATTCTTGATAGTTCTTCTTATTGGCTTTCTCTGGAAACTTTCCTTCTTTTATGGTAAAATTCAGACCAGAACAATTGTTTCACAGGTCTTATTGAATCATTTTAAAATTGGCAAGGAATCTTTTATCACCATAAATAATATTTCATTTCTTAGCAAGCAATTAATTGTTAAGAACCCAAAATCCAACATTCAGAATAGTGCTGAAATATAACCATAATGCATAACACAAATGAATACACTTCCACAAAAGGGACCCAATAAATAGGTTGTCACACTTATTCACAATTCAATCCCAAAATGGTTTTGTGGTCTTGCATTTTAATGTTTCTTCCGTCTGACAATAGATGCAGAGCTCATCGGTCATCCTACATTTGTTGTGTAAGCCTCAATGACTCCCAATTAATAACCAGCCGACCGAGAACCTGCAATTTACAGCATGCTCAGCAATAACCTAGGGACCCAATAAATAGGTTATCCTATTCAGCCATAATCCAGCCCCAGATTGATTTCTCAACCCTACATTTCCAAAAAGCAAGATGGATTGTTCCTTTCGACAATAGATGTGAAGCCAATCGGTCATCCAAGGGTTGCGGAGTCTAAGCCTGAATCATCAATCCCCAATGAGTAGCCAGGCAGCCTAGAACCTTATACATATAAAACATTCTCATCCCATTTATATGGAAAAACCAATTCAATGTTAACTATTTCATAGTGGTTGCATGCCTAAATATACCTTTACTTAGTTTGAAACATTTTATAGTTTTTATAATTTTTTATTTATAAGGGTTTTAGTGAAAAATATTACTGTATAATTTTCTTTATTGTTTTAGCCAAAATAAAAAGTTATTATTTTGTTTTTCATATTAAAATATTTGTTTTTCTTATTTAATATAATAATAAAGGGCTGGGTTTTTATAGATCTTTCGCAAGAATAAAAGACATAATTTTAAACATACACACAATTATTATTATTATTTTCAATGAAGTATGAAGTGTCAGAGAATTGCAGGAGCTAATATTTATCACCATTTGTATCATGCTCATCCCATTTATATGGAAAAACCAATTCAATGTTAACTATTTCATAGTGCTTGCATGCCTAAATATACCTTCACTTAGTTTGAAACATTTTATAGTTTTTATAATTTTTTATTTAGAAGGGTTTTAGTGAAAAATATTACTGTATAATTTTCTTTATTGTTTTAGCCAAAATAAAAAGTTATTATTTTGTTTTTCATATCAAAATATTTGTTTTTCTTATTTAATATAATAATAAAGGGCTGGGTTTTTATAGATCTTTCGCAAGAATAAAAGACACATAATTTTAAACATACACACAATTATTATTATTTTTTTCAATGAAGTACGAAGTGTCAGAGAATTGCGGGAGCTAATATTAAAGGCCGCCTGCAAGTTTAAATGAGTTGACATTTCATTTCCCTAATCTTCACTGTCTTGTAATCCCCATGCCTTTTTCAGTCATAGTACAACATGAGGAATTTGAAGTCGGCCTTACTTGCATGGAAAAGAGATTTATTATAACCCCATCTCCAATCTCTTAAAATGGGTCTTTCGGTCTCAAATTGCAACTTAAATGGACGAGTCTGAGACATATAGGCATATCAACAACAGCTAATCAATCAGCACATATTATCATTCTCCATTCCAACCAAGTAGTTCTACTTTTATCTCAAAGATCAGTCCATGAAAAACTTCATTCTCACCAACCTTTTCCTTGCTAAGCTGGAGATATATCATAACTGACCACATGGAGAGGAAACAATTATAAGAGGCTTCATAGCCAGATCCACCTCGACTGAAGGCCCTTGTACCCCCAATACAGATTTGACACCACCGTATGAGGATGACAGAGGCTGAGATTTCAAATGAGCAGGCACCCCAATGGCCTGGAATGGCTGCAACGTGTGAAGCTGTAATATACGATTGACAAAGCACTTGTGAAGGGGTCACACTACATATTACTCAGTCTTCTGACCATCCATTTCCCTAGTGTTCTGATCTCAGTCATATGAAGTCCTTTGTCTTTTGGTAGAGTGCATAAATCCCAAGGCATAACATGTAAGCCTTGATTTAACCCCTTGTTTCACCTAAAGGAATCTTCTACTGATCATCTCTTGTTTGTTGTAACTTGATTTAACAGGTAAGAGACAAACAGATTAATAGACATTCTTGGCTGCAAGGATCTGATCAACAATAGTAACACTCCCAGTAAGTGAAAGATCTCTTTGTATCCATTTCTGTAATGTACCTTTGACCTTTTTCAGCACCCACTTCCACTGATCAGAAGGTGACACAGAAAGGCCTTAGGGAATACCCAAGTAACAAATGACCTGTCCCAGACTAATGAATCTCTAATCTTGATTAAACCACTCAGGCAAAAAGTTCTGTGCGGTGATAGTAGCTTCTGCATTCTCTTCCGTGACACTGCTCTAGAATCTTGAGCAAAAATGTCAAAGTTTGTGGTTAGTTCCCTCAAAAGAATCTCGAGCAAGCTCAGGAATTAATGCTGAATCGTCTGCAAGAGCACCAAGTACTGGACTACTCCATAATAATGTCTGTAATTTGATCTTGAATATGGACAAACTCTAGCAAGGGGCTTAAGAAATAAGTAGCAATAAGATAAAGGTAAGGGGCAAGGGTATTTAAAAAATATTATAAAATATCATGGCTATGACTAAAACACAATGCACAAGCTAGAAAATGATAGTATATGATGGGGCAAATGCATTTAAAAATTATTACGAGAAGCGTGCGAAGTTCTATAGTACAAGAACCTGTAGCCTTTGCATGAATAATATTGCAGGCAATCCAATTTCCTCTTTCTATTTGCAATGTATACGTATTGATACTTTCCTGAATGCTTTTGATAGAGTGCATCATCACATGTTTTTATCAGTTTTTGATTTTATGCACTGGGCATCATATACGCATAACATTCACAGCCCTGCTTCTTATCAAGGAAGCTTGCCCCTATCAGTAGTTATGGCACTAAAGCCTCACAAGAAAATTTGCCATTCATAACTGAAATTCTCCTAATTCATTTGATCTTAGTAGTTGTAGCTCATAAGTCTCAGCTACAAGAAAGGTAGCCATTCACAACTGAAATTCTCCCTTTTTTTTTGCAGGATAAACTTGTGGATACTTCTCAAGAAGCATTTTTATGTACAGAAGACATGAAAGATGCTCTCAGTTCAGTCAAATCATTGAAAGGATGCGGGCCTTCCATTATAAATAGAATGATTAAGAACCTTGATTCTTCAATTTCAATTATGTCATCCTTGCATCAGCTTAGACGGTATCCTATTGCCTTTCTTGAGTTCTTTATTTTAGGGCACTATAAAAATTCCCAAAAAATATCATTATCAGTTTTGTTAATAGCTGAAAAGGGCACCAGACTTGTGTGATAGGGTAGCTTGCTGATGTATCTAAGAAAAACTAATTATTTGATTAGCAGATTCCATTTTCCTTATTAGATTGATTGGCTGAATAGAAGGTGGGAAGTAATTAACGAGATCTCAGTTACTCATCTGCCCAATCCTCCCTCTTATAATCATCCTCTTTTTAGTCACTAACATGGTATAGAAGTATTGATTTTAATTTCTGCAGTTAAGTGACAAGCTCAAACTGATTATTTTACGATGAGGATATCTAAAATGCAGTGGAAGTTATAAAATCTATGTGGCAATATTATAATGAAATTGGGCAGTTAAATTTCTTTCTGGCGCTATATGAAAGTCATTAGAATGAGATCAGACTAATGACACACACTCTCTCAAGTCATAACTTTTCATTTTCAACCATAGCTTAACTATTTTTTTTGAAATTTATTGCATTTAAACAGAGATGTCTGAAATAGAGCCCATACTTTCAGCAAGTAGAGAGAAAAAAAAAAGAAAAGCTAATTTAGTAATCGCATTACTAAAGAACAAGCATGGTTGCACAATAAGCCTGCTTTATTTTATCGATAGGAAAATCTTCAGTGCGGGGAAAAGGGCGGTTTTCAACCATTGCTATGTTTTTTCAAATTTAAAAGTTTGACAGACACATAATTATAATTTTTTTAGACTATTCAATACATATATTAATAACCCTAACTTTTATAAACATTATAATTCTAATAGTAATTTAAATTACAAATTATAGCTAAGATTAAAGAATAGTTCCCACCATCATAAATGACTACAAACCTTATTTATATTTTAACGGTTACTAACCAAATTCTCTATATTTTGAGCAAAATAAAGTAACTCACTCTGATTGGAATTGGATCCTAGAAAATGATCATAATTCGGTTGATTAAGATAATCAGCTTTACTCTTAGTTTATGTGGCTAATAAAGAGCTTAAGTCTGTTTCTACCTACGGTAAGATAGAATTAGACAAGGCAGAGATAACGAGGCAATGTAGGAACAAGGAAACAAGTACAGGAAGGCTCATGGATGATCCAGATATTGTGGGGTCCACACCATTTAAACTTTAAAGAACTAGTCATAGGTGGTGGGTTCAGCTTAAGATGAACCTGCATGACAAGTGTAGCTTTGTATGGACTCATACATCATGGAACAGTGTTACCTAGATGGGTTTGGCTGAAGCCAAATTAGCTCCATATGCAACAAAATAGTAGAACCAAATGACCATCTAGAAGTTGAATTGATTTCTCTTCTGTCTCTTCGTGTGAGGGGTGTTTAGAATCCTCCGTACAAATGATAAACTCACTTGTAAGCATAAATTTACCCCCTTGGGTTCATGTAAAGGCATCAAAGAACCATTCGAGAGTTGTGGTTTGAATTATAGAGGTAGAAAATGACTGTACAGCTGAGTGCATTAGCCAAGCTTGCAGAATAAGCAAGTAATCCACATCAAGGCAAGCTTATAGAGCATTGTAGAAGTTTTGGAGAAAGCCAATAATGTCCCATGAGCATTGCAGTAGTGCTAGCGAAAGCCCACAATGCATTCAAAGGCTTAAATTGAGCGATTGGCTTCCAAATAATGAAAGAAGATAGCGGAGCCGAGGAGGCACAACCCCACTCTTTTGGAGTTTTCCAACATTGGGTTTCTCGAGGGTAAATTCTTGTGTTAATCTCTCTTTTCATGTATGTTTGGTTCATTTACTTGCATTACTTTCATAATTTCATTCTATACTACTAATTCACTAATTCAAGCATTTAAGCAAGGACACAAATGCCATGTTCAGATGATTTCAAGTGCAATACTTGTTTATAACAGCAAGTAGGAGTAGATTTCACTCATATAGAATCTAGAGAATCAACATACTTGTCTACTATTCTATTGTCTTGTAGATTGGAATGGTCACATGTTGACAGTAGCATCATGTGCTTTCTAGTTAATAAGTGCTGTAGGCAAGTATGTGAGCATGCACAAAATTACATGAATTTGTAGCCTTATGTATGTCTGTTTTAGTAACATAGAACATTGGAACAACACGTAAGTAGATGTAAATCCATGTTGGTGAATCATTCAGGATATCCTATTCGGCTATGGATTAGATGGAATCAAAGCAAAGTTTTCATTGTGACTTGTGCAAGGGTATTGCTAACACATTTCAGATTTGTGTGTATTTTTCTTGCATATTTAATTATTGACAAGTAAGAACAAGTTGTTTGGCTGCACAGCTCAACCATGAGCAAAGCTTTACAAAATTAAAGACTTCAAGAGCCTGATGAAATATATTGACAAATTCAAGAGGAGAGTAGAGAGTTGAGAAATTTGGTGCAGCACTTGGAGAAGAAGAGTCAAGAGTTGCAAGACACGTTGGCAAGCCATAGCTGTTTCATGCAGGAGTTGCAATAAGAGTTGTTTTCAAAAGAAGAGATGTTCTGAGAAAGGAGGTTTTCAATCATTACTATGTTTTTCAAAATTGAAAGTTCAAGAGACATAATTAAACAATCTAAGACTATTCAAGATATGTAATACCAACCCTAAATTTTTTAAACATTATAAGTCTAATGCTAATTTAAATTACAAATTCTGGCTAAGCGTAAAGAATAGTTCCCATCATCATAAATGACTACGAACCTTATTTTTATTTTAACTGCTACTAACCAAGTTCTCCATATATTTACCCAAACAAAGTAGCAAACTCTGATTTGAATTGGATCCAGGAAAATTATCATAATTTGGCTGATTAAGATAATCAACTCAATTTATTCGTGTGACTAATGAAGACCTTAACACATGTTTCTACCCACTGTTAAGATAAAATTATATAAGGCAGAGTTGCAAAGGCAATGCAAGAACAAGGAAACATGTTTCTACCTACACCATTTGAAGAACTAGTCAAAGGTGATGGCCTCAGCTTTAAACGAACCTGCTTGACAGGTTCGGCTTGGTATGAAGTTGTACAACATGGAATAATGTTAGTCAGACAGGTTTGGCTGAAGCCGAACTTGCTCCATATGGGACAAAATAGCAAAACCAAGCAACCAAAGGAAGTTGAATCAATTTCTCTTTTATTTCTTCATGTGAGGGGTGTTTAAAATCCTTTGTGTAAATCATATGCTTAGTTGTAAGCATAAATATACCCCCTTGAGGTCATGTGAAGGCATTGAAGATCCGTTAGAGAGTTGCAGATTGAATTACAGAGGTGGGGGATGACTGTACAGCTGAGTCCAGCAGTCAAGCGTGTTGAATAAGCAAGTAATCCACAAGAAGGCAAGCTTATAGGGCATTGCAGAAGTGATAGAGAAAGCCCACGATGCATATGAAGGCTTAAATTGAGCATTTGGCTTGTAAATCTTGCAAGAAGAAAGTGGTGATGAGAAGTCCCAACCCCACTCTTCTGGAGTTATCCCACATTGGATTTCTCAAGGGTAAATTATTATGTTAATTTCTTTTCATGTGTGTTCGGTTTAATACTTACATTACTTTCATTTTATGAAACTACTTCACTAATTCATACACTTAAGCAAGTACATGATTGCTACGTTCAGGTGATTACAAGCACAGTACTTATTCATAAGAAGTAGGAATAAATTTCACTCGGAATTCAAATAATCAACATACCTCTTTATTACCCCATAGTTTTATGGATTGGAACGGTCACATGTTGGTAGTAGCATCAAAGGAGCGTGAATTCTAGTTAATAAGCATTGTTGGCATTTATGTGAGCATGTACACAACTACATATTGAATATAATGCAGATGACAGCCATAGCTGTAGCAAACATCAGTTTGTAGCCTTATGTATGTTGGCTTTAGTAGCATAGAACATTGGAACAAAACATAAGAAAATGTGAATCCGTGTTTGGTGAATCGTTCATTGGAATAGTCATGTCTATTAAAAATTTGATGATATTTGTTGCTAAGAAATTTCAGATTTGTATATATTTTTCTTCCATATTTGATAATTGACAAGGAAGTGCTTGTTATTTGGTTGCATAGCTCAACCATGGGCAAAGCTTTAAAGAAAGAAAGACTGCAAGAGCTTGATGTAATAAATGAGCAAATTCATGAGGAGATTATAGAGCTGAGAAAGTTGGTGCAGCACTTGGAGAAGAAGAGTTGAGAGTTGCAAGACAGTGTTGCAAGCCATATATGTTTCATGTAGGAGTTGTAACAAGAGTTGTTTGCAAAAGAAAAGATGTTGGCAAATCTCCAAACAGATTGTGAAGGAATGAAGGGGAGAGAAGAGACCAAAAAATAAAGGATACCAACTTTTCTACCAAAGATGCACAAACCATGACTGAGTATGCATAGTAAGCGCTCTGCCATATGCTTTTTCTTCCACTTAAGCACTGAATGAGTCATTTGGTAATTTTGAGAAACATACTAAGGGAATTGGCTCTAAGCTGTTGTTGAAGATGGATTATGATGGCCAAGGTCTTGGAAAGGATGGCCGAGTAATGAGAAATCCCATAGAAGTTGAGGAAAAAGCTCAATAAATAGGATTGGGATACTTTGGTGGAAAATAAGAAGTTGCAAAATGCTCCACAGCAGCTGAAGCAAGGAAACTTTGCAAAGACCAGGAGCCCAAGCCACTCACTCAACAAAATCAGCCAACACAAGGTAATGGCATTATTCTTTTTGTGAAAATTTATGGAGAATGTAGGGAGTCTCCAAAGAAGGTATATCATGTTAATGAATAGGAAGGTAGCATTGCAACACCTCAAAGGGCCAACGTAGAGTCTCCAAAGAAAGGGCAGTAACTCCATAAAAGAAGAGGTAGCACACCACCACTCCATGACTATAAGAGTGGATACAAGGTAACTTCAAAGAAAGGACAACCTTTCAATAAGGGCAAGGGCATAAAACAAGTCTCCTAAAAGAGAGGAACAGCACAAAGGAGAAGGTAGAGCCTCACTAATCCATCCATCTTGTGCCAGCAAGGATTAGAAAAACAGGAGATATGCAAGAGACAATTATTCCCTTATTTGTTTCCAATGTAGAAAAAGGGGCCATTTAGCACATGAATGTTGGTATACCTACCCCTGTTCATTTTGTGGAATTAGTAATCATTGTGTTGCCTTGTGTTGGAAGAAGAAATCCATCACCAAGCATCTTAGGTTCTTAAAAAAGAAAACCAAAAGGTAGCAATAGAAGAAGCAAAGCTGTCCAGAGAAGAAGTCAGCAATAGAGAGCCCGTAGATATATCCTCATCACCATTGCAAGTGGGTCATGGTAAGAATTCATTTTGGATTCTTGAGTAGAGTATTTGCAATTATAATCTTGAAAGAAGCTGATTTGCATTCATATATATGAGCAACACTCACATTGAGTGGCACTCAAAAATTACCGTGAAAATTGTCTTATGGTTCCATTTGTTGGCTGAAGCATGTAGGAACTAGCTTCATTTGTATGAGCAAGTAGGGGGACGTTCCACTCATCAAGGGTGGGTATGGAGCAGCCATCAAGTCCACTTGGGAAGCACAAGGGCAGCCAATGGCATCAAGTAGTTTTATGATTTTCAGCCATTCTAATTTTCATATTTATTGCAAGTCATGTATGGTTATTGTCACCGCTTGTTGCAGAATGCACATAACAAGCAAGGTCGAAGAGAGGCACTCCAAGTTGAGCAAAGACTCCAAGCAAGAAGTAAGACAAGCACTTCTGGGAAAATAGGAAACATACAAGCATTGAAGTTCAAGCATCACAAAGGTGATAACAAGCTAGTTCATATTTCTCCATGTAACTCCAAAGTAGATTTGAAATGGCATCAAATATCGCATGTACATTCTCTCATCACAATAGTTGTAGCAAGTATGTGGCATCACAATGATGCACGGGTATTTGAGTTTGTTTTCACCTTTACAATGATTGTAGCATGCATTTGGGTCATTACAATGATTGTAGCATGCATTTATAGGTCTGATTTCACAATTATTGAGTTGTAGCATGCATTTGGGCATCACAATGAATAGAAGACTGATTTGAGTATGTATGGATTATGCCTATGTAAATTGAAGATTGTGATATGTACATTTGAAGGTAATATATGTGGCAAGACTGTTGACAAGCAGATTAAAACCACCAATTAAACCTGACGCAGCTGATCGATGCTTGTGTACAACCTTACCGATTAATGATGGGACAAGGCAGCCACTTGGTTTATCTATCTTGCTACTTTCACTAATTGTGAACCCAAGGTGTGTATTTGGAAAGATGTCGGCACTGTATATGCAACACTGGTTCTTTCGGAGGTTGAGAAGCTATAGGTTGCATATAGGGAAACACACTTGCATAAAGTAAATTGCATGAAAGGAAAGTACATGAAATGAAATCACACTCGTGAGAAATGAATTGCTGAAAGGAATTAATTTGTTAATTTATGTTTCTGGGAGCTTCTTGATACAAAATTGAGAATGTTCATTCAAATACCAATTGTTTCTATTGAATGAAACTTATGAATACTGGAAACACACACAGAGAACTGGAGTTATAAATGATCACACAACATAAATAATAACTAATTAATGGATCAGGTTCTTCACCACAACTCCTTATGAGGGGGCCCTCCTCGGTCAGACTTGAGTTCCAATCCTTCCCTTGAGTATGACTGATTTACTTCAAATCAATTCTCCTTGCGTAAATGAACCTGTAGCAATGTGAGTATTGCTACAACAAAATATTATAAAAGCTTCAGACGATGTTTTTCTATCTTCTATTCACTTCAATATTCAAAACTTCATTATTCCCTATGCCCTGCTATCTTCTCTTTAATAAAGAAGGCAGGTTCTTTATAACATAATTTGTCTTTTACTGTAGTTGCTTAACATAATCTATGAAAGCAACCTACTTAAGCTAAATGACATATTTGCAATTAACAATCAGTTACAACAGAGAACATAACAGTTTGTTGCGTGGTTTATTGTTATTGTCTAGTTACAACAGAATTTGTCTTTTACTGTAGGTGCTTAATAGAATCTATGAAAGCAACCTACTTAAGTTAAACGATAGATCTACAATTAATAATCAGCTACAACAGAGAACATAACAGTTTGTTGCATGGTTGCAATGGTTGGGAAGCATGGTCCATAGAGAAAAGAGTGTTAAGACGTATTTCGACATCGATCCCTCTTTCCTATATTATAGGATCCGTCCTCTATGTTTTGCTAGCCATTACAACTCAACAGACGTAACAACAAATAACTGTAGTTTAACCATTATAGTTATGCTACAGACTGGGACGACTGTGATATAGTTGCTACGGGTTACAACAAACGTCTTCTGAAGTTGCTATGGGTTACACCAGATGTCTCTGCAATTGTTATGGGTTGGACGTCTTTGCAGTTGCTTCGGGTTAGAATGGCAGTCTACTGTTGCTACAGGGTGGCTACCTAGTTGCCAGGGGTTGGCTACCTTATTGCTATGGGTTAGCTTTCCCAATTGCTACAGGTTATATATTGGTCCCTATTACCTCACAACTTGCCCTTGAGATATGTATGCACCAAATTAGTAGTAGACCCAAAATGGTAATGAAAGTACATGATGCAAACTTATTCATAAAATAATAGTTTTAAACCTAAAACGCTAAAGATATGCATATCATATTCATTCAGTACTATCTAATAGAATGGAGTACAAAAGACAACTTTATAAACTTAGGATTGGCAGAAGGGAATCAACAAAAGAGGTTCTATGAGGACATTCAATGGTTAATTTCTTGACTCATCACACCCCCAACTGAGCTTGTTGCTAGTCCTCGAGCAACCGAAACCTCTGCATATGGGAGCATAGTATTCTGAAATCAAAAAGTCTTGGTGAACCTGACTGCTATTTTGTATAGAACTCATTTATTCTCTATCTTTTTCCATCTCTTATTTTCAACATCTTGATCAATCTATTCTCTTCCTCTCCAGTCAGGAATGGGCAACCAAAAAAGAGGAGGTTGATAGGCTATGACTATCTAGTTTAGTCTCGTCCTCCTTTCAACTTCAATATATCTAGTGACGCTCTTCAGAGCTGCCCTAAAATTGTATCTTGAGAATGGCCCCTCCTTTTGTAGCTCTGGGGTAATCTCATTCCATCTAGTTATACAAGCGTTGAAGGTTTCTGGGGCAATTTGTGTCATTAGTGTCAGATATTGGTTTTGTGCTTCTATTTGCTCCTTTTTGGTTCTTGCAACCATCTCTCTTTTGTTCATCAACTTAATCCAATATGTTTCTATTATGTTAGAGCTAGTGGCTTCTTCTCTAATCATTAACATAGTCTCTTTTTCTTTCTCATGATATTTTGCTAGTTACTTACCTTTTTTTCTCTCATTAATAGGATAAGAAGAGGAAGACTTAAGTAGTATATCCCCTAAATATAAATTTGGGTTCTATTATAGGTCATTAGGAATAACATAATTGTGCATATAGAATCCACAGAGTTGGTTTTGGTCCTCAGTGGTGTGACTGCTATACACCTCAAAGGAGTGAGGTTCACTTTCCAGTTTGGGCAGGTCACAATAGATCCTCATAAACTGAAATTTTAGCCATTGCTCTTCAAGATAAATGGCATTACCCTTGTAGGTGGTCTGCAATCCATGATTTGCACAATTAGCTAACTCATATCCTCTACTTTCTCCTTCAATTTTGTGATTTGTGACTCAGCATCTTTGAATTTTTCTTCAAGTCTTTATTTTCATCTCTCAATGGTTGAGCTGATTATACCATTGAATTTGCATGGTCTGGATCTTAACATCCCTTTTCATGAACAATTCCTCCTGATTTGGCTCATTTGTTTGAGTGGAAATGAATGGAAAAGTCTTCTCAATGTTTCCTACAATCATGGGATATTCAGTTGCTACGGATTGTGCTGCAGAGGCTTGAAGATGTCCACTTTCTACTTCTGCCACCCTAGCCAATGTATCTATCCCATTCTACTTTCTCTCAAGTTCCTTAATTCGTGCCCTAAGGGTTTCAATTTTCCTTAGGGCTTCTATCAATCTTTGATTTTCTTCTTGTCTTGGTTGAACATGGTTTTTTTGTTCTATTTGCTCTTCCTTGCCAATGGATTGTTCTTCATTTCTTTTTCTTTTGTTGCATTCTCTCCTTGTTCTTCTATTGGCACATCTCTTTCTGCTACATTTGGTGAAGGGTCCCAATGCTTTATTTCACCAAAGCTTGTGAACCCAGAGCTAAATGAGGCATGGTTTCTTTTTCCAAAGCTACTGATAGTTTGATTTTCATTACTGGGTTCCTCTTCCTTTTCAAATGATTCTCCACTTTCAATGTGGACAACAATAAGAGCCATAGGGGTATGTTGTCTTGTTATTTTGCATCTGATTCTTTGTGATTGTCTTCTAGGAGCTTGTGGCGGTGGAACCCTTTGCCTCTTATAAGGTCTTGATGTTGTGGGGGTGGAACCCTTTGTTGGTGTGGAGGGGATATCTTTAGTCCTTTTCTACTATTTTCTCTCCTCTAACTTTGGACTCTGAAGAAGTGGGTATTATTATGAGCTTCCTCCTCTCAGGGCTTTCCACATTTTCCTTTGCTACATTCTCTTCCTGCTCCTCGACAATTACTTCTTGTCTTTCAACAACTACTTCTTGTTCAACAACATTATTTTGTCGTTTTTCATTTGGCAGTTGTTGCAATGTCAAGAATTCATCCCATGCTAGGTTGGGCCTTTGTTCCCTTAAGCATTTCTTCACAATCAATTGAATTAAAAAATTATGGACAAGTCTTTTGGCTTACCTTTCTGATATTCCCCAGCCATCCTCCTCAGCTTGTTCAACAAAAAATTGGGCAGATTTATCTTTCTTCCATGCCTTAGATGATTGAGGAGCTTGAAGTGAATGACATATAGCATGATGTGCTTCCCTTCACAAGTTAAATACTTGACAATGTAAGTGGCAACTTCTGCCCATAGCAGAGGCAATGAAGAACAATTTGTACCTTGGTTGAAGGATTTTAATTGCCCACCTTTTGTGCATAATTTGTCACTTGTTGCAACAACACTAGCTTTCCTTTGCCATAGTTCCCATGTGTGTGGTAAACCAGTTATTTCCTCTACTAGCTCTTCAATGACTTCAACTCGTAGCCCTCTGATAGTAGCTACATCATCCAAAAAGGTTGTTGCGAATTCTTGGGCAATTTGATCATCATACCATGTTAATTTATCAAAGTAATCTAACCAACTTGCATCTCTGAAAATGTTGGCAAGATTTTGTCTGCTTGTTAATGATGTGAGGTTTGTTGGATGTAGCAAACATCTTCAAAGAGAGCACTACACTAGCCTATAACAAGTATGTTCCATAATAAAAATGGCTAAGAGAATCAGCCAGGAAGCCCAGTAACAACCACATAGGTTGAAGGAAAGACAACAAAGAATGCAAGAGAGAGCCAAGATGCAAAGAGATCAAGAGGGTCATCATTTGGCAAACTTGAAGGGGTCAAGGTACTCTAAAATCAATAGGATTTTGCAAAGCATCAGGGTGGAACAACAGAGTCCAAAGAGAGCAATCACTTGCACTTCCTGAGGAAGTAAAAAAAAAATGGTTATCTCATTTGAGAAGGTAGATGGTAAATCCTTATCTTGTTGATTGAAAAGCTTATCCATTATATTAATAAACATTAGTATACAAAGCTAATTGTACAAAAAGGGAGTGGAAGATCACACTCCTGGCAGTCATATCGACCAACATCGAGAAGTATCCAACAAACTAGCTTATAAAGCTTTTCAACCAAAAATGGCCGAAACAAAATAAACAAGAACAATCTTAAGCATGAGAAACAATTACAAGTAGGAGCAGGGGTTGAAGAGGTAGTAGATCATCTTGCTTGTCTCCCCAAGCGCTTCCAGCAGGTTGGTCCGCTGCATCCCATAAGGGATCCTAACCATCATTGTCATTTTATTTATCTTAATCTTCAACCTACCCAAGGGGAGAGATAACAAGTGTAAGCCGAGGAAACTTTCCCTATGAGGGTGCTAACCACCTTGTGAGGGCAACCGACAGTGAGGAGAGTCAGGGGGGACCCAACTAACAACACATGTGGCACTCCCCCAATGATCCAATAATGTTTGGAGGTGCTCAACCTTGAAACACACCTCCGCTTGAACTTGAATCTGAAGCATAACATTAGATAAGACATTAACCCTATTAGTAGTAAGGAAATAATATTTTAGAGTAACATGAGAAAAAATAACATTATTTTTGTTCTTCCATAATTGAAAAATAATGTTAGCTTGAAAAATATGCCAATTTTTTGTGAACTGTTCAGGAATCATGACTGAGTCCCCTAACAACACCATCTTCCAGGTAAATATTTTTGGATGGAAGGGCTTGAAAAGGGTGCGAATCCAAAGCCGGGCTGAATTGGCATGTTTACAAAACCAAAACACATGTTTTAAGGTTTATGGGAGATTACATACTGAACAAAGAGGGTGATCCATCTCCATGTGCACAAGTCGAGTGCCAATAGGAAGCCCATGGTGAAGAATGCTCTAGAGGAAGTATGTTTGCTTGGGGTCTATAATAGAAGTACACACACGTTGAAATCTTCTTTTCCACACTTGTTTAGAGGATTGACTCTCCACTTGGCATTGAGAGTCTCAACCTGAAGGTGTTGGGGGGAAAGAAGTTGATACCCTAATTGGGGTTGATACTAGAGGAACGATGTTTCAACAGGCCAATTCCAATCAGTCGACCATCTGGTCGGAGATTGAACTCCAATTTTTTGAAGATGCACTTCAGATAGAGAGTTCAAAATTGCCAAAATAGACTCATGGTCTATTGCTTGCAAATTATACTGTGAATTCAAAGAGCTTGCTAAGGGATCCAATCTCTGGTTTGTTTACAAAAATGGTTTGAAATAACCTTGATGCCTTTTCTGAAAAGTTGGAGGCTCTTGATCCGGGGCACAAGGGTGAAAGGAACCTCATGATAGGTACAAATACGAGACCACCACAAAGAGTGGGAGTTGAGGGAGAGGCAAGATATGGAACCATCTCCATCCCACTGCAAGTGTCTTATAAGGAGTTCCCAAGCTTTCCAAATACTCTTAGCAACAAATGTTCCTACAATGGTAATTGAGCCCTGTATGATAAGAAGATTTTGGAAATTCATAACTTTCTAGGCTCCCTTTCCCATAGGTTTTCCTTGAGGGATACAGTTTATAAGCAACATCTTCCATGAATCCTCCCCTTCCAGGGCTCTATGATCCATTTGCCACACAAGGCATGGCCGTGGATTTTAATGTCAAGAAGACCAAGATGTCTGAGAGCTTTTGGTGTGCAACAGATATCCCATGCAACTCGATGAAACCCTTTGGTTCCTTCGGAGTTGGTCCATAGGAAGTCCCTCAAGATCCTTTCAAGTTTGGCATATGTAGCTTTGGAGGGGCCCCAACATGAGGAATAATACACACAGTAGCAACCAAAACTTACAAATTTGAAACTTGCCCACTAGAGAGAGGCTTAGAAATCCATAAACCAATATTTTTCTCAACCCTTTGAACCATGTAACCCCAGAGATTCGAGGGAGTGGCATGAAAAGCAAGGGATATGTTAAGAAATTTAAACTACTCACCTAGATGAATCTAGAGCCACCTATAATGAAGGAGCCAATTAGGTAAGGTGGAGATAGACTGCCTGTAGCATTGGGTTTTATTTCATTGGATAAAGGAGCCAGAGGCTAAACAAAATAAATCCAAACATTTCATAGCATTGGGCACATAATTTACCTCCTTAGCTAAAGCGAGGAAAGAGCCATCAGCATAGTGCTCATTAACCATTTGCTTGTAACATTGAGGAAGAGAAATACCTTTAATTAATCCTCTTGACGTGTAATCAACCAGGAGATAGCTAAACCCTTTAACAAATAACACATAGAGGGAAGGTGCTAGAGGAAAACCATGGCGAATGTACGAAAAAGGCCAAATTGCTCAGACTGGACACCATTAATGGTGATGCAGGGTCTCACCTCTTGGAAAAACATTCTATTTGTGCTCACAAACTTGGAGCCAAAACCAAGTGCCTGAAGCATAGCCAAGATGAATGGCCACTTAGTTCTGTCATACGCTTTTTCAAAATCAACTACAATGAACAAAGCCTTTTGATTGGACTTCTTGGCCCATTCCATTCCCTCCCATACAACAATAATGTTATCAAGGATATAATGGTTCAATATAAAACCAATTTGCTCAGGGTAGATAATGAGGGGCAACAAACACTTGATTTGCAAAGCAAGTGCCGTAGCAATGATCTTGTAGGAGACATTGAGAAGGGTAATATGATGCCTATTGTTAATGAGTGTTTAACCCTAAATTTAGATAATGGGGGTATCTAGGGATAAGATGATTACATCAGCTTTTACACAAGGGTGGTGAACTAATCTAATTAATAGACCAATTAATAGAAAACTCAGATAAACAATATTATGAATTTATACAACTAAGATTGCTAAAAATAGTAAAGTACAACTATTGATAAGTATTGCAATAAATTGGAAACAATGATACTTAGCTAGTTTATTGTGTGCATGTAGGTCTAAGCAGGAACAAACTGGAAGTGGATTCGATGATCTTGGAACAATCGTCAAATTCTGTAAATGTCCTCTCTGTGGCCTCAGACGCTTGCGTCGGATCTAGATAGTTGCATCAACACAGATGTCCAACTCTGCCGTAGGGGTCCTTTACGGAATATTGACTACATCTTGATGCAACCAACTGGAGCCTTCTTGGTTTTTTGTTGCCTTTTTTCTGATGTCTTCAGATTGTACTCACACGCTATCGTTCTTTGTCAAATGATCAAACCCTAGCTCTTCACCCTTAGAGTGACTGTGGGAAAAATGGGTTAGCGGGTTTCCAGCGTCGAGCTGACCTCAAAGACCCCTATATCAATAGACCCTGCCTACATAGCCAATACTTTGAAGAGGGCCTTAGATTGATGTAGTTCTCCTCTATGTGTTGGCTTGTGTGTGAACAAGGTGCAATGTGTGATAAACAAAGACATGCAATGACCTAGCTTGTAACTTGGAAAATATGGCTCATGGATTGCTCTTTGAATGTTTTAGACCTATAGAAAGACTGCTTTTATGACCGATATGGAAATAAGGACAAATAAGGCATATTTGGTCATTTGAATGTTTGATTGAGTGCTTCTTGGTATATTGCCTTATGAGTTGTATTTGATTGCAAGGTGAAGAATGATTAAGGGTTGATATTGTATGAGTATCTATACTAACCCCCTTTGGAAATATCTTGCATTAAAGCACTTAGGCCGACCTTTGGATATATTTTCTTTGCAAATTGGATGACTTTTGGACACTGGGCATTGTGTAGGAAAATGGATAGTTGTGTTGACGCATGTGTCCGCCTGGGATGCAAGTGTCTAGGGAGTTAGAAAATAGGGACATATCCAAAACTGGGAGTGAAGGATAATAATCAGGTTTAGAGTTTTTTGCAAAGTATAGAAGGCTTGGTTCATCAGAATAACAATGATCGGACTAAGATAAACAATTTGGCACAAAGAGATAGTGAATGCGAGCCTTTCTGTAGTGGGAAGGTCGTGAATTGAAAGGTACAACCATGATATGTATTTGCCAAGTGTGCAAAATTGAGGTACTATATAAATCAAATTTTGGTATTTACAATGAGCTTAGGGTCCCCAGACTTGGGGATAATTTTAAGGTTACCTTGATTGATAAGCATGCCAAGGGAATTGGTTTGGATAACTTCCAACTAGACTCTATGTAAGTCAGGACCCATCGTGTCCCATAGTTATTGATAGAATTCATAGGGAAACCCATCAATACTAGGTGCTTTGTCAACCACCATCTGCATAGTGGCATCTTGAAGTTCTTCAGTGGAAAGTAATTGATCACAAGCCACTCTCTGTGCTTCAGTGAGCTTCCAAGACACAACTTGAAGGCATTGGAGTAGAGCTTGCTCACATTCTGGCAAGGAGGGTTGAGCGACAAAACATTGTGAATATGAGAACCAAAGGCTTTCAAAATGTTAGAAAGGCTTGTAAGGTGGGAGCTAGCTTCCTTGATAGCTTTCATGCGATCAGTTGCTCGCCTAGAACGAAGGAGAGCAAATAATTCTTTAGAAGCTCCTCCAATTTTTACTAGTGCATTCTTGCTTGAATCTGAGCTCCCCGAGTTTGATAATGAACTTCAGCTTTGAGTTTTATAGCGGTCCACATCTGTAGATCCCCATTGAAAGGAGAGAAATTTAATTTCTGTGAGATACAAATCTGCTCATGGTGAGAAGGCTTATGGGCATTGCGACAAAAAGCAGCGGCTATTTTGCCATAGATGCAACGAAAGGCAATTGTCCTACTAATGGCATCAACCCACCATTCAAGCCATCCAAGATCATGAGTATTTGGCTTGTGCTTCAAAGAGTATTTGGCAATGGAGGTTGTGTAGCTCCCTCTCTCCTTGGCACCATGGCTTGTGTTGTGGCTTGATGTAGCTTGGCTCAAGATTATAGCATTATAACCTTGCTTGTAACAAAATGGGCATTATAACATTATATCAAAAAAGCTTTGAAGTCATTTGTGCATGATAACTTTCCACCAAAATAGCTTCAAATTCAATAAACAAGGCATTGTATTTATAGGCTTAGGAACTAACCCCAACTCAAGGTGAGTTAAAGTGTAGTTTAATCATGGAATGGGTTCAAACCTAACCTAAGTGAGTCAGTGTAACTCCACTAGAGCTAAAAGGTGTCAATTACTCATAATTTGCAATGAATAGGCATGGGTCTCCAAAAAGAGATATTTTGAGATATTTTCCAAAGGCTTGACAACTTGCAAAAGGTAATTATGAAAAGTTAAGATATTTCATATTTTTGAATTTTCCTTTTTAGTAATCCATTAATTGTACATGGATAATTTAACTAGGCTTTTAATTTAGTTTAGTTTATTAATTAATTTGGATTAGACATTTATCATTTCCAAGATTTGATTTAAGTGTGCAAGTGCCCCACGTAATAGGTCCATAGGCCAAATTGACTGTTGTGATGCCGCAAGATGCTTAGGAATGAATGCGCGAGAGGTTATGGTTGCATACGATAGGGTACCTGAATTAGGGATGCCTCAACATGATTCTGAGCTTTGATGAATGATGCACAAATAAATTTGGGACGTTCAGTGATTCCTAGGCTTAATTTGCAATGGTTGGTAGGAATCGGTTTGAAGTTTGATTGAAAGCCAGTTGTGGCCATTTTTAGGTGTCTATAGTTTGCCCCTATTTGGAAAGATGTTGCAAACTGTAGGCATAGTAATGTCTTCTCAAATAATGAAACGGGCCATGAAGAAGATGATGATTGAATAAGAAGTTCTAAACAACGTTTGGAAAGCCTATAATGATGACCCCTCAAGGGAGTGGCCGACACATACGATTGGTGGACGGTCCTTCGAAAAGAAGCAAAAAGGATGAAATTAACCCATATGTGAGATTAATCCGAATGAAAAAATGCTTGTATGCATTGATTTAAAAAGTACTGATTTGCCCAAAGGCGGTTATAATCAGTAACAAAGGTTGAGACACTGATTTGCCCAAAGACGGTTATAATCAGTGGCAACAACACATGCCCCAGTTAGGGCTGATGAATCAAAATAATGATTTGCCTAGACGGTTATAATCATTAAGATGACCCAGGTTAAAAAATGATGTTTGATTGTGCCCCAGTAGGGCAGATTGGCAAGCATAACTCGAGGGTATTACCTGTTGCATAGATTAAAAATGAGTGGGTGCAAATGTAGATGCGATGGTCTAATGACTGAACAAGCCAAAAACTAGGCATACAAGGATGTGCCAAATGATGAAAGAGATGAATAGAAGAATAAGAATTGATCAATTGAAATGATTCGATTATACCTGCTAATGTGGAGATGCTTGTTCTTATTAGCATTAATAGAACCAAAATAGTCAATAGGTTGATTCGATCAAGGAGGGTGGGAGGATTTGCCAAGGTTACCAAGGAGAAACTTCTACGGATCCATTGCTTGTAAGACTTCCTGAGCTGATTTTTGCTGCAGCACGTGACAGTAGGCATCATGATATAAAACTATGAGAATTTTGCCAAAATATGCATAAGGACTGACTCCTGATCCAATAAACAATTGAAAACAACTCACCTATGATAAAAACCATGATGACAATGTTGACGTATGAATATGGATGGACTCAAGAATAATGTGCAAGGAATCACCTAATAAACACATATAGACTGAGTCGAGGCACAATACTGAAAGCAAACAAATAGGCAAGTAAACAAACAAAGCACTCAAAAAGCCTAAAAATACAAGCAAAAGAAAGCATCCTAACAATGGATTTGCCCCAGTAGAGCGGATTGAGGATGACTGACTAGGCTTAAACATGACACATGTTTTTGGATTTAAATTTTTTTGAATATTTTTGGAATTTTGAGATATCTTAATTCGTTAGAGATTGACAAGATATCACTCGCAAAATGGTGAGAGCGTTGGCTTAGGTTGTTTGGTTGCTTGCAAAACGACGAGAGCATTGGCATACGTTGCTCACAAAATGACGAGAGCATATGAAAAAGGGGGACTGAGATGACCTCAATGTGAATTGGGCATGACTGACATAGTCCCATTAGGATCTCAAGTCACAGGAGTTCCACCAACACAAAAGGCGGTGAAAACCAACTAGGTGACAACAAGTTCTAAAATTGCGGCAAATGGCCAGGGAAACGAAAACAATAATGGCAAAGTGATGCGGCAATGCATGATAAAAGATAGGTGGTTATAATTAGGAAACAATGGCATGAGTTTGTGCTACTAACTTACCCATAGACGGTTATAATTAGTAACACAAGGTGGGATACTGATTTGCCTATAGGCGGTTATAATCAGTGGCACCAATCAGGGGTAAATGAAAGATAACTTGCCAGATCCACTGCCACACTACTTTCATAGACTGTCATTTAAACGCAATTATAAAACTGCTAAAACTAGATTGAAATCCCCTCGCAAAAGGTGCGGGAAAAACCAAATGAACCAAGGTCAAAAGGGTTGGGTAGGAAGGCTAAAAATAGGCTTTGGTTTAATAGAGATGGTATGGTAAAACAACATATGGTATTATGGCATTGTTTAGAATGATGATAGGATGGCAATTGGATATAATGGCGAGAGGGTTGCCCCCAAGTGATAAGGTGAGGGTAAATGACAGGGTATGGAATAACGGCAAATTGAATGGCAAATGAAAGAGGCAAGCTAAATGGCAAAGTAAAAGGCATGGTAAATGCTTTTGGCAAGGTATGGTTTTTGGTTTTATGATTTTGGTCAAGGAAATGTTTTTGTTGTTCCTGTTGATGTGGAGATGCACGTCTTGATCAACAAATGATACAACTAGAATAGTCAATCAAGTAAATTGCTAGCCCACACCTCTTATGAATCGCTGCTTTGTCAAGAACTTGCTGCAGATTTGGATTTCAAGAATGTTGTGTTCTTCGTTGGTCATTGATTCTGTTTCCTCCAATCATTGAGACAAGGTATCTTTGTAGCCTCTGCAAAGGAAAGTGTAGCCAAGGATGGTAAATACGAATAAATATTTGTTGATAGGTTTGATTTGGCGATTTAAAGGTGGATGATAATGGAATGTATAATGGTTGGGAAACAAATGAAGATTGAGATATTTAGGCACACATAATGTTGCTAATTCTGGATTTGACATAACTTTGGATGTGGCAGGGCCAAAGACTTCTGGATATGCTCTTGAGAGGACCACCAGAATTTTTAGTGGTTTGGCCCTGAGAGTAGCTACCAATGATTATGCTATAGATTGGAAGTTGTATTGATTTCATCTTTGATAATGTCTTCATCAAATAGTGAAGAACTGTTGTGCTCAGCTATTGGTGCCTCGATGAGGTTTTCACCAATAAAGTGGTCTTGATTGTTCCATCGCGCCTCTGAGAAGGTTTCACTGAGGAACATTGAATTTTGATTTTGATTGTCTTTTAGCGCCTTTGAAAAGGTTTCACTAGAAGATGCTGAGTTTGAACTTTGTCTCCTAGCGCCTACGAAAAGGTTTCATTCGGAGATTGTTCTTTTACTGCATGAATGTGGTCTTGGCCTCTTTGATATTCTTCAACTGATATGTCGCTATCGATGCAGTTCAACAAAGTGTGATTCTGTCGGCCCCAATCGACACTTGTGGGAGGTGGAAGGTCAATAAAATGGCTAGGTTGGTTGGTGGTAATGGCATGTGGAACGGTAATGGAATGGGAAGAGGTAACACAATTCTCGTAAAAGATACGAGGAGAGTGTGTCGACGTTGAAGTAATCATCCTCAAAAATCGTGGATCACAAATATATTCAAATTGATCTGCGAGGCATGTGTAACCCATGTTGTGACAACCATAGACGTATTTTGATACTGAAGTTGATTCCGACTCAAGGGACTTTGAATCGGGTGTTGAGACTTACATTGATTATGCTTTTGATGTTAAATCTGATATTGGTTCAAGAATAGAACCTGACTCTAATTTTGATTCTTCATCTGATATGGATGCTGCTACAATTATGTCTTGTTGAATGTTTGGTATCGGACAAGTAACGGCCTATGATGGCATAATGGGCTCCACAAAGACTGGTTTGTCAAAGTGAGACTCCTCCACGAGGGAAAAAAGGTCAAGAGGCAACTCCTTAGAGATTGGCTTGTCAAAAGAAGGCTCTTTAAAAATAGGCATATGTTTGACACAATGATTTTCCCAAAGGTGGTTATATCATTAAGAAGTGACTCAACAAAGACTGGCTTGTCAAAGTGAGATTCCTCGACAAAAGATGACTCATCACAGGTTGACTCTTCACAAATGGTTGGTTCAACCAAAACATCGCGGCTTGGTTTTCTTGGCTTTGGTTTCCAATTAGTTGGAAAATACCAGTTTTGAATATATCTTGGTCTTCAAATGATTGGCTTGGTTGGAGAGGTGTTGATTGGCTCGGTCTTGGTTGGATGATTGGTATGTGTTTTCTAAAGTGGGGAACGGTTGGCAATGAATGAAGAATGGCCGGTGGTTGGATATTGATAGGCTTAACAAATGCTCGTTCTCGGCCTAGGACAGTAACTGTGACCCATCGAGTTGTGATTGAACAACTTGGTTGGGATAATGAGCTACTGTACATGGAAGGGTCGGGAATGGTAATGGTGGGGCGTTGTGGAGCTTGGTTGCTTACACAAGCCAAAGGATGATGTCCTGGTATGAAAATGGTAGTCCTTGGACGCTGTGGAGCTTGGTGGCTCATGCAGTTCGAAGGAGGGTTAACGGTATAGGTGGAGGAATGGTCATCATGATCGGTAGGATGGAGAACATCATACGTCAATTGGCCAAAAGGTCTCACCAAATACTGTGCTTGAGGATCTTGGCTTTGTTCCCTAAATTGAGGATTGTAAGGAGGATAAGAATCTGTCTCACAAACCACTTCTTCACCATAGGGGTCTCGAACAAAGTGTATGCGGCTATTCTATCATAACTTGGATTGTACTTGTTTCCACCATAAGTGTAACGAGACATCCATATCAGTGATGAACGTTCCACAAAAGGCCTAGAGTTCTAGAAACTTTGAAAAACAATGTCCAAAGGACAAATGGTTCAAAATTGGTCTAACTTGGTCTAGGGGAGCTGTATCTCCAAAATGGTCTGTGTTAAAACTTGGTATAAAACCACCTAACGTCAAATGTCCAATGTTAAATGTCTCACACAAAAAGGTTAAGCGTCTGAATGAAAACCGGAATGCCAAACTCCAGGTTCAAAGTGTTTCAAACAAGTCTAATCTAGGAAAATAAAAGTTGCTAGGTCTTTTGGCCAAATGCGTCGTCAAAAGCTAGGCTCAAAACAAGCGTGTGCTAGGACTTTTAGCAAAATAAGCACAAAAGCTAGGCGCAAAACAAGCGTGTGCTAGGACTTTTAGCAAAATAAGCACAAAAGCTAGACTTTAAACAAAGGTGAGATTTAATCTAACAAATTTGAAACACTTTGACATAGACTAGGCACACGGAATCAAACATGAACTTGGTTGATTGGTATAAGACATAAAACAAAAGGCATATGAAAGATGGACTTTTTCTCCCAAATAAAGGTACAAACAATAGTCTTCAAATTAGGTAAAGAATTAACCCCAAGTTACACAACCCAAAAACGAAAGATTGGTGTCTAGGCCCAAATTACACAAGGCATAAACAAAAATCAATCAATGTTTGGATTTGAACTTGTCAAGGTTAATTGAAAGCTCAACTTAGGAGACTAGGCTTCTTTGATCAAACAACAAGCTAGACAAAGGTGAGCGGCATAACGACACTAGACAAACCCAAAAGACATGTGGATTGGTTTCAAAACTAGAATTTGGACATAAGGCAAAACAAGTCTATGAAACAATTCGAGCAGCGTAACGGAGTTATCGTGCTCTAAAGATGTAATTGATGGTTTGTTTCAAGACTCCAAGGCACAAAAACTTGAAATGAATTGGGCAGTGTAACGTTACCCTTTCCAATCACGTGATACCCACACACAAAGATTTGTCAAAAGACCAAGGCAAAAAGTATGGTGTTAAATGGACGACATAACGCCTCCTCAAACAACAGAGTGATGTGGACACAAAACTTGTTTTGACATGGCATAAACAAATGGTTTGTAGACTCAAAGACCAAGCAAGTAAAGGAATACTGACAAAATACAACTAAGTATAACGTTCAAAGCCCTAAACTGACAAGGTTGTTTCGTATTGCTGAATTCCGTCTATATATGTGCTTTTGGGAGGATTTTAAGTGTTAGTCCAAAAAATAAAAGCGCATGAATTAGTAAGGTTTTTACACCCCCTTCTCCCAAGAGTTTGTACGGCGACATGGAACTTCGGGCTACTCGCCTTGCATCAACAATATGTTCGTGGCAAGTGGGATTCTAAAAACTAAATTTTCGATCGTCAGATGGTTCCAAGTGTGATTAACACTAGAGATGCCTTACATCAATTGAGTTCATACCGATTAACTTACTATGCAAGGGTCTATTCTTTTGCATAGCGATTCCATCTGTGTACTTCTTAGTGGAATCCCCTGGTTAACCAGACCTGACTCGGGTATTCATTACGATTGGAGATGTTAGTCGCTCATTTCCCAGGCAATCACAGTAAACGTGCCCTGATTTATATACCCTGTCGTGGAGCGGGGTTAAAACAATGCCGGAAGATGAAACCCTGGGTTAAAGCTTCCCTAAAGAACTCGTGAGGAGGCTATGAACTCCCGCTCACAAGCCAAGTTGCATAAAATAAATGACCAAGTGAAAAGACTATAGAGGTTGTGTTTAGATCACCCAAACCATACGGTTTTTGGGGAGAGCGTTAACAACGTTCTTTTCATGCCTTGGACAAAGGCACAAATTGCAAGGAAGAAGCGTTTTTGGTCACCTGAGTTCCCTAAAGGGGATAAGAGAGCATACACGCATCATTCATTTACGAAAAACAAACAAGTATAAAATGATCTGACATAAAACAAAACATTTCAAAGAATTTGCAACTCAAGTGAATGTTTATTTTATGTACCAAATTGAGATGTTTGTGAAGTTTTTGGCCTCTTGGCCTTAGTTATAAACTTTGAAAACTTTTCACAAAACAATCCAAGCATAAAAACAACTAAATTCTTTTTAAACACCAAACGAAATGTTCAAGACTTAACCACTTTCAAATTTGTGCCTCTTTGTCGTTTAGGTCCTGCAATTTTTAGAGGGTTTTTGAGATTTTGTGAAATATTTATGCAACTTGAAGGTAAATTGATAGCATATTCTGAACATTTAGGAGAAAACACGTGGTTTTAAAAAAACAACATAAAAAACGGAGTCCAGATGACCCCAAACGAAGTTATGAAAGATGGCCTATCAGTCTTCGGTATACACACAATGCAAAAACGCAACTACAAGTGCAAAAACGCAATTGTGTGATTTGCGATATTGTTGTCCAGAGAGCAAAAGCGCAACTGTAAGTGCGAAACCACAACTGTAAGTGCAAAACCACAATTGTACTTGCAAAATCGCAACTGTAAGTGAAAAAACACAACTACAAGTGCAAAAATGTAACTGCAAGTGCAAAAACGCAACTATGTGAGTTGCGATATTGCTGTCTAGAGAGCAAAATTGTGATTACACAAAGCAACCTTGCAACTGGTAGAAAGACATCCTTTAGATTGAATTTTTCACCTGTTTTGGTCAGCAAGATCAAATTTTAACATGAAAATTGTTAGGGAAGTGTTCTAAAAGGCTTTAAGAACAGCTTTGTGGGGCGCATGTCCTACCGGGTGTGCCATTTGTGATCATAGGAATCCAAGAAGGGAGATTAGTCATATGTTAGTTTAAGCAACAAAAACTGAAACACACTAACACTAACACTTACAAGCCTAGATCTTAGGGCTGAGCTTAGTTAATAAAAGACAAATGAAAACACAACTAAAATGCAAAAGACAATGAATCCTTTATCTTCCTTGGGAGTTCCAAATGCATTGTTGAGTGGCTTGTGCTTCAAAGAGTATATGGCAATGGAGGTTGTGTAGCTCCCTCTCTCCTAGGCAGCATGGCTTGTGTTGTGGCTTGATGTAGCTTGGATCAAGATTTTAGCATTATAACCTTGCTTGTAACAAAATGAGCATTATAACATTATATCAAAAGAGTTTTGAAGTCATTTGTGCATGATAATTTTGCACCAAAATAGCTTCAAATTCAATAGGCAAGGCATTGTATTTATAGGCTTAGGAACTAAGTTTAAACATGGAATGGGTTCAAACCTAACCTAAGTGAGTCAATGTAACACCAATAGAGTTAAAAGGTGTCAATTACTCATGATTTGTAATGAATAGGCATGGGTCTCCAAAAAGAGATATTTTCCAAAGGCTTGACAATTGCAAAAGGTAATCATGAAAAGCTAAGATATTTCATATTTTTGAATTTTTTTTTTAGTAATTCATTAATTGCACATGGATAAATCAACTAGGCTTTTAATTTGGTTTAACTTATTAATTAATTCTGATTAACCATTTATCATTTCCAAGATTTGATTTAAGTGTGCAAGTGCCCCACGTAATAGGTCCAGAGGCCAAATTGATTGTTGTGATGCCGCATGATGCTTAGGGATGAATCTGTGAGAGGTTATGGTTGCATACAATAGGATACCCCAATTAGGGATGCCTCAACATGATTATGAGCTTTGATGAATGATGCACAAGCAAATTTGGGACGTTTAGTGATTCCTAGGCTTGGTTTGCAATGGTTGGTAGGAATCGGTCTGAAGTCCGGTTGAAAGCCAATTGTGGTCATTTTTAGGTGTCTACAAATGTCTGAGCATTTTTGTTTACCTTAGAAGAGGTTTTGGGAGGTGGAGCAGGTTTGGCATTGGCCATTAACAGATGGCCATGGATTTTGTGATTTGTAGCTTGGCAGTAGAAGCAAGTGTTGGGCAAATTGATATAAAACACATGCCATGTGATCTTTTTATCACCAACTTGAATGTCAATGGTCTCCTTAAGGTCTTTGGAAAGATCTACTTAATGCAAACTTGTTTTTGTGGTCAGGCTATATAGAATTTATTGGTTTCAAACCCTATGAAATGCCCTAAGGGTTTGACCAACTAATGCACAAAAACCCCACAAGGGCAAGGGGAGGCAGGGGAACTCTATCTAGACAGGGAATTTGAGCTTAGCATGCTTATAGAGGAAAAAGTTTCGGGTCCAGTTGTAAAACACGACCAGGTTGTTTCGACTGAACCAAGGTCCATGAGCAACAATAACACGACAATGGTTGGCATTGTTGAAATTACATGGAAAAAACCCTTTGGTTAAATTTTGAATGTCCTCAAGCTTAACACCATGAGGTGCCGTCCAAGTATTGTGATCCCTAGATTTCGAAAGGATTTCGGGGGGACACAACCAACAAAATAAGCTACAAGAGTAAATTGTTAAAAAAAACTACAAGCTTTATCAAAATTAGGGCAGTCTAAAACAACATCAGGGAGAGCTATGAGGTTAGTCTTAGTACCTTGTGAAAGAATTGGCGGACAAATTTTTGCGCTTGCTTTGGTGCCGTTGTTCTTTGCAACTCTATCGGAAGCACCTGCAACAAATGCTGCAGGACCCAAGGAGGACTTTTAAAAAAAGGCAACGCTGTCCTAAGGGCAGTAAGGGGTTGGGTGCAGCGCAATAAATGCTCGATTCTATCTAAAGATAAAATCAAGTTCTTGCCAGACTAGTAATGGTGGTGTGACATTAGGGCATGGCAAACCCTAGTAGAGCTCCTCTTCTGTTCTCATTATCTCATGCAACTTATTTTTTGCAAGGTGTAAATCCTTATCTTTTAATTTAAGAGCTTTTGGGAACCAAAAGCCTATGTATTGAAAATGTGTGTCCCAAATTGGATCTTGGACATTTATCATAACTTAGTTGACTATGATAAATGCCTTTACTTCTTAGCTTATGTAATCAATGAAGAGCTTAAGACATGTTTCCTCCCACTATAAGACAAATTTGACAAGGCACAGATGTAGAGGCAATGTAGGAACAAGAAAACAAGTGCAGAAAGGCTCAAAGATGATCCAAGCATCTTGCGGCCCACACCATTTGAATAACCATTAATAGGTGACTGGTTAAACTTAAGAAGAGCTCGCATGATAGGGTTGGCTTGGTATGAACCATTTAGCATGGAATAGTGTTACCTAGACTGATCCTTCTGGAGCTGAGCTTGCCTCATATGGGATGAACCAAGCGACAAAAGGGAAGTTGAATTGATTTGTCTTTTGTCTCATTTTGTGAGTGGCTTATAGGATCCTTTGTATGAATTATATGCTCACTTGTAAACATAACATATAACCGCTTGGGGTTATGCAAAGGAATTTAAGAGCCAGTAGAGAGTTGCAGCTGAAATTACAGAGGCAGATGATGACTGTATAGCTGAGTGCAGTAGTCAAGTATGTTGAATAAGCAAGTGATCCACAAGGAAAGCGTATAGAGCATTGTAGAAGTGTTCGAGAAATCCACAACATCCCATGAGCATTGTAATAGTGCAAGAGAAGGCTCACAATGCATTTGTAGGCTCAAAATAAGCAATTGGCTTGTAAATCTTGCAAGAAGATAGTGGGGATGAGAAGACATAGGCCCATATTTCTGGAGTTTTCTCACATTGGGTTTCTCCAAGGTAAATTCATGTGTTAAGCTCTCTTTTCATGTGTGTTTGGTTCATTCATTTGCATTATTTTCATTTTATGCAACTGCTTAGTAATTCAAACACTTAAGCAGACACATGAATGCCATGTTCAGCTGATTACAAGCACAATTCTTGTTCATAACAGCAAGTAGGAGTAGATCTCACTCATGAAATCTAAAGAATCAGCGTTCTTCGTTCTACACCGTTGTCTTGTGGACTGGAAAGGTTACATACAGCATCAAAGGGTTGCGAATTCTAGTTAATAAACATTGTAGGCATGTATGTGAGCATGTACACAATAACATATTGAATGTAAGATTTAGATAGCGGCCATAGCTGTAGCAAACATCATTTTGCAGTCTCATGTTTGTTGGTTTCAATAGCATAGAACATTGGAACAACACATAAGTAGATGTAAATTCATGTTGGTGAATTGTTCATTGAAATATCCAAGTCAATTACGGATCAACAAATTGTAGTCTAAAATTTGCCAATAGGGATCACTCTTAATGTTTTCACATCCTTATGTTTTACTTGTGAATAAGAAAGATCTGAAAACATTGGGAATGATCCCTATCGGCAAATTTCAAACCTGGGCTTGAGATAGTTTTCATGAAAATCATTTACCTCAAATCAAACACAAGATCTGAATATACAAAGATGAAATAGGCTGTAAGTCATTAGATGCAGTTCAAGTCATATTGCCTGAGCAAGACTGATGCTTTATTAACTTTTTGAGAGAAAATTTCTAATTCAAGCTTAAATAAGTCAAACTCCAGAATGATTCCTTTAGAGGAGAATTTATAGTCTTTTCTCTATTATAATTTACTGAGTCCACTTAGTCAGGTTTGGGCCAAGTTATACTAAGATCAAGACGGAACCCCTTTATTCTTTAAAGTAGGAGATAAAGTTTATGTAAGAGTCTAACCCAACAACCCACTTGCAATTGGAAAAAGCACTAAAAGATCTCCTTTATGTCGTGGGTTGTTTAAAATATTAGAATGATTAGATATCAGAAAAACTTATGACCACCTCATCTTAAAATGCACCGTATAATCTGATTTTTATAATTTCATTGGATACTTTAATTAACAATTCACCAACTTCAATATTATGCAGAATAATGGTACAAAGAAATTAAGTATGATTATATAGAAAATATATATTTATATTGATATATACAAGATTGTAAATTTTTGAGATGCTCACAATACATTAGGTCCTCGTCACATTTAGATGATGAAGGGGCATGTGTTTGTGGACACACCCTTACATACACTAGCTAAGAGTATACCAAAAAGGTTTATTACAAGTCCCTACTGCTTGAGATGCTTTGCTGCTAAAGAATAAGGAGAGAAGGATGCATATCCATAGAAGATTGTTTGTCCCAAGATATTCCTTCTCATAGTAGATTTTTCCTTTCTCACAACTGCTTCAGTAGCCTAACCTTTAGGCACAAATGCTAGTGCCCTTTTTTGGATCATTTTCTCCATTTTGTGGGATCATACCAACTTGGCTGTTGGGGGTGTAAATCCTTTAAGTGTGCTGCTGACCTTCCCAATTAAAATTGATGAAATGAAATCATAGATTCATCGAAAATGTATTCTATTCTTGAAAGTTTGAAACCAATCAATTCCTTGAAGTTATCAATTCCAGCTAGAGGTAAGGCATAGAAAATCTTCAGAAGTATTTAATCTTTCATGGTCAGATTGATCTTATCACATTGTACTTTACAATTTTTGGTGGCATCAGCAATGGCCGTGACATTAAAATCATTCATGAAGTAAACAAATAAACCGAGGGTTGTAGTTGAGGAAGTGTCAATAAAATAATGGGTGTTGCTATTCATAAAAACCACAACTTTCTTCTTCTTGATATGCCCATGAAATTTGAGGAGCTGGGATGAGCTTACTACTGCTAGTGATACTCATGGTTGAAAATTCCTTGTGCGTCAGTTGATCGCTACTGAAATCAAAACCATTTGAATTTAAATGTCCATTGTTTTGCAGATCATTATCATTTATATCTTGATACTCAGCTTCATGAAACTTATAATTTTAGTTGGTTGAATTTCTCTTTTATCTTTCCAACTGAAACTTTTACCATAATTAATTTGGAAAGGTTTTTGTGCTCTAAATCTTCAATAGTCAGTGTTGTATTGATTTATATTAGAAAGGATCATTTATAGTCTCTTCATTGATACCATATTTTTCTCTCATCCATATGAGGTTTATGCCTTACATCTTGGACATTTTGTATCATGCACATACAATGTTCCACGAGGATGTGTCCCCAACCTTCATGAACTCTTGGAGACATACCCTTTCGTTTTGGGGACTTGGAGAAGGGGAAAAAATGTCCCCTTAGTGTCCGACTTATAGGATTTTTGACATGTCATCCCTAGGGCATTTCGCCCGCCAGAGAGCTGGTCTGGAGATATGTTTACTTTTCCTGTTGGGACATTTGAGAAACTTATCCGAAAATTGGAGACATCTTGGATACTTCATAGTGTCTCCACACGGGGAAATGCCTACTGGGGGCATCATCAAATACTTGGGACACACCTAGACTATCTCGGGGATGCCTAGATGTCTTTGACGGCTTGCAACAGCAAAAAGAAAAACGTAATCAAAATATCATTAGCTAAAAAAAATATTTTGAAAACAATCATATGAGACTTAGACTCTTATTATCGTTAATGTTATATTCATGATAATATAAAAGTTAGATATTTGAAATTTTGTATTCAAATTGACTATTGTCAAACTCAGTTTTCATTTTCTTTGTTCAATGTTATGGATGTTATGTTTGTATTTTTTATTAGGAAGTGAGGTCACTATTCATGTGATGAGGTGGCAGTCACTATTCATGTTGAGGTGGCATGTGGGATGCATTATCCCACTAAGGCACATGGGTGCCTTTGGTAATTGATATGGATGGGTGTGGGGCGCATTCTTCCACTAAGGCACATGGGTGCCTTTGGTGATTGATATGGATGGGTGTGGGGCACATTTCTATGTGGAGGCTCCAGGATTCAAGTGCTTGATTAAAGTCATAAAGATGATTTAGCATCTTTTGGTTATAGTGGTTAAGTGGAAGACAGGGACAAATAATCACATGGAGGTGGTGGTAACTTTGTCTAAAATAATTCCACTACTTTTGGACCTTGCACATGTGGTAGACAAAAGTGACTATTGATCACTATTCCACCCACTAGGAGTATGGCGTGATTGTGACCTTCCTTGGATTCTTTCTCTCATGTATCTCTATTTAAGGATGTTAAGGATGTTGATCCCTGTCTTTGTAATTAAGAAAGGCTTTGCCCTCTTTAGGATGCTGGTGCTTGGCTTTTGGATGCTATGCCAAGATGCATTAAGGAAAGCTTTGTTTGTAGCCATTCTTAGGAATCAAAGCTATGAGCTTTGGAGACTTTGAGCTTTGTGTGTAAGCCATGAGTAAGAAGGCCAAATTGAATAAAGCTTTGTAAGACAGAGATTGGTTGGAGATAATAGAAATGTGTAGCTACTATTGCTCGTGGTTTTTTCCCTCATTGCAATTTCCAAGGGTTTCCACGTAATCTATGTGTTATGGTGTTATTTTCTCTTGATTATATTGTGGCTTGTTATTTCCACAATTAATTTATTGTATAAGTCATGTATTTTTCCTAACATTTTCAATTGAGCATATCAGAATGTTTAATTTAATGAAAACTATATTTTTTTTAAAATTTTGGAATTTTCCTGTATTTTTTAAATTTATTTATTTGTTGCCTTATCCTACCAACTTCCCCAAAATCTGGATTTTTTTATGCCTTACCAAAAACATGTCCCTCATACAAGAAAGTCACAGAAACATAGTGCATACATAATTTGTTTCGGATATTGGATTGAAGACCTCTGATATAAGTTTCCAATAACAAATGTTTAGGAACATCCTTCACAAATGTAGCTAAAGCATCCCAATCCAAAGGATATTTGGAAATTTAATCATTTTTTGACACAATTGTGTCAACCAATTAAAATAATCAATATCCAGAGGTTCAAATTGTTTCAGCCAGTCACCAAGAAAACCATTTTAGGGATTGTGAATCTCTTCATTTCTTGACACAACCAATTATACCACATGCATGTGATTCCTTCAAGTTTTAATCTTGTGACAGTAATTGATTCTTCATCCAGTGTGGTAAAATTTTAAAACTTGATAGATCATCTTGTTCACCTAGTTGATAGCCTCTTAAGGATCATCATTGTTGTACTAAGGAAGATCTATTTTAACATCATTATTATGAACGTAGGCAGTACGATATCATTTAAATTTTTTATTATGAGCGTAGGTCCTGCGATATATCATTCGACTCTATATTTTTTGCATATCTTGAAATTTCTGCTCGTTAAATTGGGGATTTGTAAGCATAGTTTAACCTCTTGCTTGTTGAACTCTTGATTTCTCCACATATTTCAATTTCCATGTGTGTTTAAATTATAGCCTAGGGCATCACGAGAGTTCACTTGATTCCGATTGGATTAACTTGAAGAACTATATTTAACTTGATGTTGATATCATTGTCCTCTCTTGATGTTGTTCATCACATTGATGATCTGATTGCTAATTAAAGCATTGAGATCAGTGCGCGATTCTTTAATCTGCACAATTTCACCATCCATTTGGTATGTGTACTCCACTAAGTCAAAATGTGCAGAGGTGTTGCTCTAAAGTGGGGTTATTCAACTTCTTGTTTTGTTCTTTTTTTTAATATATTTTTTTCATTTTTCATTTTTTTTCTTTTGTTAAAGTGATGGTTAAATGGGTCCCTCACCCATAAAATAGAAAATGACTTCAAATGGCCCCTCCCCAAAAAACAACATATGCTGGATATATTACTGAAAATGTTTGTTCATATGATTATCCTTCGACCACATCACAACCAATTTTTAAAAAACAAAAACAAAATAAGCCTTTCTATATTGACCATTCCCTTATATACTATTGACCTTATGGCCTTCAAATACGGGCTGTATATAGCCACTAACAAAAACTACACAATTTAAACATTGACCACTAAAAAAAAAAAAAAACTTGAGGCAACAAGTCATTTGTAGGTGCCTTGAAAAGGCCCCTCTTGGTGGTTGATGGAGTAGAAGTCCCAACTTCCTAGGGTTGAAGCTCAACGCAGGTTGGATTTTCTTCTGCGTTAGAAACTGTTGATATGTGAAGTCAACATTTGAATAAGCAGGTGTTGACCAAGCTGGCAGGTTGGACGATTAACCCAAGCGTGGATCTCTAGGCATGCATTGGGCGCGACTGAAGGCCTAAACGCCAGGGGGTCGCAGGGGCACTGGCAGAGCCCCCTTGCCATAGCCGAAGGCTATTTCTGGTGAGGCCATTAGGTCTCGTCGGAACAAATTCTGTACAATTCTGTACTACATGTTTTTCAAGGAGTTAGTATACATGTTTTGTACTACACATGGACTTGTACTACACGTGTTTTGTAGTACACGCAGGTTCGTACTAATGCGGTTTTGTACTATGTATTTTTCCTATATAAGGAACCCATGAATTGTAAAGTAGATCACTGAGTTGTACTCATTGTACTCATTTTTGAGCTTGTGCGTGGCGACTGCCATTATTGTAATTGCGGATTAATTCCTGGATAATAAAATACTGAAGACCTTTCCTTGTGGTTTTTTACTTGGTGATTTTCCAAGTTTTTCCACGTAATATCTGTGTATGTGTCTTGAATCTATTTTATTTCACTGTGATTATTTCTCTCTGCACGTTATTTTTCAACAAAAACCTTATCGAGGATCCAGTAGTAGAAGTATTTCTTCTTGACCAGGTGGGCAAGGTTCTGCAAAAGCATTACTCAATCGAAGCTCGGGTACATTTCTGCCCACTGTTAGCCAATCCTTAAGAATCAATCACTACCTTTATGGTAGACCTATGTTACCAGAAACAAGAAATGGGAAATGTAGTGGAAACAAAAATGCAATGGAAAATGGGGGTTGGTTGAGGTTGCATAAGAAATGAATTTGAAACAGTTTTCCATATACATATACATCACATTTACTTATTTTAGTAGTTATAACATATGAAACCAAGAGATACATAAGAATCACATTTTGTAAAAGCAAGAAAGTGCATTCCGAATACCACAAATGGTCATAATCATCTTCAATGGTCATCATCATATGAACTTGAAACAAGGTTACAAAATTTGACTAATAACCACAAAATTATGGTCCCTGTGAAGATACACTCAATTGACATGCATTTTGCTAACAAAGTAGTTTGGGATGGATTCATGTCATTTGTCCATATCGTTAATAGTGTGAATGGCCTTGTCATTGTATGAGCTCTTCCAAATGCATACATTGACAACTAGATTCCCAAATGATTCCATGCATAGTCGTTTATCTTTCATTGCTTTAAATAGCATGCTTTTTTGAGCTTGTTGTAATATTCAACTTGTATTTTCGTATGTGCAGTTATCACAATGTTTACAAGATTCTCAAAGTCCCCAATCCTTGCTTTAGGACCCACGAGTTTCTCTGAATATGACCATGTCTAAGAACTATCATGTTACTGAGTTTTGTGATAATTTTGTGTCTCTAGGTTGTCAAGTTTAGTATATTCTCCTGAAAATAAGGCAATAACGTTGTCCCTCTTATGACATTGTCCCACAAAAATTAATAATCTAAGTTTAGTATGGTCAGCCAAAAATAAGGCTATGACAACATTTGGAATTATTTGACATGTTATGACTGAAACCATTTGTACTGTTTCGCGGACTCCTTCGATTTGTACCTTATGAATTTAGTTGGAATTCAACAGGGGCTCTTTGTGTGGAGATAGGATTAGATATATATGTTAAAATGAAAGAAAAAGAAAGGCATTCCACTACATAAAATATATGTTATTAAACAGTGTCTATTTCAAACATTTCTTGATATATTTTGAGATCCGATTAGATAGGGAATTCCAATTTGATATGTATCTTTTAAAAAATTTCACGAGAAATAGAAACTGAAACCCAAAGTGAGTACAATCAAATGTTCAGAAACATGAGCCAAGAAATGAAATACAATGTCCCTAGTCTAAATTTTGCTGGTTTTGGGAAACGATGTGCAATGCATTGTGAAATGGGTTTGTTTCTGTTACAATATAAAAAACGTTGTAGAGCCTCGAAAAAATGGCCTAGCTTGTTTGCAATTATTGTTTTCCATTGCGAACGGGTTGTGACCATTAAAAATGTGAAACGGGCATAGTCCGTTGTGTTTCTGGCAACCAGGTCTTAGGCATAGGATTTGGGTCACCATCTTTCCAAAATGTGTTCTTCAACCCCCTGTTTGAGATCTCCCTTGCACATGGAGTATTCCATTTTGTTTTCATGACAGCCATTCCCTTAAGTATCCTGCACCCCATTCCTAGAAGCAAAAAATCCTTAAAAACAAAGCAAAAATGGAGCCCAAATGTGGATAATTTGAGAATGTATATTGCAACACCTAAAGCGTGTCGGCTATCCAAAGTGTAGGGTGGTCTGAGAAGACCCACCGCCACCCTACCCCTGAAATGAATATTTGGGGTATGATTAATTGCTTGTGCAATTTGCCTTGCACCTCAACACAATTTAGTGATTTGACAATTGGGACTGGAACTAATAATACTTTTCTTTGTTAAAGATATTTCTTCTTGTTTTGAAATGATTAGCATTATCTTAGGATAAATAGATGTTTCTATTAGTTCAAAAAATCCTCTAGTAGGAAGGGCTAAAGGCTCGACTAGTCTTCCAATAAGAAGCTTGATATAGAGCTAAGATACTGGTTCGTCAAAAAATGCAGAGGAACCCAACTTGGGCACATACCAGATTCATGTTTGGGTTCGGTATTGCCCAAGAATGGATTGGGTTTGTCCTGGGCGACCCAGGTTTGCCTGGGTTCTTATGTGGTTCGTCAGAAAATGCAGAGCTCGGCCTGGGCACGTACCGAATTCGGGTTTGTGTTCGATACTGCCTAGGAACGGCCCGGGTTTGCCTTGTGTGACTTGGGTTCGTCTTCATAAGAACTTGGGCAAACTCAGATGGCCATGGACGAACTCGAGCAAAACTCAAGTGTTAAAACATTTTTTTTATTTTTGCTAATTATTTCTCAAAATTTTGACATAAAAAACAAAAAATATTAAAAAACACATTGCAAACCCTAAAAGTTAAGTGAAAGACAAAAAAATAAGATAAAAGAACACAAATGATAAAAATAAAACACAAAAGCAAAAACAGTTACGTCTCATTTTCTCATTGCATACTTACCTTCATTGCTGATCTAGTGTTGAAACTTCATCAAGCAACATTCTAATCATTTTCCTACATTGATTGAGGAGTGCTAGTCCTTGTGGTTCTAATGAACCACATCATGATGTCGATGCTCTCGGTGAAGAGCAAGATGACTATGAATACTAATTTTGATTGTAATTAATTATGGTGACATTTAGCATTCAATTAATATTTTGTGGTTATTTTCGTAATTTTTTTAATATGAATAGTATTTATTTTCATAATTTTTTTAATATGCATGGTATATGATTAATGTCACTAATTTCCTATTTATTAGGCTAGATTTTGTATATTTTTAATTATATATATATATTTTCTACGGCTGAACCCAAGCCGTATATACCCAAGGCAAAATAAAAAATCATTGTACCAAGAAACTCAGTTCTTCGAACCCGAACCCGAACCCGAACCGAATCCAAATCGGTAACTTAGATATAGAGGAAAGAGGAGACTGGGCTGCCCTAGCATTGGCAAGATCAGCTGGTTTGTTAATTTATTTGAAACAATTTTTGAAGCTCACCGACCGAGATTTGGACAAAAGATCTTTGCCCTTCTTTAAAATGATCTCAAGTTTCCAGTTGGCGGTTGATCCTTAGGACATTTCATTTATAATTATTTGCAAGTCTGCCTCCACTTGGATCAAGTGAAAGCCAAGTGAAAGAGGGAACTTACAGCCTTCCACCAACCCAATTGGTTCGGCCTCTTTATTAGTGCCCTTCTGGATGGAGAAAGATGCAGCCCCCCTATGTACCATTGTGATCTTTGAGAAGGCATCCTGCTCCAGAAACACCTGAATTACCTTTAGGCGCTCTTTCAAAGTTTAGTTTAACATAGCCCTGGTGGGGGAGGTCCATTTAGTCAATCTTGCAAAGAATTTTAATCTCTTACCCCATTAATGAGGATTTTTGTAATTTGAGTTCACCTCTTCAAAGAGGCCTGGTCTTCAGTTTCTGACAGTCCACTCTAATGTTTTGAGATGTTATTACCAAGAGAGAGGCTTCATACTGTGATATGAGAAAGTGGTTTGACATCGAAATGCAATACATCTACCCATACACAATGCAACTGGGTGTAATAAGATTTAATCTAATAAAACAACAAAATCAGATCTAATTATAATAAAGGATATTCTAGAATCCAATAAATGTAAAGAGGGGATTTTAGAAGAATATCTGATTTGTCATGAATCTGGAGGCAGCAAAAAATAGTTCTAGAAGGCAAAATGAAAAAAACCTAGAAAATTTGAGGCGAACAAAGAGTTTTTTAGAGTACACACTTTTGGAAATGGAAAGAATGGTTCCGGAAGTAGTGAGGCTGCTTTTGGCACTTAAAAAACGGTTCTGACAGTTTTTGAATTTTTGAAAATTGATTTCACGATCTTGTTCGTCTACTCCAAGGCTCTGAAAACCTTGCTCACTTTTTTTGAGTTCTGCGCAAATCTTTGGGAAATGGATCCCCTTCTTTGCAACCCTAGCAACTTATCATAGATCAACAAAAAACGGGGGAATCAATGGGGGGCTTTTGTTGTCCTTATTATTAGACCTCTAGTTTGGATAAATTTTGGAAAACAACACTCAATACACTTCAGCAAGCAATTTATGGATGCAAACCCTAATTGCATATGACTTTTCATGCTAACATGAACAAGTGGCACAATAAGATGAAATGCTTGTAATCTTGATTCAATTATGCTCTAAATGTTAGAAATCTGGTCTAACACTTTCATGATAGATCTCTAGAACACGATTTTTTTTCTTTGCTAAATCATTCCTTTTGATTTCATATTACTTCATGTCATATATGCACTAATGCCCGTGTATTTATACATTTCTCAAATTCAAATTAGGACCAAATCAGTGCGTGAGCCAACACACAACGGACGATAAAGACTGACAAATGGGGAGCACAAGCATGGGGTCCCAAAACAAGGGTTAGAAGGGCCCAAACTAGAATTGTACATAGTGTAGTTTCAGTGACAGAATCATACAAAAAATAGGGGGAGGAAAGAGAAAGAGGAGAGAGAAAGGGGAAGCCCCCAAAAAGGTAGAACATGGTAAAAACATGAGTAAAAGCACACCTATAAGAGCCTAATGAACTGATAATTGACGAACATACAAGTACCCTAGAACAATGCAATTTGACAATAAATCTACCCTCAAACCAGAATTAGGTGTTTAAATAATACTCTGATGTGTGTGCGTGGATGCATATCAAAGTAAAATAAACCAGCCTACCTGCATGGTTTGTAGAAGATTTCTTGATCATTGAAATTTGTAAGAGTTCTCAAAGTCATTATAGGAATGATAATAAACTGAAAGTTTAAAGGAAAGAGAGATTACTTGATTTCCATCATTAAGGGCCATGAAAATCCTAGAACAAACATCCATGCTCGTGCATCCATAAATATAAATACATGTGCACTTGTAAACATGTGAAGAACATGTGCACATGTATAAGTGTCTAAAACACCAATGACTTGCTCAAGCCAATAAAGAACTGAAATTGATACACCTCTAGACAAGGCTATTAGTATAGTCCAAGAGATCATAGATGGGGAAACAACTAAGATGGCTTTGTTTTGCCTAAGGTTGACATACTTCACCTTCATGGGGAAATTTTAGAAAAAAAATGAAGGTGTGGCATGGATTCGATATGTAGATGACATGAATGTTAAATGGCAACATGGTAGGGACAACTTAAACTCATTCCTTGATCACCTCAATGCCCAATAAGAACATATACAATTCACAATGGATGTAGAATAAAATGGCAAACTTCATTTTCTTAATGTCCTAATCATAAGAATTGAGGATGGCTCCTTAACACATCAGGTATTTAGAAAAAGACATACGGATGTGTACATCAAAGATGACTTGCACCACCATCCAGCCCAAAAGGTGGGAGTTCTCAACACTCTCTTTAGTTATAAGAGCTCTAAGGATCTCAGATAATGAGCATATTAAATATGAAGAAAGACATCTTACCAAGGTACTAAAAAGGAATGAATATAAGAAGTTGAAAATTAATGCGGCAACTAAAAGAGCAGAAAAAGGTCCTAGAAATAGAGTATAATCCTAAGGTAGGCCATGAAAATAAGGCATTTCTTCCATACATTAAGGGAACCCTGGATAAAATATCAAAAATATTAAGCAAAATGGCATATAGACCTGCTTCTGAGTGGTCAACACCACAAGTTACAAACTTAGGAGTCCAAAAGACATCATCAGTCCTAAGCTAAGAAAAGGTGTTTACTCGATCCCGTGCTTCTGCAGTAAATCCTACGTTGTTGAAATTGGTCTCTTGCTTCAAATAATAGGAAGATTTGAGAAGTGGTGGAAATTGAGAAGCATCCCAACAATCGAAATCAAGACAATGGGTAGGGGTTGAGTCACACGTGGAAACCTTTGTTCTAAAATTTATGTAAACCATAGTTCTTTTTTCAATTTCCTATTTTTCCCCCTTCTTGCCCCTATGTCCTCCTGCCCTCATGCTCTTCGTGACCTTTTGTGTTCTTTAAACTTTTCCTCCCTTCTCCCCCTTTGTTGTTCCTTCTTTTCAAGCACCTTAATTAGTAAACTAATTAATCAACACTTTAGTTAATTAATTAATCAATTATTTAAAGTGCTTGATCTCGCCTTATGTGTATCTTCCCCCCCTCCCCCTTTCTTTTTAAATTTTTTGTTTACAAATAAGGTTAGCTATGTTTTATTTTTTTTGGTCTTTCCTCTCCTCTCCTTTTTTGCCTAGGGCCAATTTGTGCACCCCCTAACTCTTCTTCTTCTTCTCTTATTGGCATATATAAGTAAGATTGGCATCTCTTACCTTTCCCAAGCATAGGCTTCTTATCCCTGATGATGGGTCCGGTTTAGGACTTGAAATGTTGGATTTATAAGCTATCGTGCAGTCTTCTCTAGAAACCTTTTTACAATGATAAACCTATTTTTGGATGGCAATTCCGACGTGAATATTTAGCATCTCGAAGTTTGGCATGAGTACCTTGTGAGTCAAATGAGAACAACATATGCATGCATAAGTGTTTATGATTATAGCTTGCCGATATCAAAAGAAATATATTTGAAATGCTGCACTTGGTGTGTTTGGAGCGTGTGGATGCCCCTATGGAAATCCCAGTTTTGGAACTTGTGCTGAATATGGAGGCATCTCATGGTGGGAACAAGTATCATATGCTATGTATGTCTCAAACATTAATTTGTCATTGTCCTCTCAAGGACGAGCAAATAATGTGGAAATGTCCCGGGGCTTGGTATAGAAGTAATAATGGATAATCTTTGCCCCCCTTTGAGATGAGGGTGAACCTATGAAGCACATATCTCAAAAGAAATAATTACGCGCATAATGTGTCAGATAAGAAATAAAGACATTGATGTCTAACATAGTAAGATATCATCATGAAAGCGTGTATTTTAGATACATTGCCCTACACAGGCCTGAACTATAATCTATATAAGCACACGTATAGGATGCCCCAAATAGGCAAATATAAGCAATATACAAGAAGTAACAATATGCCTCCATGTGGGTAGTGTACGAGCAATGACAGGCACAAGAAAAAGACTCTTGCCCCTAATAGATGCATGAACCAAATTTCTCTGTGATAACAAATGAGCCAAGAAAACTATGTTTGAACTTGCCTTTCTGTTTTTTATCCACATTGGTATTACTGAGATTTTCTTTTAATACTTTTATCACCCACATTGAATTCTCTTGATATTATCTTTTTGTTATAAGATTTCTTTAGGCGATTCTGATAAATTCTAAGGAGCTCAATAACATGAATTTGTGTCTCATCCAACATTTCCAACTGATGTAATATCTTATTTTCGTAACTATCATCATCAATTAACCCTCTAAGTGACACTTTGAGCGAATGAACTTTAGGCTCTAAGGGCAATACTGTCTCACCTCCATAAACCCATGAATAAGGGGTGGTCCTTGTAGGTGTTCTAACACTTGTTCTGTAAGCCCATAAAGGTAATGTATATGATTATGCCAATCATCACCATGTTTGTTCATTGTCTTTGACAGGGTATTAACAATATTTTTATTAGATGCTTCTGGGTGACCATTCCTTTGTGGATAATAAAGTGTTGATAATGTATGCTTGATATTATACTTGTCACAAAACTTCTTAACCATCATATTCTTGAAAGATGAATGATTGCCAGTAACTATAGAGGATGGTAAGCCAAATCTAGATATAATGTGTCATTAGAAACTTGCAAATATTTTCACCTGTAGGATACTCTAATGACATAGCTTCAGCTCACTTGGTAAAATATTCAATCATAGTGATGATAAATTTGTGACCTTCTGATGATAGAGCATTAACCTTACCCACTAGATCGAATCTCCATATCGAAAAAGGTCATGGTGAAACAATGGGTTGCAACTCTTGAGATGGAGCATGCGTAAGATTACTATGTCTTTGGCATTTATCACATACTTTTGCATATTCGTGTCGATCATGCTTCATCGTATTCCAGTAATAACCCATTCTAAGCAATTTATATGACATGGATTTTCCATTAAAATGTCCACCACACTCACTATCATGAACCTCTTGTAACACCATTTTGGCTTCTTTGTGCCCAAGGCATCTAGGCAATTGCCCCATCAAAGGATCTTTTAAACAAGACATTTCGAATTATAACATATCTAATGGTGACCCTTCGCAATTTTCTTTTGTCATTTTTTTAAAATTAAGGGAAAATGATTTCTTTTGATAAATAGTTAAATATATGTGTACCACCATGATTTTTCCTTACTACTTTCTACAACAAATTCTTCTAAAGTATCCCAAATTTTGTAATTTAGTAGTAGGTTGTTACAATCTCCTTATAGTCAGGATAACATGATCATCTTTAATGCCTATGGAACAAGGGAAGCATCACTAGCCATAACATTTGCATCTCTATTATGTCTTCTAGGAATATTATTAGTCTCAAACACGTCAAATTGGGTGATCAACCTCAGCATTAAATCTCTATATGAAATCAATTCATCATTTTTGTTTGATAAAGCACCCATGACTTGGTTAACCACAAGTTGAGAATCACCATACACTTGAGAAATTTAATTTTTAGAGCACATCACGCATAGAGTGCTAAAATCAATGCCTCATACTTTGCTATATTATTTGTACATGAAAAGCTCAATCAATATGCTAACGACATAGTTTGCTGTTGGGGTAATTAATACAATCCTGGCCCCAGAAATGAAGCACACTAGGACCCATCAAAGTACATTTCCCAAGTTTTGTTCTCATTGGTACACATGAAAAATTCATCTAGAAAGGTGTCATCTATAGGAGTGTGGTCTAGTAAGGGAGCCTCACCTAACTGATCTGTCCTTTAATCTATTTTTGTGGCACAAACTTAAGATCAAATTCCACAAGTAGCATGATCCACTTGGCTATTCTTCTCAATAAATAAGGCTTAGAGATCTTTTATACGAGAGGATCAATCTTTACAATGACACGTGTTTCGTTGTCGCGCATATAGTGTCTAACCTTTGGGGTTGCAAACACAACAACCAAGCATAATTTTTCCATTGAGTTGTAATTCTTCTCATAGTCTACCAAAGTTTTGTTGATGTAATAAATTGCTCGTTCTTTTTTATCATCATCATATTGTGCAAACAACTTCCCTAAAGCATGTTCCCTAATAGAAATATATAACAATAATGATTGATCGGGGATTGGTGGCATCATGATTGGAGGATTTGCTAGATATTTTTAATTGCATCAAAAGCCCTTTGACAATTTTCACCCCCTTCATATTTGGTGTGTTTTCTTAATAGTCCTGAGAATGGTTGGGTTCTATCAACTAATTGAGCAACTAATCGCTTAATAGCTTGAATTTTTCCTTGTAAAATTCTTAGTTGTTTAAGATTCTTAAGAGGAGACATTTCAACAATTGCTTGAACTTTCTTTGGATCAATTTCTATACTTCTCGTCTTTTGGGTCGTGGTGTAACGGTGAAAGGGATGCATTGGTAGCGGAGCGACCCAGAGTCAAATCCCACCTATGATTAGGGTACCCACAATTGGGGAAATATAATTGGCTGAATCGCAGAGTGGAAGGTACAGGGGCTACAACCCCCGCTTGTGTTCCGGATTGGTTGTGGGCCCGCCATTCCCGCATTATCATGCATCAAAAACTTCTATACCTCTCCTACAAATTATGAAACGCAACAATTTACCTGAAGTAACACCAAAAAACACATTTCTTGGGATTTAATCTTACCACGTATTGTCTAAATCATTCAAATATATTTTTTCAAATTGTGCACATGGTTTTCTCTTTTCATAGATTTTCCTAGGGTGCCATCAATTTAGTCCTCTAAAATGTCATGCATGCAAATCACGAAAAATATGTGTCATAGCCTTTTGATAAATGGTTATTGCATTTTTTAGTCCGAAATGTATGACCACATAACAAAATGTTTCCCAAAGAGTTGTGAATACGATTTTATGTTGGCCGTTAGGATTGATCTTGATTTGGTTGTAGCCGGAAAACCCATCCATAAAGGAAAACATCTCATGCATAGCTCTATATTCAACAATATCAATGTTGGGAAATTAGAAGTCGTCTTTGGGACACACTTTGTTTATATTTTAAAAATCAGTACAAATCCTAGTTCCCCTAATTGGCTTGCCAATTGAAATGATGTTGGAAATGTTAGGGTAAATTTATCAGAAGTGCAAGAAATTAATTGTGGAAATAACAAGCCACACTACAATCAAGAGAAAATAACACCATAATACAAAGATTTACGTGGAAACCTTGCAAATTGAAGCAAGGGAAAAACCACGGGGCGATAGCAACTACACACTTCTATTATCTCTTCAACCAATCTTTGTCTTACAAAGCTTTCTCTAGTTTGGCCTTCTTACTCATGGTTTACTCACAAAGCTCAAAGTCTCCAAAACTCATAGCTTTGATTCCTAAGAATGGCTACAAACAAAGCTTTTCTTAATGCATCTTCGCATAACATTCAAAATCCAAGCACTAACATCCTGAAGAGGGCAAAGCCTCTCTTAATTACAAAGACAAGGATCAACATCCTTAAATAGACTTACACGAGAGAAAGAATCCAAGGACGACCACAAGTGCACCATACTCCCACTTCTGATGCATAGTACTGAATAGCGTAGTGTTTGTTTACATGTGCAAGGTCAACAAAGTAGAGCATATACTTTAGACAAGATCAACCACCTCCATGTGCCAACAAGATATGGCTATCCACTCCACATGAGTGGATAGTGAGGAACAATAGTAATTGTCTTCCACTAGTGCACAAAAGTCAAAAGGTGCTCAATCACCTTTATGACTTTAACCAAACACTTTAATCATGACGTCCACATAGCAATGCACACCACACCCATCCATATCAATCACCAAAAGGCACCCATGTGCCTTAGTGGAGTAATGCATCCCACATGCCACCTCAACATGAATAGTGTCTGCCCCTCATCACATGAATAGTGTCTCCCACCTCATCATCTGAATAGTGACTTCACTTCTTAATAGGAAATTCAATCAGAATAATCAATAGGTATAATATTACTTGCATTTAGTAATTTTTGGATTTCCCCTTTAACTAATAAAGCAACCTTAGGATGCATTGTCTTAATCTTTTGCTTTATAGGCTTGGCATTAGGATTCACAACGAAATTATGTATCGCTATAGGTGTAGATATACCAAGCATATTGGTATAAGACTGTGCAAAAATATTATGATATTCCTTTAATAGCTCAGTATAAACCTTTTGCTTGTCAACGATCAATGATGCACCTAACTTAAAAATATTTTGTATGTCACTAGTGCTAATGTTAATAACAATCATGTCTTCATTCAATAATGTTGATTTATCCTCTACATAAGGGGCAATAGGTATGACACCGAAATTATCCAATGTAATTTCTTCATCACTATGCAAGCGCTCACATTCCCCAAAATGAGTGTGGCTGTTCAATGTAAAAAGGAATCTATTCTTATGAGGGTATGTTGGTAATTCCACATCAGTTTCCAAATATTCTTATATAACTTCATCATTAGAAAATGTGTGAAGGTAAGGGATCTCACTTGATATTGTATAATCAATTAACTTGATATATATAACTTGTAATTCTTCGTGTTGGGATAATTTAAATTTTGTCATTTAATATATGTATAATGTTTTTCATTTCTTGCAAATGCTTCTTGCTGGATTTTGTAAATTGGTTATGGAGAGATTTGTCTATGATATCACTCTCATGATTATGAGCTCCTAAGTATCCATTATCCACTACAAAGGGTATATTTTGAATTTCATCATTTGTTTGAACCATTGCTTTATCCTCACTATATCTAATATCTTGCTTATCTTTATGAGCATTTGGAAGAACACAATCTATCATACCTTGCATATTTTTACCTAAACTTGAACCACTATATCCCATTATTTGTGCACATTTCAATCCAAATCCATAATTATCTAAATCAGTTTGAACAAGGCTAGGAACTTTCCTTTGCTTATTTGTATTATAACAATTATCTACCATTGGCTCTCTACCCTTATCATCTTTTGATTGTTCTTCAAATAGATAATGATAGTTGAATTGGTTTTCCATAATCTGGAGTGGTAATACAGGGTGCTTCAATGTCAAATGCACTCATATTATCTCTATATTTCCTAGAGCCAATTGGTGTAAATATTAGCTTGGATACCTTGTCATCTATATTACCCACTTTGTAACCACTATTTTCAACATCTTCTTGAACTTTACTATACTCACCTCATTCAAAGGTTGTCACTTGATCCATTGGAATGATTTGTTAAGGTGCCATAAGGGTTGGTTGAGTCTTATTCAAATGTGGCTCAATAATGTCACGAGGCTCAATCATTATGCATTATCTAAATGGTACATCATCTGCCGAACGTATGAACTTCAAACATTTATGTAATGTGGATGGGTTCACCCCCATATCATGAATCCAAGGCCTCCCAAATAAAATGTCATAATTCAGATCATTAGGTATGACTTGACATTTTGTGGCTACAATGTTTGGTCCAAGGGATGTTATATATATAAAGTAATTACTCCAAGAGCCTTTCTTGTTTGATTATCAAAACTCCTTAGTGATCATCTTTGAGTTTGCGAGGGTTTGTCTTCCATTTCCATGTTGCATAAGAAAGGACTCACTACATATGATCCACCAATACTGTTTTGATCCCTACGTTGTTAATTATAACTTAGATATGCAGGGGTAAATTCTGATCCACAATTTCTTTTGGAGGTAATTCATTATTCTCAAATGCGATAAAGTGCTCACTTTCCCTCAAAGATCTATGAGAAGGTTGAGTATCACTTGGAAAAGTAGTTTTTTCTAAGGCCATGTAAAGAATATCTTTATAAACATTAGACCTTGTAAGTAATTCCAGAATAGATATTTTTGCTTGAGTGTTCTTGAGTTGATCTACAATATCATAATCTTTAACTACTTGCAATCTAAGCTTGGGAGATTGAGGGAGATTAGGAGGGATATTTTGATTAGTCCCACCTTAGATTGAGAAGGATTACGAAGGACTATTGCATTCTTTGTTCTAGCCCTCCTTGTTATGGTATTGTCAACTTTATAATAAGTCATCATACATTGGGACATACCTAAATTCATACAAGTTATGTCTCTATAGGGCACTAAGGCAAGTCTATCATTGGCACAATGGCAAGGGTAGCAGTACATGAGCATAAAGCACTATCACAATTAAATACAACCCTGTCATGTCTTAGAAATTATGCTAGCGTTCTATGATATACAATTGAAAATAAAAACATTCGTACACTAAGAATATCACAATACAAAATAATGCACACAAGCTAAGAATATGCCACAAGGATGACAACATTAAAGAGCATGCCATCACATCTAGGATGTTATGACTCTTCCTGCAATAGATTAGAATAAAAGTGCAAATACAAGAAATAATACTGCAAATGAACGGAAAAAGACTATATTTCATAAAAATGAGAGTTTAATTGCATTACAATATCATTGGCCTCTTTGAGAGGGTAATCTCATTTGAGCAAACTCAATACAATATAATTCATGGATGCTTTTCCACTAGTCCAGAGGCTCTTATTTATATTAATTCTATCATAGCTAACTACTACTTCCCATGCATGTGGGATTATTACAATTAACTCAAATGACGAATTACAAAGCATATGCGTCCGTAACTTTTATTAAAGACAATAATTATAAAGAAAGATTTAGGACGAAGGGGTCCTAACATGCACTCCCTCGTCAAAAGCTTTGCCCTCAAAGCTGAAGATGAGGGAACTGTTGCTAGAGTTGAAGGAGGGATTCCCATGTATCTTTTTCGCTGCATTCCATGCCACTGGACCAGAACCTCAGTGATGGTCTGATTGCGAAGCTCACGGGAGCACCTCTCCAGGATAGCTTCAAGTTCAAGAAGGAGAGAGCCTTTTGCATCGAGTTTAGGAAGTATCGTCTGAGTATGACATTATGGTCGAGAACTCTCTTCAAACATGAGACATGAAAAATTGGATGGACATGCGAAGAGGGTGGAAGTTCCAGCTTGTATGCAATAGGACCAATCTGTTGAAGAACCTTATACAGTGCATAGAACATGGGAGCAAGTTTTTTACATTCCTTTAGCTTGAGAGAGGACTGCTTATAAAGTTGTAGTTAGAGGAAAACCCTATCTTCATGATGGAAGGTGCATTTGGAACAATGCTGATCTGCTTGCTACTTCATGCGATTTTGTGCCATGTGGAGATTGTCCTTGAGAAGGCGAATAATATTGTCCCGGGTGTTGAGGGTAGTGTTCACTCCTTGCACATGAGAACTATCGGGAAGATAAGCAAGAAGAGATCGTGGCTTTTGACCATAGACAACTTCATAAGGAGTCATCCTAGTGGCTATGATAGGTAGTGTTGTACCATCATTCTGCAAGTGGTAAACATTTGACCCATTGATGTTGTTGATTAGAGGCAAAGCAACAAAGATACGATTCTAGGAATTTATTGACAATTTAGTTTGGCCATCTGTCTGTGGATGGTAACCCGAGCTCATTTTTAGTTGGGTACCTATCGCTTTTGAAGAGTTCCTACTAGAAGTGACTTGTAAAGCTAAGTTGCGATCAAATACAATAGAAGTTGGGATTCCATGAAGGCGGAAGATTTGATCAAAGAATGTTTGGGTGATGGTAGAAGCAGTGTAAGGATGGGCCAAGGCACAAAAGGAGCATATTTAGAGTGACGATCTATCACCACTAGAATGACTGACCTTCCACCAGATTTTGGTAAGCTTTCTTTAAGATCTCTGAAGATGTCTGTCCAAATGCATTTCGGAATGGGTAGGGTTTGGAGTAAGCCGGGCATTACTACTATCTCTCCCTTATGACGTTGACATACTTCACATTCCTTGACAAATGTCTTTATAACTAGCTAAAAGAAACTACGAAAAATGAGTTTATAGGTTTTTTAAAAACCTAAATGACTTGTCGAAGGTGAGGCATGAAACTTGTGAAAAATAGTGTTGGAAACTAGATTCAGAAATCAAGACAATGTGTCCTTTGTATCATAAGGATTGACCATCCCAAATATAGTTGGGTTTGGAAGCATGGTAAGGCAAACATTAGTGTATGTTCTTCATATTGGTGTGATAATGTATCAGTGACCAAATTTTCTTTGCCCTTCTTATAAGTGATATCATAATCACACTCCATTAATTTGGAAACCCATTTTTGTTGAACCAGGGAAGAGACTCGTTGCTCCAAGAAGTATTTGAGGCTTTGATGCAAAAATGTTGGCCCACCAAGTATGGTCACCACTTACTGACAACATGGAGGATAGCCATCATTTCCTTCTCATATGTTGATTGCACCAAATTGCACTCGTTGAGGGCTTTGCTGGTGAAGGCGATAGGACATCCCTTTTGCATGATGAGAAACCAAGACTGTTGCCACATGTGTCACTTTCAATGACAAATGTCTTCAAAAAATTTGGCATGGCCAAAATAGTAGTACACATAACCTGCATGAGCACCCCAAAATCTTATTCAATTGTGGCGGACAACAAAATGGAGTCTTTTTTTGAGCATCGCGGTCAATGGGGCAACAAGTTTCCCATAATATTTGACAAATTTGTTGTAGTACCAAGTGAGGCCAACAAATTTATGAAGGCTTTTGAGTGTCTTAGGTTTAGGCCAATTTTTCATCGCCTTAGTTTTTGCCGGGTCAACTTGAATGTTGGCCATTGAGACAAGGTAGTCTAAGTATTCCACCTTTTGTTGACCAAAGGAACATTTGAACCTTTTTACACAGCGCTAGTGATTTGTAAGAAGTTGTAAAGTTGTGTCAAGGTGCTGGAGATGTTCCTCTTAAGTTTTGCTATAAATCAGGATATCATTAAAGAAGGCTAGGATGCATTAATGTAAAAAGCGGCAAAATTTTTTGTTCATTAAACCTTGGAAGGTGGAAGGGGCATTGGTAAGCCCAAAGGGCATGACCAGGACTTCATAGTTTTTGAAATATCTTCATCCTGAAAGCGATGATGATAGCCAAACTGTAGATCTAATTTGGAGAAGAACAAGGCACCATAAAGTTCATCTATCACTAAGATAGGAAATTTATCTTTAATAGTGAGTTTGTTTAGCTCATGAAAATCATTACAGAGCTGCCAAGATCCATATTTTTTGTGGACTAGTAGAACTGAGGAGTATGGGTTGTGCACAGGCGAATGACTCCTGCTTGAAGGAGTTCTTGAATCATCTTCTCAATTTCAGCTTTCTGGAAAAAAGAATAGCAATATGATTGAATGTTTGGGGGTACACTACCCAAAAAAGAGTTGAATTCAATGATTGTCTGGTGGATGAGGTGGCAAGCCTTTTGGTTCCTAATAATTTGATATTAGATTGACACTGATATTTGCATTATTTTATTCGACACAATGATTACATATTTATGGCTTCTTGAACTCCTCCAAACAAAGAGTCAAAGCTTATTCTCAACAAATCCCTAATATCTCTCTCACACCTTGTACGTTATTTTCACCCTTATATTATATTATTAACAAATATACTCACATGAAATATTAATTTCTTACATTCCCTCCCTAGTGTGAACATGGGATAAAATAATCACACATTTTCAGAAGCTTCTCTTTGAAAACAATCTTTGGACTAGTGACAACTCCATCAAACTGTCTCTTAAACCTTGTGAAGGTATAGCTTTTGAGTTGAAGTGCCGGGTTTTCGGACCTCTCTCCCCAAACTCACGAATTCCAAAACTCCCGAACTATCTGGGCAGCCATCCATATTGAATTTACCTCAGATCTCTTCCTATTCTCAAAAAATGAGTTTCTTGAAATATGAGTCTTTCACAAATCTAATCACAGTAGAGGTTTATTTTTGCACACCACATGACATAATATAAAAATGAAAACTAGTGTCACTATAGCATAGTGTGGTTCCGTCGTTAGTGACTGACGAGAGGTCGCTCTTAGGTCTCCTACCTCCGTTGCCTCCAACTTCCATTGTGTTGCTGCTTAGCAAAATAGGACTTGAAGCTCAACTGCATGATGTCAAATATCCTCCCCATACACGACTGACACATTTGACTTAGGAGGTTGGGTGCGCCCTAATGCATCATTTACCCAAATGGGATTTTGACTTTGACGACTAACTCTAGATTTTGATGACATACATGAATTATAACGACAAAAGATAACCATTTATTGATAATACTAATACCTAATGAACTATAGACTTTATTTGAACAACTACTAAACTTAAAAGCAAACTAAATGGACATAATGCTAATGACAAACTTAATTTAAAGAGTATTTAAAACATAATTCTTAACTCCATAATGACTCAAGAGACTAATGTCTTATCACACATGACACTTCATACTTCACTTAAAAAAAAGTTCTTAAATACCTAAACTGTGTGTTTGACTTGTATAAAAGTTTACCAACACTAAAAAAACTACACATAATACAAATAATACAAGCTATATGAGAATGACTATAATAATCTTCTAAAAAATGACCCATTAAATGGAAATTGACTATTATCGGAACTTAACATTTAAATAAAACTTTAAATAGCAACTCTTGATCGATTATTATAAAAATCTCACTTAACAACTTAAAAGACTAAAATACTATAATGGCTAAATATTATATCATAAAACTCGGCATGGCTTAATGCTCTCATGCATGTCCTTGTTTGATATGCATGGAATCTGAGCAACTAATGGGCTAATAGAGGTAAGAGGATAACTAACAGGTGGAAGACGTTGATACAGACGTATCTGAAAGACACACATGGATAAGGCGTTTGATAGAATACATGGCAGAGGAGAATTGGAGAAGGCATTTGCATGGATGGAGGATGCTAGTGGACAGGAGAAGGCAAAAAGCAAATCTGCAAGCCAACACTTAAGATCCAGACAAGGAGTGTAACTGCAAGGTCGAACTTGGCATTGAATGGACTTAACATTAGATGGATTGAACATGCATTGAATGCTCAGGTGTGGGTAGCAATAATTGGTGAACGATCTGAGAGGCAATTAGCTTTGCTCTTGCGTTACTCTCTTCTATGGCAAACCATAATTGCACCCACTATCAACGTTGCTTTGTGTGATGACTAACATGATTGCTCCAACTGACAGATACAAACACAAAATGATAAAATTGATCACGATGCTCGCTTCTTTTCAAAAATGACTTGACTGATGAACCAAAAACAAGCTTAGATGGATTATACCTGCATTGATTTCACCCTGTGATGGGCGTCAGTGCCATAAAAGGCCAAAAATAAATTGACAGCCCACGAAAGCAATTAGTTTTGAAAACTCCTTAATAGTGGAGTATTATAACATGAAAAATAGTGTGCCCTCGCTCTATTACATTGTCTATGAATGAATTGAAGATGCACGAGGATTCAAGTACACTAATCTACAATAAAATAGCTTTTATTTCTCTTATCACTCAAATAACTTTGCATAGAGTAATACCATCCTCAAGGGCGAAGGACTAAATGACTGCGTCTACCAATCTATTAGGCTTCCATTGAAGAGGTAGCTGGCTCTAATACCAAATAATAATTTGGTTTTAGATTAACACAATCAAATCTCCATTACTCTATTTGACACAATGATTACATATTTATAGCTTTTTGAAGTCCTTCAAATAAGGAGTCAAGGCTTATTCTCAACAACCTCAAGATCCCTAATATCTCTTATCACACCTTGTACTTTACTTTCACACACTTATATTAGATTAACAAATATTTTCACATGAAACACTAATTCCTAATAGGTCTTCCAATACTGATGCATGTTTGACTAGAACATTTTGTAAGTTAGGACAATGGTGGGAATCAGGGGATGTGTTGAGTTGAGTAGAGGAGAGTTGAGCAATGATTCTATGTTAGCCTTCCTTGAGGAGCTTCTCCATGTGGTGGGAATTGATGACAGTGGTGGATCCTTGTAAGAGACCTTTTAGTGTGTACAATTGGCTGTTTTTAGAGACTTGCATCCGAAAATTTGAGAAGTCCCAAAAGATAGGGCCAAAGTTCGCAACTATTGGGCTTCAAGAATCGCATCACATCTGCCCAAGGGCAAGGAAAACATGTTTGTTTTTAGGGTATAGTCCCTGACATAACTTTGAACATTGTGACATTTGCCTTTACATGGCAATGTTCCTCCATTGGCAATCATCACTTCAAAGCTTGAACAAGGCGCATGAAATAGTTAGCTTGTTTGGCCAGCGGAGGATCAATAAAATTATGTGTGCCATCGGAGTCAATGAAAACATTGAGTGTTTCTTAAAATACCCCTTTACTCTCATAGTTTTAGGAGTGGTTACCCTAGCCGAGGCATGTATCAAAATTTCGGGATGCGACTTTGTGGTATTGGTTTCTTCGACTTCAAGTTCATCATGGGAATCTTGAACATTTTCCTATTCTTCAACATCTAGTGGTGACTCGACATCCAACAAATACAATTTCTATTCAATGCACTTGTGTCCTTTGGTGAATTTTTCATCACAGTTGTAACATAGCCCTTTTTTGCAACAAGTGCGCATTTTGGCCTCTGTAATGCGTTTAATGGGGGTAACTTTTGGAGGAGGGTTTGTGACTGGCCATGGTGCTATAGATGTCTTTAAAGACCCAAAATAGGAAGGTCAACACTGGGAGGTGTTCTTATCTCCTGCAAACTTGGCCAATCCTAATGCTTCCATCATGTTTTGTGGTTTAAACATCTTGATCTCTGCATTGATTATATCTTTGAGCCTACTGATGAAACAAATCTTGAAAAAGTCATCATTTAATCATTTAGTTTGGTTGGTCAATTTTTCAAATTCAATTTGATACTTGCAAACTATCTCTGTTTGTTGTAATTTGGTTAGGGCTTTAGTGAAATCATCAAGTATTGGGATCAAAGCGAACCAACAAAAGTTTGACATATCCATCTCAAATGGGTTTTGTATGAGATTTTTGATACCATTGGTATCACTACGCAACTTCCTTCTCTAAGTGAAATGATGTGATGGGTACCTTGTTTACCCCAATGCATTGTGCAAATTGAAATATTGTTTGGCATGGTAAATCAAAATGGTTGGTTTTGTACCATCAAATTTTGAAAAGTCCAATTTAGAGTTACGTTGCGTGGTTCGAGATAGAAACCCTCTTTTAGAATGCTTATCACCATTGACACTGTTAGAGAGCATGGTATTTTGTGCATTGATGTCATGTAGTCGCTCATTCAACTCAACGAGTCAGGAGTCGAGCCGAGTTTAGAATTCAGCTTGGAGGTCCTCAATGTTCTAGGCCATGGCTTGGCTTCCCACATGGGAGAATCATTGACTAGAGGGGTTCGAGGGTGCTCGAAAACGCTGACAGGGGTTATATGTTAAAATGACTGGTTCGATGAGATGATCACAATGGTATAATTTACACAAGGGTGAAAAAAGTGTTTTTGGGATTGCGGGGGAAACAATTGTATGTGAAGTTTTTCTAAAAAATTGAAATACTTGTTAAAATTATTCTTTTTCCAAGAAACTGGAATATCCGTTAAAATGATCGACGTGACGAGAAAATCACGATGTAGTCATCCCATGGGTAATTTTGTTTTTTGTTTTGCTTTTTTAACCACTGGCTACTATAACGAGTTCAAGTAGTTGTTCTGGAACATTCTGACCCTTTTGGGTGTCACAATTACTATAATATGATATTATTTTCCTGATTGTTGGTTGTTACTGCATTTCCAAAAAATCAAAGTCGGATATGTGACTGTAGGAATGCCAAAGGTTACAGAGAAGGTTACTCAAGTTGTGTTTGGTTTGAGAGCTTGCAAAAATATTAATCTCATTTGTAACTTAATATTGGCTCAATATTTCAGAGTTTTAACTACGACGGATAACCATTTCGTAGTCCACTATCTTGTCTCTAAGGTACGATGCAAGTAACTTCTCGAAGCTAACGGCTTACTGGTGCATTACAGAAACAAATGGTCGAAGCCTTCCTATGGTCAGGGTGCAAAAACAACCATGGGGTCTTCCTATATACCCGAAGGTACGTGGAAGCACAAGTCCATATACAATTATGTCTAATGGCTTTCATATTGGGGCATAGCCTTTCATTCCAAGAAATTAAGGAAAATTGATAATCGCTTAGCTCGAAACAATAACTTTCTATTAATTTTAAAACTGTCGAAACACAATTTATAACCTAAAGAAAGAAGATAGAAGGAAAAAAAATGGGCAAGAAGCTTAATGCTGCCATCCTGTTACCATTTTCTAATCACTAAGATCTTGAGTGGGCAAGGTGAGAGCATACAATGGACAGAAGTAGAAAACCCTAAACCACTGAAACTACGGAAAAAAGGTCATGGAAAGAGCTTTAATACCAAATGTTATGACCCTTCTTGCAATAGATTAGAACAATAGTGCAAATACCATAAACAATAGTGCAAATGAATAGAAAAAGACTATATTGCATAAAAATGGGAGCATAACTGCATTACAATTTCGCTGGCCTCTTCGAGGGGGAAACCTCCTTTAAGCGAGTTCAGTATAATATAATTTGTGGATGCCTTTCCACTAGTTTAAGCTCTTATTTATACACATTCTATCCTAGCTAACTACTACTTCGCAAGCATGTGGGATTATTACAAGTAGCTCAAGGGACGACTTACAAAGCATATGCATCCATAGCTTTTATTAAAGACAATAATTATAAAGAAAAAGATAGGACGAAGGGGTCCTCACAAAAGTGCATCGTTTTATCTATCCATGCATGCACCACCTAATTTTGGCCCCTCTTGCCTTATAATCTTCAAACATTTCGAGCTGCGATTCCAGCTCTTTGGCTGAATTTTTATTCAGCGCATTGAAAGGGTGCATTTTTACTACTTGTTTGGCTTGTTGAAGTTGAAACCGAACTTGATTTTCTCTTACTTTTATTGCTTGAGCAACCAACCATCTTCCCCATCCTCAAAAAACCTCTATAGCATACACAAACTTTCACTATCCAAAAAATTTCGCTTATCATTCTTTTGGCAATAAATAAGTCTAATTAATGAATTAGAAATGAATATCATCAAATTTAATTCTTTTTGATATTCAAAGAAAAGTGCTAAACTAATATGTAAAAGTAGGAGGCTTACAAAAATAGCTGTATACTACAAAAACAGAAATGTATCAGCTGAACGAAAGGCAAATACAAAAGTGGGGTGTTCCATCCTAACCCTTTATCTTAGCACTGATCCGACTATTGTTCCAGTTTATGGGGATATTTTCCTTTTACTGTTATTTGCTGCATTCTTTCTATGAAAATCTTTGTCTTCTATTGTGAAGGCTCTACCTTTGAGACTCAGAATCCGATAATAACTCAAATTTAAAATACCATCCCTTTAAAAAAATAGTATGGGACTGTAAAGGCTCATCGAATGCCTCATCTAGAGCCCACACAATGTTCTCAGCTCTCATCCATTTTATATGATACAAGATATGCAGCTAGCTATGTGAGGCACAACTATAATCAACTAATTGTTAAATGAATCTGTCACACCCGTTGCTTAATTAGTTTCATGACAGATATTCCAGGTTGATATAACAACTATATAATAATCTTAACTAATGAATTTCACTCGGGGTTAATAAATTCTGCTCTTTTAGTTCAAGGTTCTTAATTAGGATGACAGTGAATGGTCATTGATGCGACACAGAATCACAACTTTGCATTCATTTCCTTGGAAATTTGATATTCACCTTACCAATAAGGACTCTTTTGTTTGTGTTACCAAATAGATTGTTTATGCAGTTGCTTCCATATGCCAAGTGAGATGGATAACAAGTTTTAGGTTTGCATTGTACTAGCAGGTAGTTACAACTTAAAAGATATTCTTCCTGCTTGCCTTTTTAGTGCATCTCAAGTTAAAAGCAATAATCAATATCGATAAACAAATATCTTATTGTTAGGAATGGCAATCAAGTGACTGATTTTTTTTTTTAGCCTTGGGAAAGAATAATTTGTATGCATGATGGAGCAACAATATATAGAGCCATGGATAAGCAGCACATCAGTAGGAAGCATGATCCTATGGCTCTATTCAATAGACACTTTGTAAGCCAAGAGGCTTCATGTTGGAGGTGATCAAACATTAATATATAAATGGATTATGAGGAAACTAATGAACCCTCATCACAAAAGCATATTTTGCATGGAATAAACGCTTCAGATTGCAACTTGCACTTACTGGCACTACTTTCACTCTCGTGTTTGGTTTGACTTAATTAAACTTGTAGAAGATTTGATCTTCTTGAATTGCGCATGAAACTTTCTTCTTTTATACGCCATTAAATTTCTAAGGTCATTGATGCTATTGTACTGTTGTAACTATCGCATTGGGTTCCTTTTTAACTTAACGTTCCTTTTATAATACTTAGGTGGGAGTTCAATTAGTGTAATAACATTTGTACTTTTTTTTCCTAGCTGCCATTAAGCAGAGCATATTAGATGTAAGGACTGTTACAATATTCATTTCTCAGGTGAACATTTTTTTTTTTTTTTGGAAAATAATATATATTGCATCTAAAATTTGTGGTTAGTGTTTCTAATTTCTACAAGTCATGTTATACCTTGCATCAGTGTATCAGATTTGTTGGTGTATACACATTAGACTAGGTTTAGTTGTTATTCGTAAGTTAGATTTTTGATATTTATGAAAATAAAATATTGGAAATTTGGACATTTCTCTAAATATCCATATTTTTAGTTAGAATAGAGTCGGTCCTAGTTATCTATTTGCATGCATTGTCTACCTAGTTTAGTTCACTAAGTTTAACTTAATGAATCTTTCTATTTCGGGAGATAAGTGGTTGATACTCTCAGTTCCACCTATATTTCATTTAGTCTATATATAAAGGATGGGCTATGTACTTCAATCAGGTTGATGGTGTAGATTATTGGCAGGTAGTAATAAAATTAGTCATTTATTGTGTTTGTGTCAATCATTGTGTTCAATTGTGTGAATCTGAGTATCGAGTTTGTGTGAATTGAGTTATTGTGTGTAAAGTTGGTTGCTTGGGAAAAGGTTACATGGTTAATTTAAGCTACCATATCCTAGTCATTTCATATACCTGTTACAAGAGGTTAGTTTTGTGTTGGGGCAGTTTCTTGTTTTTTTCTATTATAGGATCCTCAGAACCAAATATGGCATGCCTTTTTATTTTCTGTCTATTTTTTGGCATGCATCGTGACTTGCAAATCTATACAGCTGATTGAATCCTGATTCATGGTGTGTTGTTTCATTTAGAAATGGAGGGAGGCGAGATCAATCTAATCTTTCTCAGTCCAGCAACTCCATCCGAGCTGTATGGGATTCTGCATTCCAAAAGTCAGGGAGTTCACGGTGCAGGTCACACTCTTCAGGTGTGCACCAAGTAAAAGGCCACTGTGAAGAAAGCAGTTCCAGTACCCACGAAAGATATGAGGAACCAATACCAGATTCTTCAGAATTAAACCCTCCTGCCTCCAACAGGTATTTGGGGCCCTTAAAATCGGTTCTGCAACAAGCAGGAAACTTGGGGTGGCGTAGATCTACTCTTACCAATAACCGTGGTATGAATATTGGGAAGTTATCAAGAAGCTATTTTACTGAAGATCTGAAAGTTGTTGTTGGTAGTAGTAGGTCAGTAGACAATGAATATGAAACAAAGGACCCTGCTATTTTCACCTCAGAGGTTGATGGGGAAGAAAACACAGTGTTGTCAAGAGAAGATGTAGACAATAGCAAAGAGATAGATCAAGACGATCAACTTCCAGTGTCCAGCCAAGCACTGTTTAGATCTGATGATGACAGTGACTTACGGATACCCAAGGCAACACAAGGCTGACAGGGTTCCAAAGTCAGATATATAGATTTTAAATCCAAGGGGAACTATTACTGAGAAGTTTCCATCCGGTTCTGAAATTGGTGAATTCAATGATGGTAGTGTCTACGGATGTGATTTAAGACCAGTTGTTTAGTTCAACTTCAGTACATACACAGATGCATCTTAACTTGATGTTTGAGAAGTTTCAAGCACTACTCATTGGAGATGAACACATTTTCTAAGTGCCAAGTCTCTTCAGGATTGACCGGTGAAGGTATGATCTTTATGCATTCATATTGCATCATAAAAATGTTTGTAGATTCGTTGGTAGTTTTGGCTGAATTAGCAGCTAAATCATTTGGCTTAAGTAGTGCCTTAATTGTTGTTTCCTCGATTCCCATTGACCTATGTTTGGTCGTCTGTGCACATTAATATAATTTCTTTTTTTCTTTCTTTCTTTGTTTGCAAGTTGTTTTTTCCTTTTGAAATTAATTGGGCCATTTCACACACACACACACACAGCTAATACATATTAATTCGTCCATTGCAGGACATATTAGCACTTAAAAGCTTCCGTATATATCTATTAAATGATGGCACATACAACATGAAGACTGATACTGATTTTATCCTGCAACATCAGCCAAGGAGTGATGTTTAGTTTGGTAAAAGTTATTGCATATTTTCATTGTCCCTTAATTTATTGCCTACTATACCTTTTTGTACAGTATTTGATATATGAATACTTGTAGGTTTGTGTAATCAATAATCTTTCTACAATATATAGTCTGTTTTTGCAGTAGCTTAAGTATCCAATGCAATCTACAAATTTGTATAAAATGGGGATACATTGGTTTTATAAATGACCTAGCACACTAGGGGATATGAATAGATTTTGATATTGTCTAATAATCCTGACATTATTATTTCAATTATTTATCTAGCAGGAAGGGAAGAGGCGTGTTCCCTATTTCTATCCTCTCTTCACTCTTCATAGTCAAAGAGGTTGACTGATAAAGAATCGTGTATTTATCCTTTTGCAAAATTAATAAATCAAATTGCAAGTACCTTTAACTAGCTGTTATTGCAGATACTTATGAATTGGAAACTTTATCAAGGTGAGATTCGTTTCTTTTTCCTAAAACAATTTGCTCTCGATGTTGAATGCAAATAAGACTGCCTTTATGAGTGTTTTCAGGGACCAAAATGCACAAAATTTCCAAAGAGTGTCTCTCCTTCAAACCAAGATTTTAATCTTTCGGAGGCATTCTTGCACCAAGGCTTTGGGTGAAAATCCAGGTCTACATCCAGCTCTGAAACTCCAAAAGAACAATAGAATTATTTTTTCCCTTTTCTGTGTGGGTTGATTGCTGTTGTAGTTCGTGCTTATTTCTACTGTGGAATGTTATTTGAAATCTGAACATAGAGTAAGCAAAGTTTTAGATTGCTAAATCCCATTTTTTAGGAGTGCAAACGTAAGATTTTGTGTGTGTGTGTGTGTTTTTGACAGATTGTAACGGCATTAATATTTTGTTTCCTATAAAGGATTGATTTATACATCTCCCATCCTGTTGATCTTATTACTTACCATTTCCCTGAACCTAATAGAAATACATTCAGAGTAAGGCTATCAGCATTTATCATTAGCAGTTCATAGTTGTAAGTAATCAAATATGCAAAGTACAAGCACCATGAACGCACAGGTCATTTTATTTGTAAATGTAAATCCACACCAACTCTTTATACTTATACTGTGCTTGTGGCTTGTAGGGAAGCAATAACGCTTTATATTAAATGCCACAAAAGCTCCAGAAATCGGAGTGGTTTTAGATAAATTTAATTATTTTCTATGATCTTTGCAGTGGAACTATTTCTAAATGCTTTAATTTTAAGGTTTATTAATTTTTTAAAGGGGTTATGCAATAAAGAGAAGTTCTTAAAGGGTGTTTTTGTTTGGCAGAAACATAATTAGAGTGTTGATGTTTGTTCTCAATTGTTCAGGAGAGGGAGATAGGGAAGCTCATTTTTGTGCCTTTAGGCACTGTAGGTGATCATTCATGCACAAAGGTTGACGTTAGGGTCCCTCTCAACTGATTTGAGGGTGGTTTAGGACAAGTATTGGGAAATAGCACTACTTGAATGATATTTTCATGTGAATCTCCAGAGAACAAGATGGTGCTCTGGATCTTTCTTGTTTTTTATTTGTATTTTACGATTTAATTTTCCTATCATTCTTCCTTGGATGTGTAAATTGAACAAACAGATGTTTTTGTTAATAGGTTCTTGAATTCTTATCCACTAAGAGCCTAATCCAATGGATATAGACATGTGGTATCAAGTTGTTCAAGTTACCTAGTACACATCCCCAAGTTCCATATTTGCTAACCCCAAGCTTTGTTGCGGGTGGGGGCAAACTAGGAGATTTGACATTAAGATGTGGTATCTTGTATCTTTGGCTTTCATATGAAACCAAGAAAATATGTGCTTACAAGACTACCTGCGACACTTGAGACAAATTTGTTCAAACTGTTGAGTTTTCTACCCCAATATCAGGCCTTTGGTAAATTAAAGACTCAAAAGAATGCTTTCTGGGCTTGAGAGTAGCTTCTCAAACACACGTAGTTAAATTTCCAACTTTTTTTTAGAGAACCTAATCTCCTTGATGTTGATGGGAGAGCCATTAGCAAGTTATGTCAAGCTAATAATGCTGCAAAGTGTATCGAAGCTCGATTTCCAATCCCTTCACCAACATGTGGGGGAGGAAATTCCTACTGTGGAGAACATTGCGTGGAAGAGGCTCCCAAAGCCCTGTCAATGTGCCTTGATTCATGGAGAGAACTATATTATTATTATTGTTGATTTTGTAATGCTAGAATTGCATCAGTGTCCAATTGGACGTCCGGGTTTCTACTTAAGGGATGCTAGATTGCTTAGACCATACACAAATTTAGGGATGTGACGGCTTCTCTTAAAAAGAAGAATGGCCATTATTACATAATTCCACCTAAATTCATTAACTTTATTTTAAGAGATTAGTCATCACTACATTCTTTTGAGGAGCGTGCAACTTTCAGACAGGCTGAAAAATATGTGTATTAACAAGATCCTTCCTAAGGCTGCCCTATGTTATAGTACTAAATTGGCGGTTGGAGCGAGTCTTATGTGTTTGGTCCTCCCCAACAAACCTTTAGTCAAAAAATAAAACAGGGATACTTCCTAAACCTGGACTGAATATATACAATTTATTTAAACAACACATTGCATCAAAAAAATTATTCCATCAAAAAAGTCATTCTGTTGCTACATACTGCCATGTAGCCCATAAGGGACTCAATAGATACAATTTATTTAAGCAACAAGAGTGTATATAAAAATTTATAACATTTTTTGCTATATAATAGTGTATAGCATATGAGAAGCAAACTAGCCAAGCTCAAGACCAGTTGTGTGTCTTTCACATTGATTGAAACAATATCCTTCATATCTTATTTGGATTTTTTTTTTTAATATGGTTATCATCGAGTCAATTGCTTCTTGTATGGTGAACTTAATGTTTAATTGTGCCCCAAAACGTGACACCCCATGGGCGCATTAACACAACATATGGGCTCAATGGGTATCCACCGAACAGGGTCAAGATTCGAACCTGCTGCCCCACATTCCTTGGATCATATTTTCTTTAGAGTTGCTAACATTGCAATACCTTACAGAAAATTTAAGGAGGTTCCTAGATCATACATCTTGGAGTCAATATCTAAATCATCAAATGTAGAACGTGTACTAACAACTATTTTAGAGTTGTAGAAGCATTTCCAAGACATGTTCTTTTAGATTTTTTAAACTACAGATAAGGAGAGGGGAGACCGAGCAAGCAAACATACACATCCATAACCCCATCAACCATTATATTAGTAGGAGGGCCACTTCCATTGTGGCATCACTCTTATTGGTAAAAGAATCATGGTATATTGGATTTATGCTACCTTGGACCTAGCCTTTCAATCAATATGGGATTAAATTTCAATGTGGATATAAAGATTTTAAAATTGTAGAAACAATTTTGAGATGAACAGATATAGCAGATTTGACTTTAATGGGGTCAATCCAAAATTTCGTTTATTTTATGGTGACTGCAATATTAATGTATGTTTTGGACCTACTATAATTAAACACTAAAATGTTATTTTTTAAAGCATTCTATTGAGTTTTTTTTAAAATTTTAATGCAAGCATTACATTAAATGCAAGATTCAAATATTTCAGCTATTTTCCATTATCTTCTCACTTATATTTTAATGTATATATTAAATAGCAATGCTTACACTAAATTTATTAACTTAATTTCCTGAAGACTAAGGTTTTCTAATTTATATTGGTTTTTTTGGGATGCAAAGTTAATCTATAAGGACATGTGATGGGGACAAGATATGTTGTTATAAAATGTCTTCTGGGTCCAATTTAAAACAAAGTACAAGTGTCGTAACATTTAATTTGAATGAATAATTCTCCAATTTGTTGACATTGATATATTATATTAAATAATAAAATTGGTAGATGATCCTTTGGAATAATAATAATAAAAATATCTTGACTTAACCATGTTTGGGATCTTAACCTAATTTACAAAATTTTAAACATTCATTCAAATAAATTGAAAATTTATTTTAAAATTAAACATTCATAAAATCATTCTCTAATAATTTATTTTGAAAATCATTAAAAATTTATCTCATATTTTATAATATATTTTCTTAAACTCTTATTCAATAATTGTTTACCATGTCTATTTCTTATTTTTCTCAACCATCCATAACAACAATTTTATGTATTAGATAAACTCACAAAAGAAGTTAATAGGATTCATAAATGTGCCTAACAAAAACAATTCTTCATAAGAAGTACAAACCTAAAGAGATTATTGAATACATTTAGAAATTACAACTTTATTTAAAAATAGAGTAAAACCAAGTCCCAAGAGGAAGAGAGGGAAGGTTTGTTGGGTTGGACATAGAGGTTGAAACATGGAGTTGCTTGAGCCTCTAAAGTTATCTTGAACTCAATGTTCTTCTTAGCCAAATGTTCTTCCTTAACCTCAATAAGTGAGGAGGAAGTTTGCATGGTTTTCTCAACCAAATGTTCTTTGAATCCAACAAGAAGGATGAAGCTTTGCCTAATATATCCAAGAAAATTTTATCCTTTGAACTCATTGACAAGGAGGAGCGTTTGCCTAGTATTTCCAACCAAATGTTTTCCTTAACAAGGAGGAAGCTTGCATAATAAATACCAAGACCCAAAATGGCCTTTGGACTCATATATGTAGAGAATCTTCCCTTTATATGCTTCAAATGCCATTATCTAGGGCACATTAGATCCCATTTCTGGCCTTGGGCTAATGTTACTCACTTTAATAAAGTTTGGATGATCAAGGAAGATTGTTCGTTAACTGAATTTCATACTACAAATAGGGCAGGGGGAATTTGCTTGGGCTAGCATTCATATTTCACCTATCACTCAAAGTTGAGATATCAAAGATATGGAAAATCCTTTTGAAAATATCTTGCATAGATCCATGTTGGAGGCCTCAAATCATATTGCAAAGGAGCCCAATGAAATTGCTTCCATGCTCAGACTCAAGATTGAAGGATCTTCTAAGATTGTGCCCCTTACTAATTTTTCTATAGATGATTGGTTTGATGGGCTCATTTATAGGAGGAAGAGTTGAACTAAAAAAGAAATTCTAACAATTTCCCAAACCAACAATGGGCTGAATAATCCAATTGGTGGCTCTAATTGAAAAAATATAGGAAATCAAGTAAGGAAAAAGTGTTGAAAAAGTTGTAGACAATGCAAAAAAAATACCCTTAATTATTTTTTAATCCTTAGAAGCAGGGGGTGGAAATTTGCCATCCATTGCAATGAATCATGTGTCATGGAATGCCAAGTGATTAAATTCCACTAACAAGTGATGCTTGATAAAACGTCATTTGGTGAGCCTTGAAGCTGACTTTTACTTAATATAAGAAACCAAATGTGGGTGAAATTAAAGTTGAAACCTATTAAAAAATAATAAGGCTTGTTAGAAAGGTTACCTTGCGAGGTTTGATGGAGCTTCAGGTGGCCTTGGGGCAATTTGGAACCCCAATAGGTTACCCATTGTTTCCCTCAATCAAGGTTCTAATTGGAAACTATGTAAGGTACAATCTTTTTCCTCTGATATCTCTTTTTTTTCTCTATAATGTGTATAGTAATACTCTGTTGCTCAAACTTTGGAATATCAAATTCTTAGAGAAATGTTGCCTTAAGTTGGTTATAATCAACTACATCGTGTTGAGGATCATATTTATGATACCATTTATGTGTTCATTCTAGGAGTGTGGTTGCAAATTGAGTGGATTTTTTCTTAGAGGAGGTTATGCCGCACATTCTCTAGATAGGTTCACACTTGTGAACATGTTTGGTGGCATTCTCTACACCTTGATATTGTGGCAAATGGAGTGTCATTTCATAGTATATAGTGGGTGATTGCGGTGATTACAATGGTGGCTGTTGAGAACTTCCAAGTCCTCTTGTTAATTAGAGGGGAAGTCTACCACTTCCCCCTGTGCCTCCTACTCCATCAGTTGAACCGCCACCTAGTCCACCTCCTACACTTCCAATAGCTGCAGAAACACCCAAGATGTTGGGCATGGAGGTAGGTTGAGTTACTATATTTGGGCCAATATATTTCCCACTACTTATGCTAGGTCCATCGAGCATACCAAGTTGGGCCATGAAATTATGTTGCAAAGGAAAAGAAATAGTTAATACACTAGTGTCTAAAATTTGTTTGACTAAGGGTTCACGTACAAGACTAGTCTTTGAATCCTAGTTGTGTATAATTAGTTTATCTGTGTTGTCTGTGTCCTAGTTGTGTATAATTAGTTCATCTGTGTTGTCTGTATCCCTAGGCATGTGCTGAAATGACTAAGACCTAACAAGTTGGCGCATTGACATTTCACGTAAGACTTAAGAGTTCTTGTGTGCTCACCCGAAGCACACAGTAAGGGATCGGTTCTTGTAGGTTTTATCACATGAAGGTGTACTTAACATATATCATTGTTCAAACATACACTTTATTCAATGACTAACCAGAAAAAGAAATACATAGTTGTGGGCCTAAGTTCAGTTAAATGAGTAAACACAATTACAATGGCCAACACCATTGTTTATAGAATCCGCATGATAACATTCAAATAACGCAATTTCTATTCATCATATTCATAGTACATTCACAAGTTACATAAAAAATGCATGGTGTAACTTAGTGATACAACTATGATATCCTCGATTACATAAATGGAATAACAATCAACATTAATTAGTAAACATACAATAATAATCAACAACATTACAAAGCTCTAATCAAGGGTGTTTATACTTGGTTATTTTCGACCAAGTAGTTACAATACTAATGACACTCTTAGTGACTAGCCAATGATCTTCAGTGGACTAAGAGTCATGGCTGCCAACTACATTATTTCCCTAAGGACCATGGGCTTTGTGCCCCTATATTCCTATTCAGTGTTGGATCCTCATCGCCAAGTGCCTATCTTCGTGCAGGTATGTGCTAGATTTTATGCGTGACTTAGTTTGTTTTATCCTTGAGAATTGCTCCTTAACTGTCTTCGGATTCTCGCATGTTCCTCAAGTCTTCCACTAGTGTTTTGAGCCCTCCATTCTCGAGTTCTCCATTTATTATGCATACTCTAATACTGGGTCTTCTCGTATCATGAACTCTTATGCCATGGTCTTCTACACTTGTATAACTTTCACATCATGCTTCTTCCGTGCCTCACGCCTCTATCGAAAGATAACCAAAATTTGGGGTCCAACACTCATGTTCGAAAATGGGAGACGAACTCCAAAAAATATAAGGAGTGGAGTGTGAATATGGAGAACACCTTAGTTTTTAACAACTTATGGGAATTAGTCAAAAACACACCCACACCTTCTATTGAACTAGCTAAATTGAATGAATTTAAAAAACCATGATAAACATGCACTTGCATTATTAAAATCATCTTGTTTTCAACAAGTTATGATTCACATTGACTCTATTAAAATTGACACTTGGAGAACACAACAAACATTGAAATATTTTATGATAAACAATCTGCATACAAGAAAATTGATAACCTCATGCAAATATTGAACAATAAACTAAAAGATGATGAAAATGTATCTGAATACATTTCAAGAATGAAGAATTTGAAACAAGAACACAACACTATAGGTGGAAAAATATATGGTGATATGCTCATCTCTATCACTTATGAAGAACTTGAAACAAGAACACAACACTGTAGGTGGAAAAATAGATGGTGATATGCTCATTTCTATCACTTTGAATAAACTCAGTTCTAACTATACCAAATTTGTAGAAATGTTGTAGCTTAGTGATAAGATCAATAATGCAACTTTTGGTTCCATTTGTGAATTGCTCACTCAACATAAGCAATAATTCACAAAGAAGAAAAATCGGCCTACAAAAGATGAATAATTCACAAAGGCAAGGAAACACCAGATACAAAAAAGATATGAACAAAAGCATTTTCAAAAACATTCTCCTAAACATTCTTCGATACATTCTCTGAAGCATTCTCCAAATTCATCAAAACACAGACATCGGCAAAATCATTCTTATAGGTCTAGTGGTTTCTCAAGTGATTCTTCATCTTTTGGTTCTCACATACACAAGAAAAAAACAAGATGTTATAAATGTGGTGGTATTGGACATCTTCCGGATGTATGTCCTTATAAAAAACCACTATTCAAACACAAAAATAAGGTCGAGGCCAATTACGTTGGTCATTCTAATGGATATTATTCATGATACTCTAGCTATTCTGACACTTTGTCTAACTAGGACACATCCTACATCGCTAAAGTCTATGGTCCCGATGGACTTGACCTATTTTGAGTACACAAATTCACCCATCTTGACTGAGCTGCTAACTCAAAGATAGGATTTTGCTATAGTGGTAGTGGTGGTTTTGGCTTGGATTTTGTTGCTTTTAGTTTAATTTTAGTTTTCTTTAGTTCATTGATATTTTTGACGAGGTGCAAAAATAATATTTGGATTGGTTTTTTTGTTGCATTATTCTCACCTCACCTAATAGTGGGGAGATATTTTATGGCCTTTGATCAGTCGTTGGTGATTGTATGAGTTGACAGGGGAATTACTAGCACCATAGTGTTGAGCAAAGGTTCTTTAGCATCGCTGGGCATCAGGGAGATGTGCCAAACACAATACATGATAGTTATTGGATGGGTTTTTGTGTGAGATCTTATGTGAATCAATGCATTTGAGCAGTCATTGATCATGTTCTACTTTAGTATGGTACAAAATGGTTAGATGGGATGAGCAAACCTTGATCTTGTTCATCACTCATGCTAGAACACGTGGGGTAGTGGGCTTCTTGGAAGCAACATCAGTTGATCAGTGTCACGATCTATAATGTGCCAGTTGTAGGTGTGACACAAACTTTTGATGACTTCACAATCATGTGATCCAAAACATTTTATTTTATACCCCTTTGAATCAAAGGGAGTTTGTTGGATCATATGATCCAAAGATTGTATTTGGTTTATTTTTTTTAGTGTGTTGTTATTGTTAATTTGTTAGTATGGGGCACATACACCCCTTTTATATTGTTAGTATAGCTAAAATAGTTAATAGTGATAGTAAAAATAAGTAAAAGTTGGTTTTGGTTGGTTGAGCCTGTTTAGTTGTTTGGTACACAATTCAACCACTTTTTGTAATCTTATAAATGCTTATATTACTATGTAAATACTAAGTTTTATTATTGATATATTTCAATTATTCCTCCATTTATGGTTCTAATAACTTGTGGTGAGAAAGGAACCCCTAAATCTTCAATGAAAATGATTCCTTGGTATATTTGCTGACCAATAGAATTGAGGTGTTCATCTCAAAAATATTAATGTCCCAAGCATTCGCCTCTCTAAATGTTGTGTTCAAACACAATAATCTCATTTTGAACAATTGAAAGATGCTTTCTCTTTCCCTTGTGAATGGGTCAAGGTTAAGTGCAGGTGGATAAAAGGATTTGAAAAGAAGGCATTTGTATTCTTGGTCTACCCCTTATGGGTTTTTTTAAACTCAATTTTGATGGTTCATCATGAGGAAATCTGGGCACCTCAGATGTAAGTTGTAACATCAAGGATTGTGTGGGTTGTTTAATTCGGGCTACCTCAGTTAAGTTGTGTGATGGGAAAAGCAATGAGGTAGGAGCTCATGCCTTGGTGATTGGGATCCATATCGCTGCTCAATTTGGTATTGATAATTTCGTGATTGAAGGGGATTATATAAAGGTTATAAATGCTCTGTAGAATCAGGGTTCTAGAAATTGGAGGCTTGAAAACATTCTCCACCAATTTAGGCATTTTTGGGTGACTTCATTGCTTGGTAGGGCCAACACTATTTTATATAAGCTAACAAGATGGAAAATTTCCTTGTTAATGAAGATATTGATCAGTATGATATGATGAAAGTGGATAACATCCTCAAAATTTGGCACCTTAAGGGTTTGGCTTGAGGTTTATTGTTGGATTTACATTTGGTGGCATAAGGTCATCGTTATTAAGTTTATTTATAAATATGACTTTGGTTTATTTGCTCCCCACACACTTGGCTTGGGGTTTGACATGACACAAGGGTGGTGTGGCTCTTTTCCCCCTTTGTTCCTTTCACTTGCATTTGATGTTTAATGTTGGAGATGCTCTCACACATGCTAGGGATGCTTTTAGGATGATGGACATGTATCATCTAACTCATTTCTTCCTCTACTCTTCTTATGTGGGTGGCTAGCGAATGTTTTGGTCTTGTACTCCTGGATTTTGGCTGCCTTGATCTTAGCCACCATGAGGACCTCCTTTATCTCCCCCTTGTTTCCATATGGCTTCAAATAAGAAATGGGTTTTTTCATCAATATTGATGAAAGGTTGAAAATTATTTTCTTTGCTCAAACAGGGGACGCTCTGCAAGCTATTAAATAAATTATGGGAGTGGACTACATTGAAACATAGATGAGAATGTGAGTGAATTCAAAGGTGATGTCAATGTTTGTCATAAATTTGATGGCTTTCCTAAATAAAGTTGAAATACCGCTAGTGGTGGATAATTTCATCAAGAAAGATTGTCTGGGAGGGATGGACAAAGCTTTGGAGACATTTGATGTGGTTGCTCCTGATGATCTTCCTAATGTTCGCTGAGAGTGTAGGGGTCTGGTTTCAATGGAAACATTTAGAGAATTGGAGACCCATTTCCTCAACTTGTTGGAGTTAGTGGCTCATTTGCAGGTCTCACTTAAAGCTAGATAAGGGCTAGACGAGGTTGTGGAATCTCTTACCCAAGCAAATTTGGCTCCCTTGGTGAAGCTTATCCTCCCCTCTCACCACTTAATGGAAAAAAATGCGACCATCTTGGAAGATAAGGTGACAAAAAAATTGGTGAGGTTGGTAGGGTACAGAAAGGGAGTCCCTATGGTTGATGTGGAGGTTGTAGGTCAGGGAGCTTCTTCTTCTTTTCCCTTTGGACATGGGGTGGCTTTGAGTGAGGTTGAGGTCATGGACTTGGATACTTAGATGGAGGCAGTGGTCTAAGGCTTTCCATCCCAGTCCTTTGGTGTGGCTTTTGATTTTTCTCTTATTCCTTATTACGTATTAGGATTGGTACTGCTAATCTTAATGGCTTTCTTGGTTGATTAGGTGTTCTATGTTAGTATTTATTGTTTCGATGGGTGTTCAATATTCTATGTTATTTTTTGCCATTCTGGTTTGGTAGGTGGCTGGTTGTTGACAATATTCTTTTGTGTTATGTTGTTTTTGCTCGGTTTGCAGCAATCTTGCCTGGGCTTGGTGCTTGGATCGTTATATTTCCTATGTAATCTTTTGAAGTTTTATATAAATCAAAGGGTGAGGGACCCTCAAAACATGTTTACATATTAAAAAAAGTCACCTTAAAGTTGGGCCCAATGTTGCACTTACAATAGGACCTAATGTCACCCTAATGTTGACATGGTATCGTATGTTAATAGTGCCTTGTGTTAACGTCAGCCTAGTGTCAACCTAACATCATTTCCTAATGTTGCCTTGGTGTTATTAATGCTATGTGTTCCACCTACTAATGTCACCCTTTATGGTGAATCGTTAGGGTCTGACATTGGGTTGAATTTAGCTCGTCTTTGTATAGAGCGTATATTAAAGTCAGATTGAATTTACTTATTTGAATTCAAATCTAACTTTAATGAGTCGATGTGGAATTTGAAAAGTTTATATTTTTTTAACTTAAAGATAACTTTAAGGTGACTTTAAATCGAACATCTTTACACCTCAACAATAAGAAGACAACATTTTATGGATTCTTAATGTGCTTGATTAATCTTGTTTATGCTAGATGCATAATGCACACATTCAAATGGAGCCGAATATGTTTGTTATAGGGTCATGTGTAGGTGACATTCAACTAGCGCTAAACATATCACTTAATCTCGTTCTTCAAACGCTGTAAAGGTCTGCAAGGGTTCAAACTACTCCACTTCAATTTTTCCTAGTCTTTGCCCTACACAATTTGTATGTTATGTTGTTCCTCCCTTTAGAGTGCAAGTGAAACATGTCTTCAGTGCATTCTTATTCATACAAGCCATTAATAAATGTGAAACAATCAAAATGGAATCAAATTACATCAATATGAATGATCCAATTCATATATTTTTAAAATTCAAAGTGTTCGACAAAGTCAAAAGTGTTGTGATGTAATAATGATATTAAATACTTAAAAAGTGTAATCTAAATTTACATTCCTCTGACAATAAAAAGGTGGCCCATAAATATAAGATTTTTTTTCCAACAAAACTATATGATAATTTTTTTTCAGTTCCACCATTTCGAATCCAAAAGTGAGTACATCATCAAGCAAAAGAAGCTTTATGCATAAGGTTGCTCTATAGCAATTATAAGCCACACTTCAACATGATCCATTTTTGTCATCTTTAAAATGTGGATCATTCTCACCACCCAAGGAGTCATGTCGTGACCCCTCATTATTAGGAAGGAATGCCGATATTCTCTTCAACTTTGTTGTCCACGTAGGACAAGGCAGCTTGTTTTATACGTATGTCCCGGGGAATGTTTTCTATGGTTGTGCTTAGAATGTCGACGTGGACCCAGCGGACTTCACAAGACCCTTGTAACGTACGTAAGATGAAAAGGCATGCACTTGCCACGAGGGCGGCTAAAATCAATCCAATTTTACAAAGAGACACGTCTTTAGGTACTTTTTTGCTTTTTTTAAGCTAAAGTCAAGGACCTTTACAAAAAAGTATTTGTAGTGCATACAATTGATTATATAGTTTAATTGTACCATGGTGGACCATTGAGAATATATTTTAATTGTACGTACCACTCACGACTAGATGACAAGATTGTGAGTATGTGGAGGACAACTTTGATTTTTTAATGTGCTTTCCTAGGTGTCAACTTTATCTTTACGGCTCATGAGAGGCGGCGGGAGGGGGGGCGGCGCGGAGGCATCTCAATGGAACCCTAATAAACCATGGTTGACATAACTCTCACATATATATGAAGATTCCATTCATTATCAAATCTCATTTTATTAAAATTTGATTTTTAATATGAATAGTTGTTGGTTTAATTAATGAAGTTGTTCACTTTACAAGGAGTCTATTAAGGATTGATTCTAATTGTTAGTAAAACTTGATATGATAAAAAAGATGAAACCGAAATTGTGTTCTGGATGATTTCAACGGAATAGATACCTCTCAATTCTTAACTCTTAACTCGAAATCACTGCATAAAATAGTGACCAATTATACACACACACACACACACACACACACACACACAGAGAGACTTGACCAACCAACCATAAATTCCTTCACATTTTAATCTTTGTGGAAAGACCAATAGTAAGAAGTTGTATAATTTGATTCTAAAGTAGCTTTGAAAGAGAGGGGGTGGAGAAATGTGTGATGCCCTAGGTTTGCTAGGGTTTTTTCTTATGTATGGTTTTTATGTTTTCATTCCGTATTTTCAAAATGTTAAATGCTCTTTGTGGAATATTCTAGTTTAAAAAAAAAATAAGTTATGTATTTACTTTTGAGTGGTTTAGTCTATTTATATGATTCTAAATTAGTTGATTGCAAGTGGTTTAGTTTATTTATATGACTCTAAACTAGTCAATTACAATGTTTATTCTAAATCACATAGAGTATTGCACTGAAGCGAGTACGAAAGTTTGCTTTAAAAGTATATGATAAGGTAATAATATTTTTAGTCCTTCTAAGTTTGTAGAAGCACTCTTAGTTGTAGGTGATTATGTAACTGGGATGAGCATAATAACTTTATTACTAATTATGTTGGTAACATTTTGCCTAAGCTATCCCTTACCTCTTTGGTTAAACATACTTGGGAGTCATATGGTATCAATTTGTAGGGTGTTTGCAACCTTATCAAAGTTTTTTTTCTTTAAAGATTCACAGCAAGTGCATGGACTCTTAAAAAATTCTAGTTGTTGGCTCATGCGCAGTACCTTAATGGTGTTGTCATGATGGACTCGATATTTTAAAGTCATTGAGAAGGTCTCTCTCAATGTTTTTGTGTGGGTTGAATGCTAGGGTTGCCCATCCCATTTTGGGCCTTTTTGAAAGAAATAGTCAAACCCTTAGGGCATTTGATTTGTCACAAGCTTGACAGGTTTTATTCAACTTACACACAAGCATATATTTGTTGATATGGACCTCACAAAAGGTTTGAAATAATCTTTGGAAATGCAAGTGGGTTCCAATTGTTTCTCTCATAGACTCGTTTACATCTACTTGGCCTAAAACTTGTTTTCGTTGTCAAGCCCCCAACATTTATATGTGATTGTCCTTTCATGGTATGTTTTGACCTTAAACTGACTGTTATCACATAGGATTGCACCTATCTTGATTTTGTAGCTTGTTGTGCAAGTGCCTAATGATACAATGGAAAAACCTCCAAAGTCGTGGGACCTTGGTAATTTAAGGTTAATCTTCAGAGAAGGCCAACTTCCTTTAACTAAATCTGATGCAAACTGATAAAATATCAATTTTGTGAAAATCTCACTCTTTAGTGCTTTTGAATCATAAACTAGTGTTTTGACAAGGAAAAGGGTTGAAGAATTGAAATTTGCAAAAAACTGAAAATATGGTGATTGCATCAAATATTTTATAGTGGATTTCAATGTTTGCTTTATGAACACAATAGAACATAAATTATGTTGAATTTGTTTCAACATAAACTTATACATATGAGAAATCAGAGGTAGTATTTTAGCTATTTTTCGGAAAAGGGAAAAAGATCTTTACTCCAAAAAATATTTTGAAGAGGGTAAACTACCACAGATGAATTTCTTGAAAGTGAAACAAAGAGACAAAGATTCTATAAATAATCAAATAACTTGCACACACAAAGATCTCTTAAGACAAGAAAGACAAATCTTCAACTTTATTTCTCTTCAAACGTTACGACTTGTAGTAAATACATTCAAAATGCATAAAATATAACTAATAATAAAAAGATAGATTGGGTCATGGGGTCTGCCCATTTTTATACAAAATATGTCATAGAAGACATGTAGTTGTTGAAAACCAAACGCCTAGTGAAGAAAGTCATGCAAATATGAAACCCTCATGCAATATGGGTGAACTCTTCTATTTCTGGCATTTTTGAACTTGTGGAATGGATGGAACATGGCATGAAAGAGTTGGGCATGATCTTGGGCATAACATGGTGTGGTATGGTGTGGATGGAACTAGATAATTCCATGCAACACTTCCTTATTTGATAGTGGCTAATGATATATTCCTCATGCAAAAAGAGGCACCTAAAATAGAACTTGACATTTATAAATAAAATATAACATTGAAAAATAATTCCAAGTTTCTTTTCATGCAAACCCTAGCTTGTAAAACTCTAGGTGAGACTTTTACAACTTTCTTAGTCTTTATCACTTTTGCTAAAATGAACTGTGCAATTTACAATTCATGATTTTGTACCTTTTTAACAATTCGCATTTATCAAAATGGAAAGTGCAATGTGCACTTGTGATTTTTGCAACTTTCACATTATAAAAAAAAATAGTGTAAAAAATGTCTTTCTCTTATTCAAATAGAGTTATAAAAATATAGTTGTACTTTTGCAATTATAACTTTCAATATCTTGAAATGAAATAACATTTGAAAATATTCAAAAGAGGGGAAATTAATCAATTTTCAAAACTTTTTTAGCGTTATCCTTCTCGGTATGCAGTTCTCCATATATGCATCAAAGACTTTGAAAATGTCTTGAATTCACTTTGCATCCAACCCATAAAAATAGATGTTGGAGGCTGCACAATCTGCTTGGACATCAAACAATTCTCTTCTGAAGGTTCTTACGCCCTGCATTTCATTCCTCGTCTGATCAATTACTTTTTCATACTTGATGAACTTGTGAATGAAACTTAGAACAAAGACTATTTTCTTTGCAGACTCCTCAACTATTGCTTTTAAATTATTTTGAACCTATTCTACTTGAAGGAGATTGTTGGCACCATCTACTAGTCGACATGATATTGAATTCATCATGCCATTAATCTTGTATAATACATAAATTGCCTTATCATGAGCCTCCTTGGCTTGTTCCATAGATTTCATCCATACTCTTATCCAAAATTGAGCAGCCTTGTGTAGTTCCTCGTGCTTAACATCATTCTTCAATATATTATTAACAATGAGGGTATTCATATCAATTAATTTTACAACTGTCAATTTGGGATAATACATATTTAAGATATGAATTTATCCTTCATAGCTATTGATCTACTCCAAAATTTCTTTCCTCTCTATGATGACTCCATACTACTCCATCATTACTGCAAGAACCCTATTGCCTTTAGTGATCAGTTCCTCAAATCATTCTTTCGTAGCCCTTCCCATGTGATCAATCTCTCGTACAGAACCAATTGTAGCTTGATTTGGACTGATTGGTTACACTGCCTATGGTTGTTGTGATGTTTCACCAAGCTTTATGAACTGGTTCAGTGCTTCAATCCACTGATCTACCTTTCTTTTCAGCTCATCCTTGGTGGATTTATCATGATCAATTCTCTAGAAGAGAGAGTTGATACCTGTCTGCACATCATGCTTGAGTCCCTCTCTTGTTTTCCAACCAAGGTGTATATGAGAAATCTAATAATCTTCCACCACAAGATCCTCTTTTGATTTGTCTGATAGGGGAACTACAATTTTAACATATCTCTCCCCCTTATCATCATTGAATGTTCTTGAGAGGGTCCTGAGAGTGGGTTTTGATTTCTTCTTGACTTCTGACATGCAGAAGTCTAAAGTGTTGGGATCAATCATTATTTTCTGCATCTTACTCACTGATTGTGCTAACCAACTAGGGGTAGCCTTCTACTAATCTAACACTATCACCAAAGAATTTACAGTTGATGTAGCTGCACTAGCTGATACTACGACTAATGTAGATTCCTGAGAAGATGATGCCATTGATTTCTCAGGAGGTGCCTTTGAATATCCACTCTCATTAGTGGTTTGTAAATTAATAATTGCACCAAGTATCTAGGTCGCTCCAACCTCTATTGATGGTATAGTTGAAATAGTGGAAATGGGGACAATAGAAGTAATTGTGCCTATTGAGGGAGTGGAGGATGGAATGGACACAGGGGTTGTGAATTTGGGAACCAGTGGAAGGGTGGAATCCAAGTAATAAATGTGTCAATTAAGTGTGTAGGACCACTCAAGGTTGGTGATGTGAAAATAGTGGGTTAAGATGAAGGAGAGATAATACTTATCTCAGGGGTTGGGGTGGCCTGTAGAACTGTAGTCAAGATGACTGATTCTGTGATAATGTACTATTGGGTGGTGTTGGGAATTAATGGTGATGAAATGGAAGGAATTGTAAATGTAATGGAAAGTGGGAGTGGATCAAACGGGAAAAGTAAAGTGGGAGGAAGGGAAAGTGGAGTGGAAACTTGAGCTTCCACTATAGGGGGACCCTGAGTGTGCACTTGAATTATTTGTGCTAATTGCACTTGGCTTATTGATGTGGGTGGAATGGTAGGTGAAGTGGAGACAAGTAGAGGGGTTGACACTGGAGGTGGAGGAGCTGAAACTTATGGAATAATGGGGATCTAAGATACTTGAGGAGTGGAGACAACTGATAGATGTGTTGAAACCTCTTGTACAATATGGGTAGGAGAAGGGGGAATAGTGGAAATAAGAGTCAAGGCTATGGGATCAAAATTGTGGATTCCTATGCTGCTGCTACTATGTCTTCTATTGAAAGATCAATTCATTCATCTACAACTTCTCCTTGTTTACTTGATTCCTCTTTTCTTTCTTTGAGCTTCAAGAGGTTCTCTATAACCCTTATTATCTCCCTTATGACTTGCACACCCTTGCTTCTTAACCAACTGATTGTTCTTTTGATCACAAGGGTTGTTCTATCAAATAGAGAGAAGGTTTTAAGAACTGACCACCTCACTGGTGGTAAAGGTCTAACAATGATTTGTGTAATATATATTGGGTCTACTCTAGAGTTTTCATCCACCAAGTCATCAGGGACTGGTGCGAGATCATAGTATTTTTGTTGTTACAAGGACATCCTAGAATAGTCCCTCATTCTGACCATTTCTTCATCATCACAGTCTTTTCAAAAATCCTCATAATATGGCACATGTTAGTATGTTGCCAATTCTAGTGCAATAGTGACCTTACCATATGGATCAAAATAAGGTCTAGACTTCAGAGTCCTCAGTGTTACTTGGCACATCTCTACCTCTATAATTCTGGCCTTAAAGAGGGATTGGAATGTGTAATGGCCAATGGAAATAGGGAAACATATCCCTACCTTGTGTTTATTTGAAAAGAGTTTATATGTCTCCAAAAGTTTCCTAACCAACTCCAATAATACCCATTTATCACTTACATACCGAGTAAGTGTGTAGGGATAACCACTGAATCCAACTACCCTGATGTAGGAGTAGGTGAGGAAATGTATGAAGAAGGAACCCCATTTGGTGATCTCATCTTTTACTACTTTGGAGAACCTTGTTTTCCCAAGCTCCTGATCAAACATGATAATGATGTTGTAGATGAAAGCATCATTAACTCTCCTGAACTACTATCTACTATCCTGTAGTGTGAAATCAGGGTAGTAGTTTTAAACTTTGGTTATTTCTTTAGGAACTGTGTTGAGGCCTGGGAACAATCTTCCTTTGGCCAAGATATAGATAATATATGATGTCATATAAAACTTATTTGTTGTTTGCACCTCCATCAATTGGTTGTGGAGGGAATCACTTATTAATTTGGCCCTATTTTATTCTTTTTGAGAATTAGGTGTTTAATTCCTAAGCAAATAAAGTTATGAAAAAATGTAAATTAGTAATTAATGTGTTTCAATTAGTTTACTAATTTGTGTAAACAAATATGTAGTTTACCTTTTCTAAAAATAGTAAAATTATGAAGAAATCAAACTTAGCTTATTCTAGGCTAAAGCAGATGATGTAGGGTCTAAAAATTATTGTGCACAGATGGTAGACTATCATAAACATGACCCAAAACTCTGTTTCTAGATTAGATAGGAGCACCAAACTCAAGACACCCTACTACTTGGTGCCGTAGTCCACTTTCGACGTTGTTGTCCACTTCTGATGATGTTGTCTTGGTGGTCTAGTTTTTCTAGGTTCTGCTTGGCAGGCTTATGACACCTTGGTAGTGAAATATGAAAGCCTGGGTCTATGCAGAGCTTGTTGTGTATCTGATTTAAATATTCAAAACCCTTAGGAGCTCCTGGTACTTGTATTTGAGTAGCAAAGTTTGAAAAGAGAGGAGGGGTTAATGTGTAAAGGATATGCTGGACACACTTCACATCCCGTGTGTGGGCACATTGCCTACATACCAATACTCTGAAGAGAGATCAAGCTAATTTAGTTCTCCCATTGAAGTACTTGGTGCAATTGTGTGTGATGTATGCGACTAAATGTGAAACTAGATATAGTTTGGATGACTAGGGACATATATGAGTGCTTGAATAGGATTGAGATGCTCTTGGAAGGCTGTATGTAGAGAATAAAGAAGAGTACTTGAGTGTACTTGCTTCTTTCTTGTGAATGAGTGCCCACTTTTATAAATGGACATTGAATGGCCTTTTATAGGGAAACTGATGATCGTGGGTTAGATGATCTTGCATTAGGTCAATAAGGGAAAAGATAAGGATTCAAGAAAATCTGACTCTTTGAGGCTAATGTGAACTTGGACAACAACATCGTAAACATGACACTCTTGAGTTTCAATGCCCCTGTCGAAGTTGGATTATATTATCCTAGGAAGATGAGACATGGGGGGATGGATCTAGGTTTGAGAGGGCTGTCTGGGTCTCAAAAAGCTAAGTTCGAGAAGCTACAGGTGACTGAGAATTAGTGAAAGTCTAGCCGAGAAAGGTTGAGTGAGAAAGAAATAGGTTCTATAGGTTGAGTTCTATTAGTGATGCCTAAGTCATCCAATTTCATATTTTATATGATTATATTTGTTCCCCCTTTATTATAGTGATGTAGCAAAGCGAAATACTAAGATAAAGGAAAAATTGAAAGCATACCTGAACTTACCTGTAAGGGAAAACCTCATGAAGCTATGTGATGTTGGATGTGTGTAGAGAGAGCATGTTGTGATGTGTGAATATGCAAATAAAAATATGAAGTAGATCAGTTCTTAATAGATATGCTATATCTAACACCTCATCGGGTATGTAAACCAATATAAAACTTGTTGTGATGATAGATTGTTCTGAGTATGTGTTGAATCAAGAGTAATATCGTGAACGGAGTTGAGTTCTTAATTCTTTAGAATGTGGTTCAAGAATGAAAATGCTGGCCCTTTGGCTCCATCATTACGAACTAAGTGAAGTTATCGAATCATGCATGTGCTAATCAATGTCTAGACTGTGTGTCCATTCCTTCTAAATAGGTGGCTCAAGAATATAAAGGCTAGCCCTTTGCCTCCATCGTTACCCCGTGAAGTGAAACTATGAAGTGATACTGGTATATAATAGATGTCATATGAGATGGCTCATGGAGCTCATAAATGTGCTAAGAATCTGACATTGTGGCATGGATAGCTGAATGTGTGCTAGAAACTAGGCCACTCTTGGCCATTTCGAAAGATGAAGATTAGGCTTGTATGAAAGCCACTCAGAAATTGATGTACTAGGCTTATATGAAAGCCAACTCAGGAACTCAAGTACTCAAAAAGCTAAACTTGTATGAAAGTTTAACTTGAATGTGATGCCAACCACTTGCAGATGGAGTAAGACATGCAACTGTTGAGAATGCCTGGAATAAACTGAACTTAGAAATAAAAGAAGATCAATGTGCCACACACATTGCCCCCAATCACTGATGTTTGGAACATGGATTCTGATCTAGAAGTTATGCCAACTACCCAATCTAAACTAAAAGTGAGGACCATCATGCCGCACATGATAGCCCTATGTATCTAAGAAACTGTGCTAAAACTACTAAATTTGAAGGATTTGGAAGTGCAAAAACTATCTTCAAAATGAACTTTTTGCTTATTTCTGGAAACCCTGAGTGTTTTTCTGCCTAGATAGGAGCAACAAATGTGGACACCCCTATTTTTCGTGCTACTATCCATTTGTGGTTCTGCAATCCATTTTTGACGCTATTGTCCATTGTGAAAACTGACTGTTGATCTGAGACTATTCTTATTTTTTTGCTTTGATTTGACCAATTTGAACTCTAAATTCTATTGACCACTTTTTCCCAACAGGGCTAAAAATAGGTCCCCTTATTCCCCTGTTGTTCAAGGCCAATTCATTTTGATTTTTTGCACAAGTCCAGGAATTTCTACGGACTCTGCAGGTCCATTTATATGGACTCTGTAGGTTTCTACGGCCTCTGCAGGTTTTGGATTTCTACGGACTTAGCAGGTTAATCCTTTGGCGCATAAAAGATCAGTTCAGAGAGTGTTGGGTTTTACAAGGCTTCTTCGAGATCTTGTCTGAATAAAATCATGAAGAAAGTTGGCATGGTTGAACCATTGAACCAGTTCAATGCTTTGGTTCAACACCTGGTTCAATCATTTAGTTCATCGCCTAGTTCAATGCCAAAGTTAAAATGCCTTGGTTCATCAGCTTAGTTCAACACTTTGGCAAGTTTATTGACATGCAACATTGAACCGTTGAACCGGTTCAATCACTTGGTTCAACGCGTTGGTTCAATCACTTGGTTTAATGCCTCCAGTTCAACGCGTGGGTTCAATGACTTAGGCAAGCGAGAAAAGTTCAAAGGCTTAGTTCAATGGGCTCAGCATGCAGTATTAAATCATTGAACTGGTTTAAGCAAATGGTTCAATGGATTGGTTCAAGCGAACGGTTCAACAAGTGGTTCAAACAGATAGATTATCGGCTTGGTTCAATCGGCTCAGCGCACAGCCTTGAACCGTTGAACCTTTTTGGTTCAATGGGTTGGTTCAACGGCTTGGTTCAAGGGTGCATCCAAAGAGCTGAAGGATAGGTACCCTCACAGAGGGCAGTCTTGGGTTTAAGAACCCTTGCAGAGGGCAAGAACTTTTCAAAAGGAGCCAAAGAGGTAAGTCGTCAAAATTTCACCAAAGTCTGAAGAAATTCACTGAAAGGCCGCAGTAACAGAGCTCGACGGAAGAAGCCCACCTGAAGGGTATGTGCCCTTATAGGGGGCTCTCACCGAGGATGATGGACCGTTCTTAAAAAGCCGAGGGTCTTTTCCCTTTTGGGAAGGATAAACAAAGGAAATCAAAGCAGCCAATTCTCGTAGACTTTTTGCCCGTGGAAAAAGGCCTGAAGCAGAAAACTCGAAAGAGCAACCCGCCAAAGAGCCGAAGGAGAGTCCAAGGGTGACGGGCCTGAGGACGTCAAATTTAAGGCTACGAAATAGCCGTTTTTTTTATAAAAAAAATTGCTTGCGTACCAACTATGGAATGAGCCCAAAGAATGTAGCGACCCGCCATAAGGTTGCCCTTGAGGGCTGAAGGAGCAGAAGAAGACAAAGCAAGAAAAGGACAAAGAGCCCAGAGAATAAAGAGGAGACAAAATGGCCAAGCACAAGAGTAGACGAAGCGATCCAAGTGATGCAGGAAAGTGTCAATTCAAGAAGTTATTTCAGTGGTTGACACAGTACCTACCATGCGATCATCAAAGAGGCACAAACAGTGATCAACGTGACTTATTTTTTTTAATATACATTAAAGAGCAGGCAAACGGTGTGGCTCATAAATTCAAATCTTTACAGGAGCTGACACAACATTATATTCAGATGGCTTCCTCATCCCAATGCTCGGAAGGCACATGGGTCACTTGTAAAAAGGGCACCAAAAGGCCTCCTTTCTTCCTCTATATATTAGAGACTTGTCATTTGAGAAAGGATCTTCCATATTTGTAAGGCGTAGCCCTGCCAAATTTTCACCTGAATCAATAAACACATTTTTTACCTCTATCCTAGGTAGATATCTCTGTGTATGTCTGAGTGTTAGTTTGTGTTTAGTCATTGCTTCTTGATGCTTTCACAGGTTCAACACCAACATACCTGGTGTCTATAAGGTGCCATTTTGCAGTTGACAAGGAGAGCTGTTATTTGGAAGTGCAGAAATAGAAGAAATTACTATACAGTGTGCCTTTCCGCAGCACCTTTGGTAAGTCTCTATTTTCTATATTTTCCATTAAAGCCTCCCTGCCAAGCTTCTTGCAGCCTGGTCCTTCTGCCAGTTTGAAGTGTATGTATGTGTTTGTCTGATTTTAAGTGTGAGCGTGAGAAGGTCGGATCATTTTGGTGTATCACCCCTTTTAGAGTAGATTTGTTTTCCTGTAATCTTTCTCTCTTTTCACCCCCCCTTATTATATATCTATATACCTGTATTAGCACTTACTGAAACAACTCAGATGTATCAAAGGGAGTTAGCCCTTACCTAGAGACTCTCCCCTCCAGCTTCGCTGGTCCCATAGGCGAGAGGGGAGTTTCCATTGTTGCGTGTGGAAAGGCAAGAGTTCAACCTCCTTGCCCCGGGTACAATCCACTGCATCAACAAATTCTATGTTGACTATTTTAAATGCTACTATTTTGATTGATAGGAGGTTTTATGTCTGTAACAAATCCCTTAATTGATGCCCCCTCTTCTGAGGGTAGGAATGATAAACTTGAAATGACTGCCCTTAGAAGAAAAGAGTCCTACAAGTGTGTTAATCTGAATATATATATGATATATCATTTGATATTTGACAATATATTTCAAGATATAATAAGTATTTATAATGAGATATTATTAGATCAATAGGGGTATGCCTAGATACATATAACAATGTGAAAGCATATACAATGTACTGAATTAAAACTTTAAATATTAATTGTTAGTTGTTAGTTGGAGGGATGGAGCATGATGTCCATCATGGCATCCAAGAAACCAAATAAAATGCATGATATGGATCATGACATTGCACACATTCAAAAAGAAATAAGAAAATAAGTAAAAAGCAAGAAACAAGAAGCAAGAAACATACTAGATTAGCCAAGGAGCCATGCAAACAAGGGACATGAGCACATGTCACTCAAACTAGAAACAAGCATAGAAGGCATGTTCAAATGCCACATACACATACGAGTGAAATAAGCAAAGTTGGCACACATGCCACCGACACATAAAGGAGTACAAACAAAGGACATTGGCAAATGTCCTAAGGCACACACATGAAAAATAATCAAAGGACATTGGCAAATGTCCTAAGGTGCAAACAGAAGACAAACAAGAACTGGAATTACAATAATACTAGCTATGCTAAGCAAGCAGAGAAAACATTTAAGAACTAAATGACACAAACACATCTAACTAATGAGAGTAAATGTGAAAGTATGTAAAACATGTGTAGTACAAGACTACGTATATGCTAAGAAATACACAAGTGCTAGATACTAGTGAGATGTTGATATAGTATTATGTGTAAGCTATAAAGTAATGTACATCGACATGATAAATCAAAGTGTGTGGTGTAGAAATGACATAACTTGGATGGTGTAATCATGTATAATATGCCTCCAATGGGTGTGTATAACAATGTAAGTATCGAATGTAGAAGTAGAAATGCCCCCTCTATGATTAGAATGAAGCAATCAAGTAGTTGGATGTCATTGAACACACTCAAAGAAGATCAAGTGAAGCATGGTGATGTAGAAAATCGACATACAATAGCATGAAACATCAAATGTGAGTCCTAGTATGATAGTACTGATGTAAAGCATGGATGATGCATACAATCGAAATATTTTTGGCATTTTTAAATTTTTTTGAATGTTTTTGTATTTTTTTAAAAATATTTGAATTATGTACAGGAAGAACTAAGAAGAAATGATACTAACTAATGAGTCTTGGGTGAGACTCCTTGTTCTGGTGTCCTGTATCGAACAACTGAATCATGCATGATCGTGAGGCACAAGTGTATGACTGAGATTGTGAAGCTAAAATGTGTGTACGTTATAATTGATCTGAAATCTCTGAAGTGGAAGCTAAATGTGGGGTCCCCCTATAACTCTGAGAAGTAGATGCAACTTGTAGGGCTCTTAGGGACTCATATGGAAGTAGGAGAAGGCACTTGCTGAATAGGTGTTCTCTATGTAGCTGTATGAGATCTTAGTGTAACTGCTCTAGGTGTGAATAATGTCACTAGAAGCCATCTAGAATCTTAAAGCTGTGGGGGTGTATGAACCCTTTGTACTGGCAATGGATGTTGTAATTGTGGCTAAACCTGAAGTAGATCTAGATTAAAAGCTAGAAGAAAAGTTAAAATTAGTGGAAGAATTAGATCCGGTGATTGAAAACTGAAAAATGGCTCTAAAGTGGGGAGTGGTGACTCATAAAGAACTCCACCAACTGTAATAACCTGATTAACATGAATGAAATTTATGCATCTATGAACTATAGAAGGTACTACCTTGAGTTTTTGAATCCATGGTCAACCAAGTAGTATGTCAAAAAATCCTATGCTGAGAATTATAGTGAATGGTGTAGCTACATGTGTAGGACCAAATTGTAATGGAAGTACTATCTCACCTAATAAACTTTGAACATGTCCATTAAACCCACTGATAACTATATTAGTTGGAGTGATATCCTACTCTGAATAACCCAAATGTTGTAGTAGTATGAAGCTACACATATTAAGATTGGAACCATTATCAATGAGTACACTATGAATAGGCTGAGTATGAATATGTACTCTAATAAAAAGTGCATTGTAACCTGTATCATCCTCCATAATCTCTTGATCTAAAAAAGATATCGAAGGCTTGGCTGGAACTCTAGACTCATACACACCTATCATACCCCTCAAAGGATGTGTCTCAACTGAAGATGCCCAGTATGTAGCTGGTGGATGATGTGTATGGTAAGTATGATGAAGACCTGATGTGCCCTCTTTCTCTTATTTTGAATGCTTTGGAAACAGATCTATTTTTTTTCAAAGCCTTATCTTGTGTTGGCTTTGTCTTTGAAGGCTCAGTTGAAGTGCCTAGATCAAGTAGATTATCATCTACCAAATCCTATATCTTATGTTGAAAACTGATGCATCTATTTGTGGTGTGGCTTGGTGTCCTATGAAAATCATAAAATGCATGCAGATCATATCCACATGGAAGAGGCTTTGATGAATTTGCTTCTCGAATAGCTGGGAGAGTGATGATGTTATATTAAAATAACTACTATAGAACTCTGGTTGGAGAAACTGGTAAATTGGTAGATGCACATCAAAGAAGTGCTAATAAAGCCACACACTGAGGGGGCTTTGAAGTTGCATTGACGGTTGGTTGATTATGATTCTTGTTGTCATTGATTTTGACCTTGTATGGGACTTTATTATTAATGTTGTTTGTTGTGTCTGGAGTACTTGAATAATTGAGTTTTCCCATTGAGATTAACTTGAATTCTCTTCCTTTGAGTGTATGACACAATTTAGTGAAGGAAGAGAATCTTTTGAACATAATAGATTCATGCAGTGCTGGTAGAAGGATCTATTTGAAAATTTCCTATAGATCTTGATCAGCCATGGGGCTAGTTAAATTAGCCAAAATAGTCTTGTATCTAAGAATTTAATCTGTGAGAGGCTCATTTGACCTTTGTTTCTAGTGTGCAATCTATGCATATGAAACCTTGTCACCAATGTTGATATTGAAATGTGTTAGGAACATGTCTGCTAAAGGATTGAAAGTTGTGATTGATTGATTCGATAGACTATAAAACCATTGTAGAGTATAATCCTTTAGGCTCTATGGAAAGAGTTTGGTAAGTATCCAGTCATTGGGTACATAATCCAAACATGCTACATGAAAATCTCTCAAATGTGTCTCTGAAACACCCTTGCCATCATATAGAGTAAGCTTGGGTTGAAAAAACCCTGGTGGTAAGGGTGTAGAAGCAATGTGATGGCCAATGGTGTATGCAAAAGAGAAAAAGAATTCATTGCCTGTGTAGGTCTAGAAACACCTTGCTCAAGATGTTGCACCTTGGATTGAAGAGATTTTATCTCTTTTATAAAGGCTGCCACATCAGGAGAGAGGCATGTACTAGATACAACTGATGGCATAAAGGAAGGTTGCGTTGCTATAGGGGGTTGTTGAGACATAGTTGCCTCTAAAGTGTCATTAATAAGTGGCTACCCTATGGTTTGAGAAGATTGTCCATTGGTTACTTTTTGTTTTTCTTCTTGTAAAATTCTAATCATGTCATTTTGTATATTCGGATGTTTGGTTAAGAATTCTTGAAGTTATCTTTTATCAGTTTCATCAAAATCGGTATATTGGGCCATTGGTAAAGTAGGAAAACAATTTGAAATGTGTTTAAAGGTTTTGTAATATGTTGTAATAGACCAAGTGCTAGAAAGGTAAAGTACTGAATATAAGAAACACAAAGTCCAAAAAAAATAGTGATTTAGAACTTGTGCAAAAAGAATACTGAGCTGTCCAACATGTAAGGTGATACCACAAGAAATAAAGAGGTGCTAGTATATGCAACTAAGGATTTTTCAAAAGTGCTTGTGCCAAATACTATGAATGATTTTTGAATTTATTTTTTGAGTTTGATATGCAACTAAATTTGCAGAAAATGATGCAAAAAGTACTGGAAAATAACTAAGAATGTATTTGATGCAACTAGGGTTTTGAATGAAGTTTTCCAAAATTAGTGCAGTAATTTGAAAAAATTATAGTTTTAATTTTGAAAAATTTAAGAAAAATATGAAAATATTTCTAAAATTAGTAATATATTTTTCCTAGTGGTTTGGAAGTGTTTGTATATAAATAGGACCTAGTATGTGCAAACAAGGGTTTGGGTGAATTTATTAAAAATATTTCAATTAATTTATAGTTTTTTAATTTTTAAATTTAGGAAAAATTAGAAAAATATTGTAAAAAATTAGAAATAATGAGCCCTAGAGTTTATAAGGTTTTTATGCAAAAATTTGAAGTCGAATTCACCAAATGTTTTATTCTTTTAGGAAATTAGGTGTTTAATTCATAAGTAACTAAAGGTATGAGTAAATGTAAATCAATAATTAATGTGTTTCAATTAGCCTACTTATTTTTGTAAATAGATATGTATTTTACCTTTTCTAAAAATAGTAATAAGTATGAATAAATCAAACTTAGCTTATTCTAGGCTGAAGCAGATGGTGCAGGGTTTGGAAATTACTGTGCAGGGATGGTATAATGTCGTAAATAAGACCCATAACTCTATTTATAGATTAGATAAGAGTGCCGAACTCATAATACCTTGCTACTTGGAAATGTAGTCCATTTTTGACATTGTTTTCCACTTTTAATGCTATTGTCCTGGTGGTCTGGCTTTTTTGGGTTCTACTTGGCAGGCTTGTGACACTTTGGTAGTGAAATATTGAAGCCTGGGTCTATGCGGAGCTCACTATGGGTGTGATACAAATCTTCAAAACCCTTAGGAAATCCTAAGACTTAAACTTGAGTAACAAACTTGGGAAAGGGCAGAGGGGTTAGTGTGTAAAAGATACACTGGATGCACTTCACACCCCATGTGTGGGTATGCTACCTACATACTAATACTCTGAAGAGGGATCAAACTAATTAGTTCTCTCATTAAAGTGCTTGGTGCAATTGTGTGTGATGTATGCAACTAAATACAAAACTGGATATACTTTGGATGACTAGGGTTTGGTATGAGTGCTTGAATAGGCTTGAGATGCTCTTGGAAGGTTGTATGCAAAGAATAGAGAATAGTGCTTGAGTGTACTTGATTTTATTCTTGCTTCTTTTTTGTGAATGAGTGCCCACCCTTATAAATGGATATTGAACGGTCTTTTATGGGAAAATTGATGATCATGGGTTAGATGAGCTTGGATTAGATAGATAGGGGAAAAAATAAGGATTCGAGAAAATTTGATCGTTTGAGGCTAAAGTGAACTTGGACAACAACATCAAAAATGAGACACCCCTAAGTTTTGATGCTCCTGTCCAAGTTGGGTGTTATTATCCTAAGAGGATGAGACCTGGGGGGATGGATCTAGGTCTAAGAGGGCTACCTAGATCTCAAAAATCTAAGTTCAAGAAGCTACAGGTGACTGGGAATCAGTGCAAGTCTAGCCGAAAAGGGTTGAGTGAGAAAGAAAGAGGACCTATAGGTTGGGTGCTATTAGCCATGCCTAAGTCATCCCAGTTAGTATTTTATATGATTACATGCCCAATGTATCTAATATTTTTTTTCTCTGATGATCCAAATATACTAGTACATCCAATCTTGATAACACTTGGCATCAGGATTGCCAGTGACTCTATGCAATAGTGTTATAATATCTCTTACCTCTATAAACACAGATCTATACATAATCATGCTTGGGAGTCTTAAGCCATTGATTGTTAATTATTTTTTGACATCCATTATTTTTCTATTTATAGAACTATGTCGATGTCTATGGAGTTATATCTAAATAACTCTCCAACTCAAGAATTAAATACACTATGTTGATGAAGTCAGGTTCAAGATCAAGAACCTTCTCCCCTTTCTCAACATAGACTTGTCTTCTATCAGGGTCATAATGTTGGGCTATCATAAGGATAAAATCAAGGCTTAAAATAGATAGAGGGAAGGTTGTAGCTTGTGTTAAACCAGAGCCATAGATACTCTAGATCTAGTCACTTTTGAAATTTGCACCTATCTTAGCCCAAAAAACTCCTACGTCAATGTGATCAAAATCTGTGTCTTTTATTTCTACCATATTGGAATCCAAACAAGAGTCATTCTAGGACCCTTAGATTTGAACTTAATTTCCTTGGGAGGTATATAAACTAAATCTATCACTTGCAAGAAACTAATTATGAAATTTGGCAGGATTTGCAAGTGTCTGGAGCACTTGTATTCTCTGACAAAACTTGGAGGTGCTGGAAGCATGTCCACTCTATGGTGCTTGAGGGATGTGATATTTTTGGTGGAAGTGGGAGGTGTGATTGAGATAGGTCCACTTTCCATAGTGCACTGGAAGAAGGCTAGGTTCAAAGGTGCTTGAGGCATGTTAGATCTCTAGTGGAAGTGGAAGGTGCTTGAGGTACATCCACTCTCTATGAAGACAGTGGGGAATCTTTGTAGGGAATATTTTTTGGTTTTTGAATATGAAGTATATGCTTGAGAATATTTGGTAAGCTTTGGAAAACCTTGATTTTGAATGCAAAATCTTGGAGGGAAAATGGAGGGGCTTTTCTTGGGTGATGGTATATGTAGGATTTGGAAAATCCTTAAGATGAAGCTTTCAAAAATGAAAATCCTAGATTTCCCTAGACTGCCCTAGAATTCCCTAGACTGACCCTAGACACACAAATACAAAATGACCTCTGATTAACTTGAATGGAAAAAATCCTAAACTAGACTTTTTCAATGAAACCCCATATTGGAAAGAAAACCCTAAGAAACTCCAAATCTTATGAGGGAAACTTAAAGTAGAACAACACAAGGAAAGTATTGATTTATAGGCATAGGTGATGTGGCTTGAGATTTTATAGTTGTGGATGGAAGTACAAGTTCATATTTACACATGGCTCAAGGTTCAGTGGCAAGGGCGTAGGTGACCAGAGTTCCAAAATACACTTAGCAATTTTAAATTTAAATACTTTACAAAAATAACTTAGTTTTTATAAGAAAATCCTATATTTAATGTAACTCGGGTGGTTGGTTGTATAGGTTGGACATGCTTAAAGCAGGTCCACTCTCCATGGGAAGACTTGGCTTGGTGGAAAGCAGGGCTTGATGTGTACTTTGCACATTAAAAAACATGTAATGTGCACTTCAGGTTTTGTATTTCACAGGGAGGGATTTGGTGAGTTGGCAAAGTTTGAACCTGCTTGAAGTAGGTCCACTCTCTACTGATAGGATGATTGTCTTTGGAAAAATGTAAAACCCACGGGACACTTTTCACATTTAAAATGTGTAAAGTACACTCGAGGTTTTGGGTCCCATAGTGCAGAGTTGGTAAGTGGTTTGGGTGGAAGGTGGAGCTTGGCATGCACTTTTCACATTCTAAAATGTACAAAGTACATCTAAAGTTTTGGGTTTTGCTAGATGGGGGGTTTATAAGTTTGGTGGGATCCAGAGCCCGTCGTGCACTTTGCACTTTGTGAAAATGTGAAAAGTGCATGCCAAGTTTTGGATTTCATGGATTGGATCTACCATGCATTTTGCATGTTTGAGAATGTGAAAAGTGCATGGTGAGTTTTGGATTCCATGGTTTTGGGTTTTGGTGCTTCGTGGGATCTAGAACTCATACAGTAATTTGCACAAGTGCAAATTGCATCTAGAGTTCTGGATTCTACAAAGTAAAGGGAAAGATGGGTTTTTCCTTAAAAATAAAGGGGGTCTCCCTTAGGGTGTTAGATGTAATGAGATTTTTGGGATAAAAATCTTAACATTTTTGGCAACCTCTACAGGATGATTGCTTGTTAATCATTTTCAATTCAGTAGCCTTATAAAATATTAGGCATGGAGTAAAATTTTCTCTGACAAAACTCTAACCTAAGGAAGAACAAACTAGGATTTGCCTAGACATGAATAAAACATGAAAAATTAATAAATAAAATAAGGAAAAATAACACAATCTAAGGAATCAACTCCTAATGAGTCTTACCTATGCAAAAGCATTTATTAAAAAAAACACAACTAACCCTATTATTTACAAAATTTAAATCCTTTGGAACAAGTTTCTACCTCAAAAGCAAGTTTTGAGGTATATCCCATTAACTAGGATTGGCAGTTCTGCTCCATTAAGCTTGGAGAGCTGAAATGCATTGACTCCTTTGCACTGAGTGATGATATATGGAACATTTGAAATTGCATCAAATTTTGGTGTGCTTACCTAGTTTTGATTTATTTGCATCCCACTTGAGGACCATGTCTCCTTCATTGAAGCTTTTTGCAGTTGCCTTTTTATCGAAAGTCTTCTTGGTTTGTGTCTGATTTAATTTCAAGACTTTCATTGATTGATGCATGACTTCTTCAAGCTCTATGAGTTCAACCAATCTCATCGTCATTTCATCATTGTACATCAGGTCCAATTGGTGATTGATCTCTAAATATGGAAGTTCAATTGACAGTGGTACTCATGCTTATTTTCCATATAGCAACATGAAATATGAATTTCTGATGGATCTTTTCAACATAATTCTATTAGCTCACAGTGCTAATTTTAGTTTCGTATGCTAGGTCCTCTGGTTGTCCTCCATTGTTCATTTGATAATTCTAATCGAGTTCTTGTTAGTTGAATCAGCTAGGCCATTAACTTGGGGGTAATAATTTGAAGAAGTGATCAAGTACACATTATGATTGATAGTCCATTCACTTACTAGAGTGCCCACAAATGCCTTAGCATTATTAGATATGATGGTGTGAAGAACACCAAACCTTGAAACTATGCTGTCCATAAATTCCAAAATAGATGTTTCGGTGGCATCTTTTAGAGAAACAATTTCAATCCATCATGTAAAATAATATGTTGCTATGATAACCCATTTATGACCCATGCTTGATGATGGATTGATCATGCCGATGAAATCTAATCCCCATTGGGTAAATGACTGATCTGCTTGAATTGGTCTGAGAGGAAGTGGAACTAGTCTTTACTTACTAATGAAGTAAGCACACTTTTCACAATTTATTACCCATTGATGGGTATCCTTGAATAATTCAAGCCAATAGTAGCCTCCTCTCATTATCTTAATGGCCATAGTCCTTGTATAAAAATGTCCCCCTAATGGTCCATTATGAAATTGCTCAAGCACTTTAAGAACTTGCTCATGCTCAACACATCTTAACATGACTCTATTCATGTCCTAAAATAAAATTCCTTCAATAAGAACATAAGGAATTGATTGGAGTCAAAAATACCTTTTCTTTGACTGCTATAAGTTATAAGGGTATTTTCCACTCTATAGGAAATGAGTCATATCTTGAATCCAACTATTGAAATAAGGCATATTATTTAGCTAAGTTGTAGTTTGAGAATACACTATGTCAGATATTGGTTTAATAGTTTTGATACCAGTGGCTATTTATTCACACAATCCTTTTCCTCATATCAGCTTTGTGATCATGATATCCACATCATACTCCATGACCTTGATGATCCATCCTACTCTTTTTTCATTTATCTCCCTACTCAATAGATTTTTTTTGACATTCTGATGACTCACCATCATATGTATCTTATTTTTGGATAGCATACGCCTAAATTTATTGAGTGCTTTCATCATTGCATATACATGTTTCTTCATAAAATTGTAATTTTCTTTGTAATGTTTTAAATATTGGCTGAAGAATGAAATGCTCTGTTCCAAATCTTCTTGATTGCGCTGAGTCAAAATTTATGAGATACTTCCCCTCTAAACACATAGAGGATAAAATCCTTCTCATAGTTTGGGTTAACTAGGGTGGGGGCTTGGGAAATAGCCTAATTTATGACCTCAAATCTATCTTTTCCATTTTGAGCTCAACTAAAAAGAGTTCCCTTCTTTAGCATTGTAGTAAGGGGATTTGCCAAAAAGGTGAAATTTGTTACAAATCTTCTCACGAAGTTGATCTTCCAAAGAAAGCTTTGTAGACTCTTTTTGTGACTCGATAGTGCTAATGTAGATATGGTTCTAACTCTTTTAGGGTCTATTGCAAGACCTCCTTTTGACACTATGTGTCATAGTAACTTCCCCTGATGTATTGCAAACATACACTTCTTCAAGTTAAAGGAAACCCTACATTCTCTACACCTTTCAAAAATCTTTCTCAGGTGGTCTAGATGTGCATCAACATGCTTTTATTAGACTGTGATATCATCTAGATATAATAAAATCATTTCATTTATCAAGCCCTTGAATTCCATATCCATGGCTCTCTAAAAGGTTGCACCTACATTTGTTAGACCAAATGGCATCTTGTTGTATTTAAACATGCCCCATTTGGTGGTGAAGGCAGTTTTAAATTGATTTGATTCCTATACCAAGATTTGGTTATAACCTGAATAACCATCTAGAATAGAGAAGCTTATAGATCCTAATACTATTTACAAAATTTGTTTTGTAGGGGGAAGAGGGTAGTGATCTTTCAATGATGCTTTGTTTAGGTCTCTAAAGTCCACACACAACCATATTTCACCTTTTTTCTTTCTGATAGGGACCAAATTTGCTACCCAAGATGAGTGTTTGATCAAAAATATTATATTAACCTCTATCAACTTAGAGAGCTCGCTTTTCATCAAGGACTTGATCTTGGGATTGATGGGTCTCTATTTCTACCTAATAGGTTTTATATTTAGACCCAGTTTTATAGTGTGCTATGCTAAAATTCAATCAAATCCTCGTAAGTGATGATAAATCCAAGTGAAGTTACCATCAAAATATTGACATAATTTAACAAAATCATGATTCTTTGAAATATTACATACCTTACCTATCTTGAGATACTTGCCTGATGAGATGATGAGGGGTTCACAATCTTCTTCATTGACTGTGATGTTATTTTTTTCACTTTTCAACTAGTCATCTGAATTAAAGATGTTTTCTAGTGTAATGAGACCCATAGTCAACTTTTTCATTTTCATTTGAATAATATGATCACCATATTAGTCTTGTAACCTTGGCTGATTCCTTTCTAAAAAATCGACCTCTTCCCTTAAAAAATTTACAATCTGCTTATCACTATTGAAGACTTGCCAATTAGTTATATTATCAAGGACAAAAGGCCTTACAATCAACCTCACATGCTGGTTGTTCTTATTTTTTATTTCAACTGGTAGGTTATAATAGGACCCCACTGAGGCCATATGGTCAACATTTTTATTCTGTGCAATTGGTACCAATTGAATATTCAAAGCGGTAAAACATTCTAACAAGTCCCAAACCCTATGTTTGTAAGACTTAGCAAATTATTTTTAGTTACAATTTTTTGTTTAACTTGGTGAACAATGAGTTCACTGTAACTAAATATTTGTAAGAGCTTGATTCTTCTATTTTTGGCCAATTGGAGGCCTCGAATCAAGGCTTCATATTCAACTACAGTGTTGGTACAACTGAATTGAAGTCTAAATGAGTAAAAGTAGCTTTCTTTTTGTGGGGAGATCAATACAATTATCGTACCTACAACATTTTTGCTCCTTTAGCCATCAAAAAATAACTACCACATACCTTGAAGATCTTCGACTAGGTGGACTAAATTTGAGATAATTTCATCTTTCTCATGAATGAAATATGTCCCTAACCTTGTTTCCTGTACATAGTCATAAGGATCGAATTACAGGGCCGATCCCCATTCATCCAAATGAGTATCTAGAATTTTTTCTACAAGTGTTGCATTCTCTTGATCTGTTTCTTCCTCTTCTTGATCTTGTAATTTACCATTGATTTCTATAAGAGGAATATGATTGTATGGTTATATATGATCTCTTACAATTGGCTTAACTCTTATTTTTACTCTAGTTCCATATCTCATTCTAAGTAGCATGTGAAACCAATCTGCAGATAGATATCCTCCCATCTTGGCGGTGAAATATATTGAAAGACAAATAATAAAGTAGGGGGGGATGTCTATGACTGAAATGTCTTGAGTAATTGATAGGCTTGGGAAATCATGAATAGTGAGGTTTAGTCCTATTGGGTGAATATTTTGTCAATCAGCTAACTGATGAGCAAAATAGGTCATATCAACCACAATAAGGGAGATTGGTAGGCCAGATGTGCAGGTTTACCACATCAAAAGGGGACAAATCTCTCCTCTCATCAAGGGGAGGTTCCTTATTAAATATGAGGAGCTATATATTATATATATAAGCAAAAAAAACACTCAGGGGTAGGAAAACACCATCCATCTCTTTTTTTTTAGAGATGATGTCCACAGACAAAGGATAAATCCTAGTGATAATACCGAAGGCACTTCTCTTCTTTTAGAATTGGTCTTGCAGCAGGGTGCAGGAGTTCTTTCAGGCAGTGACAAGTGACTAGTAATAAAGGCATAGTAACCAACAGACTGAAGCGTAACACAAAGTCTACACCTCAACTTCCCAAAGAGTGAAAAACAAAAGATAATGGGGGCACGAAGTCATCCCAATATCCTTCACACAAAAATAGAAAATAGACAAACACACTAAAGGCAATTGCAGACATCACAAAGTCTTCCCACAGTTGGCTTCAGGACACCTTCCTGATTACTTCCACTAGTTCTACTTATTTCATTAACTAGACAAGAACACATTCAGAAGACAGACATAATAACAGTCTCCTAAAATGACACAAGTTATAACATCACAAAGTCTGAAAGTAACTTGCTTTCTCATTCAAACAAAGAAATATAATGAACAATCTGAGCTCAAAGTCTCAGTAATCGCCTCTCAATTTTGGCAAAGTTTCGCTTCTATAATTGAAAAGTCTCTTTTTGCATAAGACAAGAGTTTACAATATATGGCAGCCAAGAAAGGCTTGGCACTTTTTTCAATGGAATGGCTCATGCTGCAGTCAATGCCTTAAATGCATTTCAGTTCTGTCAAGGGACCATGCTTGGAACAGTGCATCAGCCTTAATTGTGGCATGCCTATTCATCTCATCTATCTCCTCCAAAGTATAAGTTGTCTGGTCCTTTCCCTTATGTCTGCGCAACTGTCCACTTTGCCTTTACTTCCTAGAAGAAATACAGGCTGCATCCTTGGTTTGGCATGCTCAGATGACTACTTGATGAGCTATTTCACCTACTGGAAATAACTCCCTTGTAGATATTTCTGATCTTTTTGTATTGTTCTTTTTTTCCTGTAGCAATTTGAGCTCTCAGGCTCTCTTTTCAGCTGATCACTTAGTTTATTTTTCAAGTTCCACGCTATATTTGAAAACTAATAGATATTCCATTACCTTAAATTTGACGTCCGTGGGGCTATCAATGGTTGTTGCTTGTTTGAATCATGTTGAACCATGAACCTTTGAACCTATAAAATTTCATTGGTTCAAAGGTTTAGTGGTTTAGGAAATCTTTGTCGGTTCCTTTGTTCCATCGCTCCCTTGGTTCAATCGCTGCTTCTCCCTTTGGTTGAACCATCCTTTTGAACTGGTCTCTAGAATCATCCATTTCTTTCCTTTTTTTGGGGCTGTCTTTGAACCGTTGAACCTGTGAACCATTGAACTTTGAACTCTTTTGGTTCAAGGTTCAATTGGTTCATCGGTTCATTCTCTGCTTTGGTTCAATCGCTGCTTCCTTTATTCTTCTAAGTCCCTTTGAAGCCTTGAAATTCCTTTAGCATTTTGTCTTTGGAGCACCCCGAAGGGAAGGTGTTGCTTTGGGTCTTTGGGAAAGGTCCATTTTTGGGTGTCGAGATCCCCCTGCGAGGGTACCTACCCTTTGAGGTCTTTTGAGTGGCCTTCGGGCTTCATTCTTTTAGAGAGTCTTCAAGTTAATTTATTCGGGCGGTCTTGATCCTTCATTTCCTTCGGATAAAATATCCGAAGGAATTCTTCGCTTGCCTTAACCATTTTTTTGTTGGGATTTTAACTATTCCTTTGGGCAAAATGTTCGAAGGAAATCTTTCCTTGGCTTTGTCTTTTTCCATCGTGTCTTTGTCTTTCCGGCGAATTCCTTCGAATAAAAGTCTGAAGGAATTCACCTTGTCTTGAATGCATTTTCTGTGGAAAATCTTTTCGAAGGAATTCTAACTTTTCTTCCTTGTTCACTTTTTCGAAGAAAATCTTACCGAAGGAATTCTTTCACTTCTTTGACTTGGTAATTTCCTCAGACAAAAGTCCAAAGGAAATCTTCCCTTTTAGCCTTCTCTTTGTTCTTTGAACTAATGTTCCCGACCTCTGCAAGGGCACCTGCCTTTAGTTCACCGCCCTCCGCAAGGGAAATTATTCCTTCGACTTTGGGGTAGTCCTTTGAACCAACCGTTTGAACCGATCGATTGAACCAACTTTGTTCAATGGTTCAATGGTTCAATCTTGCGTTTGAAGCCCCCTTTTTGTCTAAGTCTTTGGATATCTTTGAACCCATTGAACCTGCTGAACCCGTTGAACCATTTTGGTTCAAGGTTCAACGGTTCAATGGTTTAACAATTCATTCCTTTGTTTTTCACTAAGTCTTTTGAAAGAATTAAACTTACTAAAACGGTTAAACCTTGAACCTTTTGACAAAGCGCTTAAATCTTTAAGCTTTTCGACGTCATTGAACCTTTTGAACCCGTTGAACCATTGAACCTTTTTAGAAGCGGGGTTCAATGGTTCAATCCTTCCTTTGAAGCTTGGCGATGAACAATTTTGGTTGAACCAAGGCATTGAACCAATCCTGAAATTGCCTAAATGTTGGAAACTTGCCCCTTTGAGAGAGCTCGCCTGTTGAAGCCATTGAACCTGCTAATCCCTTAACTGAAAAAGCTTGAATAATGAAGAATTTGAATGCTCATAATAAATTTTTGATAATGGAAGAGGTAATTTTGGCCTGCAGGACCAAAATAGTTCATATGTTGTCCCAAAAATGAGTGACATTTTTGGGGACAAGTCCCTTTATGGTTCCTACTATTTGAATAAAAATCCCATCTAATTGCACTACTCCCTTATTAATATGTGTGTATTTTATTCCCAAAGTATCAGCTATTTTCTTGGATATTACTAAACTACTAGCCCCTGAATCTACCATGCAATTGTGTACCAGATGCTTCCCTATTATAAGTGAGATCGAAAGGGGGAGGCTTACCATTTTTTCCCATTTTATTATCAGTTTGAGGTTGACATAGATTTATTACAGGTGTAGGCCCCTTGGCTGGAACCTTTTCTAATATCTAAAAATTCTTTAGAGCCTCCTGTAGTATGTCCCTTTGTGCTGGTATAAATAGTGCTTTCCACATAGTGATGTTCAAGTTAGTCTTCTTCATTTGATTAACTACAATAAAAGGGATATTACCAACCTTTGTTGGTGCTTTTTCAAGGGGTACATCCTCTTTTACAAGATTTGGAGTGGGCACCTTTGATTTTAATTGTTTGTAGGTATAAAGGGCAACCTTTGCACCATGTTGCTCTTTATTGATTCTACTACAACTTTAGAAGTTGAAGCTTGCTCTACCCTGAGGGGTTAATCAACTTATATTGCTCTTTTTTTGGAACATTATTAGTTGTTACAAGACCTCTATGATTGAAAAATGCTTCATCTTGGCTTATCCCACCAAAATCATCCTCCTACCAGTTTAGAAGAGTTGCTTCACTTTGAGTAGGTTATTGTATGTCTGCTTGTTGGGAAGTAGATTCTTCTTGTTGTCCTTACATGCTTGCTATGTCTTTCACCATCAAGGCTTTTGGCTGATTACATCATTAGGGCAAGTGTTATGATTATAGGGATGATTACAAGGATAACACCACTCGTACTCTTGAGACAAATTATTTTGAATAGGGATAATGACTTTGGAAGCTCTTGGTGATAGTAAAGCATGAATGTTTGGAGGTCTTGGCTATGAATTCTATCTTTATTGCTAGTTGTTATCTTGGTATGGTTGCGTATTCCCATGGTATACATGGCTAGATAGCTAAAAAGGTTTGTAGTTTTGGGATTGCTACCTTTTCATTGTCACTAACTCATCTCCAAAGCTCTTAAGTAATGACTTGACCTCATATAAATCATTCATAGGTGCAAGATTCAAAGTAGATGTTTTTATTGTAGTGGGAATTGGAGCAAGTGTAGATGGGGGAATATGAGCTATTTTTGGAAACAGAGGTATTGGTGGCCTTGGTGTAATTTTCTCAGCTTGGATTAAATAATTTGTTGCCCTTATTATAATATCGTAAGTTACAGGAAGTATGGTACCACGCATTGATTGAATCATTATGGCTATATCACTATTGAGGGGTTTTGGGTAATACAAGAAAGCATTATTTGTAGTGGATTTAATCAAGACTAGGATTTTGTTCTAGGTCTTCTAAAAATGGTAATTAAAGTCAGTCATTTGCTCATGAAGAGCTCATTGAATAGTAGTTAATTATTCAACCAAAGAAAGGTGGTCACTCTTGTCCTCGAAATGGGTGCACATTACAGTGCATAACTCATCCCAAACTTGGATTGAGGTGGGAGCAAGGCCTCTATACCATTGTAAAGCTTTCCCCTTGAAAGAGGAGACTAGAAGTTTGATTGCAACATTGTATTGGACCATGTTATGGATTGAATAAAGGTTAGCAATATCTTGTATATGTTTTGAAGCAGTGGTATAGGTTTCACCAGTAAAATATGATAGGATTTTTAAGGATGAGATTGGTATATCATCATGCTTAGGCAAAATGAGTGGACTACCTATATTGAAAGCTACAAAATTTTGATTTATAGCCATTATGGGAGGTATAACACCGATAAGAGTTACCAAAGGGGATGAAAATAAAATTGTGGGATATACCTTAGGCTGAGGGGTGACTTCTTTTGATCTCTTTTTAGATGGAAATGAAAATTATAAAAAATCATCCCTCTTACCTTTAGTAGATGATCTTGTCTATTTGCTTGGTATACGTCACCTTAAAATTGTGAGTCTATAAGCTAGTGGAGTCTCTAGGTGATTTAATATTTGCACAAAACTCATACAATGTTTGCTGAGAATAGAACTAATCCCTATGTAATTTTTATGTCCTATCGGGTGTGCCAACAAATGTTATCACATATGATTGTACCTATCTTGATTCTGTAGCTTGTTGTGTAAGTGCCTAATGATACGATGGAAAAACCTCCAAAGTAGTGGGACCATGAAAATTTGAGGTTAATCTTTGGAGAAGGTCAGATTCCTTTCATTAAATCTGATGCAAATTGATAGAATATCAATTTTGTGGAAATTTTTCTCTTTAGTGCTTTTGAATCATAAACTAGGGTTTTGATGGGGGAAATGGTTGAAAAATTAAAATTTACAAAAAAATGAAAATATGGTGATTGCACCAAATATTTTATAGTAGATTTTAATGCTCGCTTTATAAACACAATAAAGTAGAAATTATGTTAAATTTGTTTAAGCACAAACTTATACAAATAAGAAATTAGAGGTAGTATTTTAGTTATTTTTTCGAAAAAGAAAAAAGATCTTTACTCTAAACAATATTTTTAAGAGGGTAAAATACCATAGATGAATTTTTTGAAAGTGAAATAAAGAGACAAAGATTTCCTAAATAATCAAATAACTTACACACTCACAAAAATCTCTCAAGATAATAAAGACAAATCTTCAACTTTATTTCTCTCGAAAGGTTACAGCTTGTAATAAATAAATTTAAAATGCAGAAAATATAACTAACAAAAAGATAAATTGGTCCACCGGGTTTGACCATTTTTATATAAAATATGTCATAGAAGACATGTAGTTGTTGAAAATCAAATGCCTACTGAAGAAAGTCATGCAAATCTGAAACCCTCATGCAAGAGGGGTGAGCTCTTCTATTTCTGACATTTTCAAACTTGTGAAATGGCTATAACATGGCATGCATGAGCTGGGAATGATCCTAGGCATAACATGGTGTGGAATGGTGTGACTGAACCTGAAGATTTTCATGCAATACTTCCTTATCTGATAGTGGTTGAAAATAGCTTCCTCATGCAAAAAGAGGCACCTGAAATAGAACTTGACCTTTCTAAATAAAAGTTAACATTGAAAAATAATTCCAAGTTTCTTTTCATGTAAACCCTAGCATGCAAAACTCTAAGTGAGACTTTTAAAACTTTATAAGTCTTTATCACTTTTATGAAAATGAACCGTGAAATTTACACTTCATGATTTTGCACCTTTTTAAATATTCACATTTATCAAAATGGAAAGTGTAATTTTCACTTGTGCTTTTTGAAACTTTTGCATTATCAAAAAATATAAAGTGTAAAAAATATGTCTTTCTCTTTTTCAAAAAGCACAAGTGAAAATTAAACTTTCCATTTTGATAAATGTGAATATTTAAAAAGGTGCAAAATCATGAAGTGTAAATTGCACGGTTCATTTTGGTAAAAGTGATAAAGACTTAGAAAGTTTTAAAAGTCTCACTTAGAGTTTTGCATGCTAAGGTTTACATGAAAAGAAACTTGGAATTATTTTTCAATGTTAACTTTTATTTAGAAAAGTCAAGTTCTATTTTAGGTGCCTCTTTTTGCATTATCAAAAAATTTAAAGTGTAAAAAATATGTCTTTCTCTTTTTCAAAAAGAGTTATAAAAATATAGCTGTACTTTTTTAATTACAACTTACAATGTATTGAAGTGAAATAACATTTTAAAATATTCAAAAGAGAGGGAAAATTAATCAATTTTTAGAACTTCTTCAGATTTCTTATCCTTCTTAGCCTGTAGCTTATCCGTATATGCATCAAAGGCTTTTAAAATCTCTTGAATTCACTCTACATCCAACTTATAACAATAGATGTTAGAGGCTGCACAATCTACCTAGACATCAAACAATTATCTTCTGAAGGTTCTTATGCCCTGCATTTTAGTCCTCATTTGATCAGTTACTTTCTCATACCTGATGAACCTATGAATGGAACTTATGATAAATACTATGTCCTTTACAGACTCCTCAACTATTACTTTGAAATTATTCTAAACCTAGCCTATTTGAAGGAGATTGTTGGCATCATCTACTGGTCGACATGACATTAAATTTATCATGCCATCAATATCATATAATACATCAATTTCCTTGTCATGAGCCTCCTTGGCTCGTTCCATTTATTCCTTCAAAACTCTTATCCAAAATTAAATAGCCCTGTGCAGTTACTCGTGTTTAACATCAATCTTCAATATATTTTCAGCAATGAGGGTATTCATATCAATTGATTTTATGGCTATCAATTTGGGATAATACATATTTAAGATCTAAATTTCTCTTTTGTAGCTATTGATATGCTCCTTCAAAATTTATTTTCTCTCTATGATGACTCCATAATACTCCATCATTGTTGTAAGAACCCTATTGCCTTTAGTGATCATTTCTTCAGACAATTCTTTTGTATCCCTTCCCATGTGAGTAATCTCTCATACAAAATCAATTGTAGCTTGGTCTAGATTGATTGGTTACATTACCTGTGGTTGTTATGATGTTTCAATGAGATTTATGAACTAGTTCAACGCTTCAATCCACTGATCTACCTTTATTTTCAGCTCATCCTTGGTGGCTTTATCATGATCAATTCTTTGGAAGAGAGAGTTGATACCTATTTTCACATCATGCTTGAGTCCCTCTCTTATTTATCGACCAAGGTGTATATGAGAAACCTGATGATCTTCTACCACAAGATCTTCTTTTGTTTTGTCTGGTGGGGAAACTACAATTTAAACATATCTCTCCTCCTTATCATCATTGAATGTCCTTGAGAAGGTCTTGGGAGTGGGTTTTGATTTATTCTTGACTTTTGACATGCCAAAGTCTAAAGTGCTAGGATCAATCATTATTTTTTGCTTCTTACTCACTGATTGTGCTAACCAATTGGGGGTAGCATTCTATTAATCTGACACTATCACCAAAGAATCTACATTTGATGTAGATCCACTAGCTGATACTGTGAATAATGGATACTCCTGGGAAGATGATGCCATTGGTTTCTTAGGAGGTGCCTATGAATATCCACTCTCATCAGTGGTTTGAATATTTTCACCAAGTATGTAGGTCGCTCCAACCTCTATTAATGGTATAGTTGAAATAGTGGAAATGAGGGGAGTGGAGACAACAAAAGCAACTGTGCCTGTTGGGAGAGTGGAGGATGGAATGAACACAAGGGTTATGAATATGGGAACTGATGGAAGGGTGAAAGCCAAGGTACTGAATGTGTCAACTAAGTGTGTAAGACCACTCAGGGTTGGTGATGTGAAAATAATAGGTTGAGATGAAGGGGAGATAGTAATTATCTTAGGGGTTGGGGTGGCCTATGAAACTATAGTCAAGATGAATAATTCCATTACAATGTAATATTGGGTGGTGTTGGGAATTAATGGTGATGAAATGGAAGGAATTTTAAATGGAATGGAAAGTGGTAGTGGATCAAATGGGGAAGGTGAAGTGGGAGGAAGGGAAAGCGGAGTGGAATATTGAGCTTCCACTGTAGGGGGCCCCTGAGTGTCCACTTGACTTATTTGTGCTAATTTAACTTGGCTTATATATGTGAGTGGAATGGTAGGTGAAGTGGAGACAAGTGCAAGGGTTGACACTAGAGCTGGAGGAGTTGAAACTTGTGGAACAATGGGGACCTAAGATACTTGCAGAGTGGATACAGTTGATGGAGGTGTTGAAACCTCTTATATAATATGGGTAGGGGAAGGAGTAGTGGAAATATGAGTCAAGGATATGGGATCTAAAACTATGGATCCCTAAGCTACTACTGATGTATCTTCTAGTGAAAGATCAATTGGTTCATCTGCAACTCCTCCTTGTTTACTCAATTCCCCTTTTTTTGACTTTGTCTTCTTCCTCTTCTTTCCTTTGTCAAGTTCCTCTAATGATTCATCGGGGCCCTCCTCTGAAGGAGTGATACCTCCTACTTTGAGCTTTAGGAACTTCTCTTTAACCCCTATTATCTCCCTTGTGATCTGCACACCCTTGCTTCTCAGCCAACTAATGATCCTGTTGATCACAAGGGCTGTTCTATCAAACATAGAGAAGGATTCAGGAACTGACCACCTCACTGGTGGTAAAGGTATATAATGGAACTATGCAAGATATATCAGGTTTAATCTATAGTTTTCATCCACCAAGTCATCAGGGATTGGTGATAGATCAAAGTCTTTTATTTATTATAGGGACATCCTAGAATAGTCCCTTATTTTGACCATTTCTTCATCATGATAGTCTTCCCAAAAATCCTCATAATATGGCACATGTTTGTATGTTGCCAGTTCTAGTGCAGTAGTGGCCTTGCCATATGGATTAAAATAAGATCTAGACTCCAGAGTCCTCAGAGTTACTTGGCACATCTCTACCTCCATAGTTCTGGCCTTCAAGAAGGATTGTCATGTGTAACAACCAATGGAAATAGGGAAATGCATCCCTACCTTGTGTCTATCTGAAAGGATCTTGTGTGTCTCCACAAGTTACCTAATCAAATATAATAATGCCCATTTATCACTTACATACTGATGAAGTGTGTAGGGACAACAACTAAATTTGACTGCCCTGATGTAGGAGTAGGTGGGAAACTGTATGAAGAAGGAACCCCATTTGGTGATCTCATCTTTTACTACTTTAGAGAACCTTATTTTTCCAAGCTCCTGATCAAACATGATAATGATGTTGTAGATGAAATCATCATTAACTCTCCTGAAATTCTATCTACTAGCTTGTAGTGTGAGATTAGGGTAGTAGTTATAAACTCTGGTTATTTCTTTAAGAACAATATTGAGGCCTGGGAACAATTTTCCTTTGCCCAAGATATAAACAATATATGATGTCATATAAAAATTATTTTTCATTTGCACCTTCATCAACTAGTTGTGGAGGGAATCACTTATTAATTAAGTCCAATGTCTCTATTGTTTTTTTCTATAATGATCCAAATATACTAGTACATCTAGTCCTGATAACACTTGGCATTAGGGTTGCTAGTGACTCTGTGTAATAGTGTTATAATATCTTCTACCTCCTTATGAAATTATATCTATACATAGTCTTAGGCAATCTGGTGAGGGAATATTTGGAATTATTGAGCCATTACTTGTTCATTATCTCTGACATCCATCATTTTTATCTTCATAGAACTGTGCTGATGTATGTGGAGTTATATCCAAATAACTATCAAAATCAAAAATTGTAAACACTATGTTGATGAAGTTAGGGTCAAGATCAAGAACCTTCTCCCCTTTCTCACTGTAGACTTGTCTTCTATTAGGGTCATAATGTTGGGCCATTGTAAGGATCAACTTGAGGCTTTAAATATATAGAGGGAAGGTTGTAGCTTGTGGTAAACCAGAGTCATAGATACTCTGAATCTTGTCACTTTTAAAATCTGCACCTATCCTAGCCCAAAAATCTCTTAGGTCAATGTGACCTAAATCCATGTCTTTTATTTATGTCATATTGGAATCTAAACAAGAAGTCACTCCAGGGCCCTTAGATTTTAACTTCATTTTCTTACGAGGCATGGAAACTAAAGTTATTGCTTTTAAAAAACCAACTGTGAAAGTTGGCAAGATCTATAGGTTTTTGGAGCACTTGTATTCTTTGACAGATCTTGGAGGTGCTAGAAGCACGTCCACTATCCACAGTGCTTGAGGGATGTAAGCTTTTTAAGAGAAGTGTGAGGTGCTTGAGACTGTCCACTTTTCATAGTACACTAGAAGTTGGTGGGGTTCAAAGGTGCTTAAGGCATGTCAAATCTTTGGCAAAAGTGGAAGGTACTTGAGGTACGCCCACTCTCCATGAAGGTGGTATGGAATCTTTGCAAGGATTATTCTCTAGTTTTTCAATATGAAGTATATTCTTGGGAATATTTGGCAAGCTTTGGAAAACCCTAATTTTGAATGTGAAATCTTAGAGGGAAAATGAAGGGGCTTTTTTCAAGTGATGATATATGCAAGATTTGGAAAATGCTTGAGATGAATCTTTCAGAAACAAAAGCCCTAGATCACCCTAGACTACCCTAGACTTCCATAGACTGACCCTAGACATGCAGATACAAAATGATCTTTGCTTAACTTGATTGGAAAAGATCCTAAACTAAACTTTTTAAATGAAACCCTAAATTAGAAAGAAAACCCTAAGAAACTTGAAAGCTTTTAAGGAAAGAAAATTAAAGTGGAATGACATAAATAAAGTACCATTTTATAGGTGCAAGTGACATGGTTTGGAGTTTTACAGTCATGGCTAAAAGTATAGGTTCATATTTGCACGTGGCTTGAGGTTCAATGGCGATGGCATAGGTGACCAAATCTCCAAAACACACTTAGTAATTTAACAAATGATAACACTTTACAAAAATAATTTAGTTTTAATAGAAAAATCCTATAATTAATGCATCTTGCATGGTTGGTGGCAGAGGTTGGACATTCTTGAAGTAGGTCCACTCTCCATGGAAAGACTTGGTTTGGTGGGAAGTGGGCTTCTATGTGCACTTTGCACATTCAAAAATGTGTAATGTGCACTTTAGGTTCCACATTCTACAGGAAGGGATTTGGTGAGTTGGTAGAGGTTGGACCTGCTTGAAGCAGGTCCACTCTCTATTGATGGGATGATTGAATTTGGTAGAAGGCATAACCCATAAGGCACTTTGCATGTTTGAAACATGCAAAGTACACTCAAGGTTTTAGGTCCTACAATGCATATTTGGTAAGTGGTTTGGGTGGAAGGCGGATCTTGGAATGCACTATTCACATTCTAAAATATGCAAACTGCATCTAAGGTTCCAAGTTTTGATAGATGGGGTGTTTATAGGTTTGGTGGGATCCAAAGCTTGTCGTACAATTTGTACTTTGTGAAAATTTGCATAGTGCACACCAAGTTTTAAATTCTATCAGATGGGTGCATGGTGGGATTTGTATCCCACCATGCATTTTACATGTTCGTGAACATGCAAAGTGCATGGTGAGTTCTGAATTCCATGGTTTTGAGTTTTGATTTTTTGTATGATCTAGAACCCACGAAGCAATTTACACAAGTGCAAATTGCATCTAGAGTTTTAGATTCCACAAGGTAAAGTGAAAGATGGGTTTTTACTAAAAAACAAAGGAGTCTCCCTTAGGGTGTTAGATGTAATGAGATTTTTGGGACAAAAATATCAACAATGACTTCTAAGATGCCAGTGACAACTAAGAAGGAAGAGGGATGGACTAGTATCAATAGTAAAAATTACACGATGACACCCAATAGCCCTAAAGTGGGAGGGGTATTTTAAAATGTCATACTACAATAATATGTTAAGAAAGTTGAATGTAGCACTCCTTAGACTTTTCAAATCCAAGCTTCATAAGTTCCATCTACTTAAGGATATATCTCTAGTGTTAGGAATTTATCAAAAAATCCTTTGCCCTTTAGTTGTTGTGAAACATAATTTGTGGTGACAACAACTTTCCAAGAGGATAAAATGGGGGAAAACATCACTCCATCTTGCTTGATGGCATTTTTATCCAAACCAATAGAGTCTCCTAGGTAACCAATTATGGTGCTAGTAGATGATGAGGACCAAAGAGAACTACACATTGAGGATTTGTCCTTATGATTTATATGTCATGGAATGTGTGTGGCCTTATATAAGCCTTTGGGAAGTTATACGTTAGGTCTGCTTGTTAGCATCTTGGTGTTTTGACATTGTTTGCCTTCAATAATTGAAGGTGTATGGATTTATTTTGTAAGTTATTTTAAGGATGTTTTGGATTAATGTTGCATAGTAAAACACCTCTCACAAGGATGGTTGTGGTGATGTAAGCATTTTTATATCCCCAAAAAATAACCCTTCTATAATTTCATTGAGGGAAGATGTGATGAATTTTAGGATGTGGGTCACATTTGATATTAATGATAAAGTTTTGGGCTTTATTAATGTCTACACACCTAATGATTGCTTGGAAATAATGACATTATGGCGATGGATTGCTGATAGTTTATCTTTATGAGCTCGATGATCTATGGTGTACTTAATATGGTTAAATCTCCCAAGGATAAGGAAGGTTCTATGTCAATGTGTTAGAAAGTTTGAAGCTTGGATTTATTTTTAAAATCCTTGGGGCTTGTTAGATAGTAATTTTCAATGACATTTATATAACATATATACTTAGTTTACATGGTATAATTTATGTGTAGGCCCTAGCTAAGTTCTCAAATGACTTGACCACATCATACTTTCCAAGCAACATGTGTTCAACTTCTAGGTCAACAATGGATGAGTTGTCATTCTCCATATGGAATTTATCCTTTTTGATCACAACTGCATCAATTTCTAGCTTATCTAGGGGGATGAATTACATAAAGTCCATCGCATGCAGTTCTTCATTAAAACATATTTATTTTCTCACAAAGGTACTATTAAATAAATTACAATACTTTATAATTTTGTGCCATGTTTGACATATGCCGCTAGCTGGATAAAGTGGTGGAATGCTTTTGTTGCATGCACTGCCACCTTTCTTAGACATGATGAAAAACAGGTGGTGAGAATTCATAAGATAAATGAAATTATCTTGGCCAAAGAGTTTCATTAGATCTCCTCTCACCTTAAGCTCAACACTTTTGATACTCTGTTAGAGTCTATGGTTTCTCATCTCAAACATAAAATTGTGGAGTGCCATAAGGCCAAAGGAGCTCAAATATGTGTCTGACTTTACTATTTTGAGGTCAATGACAAAGATTCAAAATATTTTTAAAAATCCTTATGGGATAAGAAAGATAAAGAGAGAAATAAAGCCATGAAATTCTTCCATTAACATCTCATAGAGCTCTTTGAGGTTTTTAATGCATTTGTGGACCACCATAGATTAGTGTTTCAAGTGTAGAAGGTTTCTCAGGAGTGAGCCAAAGTCTTTGTTGGATATTTTTACTATGGTTTTGTACAATCTCAACCCTTATATTTAAATAATTTTTGATGTGTCATTCTCAATTGATGAAATTCATGTGGTGGTACTTTAAATGGATAATGATAAGGTTTTTGGATTTGATGGATTTCCTTATGAATTTTATAAGGCCATTTGGTAGTTTGTTGGACCATCCTTACTTCAGATTTATAAAAAGGCTATTCTAGCCAATTCTAGAGGAAATATTATTAACCAAAACATTAATTTTATTCCTAAAACAAAGTGTCTAAAGATTATTACTAGTTAGAGTTCCATCAGCTTGTTGAATGTCTCCTAAGATATTCCTACTAAAAGCCTTGAATTTCATTTACAACTCATTCTTCCTACATTATTTTAACCTGAGCAAATGAGTTTCATCAAAAGTAGATAAATTCTTAGTAACATTGTTATTGTTTTAGAAGTCTTGGAGTGGGCCCAAGCCTCTACACATCATATTTTGTTTTTTAATATGGATTTCAAGAAAGCTTATAACCATATAAAATGGTCACTTATCTTAGCTATGTTATAATAATTAGGGTTTGGGAATTCTTTACCTCAACTGTTCAAACCATTTTTTTCCAAAATTGTGGTCTGTCTAATTATAAATCATCATAATTATGAGAGGTTTGGTCTCATTTTCTTGAGTAAATAGGGTTTCCCTCTTGATCCTTCTTTATATGTTCTATCTATAGATTCCTTTGGCTATCTTTCACCCCATAGAGTCGAGCAAGATATTATAAGGGGAATCACTCTCCCCAATAAGATGAGTTAACTTATTAACGATAATTTATGTAATGCCTGTTTTCTCATCTTGGTGAAGAACAAATATTTTATTTATGAAGCTCTAACATGCATTGAAACTTTTTGTAAATCCTTAGGATCAAATTTGTAATAAATAAAAATTTAATTCTATTAGTAGAGTATGACGTTGATCCCTAATTAGATAAAAACATTTTAGAAGGGGATTGACAAAGGGGAATGTTCAAATTCTTTGTCATTCCTTTTTCCTTTGAAACTTCATCATCTTCCCTTTGGTAGTATGTTATGCAATAGGGAAAGAATAAAATTGCATATAGGGTTTCCAAGCCTTTGCCTTTGGCTAGTAAGTTTTAGATTTGTACAAATATTATTGGGCGATTCTTGTTTGTTATTATTCATGTTGGGATCTGTCCAAGGCATCTTATGACAATATTTCTAAGTTACTTTGTGACTTTTTGTGGGATAATGACAAATCAACCCATGAATTCCATAGATTTTCTTGGGGCATTTGCTTCCTTCCCTAAGATAAAAGAGGTATGGGCATTAACTATGTCCTAAAAAAAAAGATTGTTTTATGTGCTACGTAGATTTTCCAAACTATTGAGCGATCAAAATCATGGGAAATAATAATCAAACATTTCATCTCTACATAATCACCTTATGGAAAAAATATGGAAGAGAATTTATTTCCACACTCTTCCTATCACCACTGTCCCAATAAGATCATAGGCCCGCTTGTTTCCCAAAACATTTGAGAAGTATTTGAGTTGGTCATATCGATTTGGATGAGGATGGGATTAGATTATACCTCTATTTTAATGACTATAATATTTGGTGGTTTCCCAACATCATCAAAAAGATCCTCCTACTTGCATAAATTCTAAGATATAAAGCTCTTAGTCTCTTGAAGAATGACATTCATACTATTTGTAATCTTAGTTCTTCATGAGATTGGACTCCATGGCCATATTGAGAAGGAAATATAAACTTATTACCTTTGATATGTCCTCCACCTTGCATATTCAATAATTCATGCCCGATGCTATGATGCATAAGTTTAATCTTCAACTACTAGTAAATTATTACTTGAACATAAGACTCTCTACATAATTTTTAACCCCCCTTTTTTTTTGTCTCTTTTCAAACTAAACAACTGGTGGGGTTTAATTCTGTACCTTGGAATTAGATGTTTTGTCTTAAGCATACATGACAAGCTAAGCTAGAGCTTGAGTTTGTAAGTTTTTTTGGTGTTTTATTTATCAAGGCTTTTAGTTGGGAGAAAAATGTATACACATAATATTTTAAAACTTTATCAATTATTGATGATTTTTATCTTTCAAGAACCCATCGAGTCTTAATATCTCTAAGTTCACACTTAAAGGGTGCATTGGGAAAGGGGTGGGCAGACCATTAGTGCTTCATAGAATTATTATCCCCTATACTACCACTTGTTATTTACATAACCATCCCCTATAAATATCCATAAGATTTGAAACCTCTCTTAAAAAATCCTCCAAGAAATTCAATGCTTTACTTAGCCCTTACCTAAGCCTAAAACCCTTTTTGACATTTACCGAATAATGTTAGCCTAGGATGACCATGTATTCTAATTAATATTTGCATGTTACGGGTCTAGGTCAGCGTTGGCCAACCTAGATTGGGACTTAAATTAATTTTATAAATTAACAATACATGGTTGAATTAGAATAACTCAATTGACTAAACTTTCCAAAAGGTTTAGGGTTAGATTTGAATATATATACACATCCATTTCTACCATTTTTTAGGAAGAGAAGAATAATAATATTATATTGCACATCTACTTATCCACCATTCTACTTGAGGGGCATATCTTAAGGTTTCCATACTTATTTTGTATATATAGATCTTGTCTTGTGGATAAGTCTTTTGGATACATAAAGGAGTTTTTTAGCTTAGGGATGACTTATCTTTTCTATCCTTACATACCAAAACAACCTCTTGCGAAGCACCTTGGCCAAGGGAGAGATTGAGGCTCGACAAGTTCATCTTCAAAAGTAAGTATTTTTAACTTTGTTCCTCTTTTGTTAAAGTAGATAGATTTATATTTATACTTTTCTCTCATACATTAAGATTTACTATATGATGACTTCAATATAAATATTCTATGCATATGTAATTTTGTGTTTATTATCCTAATTTAGTGCCACAAGCTTTGGTGAGCACTAGATTAAATTTTAATTTACATTACATATACTTAGTGAATATAAAAACATAGGACCTAGCCAGGGTTATTGCATGGTGTTACTTGACTAGAAGCTTTGGAACCCTCTCTAGTGATGTTATTATGATAAGGGACCCTTTAGTTAGGTAAAGCAGATCCATCTTGGTCATGACCCTAGATGTCTAAATGTATAAACAAAAAGAAGTATAAGTAGAATTGATATTCTCCAAGTTAGGATTGATTAATAGGTCAAATGCATTTTTATTTGTATACATTATGGTGAACATGATGTGAATTAAAACCTTGTAAGTTTTATTTCATGCATTCATTTTATTATTATATTATATATTCTTATTTTTGTAGTATTATATAAAACCTATCAAAATAGTTCTAACATTTTGTGCATAGATTTAACACACAATCACTACAAAATGACTCTATTATGTTTATATATGTCTTCTTCAAATACAGGTGACTAGATCGATCAGTTTGACATAGCCTTCTTCTTTAATTACAATATTGCATATATATTCAAATCAATCGACTCTATTCACATTTCTCTTTTTTAATATATAGGTTTACAGACGTAGTTGATCTAATTAACTCTATTCATAGATTTTTTTTTAGTGCATAGGTTTTGTAGACTCTGTCGACCCTGTTGATCCAATTGAATTTATTCATAGAATATTTAAATTAACACTTGAACAACACAACATAAAATTTGTAAACTAAGTATTTTTAAAACCATAAAGGTTCATTTTTACCTACTCTATCATTTTTATTTGTTATTTATAGTATTTATTTTTATATAATTAATTTTTTGGCCAAGTATAAACACATGGTTGATGGTATATATTAACAAAGCACCTGACACCCTTATCACTGTAGTTTTTGAAGTTAGGAGGTAGGCCCTAATACCAAGCTACTACCATCACCAATACAAATCCATTTTAGCCTAAACTACCTGAAACTATCCATAGATTGCTTTCTAGTTCCTTCTTACAACCAATTTCCCCTCACATTAGTTTCAAAATATATTATAACTTAACAACATTTAGGAATGATCAATTAGTTAGCATTTACATTCAAGTTTTGTGGCTCTTTGATCATTTTATTTTGTATTGCAAAATTTGCAGTATCTAGCATTAGTGAAAGGTTTGTGTTATGTGATCTAATTAGATCAACCACATTAATATAATTGCTTGTGTGTTTTATTTTATTTGCTTAGCTATTATCTCAAAAAAAATCCCTCTATTTTCAGAACACTTTTGTCCATAACAACACAATCTCTTAAAGACTATTAGTTTTTGCTTACCTTCAGTACACAATCACTATATACGACTATGTATCAATTTCAACCTATTTAGTTTCTCCCTTTAGAATATATAGTCAAGTTTTCCAAATGTGTATCTCCTCAACTTATTCTGTTCTTATCTTTTAATACAAAGACAAATTGATCAATTGTGTCCTCTTTTCATCTTGTTATTTTCCCTATTTTGAAGTACAAAGTCAACTTGTTTGACTATGTCCTTTGTTCTTATTTTGTTTCCTATTTTTTATAACACTATCGATTGGTTCAATTCTATATATTATCAATTGATCCTTCTTTTCGTCAAGTTTTTAGCCTATTTCCTTCATCATGAATTTACTATTTATAGATAATAAAAATTTAAATCAAACAAATATGATGAGTCTTACTAATCCTAATAGGTTTCCCAAGACACATCTTGTGGCACCCACCTTGGACGAAGGTAATGTCCATATTACTATTTACACTACCAATTATGGGACTCCTCATTCATCCTCAATTCATAATAATTTATTCTCCCTCAAATATGAATGTGATTTAGAGTACACAACTGAAATAATTTTCTTCATAAATGAATTTACTCAACATAGAGGAAAAGACCCTCCAACCATTTATAGTCTTATGATAGGTGCTCAAGTAGAAAAACCTCCTTCACCCTCCCCTGCCTTCTCTCATGGATTTGGGGGAACCACTTTTTTTGCATCCCAACCTTTTCCTTCTATTATGTCTCCTTCACACACCATGACATCTTCTTCTATGTCTTCTTCAACCTCTATTCCAAGTATCTCTACTAACATGGTAGGTTCCAATTCTAGTGGGCCTCTTCCAAAGACCTTTCCCCTTAACCATGCCACTAGTGTATATTTTTATACCAATGTTAACCATGCCACTAGTGGTTATTTTACCACCAATACTTCTCATGCCACTAGTGTGGTGCATGCTACTACTCATAGTACAACTCAAGCGATTAATCCTAATACTAATGCATCACATGCTGTGCACATTAGTCAAATTTCTGCCCAAACTAAGAAAATTTTATTATAAACACTCAATAAAATGTATAATTTTCAAACCAATAACATAAATATGATGATGCAAATGCAAAACCATCTCATTAATCTTCAAAACCAACCTCAACTGGTTTCATGGGGAGCACAAAATTTGAATGCCCCCAACCCCCCTTAGGGATTCCCATGGTAACCTTAGCCCTCAACTACCCCTCATTAATAAAATAATCAAAAATCTATAAAACAAACCTTTTGTACCTCAAATTTCTAATATTGACATAAGAGGTATCACACCCACCATCACCTATAATGGGTTCACTGATCCCACATTGCATTTAAAGACATTTGGTAACCTTTATAAAGATTGTGTCAAAATTAAAACCTTTGACGCTACTAAAATATTAGATAAAACACTCTCAATAGATGCTTTAGATTGGTACAACCAATTAAAAACCCATTCTATCACTAGCCTTGAAGACTTGGTTAACTCACTAGTCCAAGAATTTCAAACTAGTGATCTTCCCAATAATAACTTAGCTCACTTTATAAATTGTAAACAACTTGAAACTAAAACGACACAAGATTTCATCATACGATGGAATAACTTATCAAAAAAATGTGAGAATAATATGGTGGATGATAACCTTTTCCACCTATTCACTAATGTCTCTACCCCAAATTACAGTAATGGGTTAGTACTCTCTCCAAGAACTTTGGAACAAGCCTTTGACCAAGTGAAATGACAAGACTTCCTTATGCGTTAATTCAAATCATATTAACCTAAAACAGGCACTCGTATGATAATTAAAATAAAAAACTATAATGCAACTAATGATGGTGTTACTAATACCTATGACACTATTCATAACATTCAAACAATCACTCCAAACAACACTATGGAGCATGCCCCCTTCTAAACAACACTCATAATCCTATATTTTATCAAACCAACCACACCAATGTCCACAAACCATTATCATTAGCCAATATTCAAAATCATATTCCAAGACCTCTACCATGAGATCTTGACCCCATTCATCCAATGAAATTATGGTACAATCCAAATATTGTTTTTTGGTTTCATGCAAGTTAGGGCCACTCTCATGAGACTTGTAGACAATTACATAATCTAGCTATGGATTTTATTCTTGGCCCAAACTTTGATCATGAAAAACTTATTCAAAATCATCAAGAAACATATGACATAGCTTTTAAAGCCCATGAAATGTAAAAAATCCAAGCTTTAAATCAAGATAATGCTCATCTTTTTATAATATCATCTTCCCAACCATCAAAATAACACTGACAAGTCTACTCGTACAAATAATGTTTAAAGTATTATATATCTCACTACTAATGAATAAAATGTGGTTAATATGACTAACATGCAAAGAGTAGTTGACTTTATTGACTCCAATCCAACACCCACACATCACACCCCTCAACCATTTTTCATCATTCAGGATACTTCCCCATCCCATCTAATGGAATTAGGGGAAGAGGACCTTATCACCTTCCAAGCACCAATCATAATAAACTAACTTGATTATACCTTTCACACTATCTATTCTCTTCCACCAACATCCAAACACTAAGACAACGTTCCCCAAACTTCCAATAGTATTTATTCAACCCAACCACAAGAAATACCTCAATCGACCATCACACCACCTAAAATCAATCAACCCATTCATAATCAACCCAGACCAACCACCCATATCAACATAAGTTTATTTTCACTTCCAACCCTCCTTCACAGAATCTCTTTCATCATTACACACATATATAAAAATCCTCCCATGGGTTATGATGAATGAGATCCCATTATGAAACTTTCTCATCTCCCATATCAAATACCTTTCCTCGTGTTAATGCAAACTTCTCCCCATCATTGAAATCATCTAATGTAATTATTATTTGAAATGAAAATCTCTCATCCTCCTCTAGTAGATGTGAAGCTACCTTATCTAGATTCAAAGATAATATCCTTAAACAATGTGAAGAGATGTCTATACATGATGAAATAATGGATACCTCTCTTTCACTTAAGTTTCCTATCACTTCCATGATTCCGGATGAGATTCTACTTCATGAAAATGATCCTCCTCTATTAATTAACATCCAAATTGGTGATATCCAAGTTAATCATGCATTAATTGATGGAGATTTAGGTATTTTCATTACCTCCCTTGATTTCATTAACACACTTGGATATTCTGAATGCAACCTTATGTCCATATAACACATGTCAAGGATATGATATAAGGCAAATGCCTCTTATAGGTTGTGCATGGCTTCCAAATACCATCCCTCCTATCATCATCTGCATAAAATTTATGATCTTTAAATTTACTCTATCTTATAAAATCTTGCTTGGTAGGCTTTGGACTCATCCTATGAGACCGGTCACCTCATCCGTGTGCCAATGCATCAAATTATTTCATAATAAAAATATTTACAAGATTCAAGGAGACACAAACCCTTAGAATCTCAAACAATTTAAAGAACATGGTGTCTTTAAAATTCTTACCCTTAAACCTTTACTTAGTATCCCATTTAGGGAATCTCAGCTCTTGAAATATACAATCAATTATACCCAAGGTTATAATGGTCACCTCAAATTTATGAGGAACATTCCACCTAACCTCTTAGATTCTGATGATGATGAACTAGATAATATTATTTTCAAGATAAAAACCTCTGATCTATACCCTCATATTATCACCAAACTTCCTCCCTCTTTACAATATCGATCTTGTCAACCACTTATCGATGATATACCTATTGTAATCACCTAAAAGTCGTATTTGGATGCTAAGAGAATTATTTGAATTAGCCTATTCCTAGTTTATCCCTAGACCTATCCTAGAGCCTTCACCACACTTTTTTTAGTCATTGTGCCGACTCATATTTACAGTTAGCCAAAACAGAATCCCAACATAACTTTTTTAGATTCTAATCTAGTTTGCCCAATAGTCTATCAAGTGAACATTAGCACCACATTTGGGACACTACAGCCACATGGCACTAGTGTTGTCAACTGGGTGATACTATCTTTTTACCTAACTCTCCCAAACATATACTTTTTCAAACATGTGACCCTTTTAAGGTTGACTTAAGCACATTTTCTTATCCACACAAGCTATAAATCTCTATAATTACAAGTCTATTTGAAATTTATTCACTAGATAAAAAATAGATGCAAAAGCCCATTCAAATAAAAGATAAGTTGAGCAAAATTAAGGTATTTGATCCCTATTCTTCCCTACTTCTGCATATTACCATCTACAATAACTTTCAACCCAGATTTCAAAGATTTTGAAGCTCAAACACATTTAAGGCATCTAAGTCCACTCTCATTCTAGTATTTACATGCAATTGCATCAAGCACTAAGTGGGAGAACTACATCAGACTTGATTACTCTTCAGAGTATTAGTATGTAGGCAACTCTCTTCACAATAGGATGTTGAGGATGTCCAGCCTATTCTGCTAACGAACACACAATTATTTCTCATGCCATACTTGCAAGGAAGATTAGGGTTTACACACTAAATCAAGTTTTTCAAGCACAACATATAATTCTAGATTTCATGTGCACATGAACATGACCTAAAAACATAGGTGTAGGTGCTCCAAAAAAAAAGGAATAGTCCTGTAGTTAGGACACTAGCACCACTTTGAGGGGAGTAAATCAACATGGTGCTACTATTTAGGTGGGGCAATACTGTTCAATGAACAAACAAATCTAGGGACCTTGTTGATGACACCTAGACCTATCTAAAACCCAATTTTTAGAACTCATATCATTTGTGATAGTCACTTTATAGATAAGTCTGTATTTATACATATTTATTACTATTTTTATAGTCAAATAAGGTCAAAAATTATAAAAAATCAGTGCTTAATTATTGCATATTATTTAACTAATTTAGATATCTCAGCCCTTTAATCTAAACATAAGATTTACATAATTAAATCTTAAAAAGTTAAATCATTTGATGAATCTATCTTACTTTGAATATTGCTTCAAACTTAGCTTGTATTAATCCAAATTTTTATGCAATAATTTAGGGATGCATACTTCTAATTTTTTTTAGACAATCTATATCTTAAATCAATTTTCATATTAGGGTTTCAATTTATTTTACATATAATTGAAATTATTACAAAAAAAACCTAACCCGAGACACACTTAGGGTTTGTATCCTTTTATATCTATAAACATATTTTATTTCTAAATATATTAGATTTGCTGCAATATCTAAATTTTTACAACCTTCCATAGATTACTATTCTTAAAAGGTATAAAATATACAAAACTTGTTTTCCTACCTTTCAACCTATAATGGTTGAATTTAACAATAGATTTGATGAAATTGATAAGTAACAGTTAAAAGAGTTTAAGTACAAACATACAAATATATAAGATGATTTCATAAACATTCTTCAAGAACTCCAAAAGATAAACAATGGTCAATATTCAACCCCTCCAGTTAATAATATTGTTATACCTCCAGTGGGGCCAATTCAACCAACTCAGATAGCACAACTCAAGATTGTTATTCAACTTTCAATGATAGCTACACCACTTGTGGCTAGTTACTCCACTCTAGATGTATAATCCCTTATGTATGGGATTCATACTCTACAGTCTAAGGTGTTACATCTCGAGAAGGGATAAACTAGGCCATCACATGCCTTGGATTCCAACTTTTTATTGGATACACCTTTGGAACATCACATAGTGACAACTCCTTTGCTATCCGGATTAGTGGAACCCAAGCTCACATTATATGATGGCAAGGGTGACCTAGAACATCACCTTAGAGCCTTTTATGCAACATGTTTGGACTATGTGTCTAACGATTGGATTCTTACAAAGTTATTTCCATGCAGTCTCAAAGATTATGCCCTACAATGGTTCTATGATTTTCTAAATCAATCTATGAAGGCATCAATCCTTTAATTGGCATATTCCTAACACACTTCTCTATCAATATCAGTGATAAGATATCATATGCACTAGTGGCATAGTTAAGGTAAAATTTGAATGAGCCTATTGTAGATAATGTCTTAGGATACAAGACAATATTATCCAAATTGACTAGCCCCATGGTAGACAAAAAGATTCATGATATATTTAAAGTGTCTATTACTAGCATTGCATGAAGTTGTTTTATTCAAGAAGTTTCCTATATTTAGTGTCTTGTGCCATACAATCAAGGAAAGAGAGGTTAAACTCTTATCAATGGGTAAAATCAAGTACACAAATGGATCAAAATCAAGTATTAAGAGTTAAAAAAAACTCCATATAAGGTAAGGTCCACATAAAATAATAGTGATCAAAAGGCCACAATCAACATAGCTTCTAAACCATCTCCTAGATTGGTTTTATTTATTCCTTAGTGCAGAGTCTTCACTAATATTCTAAAGTCACCAACATGAGTTATACAATAACTATTGGAATGCAATGTTATATCTCTCCTCATTAAAGAGGTTAATACAACACAATCTATTCCAAAGAGTTATGATTCAAATACATTCTGCAAGTGTCACAAGGCACTAGGATGTATGACAAACAAATACATTAGCCTAAAACATAACATATAAGATCTCATTAGGGTTAACATTATTGATGTGGGAACACCCATAAAGGTATCGAAACAATAATAAACATAGGCTAAGGCACTAAAGATATTTTTAGATCCTTTTCTAGAGAATATAATGAATGAGGTATGGGGAACATCAAGTGTTCACTATACATACCAAATGCATCCACCACTAGATTCCTATCACATAATTATAGAGGAGAGACATCCATTGCAAAACATTACTGACATGTTTCACACTATAGTGCCACTTAGATCACTTATCATAGTTTTAGTGTAGGATATTATGGATGATGACATAGATTTACATGCACTCTTCATACGAGCATACATAGATCACCATCCTATTCTCAATGTCATGGTTGAATATAGGTCAAGCATAAACATGTGCACCATGACACACTTACAACACTTGGGCTACATAGAGTGGGATATATTCCAAACAAATATAGTCATTAATGGTTTTAATGACCATGTTTAGATCTCCATTAGGGAGATTATGCTTCCATTATAGGTGGGACCAACACACATAGCCATTTGGTTCCTAGTAGTACCTAGTGTAGGTATATTTGATATATTATTGGATAGGCCATGGTTACAATAGCTCCTAGCCATCCCATCTATAATACATCAATGTTTGGAGTATATACATGCTAATTAGGTGGTTAAAGTTGAGGGTGTCCCATATGATTATCTTCTACCCATGTCATAGGTAGTTCTAACATATTTTCTAGCTACAGTTACAACATAAACACCAATTATAGTTTCAACACTATTACTAGATATTGCTTGATTATTAGTTATAGTAGAGATTAAAACTCCTATGCATACATCACAGTGTTCATTAGAGTCATCAGTGTAGTCTAGGTTTAATCTTATGATATATACATGTACACATACTCTCACATAGAGACCATTACTAGAGAGACCCCTACATCAGACATACATCACATATTATAAAGGACCTTCTTCTATTGAATTTACATTAAGATGAATTTTATTGGGTTCTAGGGGTTCTTAGCATAGGGCACACACATCACCTATAATTTCTTCTTCTACCAGATGGGTTTTGAAGACCCCTTCAGTTCACATGGCATCACAATCAATGCCACAACATCATAATATCACTACATAGGTAAATTTAGACATAGATTATACAACATAATAGATTATTTGCTCACAGTTACCATTTTACACCGCACGCATTATCATAGTTCCTCTATTTGACACAGGTCATGGTGATAATGAGTCTCTTATGAGACTCATTGCTTAGTATGGTTCCTATTCTTGTACATACTTATTTCTCTCTCTTGTTCCTTTTACATGATTTATTTTCATTTACTTATACATAGCTTATATTCTAAAAACACAAAAATTATATAACATGTCAAAAAATAAAAACATTTAGATATTTAAAAAACACAAAACTTATAGATTATATGCATTGTTATATCTACATTTTTACTACTTGCCAGATATTGAATATTACTATCTATCTTATTATAGTTAGTTTTATCATACATAAATGCCTCACTTGTTCTTACATCCGCCCACTCGAGGGCATCTCATACATAGTTGATACTATCAGGTTATATATTTACATACTATACATTCAAGTTTACACATGAATATATCTTGATGTTGATCATTTGTACTCATTTCTTAGATATTTTGTGGACTATCACTAGTTAGACTCAACATATGTACATCCTATCATTTACATAGATTTGTACTACATGGTTATACATGATTTCATTTCTAGTTTTCTTAGATTAGACTTGAATGTGTTTTCTATTCTTCTTCCATCTTTGAGGGCATTTGAATATGTCATTGCTCTTTGGCTCTATTCTATTTATCTATTTGTATACCTTAGACATGTGCCCATGCCCATTGTGTGTGCTATCCTACTTCTATATGAATACATTTGAGCATGCCCTTGTATGTGGATCTATGCTAAATAGCTTGTTGCTTACATATGTGGACATTTGAACATGTTTTTGTATGTCTTCATTCTCACATTTAGTGATATGTACCCATGTCCCTTGTATTATGTCCCTTTGAATTACCTTTATGTGCCTCATGTGCTTGTATGTATGCTTCCTTATATGCTTCTACACCACAACACTTGTATTTACTTGTTACACATAGATCAGTTTTTGATGCCATGAGTGACCTCATGCATCTACCCTTCTGACTTGGGTATCGTGATGGACATTATGCCCTATCCCCCTAGGTAGATACTCAAATTTGTTACTATATACATTGATTACATCTATCTTGACACCCCTATGCAATGTTAAATTACAACATACATCTTACATTACCTTCTTATGCTCAGATACTTTTACAATCTGATGTTATGTTTATACATTGTAATGGAAAATCATTCACATGCTCTGGCTAACACATTTTGCAGAGCTACTTATTTTGAGGATAGTTATTACATAGGTTTCACTACCCTCAAAAGAGAGGGTATTCACAGGGGTTTATCATAAAGATCAGGTTCTTAGTTTGCTATTTAGAGATAAATTTCATCATATAGGATTCATTTTAGAAATTAGACACAGGAAAAATAAAGACTCATAAAACAATATAGATCATCCAAATTTCACACTAGGTACATTTTAGTAGTTAGATTGGGACACTAGTATTGCAGGGCACTACTATCCACTATAAGGCACTATCGTGTAATATCCCTAGTTTTAGGATAATCTATATTAGCCAGACTAGCACATTAGGTATAATATAGATTTGCATAGATACAATCACAAGTTTGATAGTTATATTTAGATTTTGCTCAGATACATTCATTATAGCTCAGATTCAAACTATTTGTTCAGATTTGGGGGCATTATACATGGCATGATCACTCCCACATTAAATTTAGTTACAGAGATTTAGTTATTACATACTTAATTTAGATTCAGTATAATCAGATACCAGATTGGGGACATGTGTGTGATAAATAGTTTCCATATACTTAGCTACGTATAGGTTGATCAGATGGAATGACAAACTCCATGTCAATATTTATGTTGTATACACTTTTTATCATAATCTAGGTTGTCACCATATTCATGCCTTACTCCATCTGTAGTGGTTGTTATTTTCAAGTGGCCTAGAACTACCTAATATACTTGAGTGGCGGTGGAGCTGACATATAAAGTTAGATTTACTTAGTTAAATACTTTCAACACTTTATATAGTTTAGTTATAGATGCATCTACTTCACATAGGTGGGAAATGATGGAGTCATGGCCTACTTGACCTTATCCACCCACATGAGAGGGTTAGACACACTTACAATCTTATCCAAGCTATTCATAAATCATGATCCATTGATCAGGGGTGGGCAATGATGGAGTCAAAACTGGATTGAGTTGGGCAATGATAGAGTTAAAACCAAATTGAGTTCTTGAGCCACCCATATGAGGATGGGGCAAGCCATCAACTCAGTCCAAACTATTCAATGATATGATCACTATGTACACTCACAAACATAATTTGTCACCAATTTCATGCATTGGTTCGCATACCCAACAAGATGTATTAATTTTTTTCTCTCTATTTAATTAGATTTACTCAGTTACTTTATTTTTTCATAGTCTTTTGATTTTAATCATCTCTTAAGTAAGGACTAATTTTTGCATGTTTCATTGCAGGTTATTGATTTAGATCATATTTCATAGATGCAGACCCAGATTCACATACTCAAACTCAACTACATAAGCTTCACTTCCAAGAAAAGTCCAGGTATGCTTCTTTTTTATTTATACTAGTCATTTTACTTTTTTGCATTTATAACATAAAGAAGAGGCAGATGTAATCACCTGAAAGTGATATTTGAATGCTAAGAGTGTTACTTGAGTTAGATTATTCCTAGCTTAGCCCTAAATCTATCATACAGCCTTCATCACACTTTTTTAGTTATTGTGTAGACCATAGATAGTTACAATCAACCAAAACATAGTCTTAGGACATCTTTCTCAGATCCCAACCCAATTTTCTCAATAGTTTGTTAGGTGGACATTAACACCACATTTGGGGCAGTCCTCAATTGGGTGCTATTGTCCCTTTCCTGAACTCTTCCAAATGGATACTTTTTCAAATGTGTGCCCATCCTAAGGTTAGCATAAGCACATTTTATTATCCACACAAGCTATAGATATATACAAATACAAGTCTATTTGATCTTTATTCACTATATGGAAAATAGATGCAAAACCTATTCAAACAAAAGACAAGTTGAGAAAAATTAAGGTATTTGATCCCTATTCTACCCTACCTATATATACTACTATTTACAATAGTTATAAACCCATATTTCAAATATTTAAAAGTTTAATCACATTAAAGACATCCAAGTCCACTCTCATTCTAGCATTCACTTGCACTTGCATCAAGCACTAGGTTGGAGAACTATATCGAGCTTGATCCCTATTTATTATATTGGTATGTCAGCAACTCTCTTCATAATGGGGTGTTGGGAATGTCTGGCCTATCCTAACAATGAACACATAATTATTACTCATGCCATACTTGTAAGGAGGATTAGGGTTTGCATACTAAATTAGGTTTTCTAAGTACAATATAAAGTTTTAGATTTCATACACTTAGGAACAAGACCTTAAAACATAGGCACATGTGCTCTCAAAAAATAGGAAAAATCCTACAAAGAGGACACTAATTCCACTTTGAGGACACTATAGTAACATAACACTACTATCTAGGTGGGGTTCTAATATCTAGTGAGTAAACAGATCTTGGGACCCTATTAATGACACTCAAACCTATTTAGAATCTAGTTTTCAAAACTCAGATCATCCATGATAGTCACTTTTTAGATAAGTCTATATTTATGCATATTTATTACTATTTAAAAAAAATTAAAGAATGCCAAAATCCATAAAAAATTAGTGTTTAATTATTACATATTATTTAACTAATTTAGACATCTCAACCCTTTAATCTAAACATAAGAGTTCAATAGTAAAACCCTAAAAGGTTAAATCACTGTTATCTTAACCAAGACTAGGTATTCTATCCATGACACATCCTTTGACAACAAAGTCGTACCTATATGTACCATTAACTTGCATACACATGACTATGATGATGGTTATGCTTTAGACGACCCATTTTTAAATGGACTTGCCAATGGTATAAATGCTAAAATTCTTTGATATAACACTTCTTTATTTTAGTCTTTTGGTTCATCTTTTAACTTTCCTTCCTTTATATACCTAATACTAGTTTTATTCCTATTTATCATAGGGTAGTTATGGAGCGTTCACATGGTGTACCTCTAGTTATAGCAGATCCCTTCAAGAGAATGCTCATGGGTCATGACATGACAAGTATTTACCACTTTGATAGATACTAAGATCCATATATTTTAATTCCCCCATAGATGCTATCTACTACTCTTAATCCTTTTGTGCGACCAACCTTACCTTCAACTAAGCCTAGTAAAGTTTCTACTCCCACTCTACCTTTTGATGATCCTAGTTTGATCTTTATTCTAACCTTGCCTTCCTTTGGAGATGGCCTTATTCCTTTGCTACATTTTGATCCCATGATCATCCAATGGGATGATTAACCTTATTATGATATCTACAGTGTTGTTGGTCATTAGACCAAAGATTACCAGTTATATCAATCACCCATGAATTCTCCTATTTTTTATTAGTAGGCACCCAAAGCCTACTAAGAAACATATTTGTTTCTTCCATGGGATAGATAACAACTCTTCCAATCATTTATAGAAACTTAGGTAGTATATTAACACATTGTGTCCACCCAATGCTTAGCCCAAAGATAAGGCTATACCTCTTCCTTAGTTGTTACCAGAGTATATCTCTAAATATATGGAGGTATACTATCTTTGGCATTAATTTGGTACACATTATACTAATCACTATTTTAGTCTCCAATAGTACCTTTGTGATCACACACAATCAACACCTGCACTAGCTATTCCTCCTTCCACAAGTCGCCCATGGAAGAAGGCTCCTCCTTCTCTATTGGTATCACCTCCTTCTCACCTCATAGATACTATTTATATTCAAATAACTATTCCTATCCTTGAGTATCCTATGCATGAGATCCATCATGAGCATGATCCTTCAGCTACACCTACATTTTAAGTTGAGGAGATTCATAAGGAAGTCTTTGCACAACTTTCTATGAGGATTAACGAGACTCTAGCTATCGTTAGAATCTAAATTCATGGAGATATTTTAGATGCCATGGATATTATTTACAAGCAAATTTATCAGTATTTGTGAACATGACATGGCGTTCTTTCACATTATTCTATATTATGATTTTTGATTAGATTTGTTATCCACTTTTATATATATTATACACTTGACTATGTCTAATTTGGTTTCATTTATCTATTTTATATGGATCATTATATTATAATTTATATCATTTCATTTATTTTTGTAGTGATATAAAATGCAAAATTTGGTTACTTGAGAATGGTTAATGACACCCAATTCATAGGTCATATTACTTGCTTGCACACCCTTTTAGGCTCTTGTTTCACTAATTTCTAGTCATCCACAACCTTTCAAACTTAACCCTTTTAGACCCAGGCAAATCTTTCAGGCCCAGATCCATCCCTCTAGGTCTCATTGCCTCTAGACAACAACATCCAAGTTGGATAGGAGCTTTGAAACTTAAAGTGTCCAATTTTAAGTGCTATTGTCTAAGTACAAAATATGTTCTAATGGTCATTTTCTCTTAGATCCTTATTCTAATTTAGGTCAGCGTAATTTGAAATGATTTAACCCACGTTCATTAATTCCCCTATAAAATTCTATTCAAAGTCCATTTAAAAGGGTTGACACTCATTTACAAGAGAGAATCAAGAATAATAGCAAGATTACTCAAGCACTTATCTCTATTCTCTACATACATCCATCCAATAGTATTTCAAGCTTATTAAAATCCTCATACCAGTCCCTAGTCATTCCAAGTACATCTAATTTCATATTTACTTACATTTTTATCACACTATTACGCTAAGCACTTCAATGGGAGAAATACATATAGCTTGATCCCTCTTTAGAGTATTGGTATATAGGTAGCGTACCCACACATGGGGTATGAGGTGTGTCTAGTGTATCCTTTACACACTAACTCCTTTTCCATATTTTTCAAAGTTCCATTTAATTGCATAAAAGACATAAACACACAAAGAATCAAATCTACAAGGAGTTCTATTGACAACAAAGATCTAAAATTTTGTATATAGATTCACACAAATGCTATGAATAAAACCCAAAAAAAACATATCTTTGTGAATAGTTTAGACAACAACGGTGATACCAAGACTACAACACCAGATAATAGGGTGTTCTATTTTTGGTGGTTCTATCCAACCAAGAAATAAAATCTAGATCTTAGTTTGCGACTGTGTCCCAGTCCTATTCCTCTAGTATCAGACTATGTCTCAGCTGTAACATCTCAGAATAAGCTAAGTCATATTTTCTCTCACTTATTACTATTTTTAGAAAATACAAAAATCCTATTTATTTATACAAAATTAGTGGCTTAATTATTGCATATTATTTACTAATTTTATCTACTCAAACCCATTTATTATTTAAGAATTAAACATTTAATTTTCTAAAAATAAAAAAAACATTTGGTGAATCCAACTTCAAATTTTGCATAAAAACCTTAGAAACCCTAGGGTAAATTCCTAGATAATTTTTCACATTAATTTTTAAATTTTTTCTTAAATATTAAAATTAAAAACTCCTCTCAAATTTTAAAAGTTTATAGTAAATTTTAAAATAAATTTATTTCAAACCCTAGTTGCATCAACTAGCTCTTAGTAAATTTTTAGTAATTTTTAAATCATTTTTTCTAAAATTTTAGTTGCATATTAAAATAAAAAAATCACTTCAAATCTTAAAAATTCATAGTAATCTTCAAAAATTCATTTTTATCAAAACTCTAGTTGCATCTACTAGGTCCCATTAAATCAAGTATTTTTCCATAAAATTTTGAATTTTATCCTGCATATTTAACTCAGAAATTCAAATTCAATTTCAAAGATTCATAGTATTTTGCAAAAATATTTTTGAAAAATCCCTAGTTGTATGTAGTAGATCCTATTTTACTTCTTGAGGTATCATCTTACATGTTTGTCAGTTCAATATCCTTTTTGCACAAATTTCAATTCATTATTTTTAGTACCTTATGTTTCTTATATTTAATACTTTCCCTTTCTAGCACATTGCCTATTAACACTTACTGTAAAATATTTAAACATATTTCAAGTTGTTTTTATACTTTAACAATGACCCAATATACTAGTTTTGATGAAACTGATAAAAGAGAACTTTAAGAACTCTTAACCAAACATCCAGATATATAAGATGACATGCTAAGAATTCTATAAGAGCAACAACAAAAAGTGAATAATGATCAATCTTCTCAAACCATAGATCAACCAGTTGAAAATGACACTATGGGGGTAACTATGTTTCAACAATCCCCTATAACAGCCCAACATGCCTCTATGCCACTAGTTACAACTAGCACATCCCTCTCTCCTAATGTGGCAACCCTTGTGCAAGAGATAATATATATTCAATCCAAGGTTCTATATTTTGAGCAAGGTACCACTAGACCTACACAGGCTTTGGATTATTTTGCTCTTCTGTATACACCATTGGCACGTCACATTACTTTTACACCTTTACCACAAGGTTTTATTCAACCAAAGCTTACTCGTTATGATGACAAGGGTGATCCAAAGATACATTTGAGATTTTTTCATGTAGCATGCTTGGATTATGTACCAAATGACTAACTACTTACCAATCTATTTCCATGAAGTTTAAAGGATTATTCTTTACAATGGTTCTATAGTCTATTGAATCAATCGATCAATGCATTCAATTTTTTAGTTGACATGTTCTTAACACATTTTGGTATCAACATTGGTGATAAGGTTTATTATGCATAAATTACATAATAAAAATAGAAATCAAATGAGCATCTCACATACTATATGCTTCGATATAAGACCATCTTGGCTAAGATGACTAACCCCATGTTAGATCGGGAGTTATAGGATCTCTTCAAATAGAGCTTTCTACCATAATTGCATGAATCTATTATGTTCAAAAAATTCTCTTCCGTCAATGAATTATGTCATACATTAAAGGAAAGAGAAGTGAAAGTCATTTCAATGAATAAACTCAAGTATACAAGCATTCCAAACACAACAAACAAGAGTAATAGAAAAGTCCCATACAAGGTCCAAGTTAATGATAACAAGAATCATAATCAACCAATAGTCATTGCAGCTTCAGATCCCCCTTAGCATGTGGTTTTATCAACACCTCCTCGATGTACATTTACCAATATACCAATTTAAATAACCAAAGTTTTACAATAGTTACTGGAATGTAACATCATTACTATCCCTCTTATTTGGGAAGTTGACCCAAAAAAGCCTCTTCTATGGGGATATGATCAACAAGTATTTTGTGATTTTCATAAGAAACTAGGACACACTACATATATATGCATTAATTTGAGACATAAGATACAAGAATTGATAGATGATAACCTAATTGATCTTGGCACTTCAGTTGAGCCTCCACAAGCTAAGCCAATATAGGATAAATCTTTAAAAATCTTCTCAGATCTATTCCCACAATAGTCTAAGCAAGAAAAAGGAGACACATTAGGTGTTCAACACACATACCATGCACATCCTCTACCAATTACATACCAAGCACCTTTAGTTGAATCACATCCTTTGAGCTGTATGATAGGTGTGTGTGAGTCCAGGGTTCCAACTAGACCTTTGATATCCTTCTTAGATTAGGAGATTGTTGAGGATAATTTAGATTATAATGCACTCTTTATTAAAGCACATATTCATAATCAACCCATTCATAGTGTTCTCATTGATAATGGTTATAGTGTCAACATGTACACCATTACATTATTACAACATTTAGGTTATTCAGAACACGATATCACTCTAAAAAATATAGTTATCAGTGGATTTAGTGAACACATACATCGTTTATTGGGTGAGATTTTAATTTTTTTATAAACTGATCCAATGCATCTCACCACACATTTCATTATAGTTCCCAGTGTAGGAGTTTTTGATATGTTACTTGGTCTCATGGGTTTAAATTTTTGAGTAGTACCATCTACAGTTCACAAATGCATGAAATTCATTCTATTAATCAGGTTATTACAATTGGTGGAGTACCATTAAGTTACCACTCTCCACTTTAGAGCCATATCTTTTGCAGTCACTAGTTCCAACTTCTACACTAGTTTCCCCACCAATTACAGTTCTTCCCCTAATATAAATTTAGACACAGTTGAAGCATCCATCACTAGTACAAAGGATTCATACACCTTCACCGCTTCAGAACTCTAGACAAATTCTAGATATAGTATTCACACCCAGATCAATGTCATTGAGATCTCATGCATCTACACATAGATCACATGTTTGGAGAGATTCTCCTACTTCTAGATGGTTCCCTAAAATCGCTACAGTTGCATCCACTTCTTAGAGTTACATAGAAACCCCATAGTTAGTTTCTACTTCAAATATTTTAGAATATTTACAATGCATATAGCTTGTAGAATCACAGTCTTAGCCTTTCCATCATGTTTCGCGATCACACATGATATCATTGTTTGATGCAGACACCATGATAGGGAGTCTCACCTGAGACTCATTGGTTAGTATCATTTCTTCTTAGTCTTTCTTGTACATAGTTCAAAATATCAAAAATATCAAAAACATTCAAATATATACAAAAGCACACAATTTTTTTTTGGTTATATGCATCATTTATGCTTTACATTTCTACTACTATACTAGGAGTTACATTTATTGTTCTATGCTACTATTTGTCAATTTATCTACATTACCATGCTTCACTTGATTTTCTTCGAGTGTATGATATGACATCCAGATCTTTGACTATTTTACTCTACCCATTGAGGGGGTATCTTACTTATACATTTGAGACATACATTGATATACATACCCACTAGGGGCATCTTCCACATGACTACACCATCCAGGTTATGTCATTCCTACACTAGACACTCCATGTTATCATGCTGTTGTATAGAACTTACTAGATTGCATAGATTACTATATCAACATTTCACTAGTATCTAGCACTTGTGTATTTCTTAGCATATACCTAATCTTGTACTAACATGTCTTGTATACTTTCACTCTTGGTTTGATTAGTTACATATGGTTCTATCTTTCCAATTATTACATGCTTTCCCTTTTTGCTTAGCGTATCTTGTTGGATTGCATTTCCAATTCGTGCTTGTCTCTTGTGTGTTCTTTAGGACATTTGCCAAAGTCCTTTGCTTCTATTTGTGTGCGTGTACCTTTGGACATTTTCCAATGTCCCTTACTTGTACTCTTTCATGTTCCTATGGCCCTTGTGCCAATTTTTTTGTTTCAATTGTATGTGTATGTGGCATTTGAACATGTCTTATATGTTTGCTTTTCAGTTTGAGTGACATGTGCCCATGTCCCTTGTTTGCTTGGCCCCTTAGCCACTCTTGTATTCTTCTTGATTTTTGCTCCATGTACTTATTGATTGATTAATTTTTCAATTGTTGCAATGCCATGATCCATATCATATATTTTTCTTGCTTTTTTGGATGCCATGATGGACATCATGCTCCATCCCTACTTACTAACAACTAACAACTAACATCTAACATTTATAGTTTCAGTTAAATATATTACACATGTTATTACATTGTTATATCTATCTAGGCATACCCCTATTGATCTAACAATCTCTCAACACAAATATTTCTATATCTTGAGATATCTTGTTGATTATCATTACTATATCATATATATTTTCATCTTAACACACTTACAGGGCTTCTTCTTCTGAGGGTAGTCATTGTAGGGTATTTATTCCTACTCTTAGAAGAGGGAACAAAAATAAGGGTTTTGTCACAGAGATCAGAGCCTCTAAGTGATGAAAACAATAGTTTTTAGAACTCTTATAATAGAATCCAAACATTAGACTAGGCAAAATAGACTAGGCAGACAACAAAGAATCTAGAATAGTCATCAAATTTGGCCTTGGACAACAACACCAAAGTTGGAATATAACACTAAATAGCAAGGTGTCTTATTTTTGTGATCTTGCCTAGACAAAAAAAAATTTAGTTTTTCTATAAACAAACAAAAAATTGAGTTTAGTCACAGGTTTGTCGACACAACATAGTCCAAATTCAACATATTTTAGTACACTTTTTGCTCAGAGAATCTAGATATAGAGGCATCATGCGTAACATGATGGATCTCACTTCTAGTTTCAAATTAGGGAGTTGATTTAACTTTTAGATTAGAATCCATGTTCCAAATACTAGTTATTAGGGGTAATATTCATGGCACATTGATCCTCCCCTTTTTTTGAGTTCAGTTTATCTTCTAGGCATTTCTTAGTAGTTGTGTGCCTTACTCCATCTGTAGGTGATTGGAATCATTTTTTAAGTTTGGATTTCATACAATCTTAACATTTTGAGTACCTGAGTTCCCGAGTTGGCTCTCATATAAGCCTATTACATGAGATTTGAAGTGGCTCTCATACAAGCCTAGTCTTCACCTTTTAAAATGGCCAAGAGTGGCCTAGTTTTCAGCATACATTCTACTATCTATGTTAATATTGTCAGATTGCAGTACATTCATGAGATTCAGGAGCTATTTCATATGACATATATTCTATACTGATATCACTTCATAGCTTCACTTCATGGGGAAATGATGGAGCCAAAGGTCGAGCTAGCCTTTGTATTATTGAGCCACCTATTCAAAGGGATTAGACACAGTCCAAACATCGATTGACACATGCATGATTTGTTAGATCCACTTAGTAGACAATGATGGAGCCAAAGGGATTGCCTTTGGATTTTTAAGCCACTTATAGGGAATTGATCACTCAACTCTGTTCGTGATATAAATTTTTGGTACAACACACACCTAATACAATCCAATATTGGTTCACATACCCAATGAGGTGTATTCATTATTTTCTCTTCTTTTCTCTCTTACCTATCTTTTTTATGTTTTTATTCTAGATATAACATATCTAGTGAGGACTGATCTAATCTATATTTTTCATTATAGATTCACACTTCACATCATGCTCTCTCTATGCACATCCAACATCACACAAATTCATGAGCTTCACCTTCATAGGTAAGTTTAGGTATGCTTTCTATTTTTTTTTTAATCCTAGTATTTTATTTTATTGCATCACTAAAATAAAAGAGGGGAAAATCTAGTCATATAAAATATGAAATTTGGTTACTTGAGTATGGCTAATGAAACCCAATTGATAGGTCCTCTTACTTTCTTGCATAACCCTTTTAGGATCTTCTTTCAATGATTCCTAGTCATCTACAACCTTCTAGACTTAACTTTTTTAGACCCAAGAATTTTTTTTAGGCCCAGATGCATCCCTCCGATCTCATTTCCTCTGGAAAACACTCAAGTTGGATAGGAGCACTGAAACCCAAGGTGTCCAATTTTTAGCAGTGTTATCCAAGTGTAAAATAGATTCTAATGGTCATTTTCTCTCGGATCCTTATCCTAATTTAGAGAAACCTAATGCAAATTCATTTAACCCATGATCATTAAATACCCTATAAAAGACCATTCAAAGTTTATTTATAAGGGTTGACACTCATTTACAAGAGAGAATCAAGAATACTAACAAGATCACTCGAGAAATTATCCCTATTCTCTGCATATAACCATCCAACAATATTTCAAGTTTATTCAAACCCTCATACTAGTCTCTAGTCATTATAAGTACACATAGTTTCACATTTACTTGAATTTTCATCACACTATTACACCAAGCACTTCAATGGGAGAAATACATATAGCTTGATCCCTCTTTGGAGTATTAGTATGTAAGTAGCATGCCCACACATGGGGTGTGAAGTGCATCTAGCGTATCCTTTACACACTAACCCCTTTTATCTATTTTCTAAAGTTTTAATTAATTACATAAAAGACACAAGCACATGAAGAATCAAATATACAAGGAATTTTATTGACAACAAGGATCTAAAATTTGGTACATAAGCTTACACAGATGCTAAAAATAAAACCCAAAAAAATTATATATTTTTGATTAATTTGAACAATAGTGGCGAGATTAGGATTACAATGCCAGATAGTAGGGTGTCCTATTTTTGGTAGTCTTATCCAACTAAGAAACAAACTTTAGATCTCACTTTATGATCATGTCCCAGTCTTGTTTCTCTAGTATCAGACTCTCTCAGCCATAATAGCTTGGAATAAACTAAGTTATATTTTCTCTCACTTATGATTATTTTTAGAAAAGACAAAAATACTATTTGTTTACACAAAATCAGTGGCTTAATTATTGCATATTATTTACTGATTTTATCTACTCAGACCCATTTATTATTTAGAAATTAAACATCTAATTTTCTAAAAATAAAAAAACAATTTTCCTCTTTATTATGTCTTCTTATCATTATTCTCATGATTGCACATTTATGTTTAAGAGTTCACTTCTTTTATGGATTCTTTTTCCTTTATAATGATTATTTTCTATCTTATCTCACTGAAAAAAAAAATAATTATTGTGACTTGGTTACACAAACCTTGATTCCCTTAGTAATCTTTCTCTACCATATGATTAGTTAGAAAATAAGAGATTTCATTGTACTTATATTTACCAATCTAATTTGATTTCCATTTATTTTTTTATATTCCTTTCACATACTAAGCACACATACGGTTGAAACTTGAGATTACATACTGGTTCATAGGTAAACTTAAGTGTTTAATCACTCATATCTTTGGATATTTAACTTCCTTTAAACCAAAGTCAAAATCTCATTCATGTATACCAATTCTATCACTCATGTTGGTTATTCCAATTCTGTATGGAAGAGGAATCATAAAAGCCATAAAAAAATTAAAAACCAAATCATTTAAACAAAAGGAAATGATCAAAATACAACATACAAATTCAAAAGTCTAATCACACTAAAAGATGTGACTCATAGCATATATTCTATTTATAATTGAATCTCAAACTCCATAGTTAGACTTATGACAGAGTTGAGATCTATTGGAGTGTGGTAGGCTAGTAGATTGGGATAAGAGAATACAAAATCTTTAAGTGCTACCTAATTTATCACACAAGTATCCAATTTTTGTAGTAGACTGATGACTGTATAAAAGGTCTTGAGGAATAGAGAACATGTCATGGGAAGGTAATTCCATTTTAATTTTCTTATTTATATAACCAACATTAGTTGATCTTAGTATCTCATCTATTTATCTATACAACTTTTTGATTATTATGATCATGTATCCTTTGTATTTTGATAGTCACTAGACTCTTAGTGTCTCTCTTTTGTACCTGATATGCCTCATATTTCTTAAGGTCTTTTCATAGATTATTATTTCATAATTTTTACATTCTCTCTTTCATTACAACATTCCTGATATTCGACCTTGGGAAATATTATTTTGTTAACTGATCATTCCCCTTAGGGTTTCCCTTTGTGAGTTATAGTTTAAGACCATGGATTGAACCAAGCTCTCCTCATAAATCACCATAATAAAATATTTATTTATTACAATTCACTTCATTGGTGTTTTTCTTGTTTATTTTAGTGTAAGATCATGGATAAGACCATGCCCTCCTCATAAATTACCACATTAAAAATATCTTTTAAATTATTCCCATAGTTATTCCACTTCATTGGTGTTCCCTTTATGAGTTACAGTGTAAAACTATGGATAGGACCAGAACCTCCTCACAAAACATTCCAATACCCAGTTCATATTATAACCAAGTCAAAATGAAATTACGTGCTTCAAATTTAAGATAAGTTGTGTTTGATTATGAGTTACATGTCATTGAAATACTTCCCATCTTGATTTAGTATGTTTTATGCTTACTTCATAAGTCTTTCACTTTTATCTTCTTATTTTTTGATTGCATGTATGTTTACAACTATTTTATTAAAATTTTCATACTTCTTAGCTTTATTTAGTATGATTGATTGACTTAATTATTTGTTTATTTTTATACAATTGGTTTTCATGTGTTTTCTATTTTATTACAAATTTTCATACTACGCAATGTGATATAATATGACTTTTATTTGTTTTAATTTGGTGCCAATATTTTACACGGTGTGAAAATATTATTTACCTTTTTTTTATCACCTTGTTTTATTATATTTATTCATCTTTTGTTTTTACACATTTCACATCATGATATAACATGTATTGTATTTGTTTTGATTATTAATACTTTTCCAAAATCATTTTTTCCCTTTTATTTTTAACCATGCATGTGTATTACATAATGATATAAAGTAAAACATACATCACATATTTCCCATAGCATATACAACAAAAAATAAATACATGTTTTAAAAAGGAAATATATCCATGCATTCACATCCAAATCCAAACACAAATCATAAGATCAATGAAATATCAACATCAATATATCTATATATATATATATATATATATCATATCTTTTATATAATATAAAGTATTAAATACAAATATCTATAGCTCTAAGGCTATGCTCCACCCTATCTATCCTATGGTATAGCCACGCTACCTATATATTCCTGTGATTGGCCCCTATGAATGGTGTATTGTAAAGTAGTCTGGGATCTCAAACCAACATCCTGTCCTTATAGATTAGCCTCCTGAGCTTGTACCTATCTAAGCTAGATCATAGTCACTATGTGTGTGGCTCACTCTTATGCTAAGGCATGCTAGGCTTGGGCTTCTCTAGATCCTACCCATGTTGGTGGTTGTAACCTATCCCCTCATGCCTATAACTATCACATGACCTCTCCCACCAGTCTGAACTAGCCCATATGATTTTGGGTAGATAAAACTGTAAGAGCATTGAAAGTGATAGGGTTGTATAGTGAAAACACTCCATATAAAATGTCATGAATGTGCATCCATACCCAAGGCTCCCCATATAACCTCCTCTATCACATGATTTGTAAAACCAAAAACCAAGTATACATCAAATTGCATATATATCTCTCAAATCATCTATCATAATCAATAATGAAACTATTATTCTATATCAAAAACTTAAATCAAATTAAAAACATTTCTCACTAGTGTCGGTATCGCCCACCATGGTTTCACCATGTGCTTATCTTCCAAGCACCTCCTCCATCGACTGCCTCCATACCAATGCAAATCTAGGAGTCACCAGTTAAGCCTACCATGGTCCTCTCCTCAGTGGACTCTTTATGGTCCAATTGTGTATTGGAATTAGTTTAGAATCCTCCTATATGAGACTTATCACCTATGTCTCTTCACATTGATAGTGTCTCTATCTCTGATGAGCTAATGACATTTTATACCACCTATGTTATTGTCCCTACTACATTCACTCCTCCCCTTTATCCACATCCATAATGTCATCTCCCCTAGGCCCTACTTCCTCCTCTTGTCTTGCTTGACCAACCCATGATCTGGATCACCAAGGATTAATCATTAGTATCTACACATCTAATCCTTTGTCTCCTCTCCCTCTCGATTCTCTAGCATGTCATGACTAATAACAAAACACTACTAAAGGGGTTGATATATGAGGAAGTCCTAGCTATCTGGTATATGATCCATTAGATGAGGCTTTACCTATGAAGTGTAGTGGCCCATGATCCACACATATGCCAAACTTATAAAAATAGTATCCCAACTCAACCATATAAAAACTATGTGAATGTATGACTGCCACACTATTTGCCCTCATATGCTAGTTTGCAATGCTATAACATGGGGTATGACCTGCACTACATGGTCCTTATTCCATCAAATGATCCAAGGTAACCTATCAATGATTGCATGGGGTAACCTAGCTAATCAATATATAGGTAACCTCTCTATATCCATGCACTCAAAATAATAACAAACCACATCATCTTCTATCCCCTAGATAACATCCCATACATATTATGCATGAGCTAGACCTAGATGAAAAAACCAATATCATATAATCCTCTCTAATCCAAAACTAATTGGCATAAGATTATCACATATAATAGTACCTTACCATCCGAATTGTGACACAACACTCGTGCTGTCACAAGCCCTATCACAACCTTTTAGATATCCAAAATGGTCACAAGATAAACATCAAACAAACTCACACATAATCTAGGATAGATCCTAGTTGAGCCTATAGCCCACTAAGCTAAGGCTCTTATCTCATCCTATGGTTCTAGTGTATTATAAATCACCAATATTTTGTCTATAAGAAGTCCAAGCAATGCATGGACATTCTACAAGTTGATCACCACATCTATGTTATCCCCATCTACCTTCAAAGCCCAAGGCAACCAGTCAAGCCCTATCCATGTATGCTAACTAATCCAATAGGTCTGGTAGTTAGGACGCATCCACTAAGCACCAAAATCTCTAATGTCTCTAAAAATTATCAAAAAATAAATAATGTATTAGATCTTGATGTAATAATCATAAAATATATTTTAAAATACTCTAAAAAAAATACAAATTAACTAATTCATTAGTTTGCATGTTTTAGTTTTTTAGTTTTCTTATTTTTCTAAAACATTGACCTATTTAATACTAAATCGGCCCTATCATAGTCTTGTCATACTACATCGACCCATTAGTACATAGTCAGCCTTTTTTTTCAGACACTATCAGCCTATTTGATACTAAATCGACCCTTTTCCACCTTTAGCATACTATATTGGCTCTTTAGTATGCAATTGACCTCTTTTATCAAGTTGTATCAGCCATATAGTACAAACTACATTGGCCAAAGTGTACTATGTCAAAAATCTTCCTATTTCAAACTATATCAGCTCTTTACTACACACTCAACCCCCTATTTTTCTCTTTCCTTACAACTGACTTAACTAGGTTGACTCTGTTCTTAATTTGTGATTATTTACCATAAATTCCTTAAGAATTTATTGGTCTGATCCTTTCCTACCTAGTACCCCATTCTACCCCTAATTTACCTAAAAATTTCCTAGGGTCAGTTTTGATGTCTAGATTTTTCTTATGATTCAATTTTCTATATTTAACTTAATTTAATTAAAATTACTCAAAATTTTAAAATTAATTCTTTCTTATCTATGCTACACCCGCTATGACTTCTATGCATCTTCCATGTCTTAACTATTATATCCTCACCATCATCACTCTTTAGCTTCTAAATGGGTAACTCAGAGCAATATTTTCTCAAAATAGTAAAATAACAAATGAATTAATTTTTTAACCTATTTATATTTACTATTCCAAATTATTTACTTGTCAATTATTTACCATTAGATAATAATTTTCAACCATATCTTTGTTTTTACTAGCTTTTTTTTGAATCGTAAGATGTTTTGGAATTCAGATATTATAGAGAATCTTTTCACACATTACATAAATATTTTGCAAAAAATTTGATTTTTTACTAATTTCTACAAGTTTGCCTAATGTTTCCTACATTGGACACCTTTACATTTATTTTAATTAATTCCTTATCTACAAAACTAAAGTAAGTAAAAGTATGTATTTTTAAATTTTTTCTTTTTATTTATCTTATTTGCTTATTACTGTAATTTATTTAGCTTCAACATTGTGTGTTACTATTTTATTTTCACAAAGTACTATCCCTTGTTACACCTATGTGAGATGTGATGAGATTCAAATGAGAAATATGTATACAAATAATATTTTCAAACTTTATCAATTACTTATGCTTTCCCTCTCACAAGAACTCATTGATTCTCAATCTCTCTGAGTGCATGCCTCAAAAAGTGCACTGAGAAAGGAGTGGCTAGACCATTAGTGCTTCACAGGATTGTTGTCCTCTATGCTACCACTTTATATCCACATCATCATCCCATATACACTTACCTAAGATTTTAAACCTATCTTACACACTTGTCCAAGCAATTCAACACCTTACTTATCCCCTACCTAAGCCTAAAACTCTTTTTGACATTTATCAAATAATGTCAGTCTAGGCGATCATGTCTTCTAACTAATATTTACATGTTATGGGTCTAGGTGGGCCTTGGATGACCTAGACTAAGACCTAAATTGCTTTTATCAATCAATGATATAGAGTCGAATAGGGCCAAATTTGTCAGCTAAACTTTTGGAAAGGTTTAGGGTTAGAATTAGTTATATAAACACATCTATTTTCACCATTTCTTAGGAAGAGAAGAAGAATATTATATTGCACATCTTCTTATCCACCATTATAATTGAAGAGCATAACTTAGGGTTTTAATACTTGTTTTGGAGATATAGATCTTGTCTTATAGATAATTCTTTTGGATACATAGAGAAGTTGTGGAGTTTAGAGATGACTTATCTTTGCTATCCTTACATACCATAAAAACACCTTGTGATGCACATTAGCCAAGGGAGAGATTGAGGTTATTTAGATTTGTATTCAAAGGTAAGTATTCATAACTTTGTTCTTATTTTTTTAAAGTGGATAGATTTGCATTTTTACTTCTCTCCCATACATTAAGATTTTCTATACATTGACTTGAGTGTAGATCTTTTTTGCATGTTTAATTTTATGTTTATTACCCCTATTTTATGCCACAAGCTTTGGTGAGCACTAGGTAAGATTTTAATTTAGTTTGAATGTATTTAGTGAACATGAAAACATAGGACCTAGCTAGAGTTATTTCATGGTGTTGCTTGACTAGAGGCTTTTGAACCCTTTCTAGTGATGTTATTGTGATAAAGGACCCATTGGTTAGGTTTAGAGGATCCATCTTGGTCATGAACTTGAATGTATAAATGCATCAACAAACTAAAGTGTAAGTAGGATTTATATTCTTTGATTTAAGATTAATTAATAGGTCAGCTGCATTTTCCTTTGTATATAAAATAATTAACTACATTGCAATTGCTTTCCCAATTTTTTTCTTGTAACAAACTAGAAACCTTTAAAAATTTGTTTAAGAAATTTCCCTCATGCCTAGTATTCTTGGAAGTGGATTCACAATCTATTTTTCCCTTTCCATCTAGATTCCTATTTTTTGAGGGATTGCTTTGTTTTGAGGGTATACTCAGTGGTCAAATTATATTACTTACATTCAAAATTTATTAAGAGATACTGCTCGTTTTAAGGTTTGGATGTATAAAAACTATTGTTTTTTAACAATGAGATTATTTCACATCAAATTTTGACTAATGAAAAAGTATATATGATCACCTATATATTATTTTAGATCCATAGACGATGAAAATTTTTATTTGAAGTTTTAGAATATATAAGACTTGCTTAACCACTTGGGGAGTGATCCTTGTAATATAAGTAAAATATTACGAGACATCCCACTATAAAAATCTCATCCACTAGCTCTGTGATGGTGGGATCATTATTCTCATATCCACTTATCTACCCCTCCTCCTCAACATGGGGGAAGGGTATATTCTAGTAGCCCATATAAAAATGAACTTGGGTTTTTTTGAAAAAAATTCTAAGTATGTGTTTTGAAAGTCTATCAAAAGTTAATAGACGGTGTTTAGATGAATAGGTAAATTAACTGGAAAAAATGTCATGGGGTGCATAAGCCATGCTGACACATGACTACACAAAAAACCCATAGATGCATAGTATTATTTTTCTACTGAATGATAATTATGATGTTGTATGAAAGTTATTCTATCATTTGATAGTATTTCTCTTTATCGATAGTATTACTATGGCTCAAAAGCATTATTATCATTTGACATAATTTCTACCATTTAAAAATGTTTCTATCATTCAATAGTAGCATTGCCGTTTAGAAATAATGTTGCAGCTTGACAATAATGATGTTGTTTGGCAACAATGCTATCATCTAGAAATATTACTGTCATTCAGTAGCATTACTACCATTTAATAACAATGTTGTCATTCGAAAACAATACTACCATCTGAAAACATAACTACCATTTGATAATAATGCTTCCATCTTATAGTAATGCTATCATTTGACAACAACGTTATTGAATGATAGAAATGTTATCATTCAGTAGCAATGCTATCAAATAGAAATAATGATATCTTTCAACATTAATGCTATCATTCAGTGGTATTATTGTCATTTGAGAACATATATGTCTCTCAGTTCTATAGTTGGTCTATGATAGTTCTGGTGTCGAGGGACAAGTTATTGGCAAACTCTAGCTATGATGCTAGTTGACATGATTGCTGGAAATCAACACAAGCTTTGATAGGTGTCAATGTTACAGGTAGGCGATAACTATGTTGGTGAACGACATAAAAAAACTTCAAATTATAACTAGTCTGATATGCTTTAGAAATTTAGTCTTCAAATGATTATATTTTATGTATGACAGAAAATAAGATCATATAGAATTTCTATGAAGTGGAGAGCTATATTTATATAGATGAAATTTATTTTAAAGAGTAGGTGAGCCAACTGGTAAAATAACTTACACCAGATAATTTAGGTGAATCCACATTGTTTACCACCCCTTAAATTGCCAAATGCCAATTTTTAAAATCAAAATATTCATGAATTAATGAATAATCACCATTAAAATTTACCCTATATAGAAGATACAATCTAATTGCTTATGGTAAGACCATTTTTTGCACTTCATGGTGGGTGTCACCAATTCATGATGTTTTGGATGTGGGTGTCATTGTTCTTCCTCAACTTGAGTGGAGAGTATGTTTGCCTTTGGTTATTTAGGATATTTAGGATGCTCTAGGTGGAATTGAATCCAAAAACATGATTTTTGGAATCAAAATTACTAAGAGTTTGGTGGGGGGAAGTGAATCAGTCCTAAAACCTTTCTTAATAATCTCTCTTAATCAATCATGCAACATTCAAATAAGCATATAGATCTTGCAAGCATAACAATCTATCCACATAAGCATGAAATACAAGACCACATCATATCGGTGGAAAAACCTCAAGGGGAAGAAAACCCACTCATATATGCAAATAGACTATAATCCTATAAGAAAAATACCAAATTTAGTGAATCACCCACTTCACATGGAACACCAACCCCAACTAGCTAAGCACCAACTCAACTAGATTTTAACAAGCACCAACTTACAAAAAGGCACCAACCTTGCAAATGACTCAGCACTAAATCAACTACCTAATTGATTTGATCACCTTTAGGATACCTATTTTCTCAACTAACTAATGATGACCACCTCTTCATCTCTTCACAATCTTAGCCCTTTGAAACTATCTTTTAGGTCTCTTCGCTCAATTAGGTCTTGTTAAGATTGATTAGGTCATATGACCTTGATATTCACACATAAAAAATCAATAAAATATTTATAAATAATCCTATACACTCCTATTATGGTCTATAAGACCTCTTTCTTCTCAACAAAGTGCTATTTTTTTCACTTACACTCTACTCACACAAATAGGCCTAAAATTGCCTTGTATATATACAATTCTTTTGATCATATACTTCTTAGTCAGCCAAATAACCTAAAAATATTAGGTCAGACATGGAATAGATCTTATACCATATTTTAAACATTAATCAAATGTTTTTTGAGTCATTTTAGGTCTAACATACCTCAACTAGGCTTTATTTCATCTTAGGTCTCATAGAGACCTAATCCTATTAGGTCTGCTATAGGACACATTATAATTTGCATTCATTGGAGAAAATTAAAACACCTCACATGGTAGTAAAATATACCTCTTCTAAGCTCATATAGGCTCAATAACTCGTTTTAGCTCCAACCATTACTTGAAGCACCCCATTTGTAATGTTCATAATTAGGCCTTCTCATACACAAAACGTTTGTCCTAAAAAACTGAAGCAAAAACACATTTTTTACAAACAAACATGGAAATAAATCACATATAAATAATATATATTACCTTAGGGTGATCACCATATGTTTTAAACTTCACAACTCATGGTATATAGGCTCAAACTCTTCTCTACAAGATGCTCACTTTGAACTGCCAACTAGCCTCAAAACACAATCATGGAAACTTGAACTTATGACACATAAAAAAACATACTTAATGAATTAAAATGAATGAAAATGATACTAAAACATAATTATAACAAATTTCAATAAAAATATCATAACTTTGATTGATTGTCAATTATTGGTCTTGCAGACTAATTTGTTGTCTTTAATACACATAGTCAAACCTGAACCAGTCAACCCCTTTTGGATTCAACATTTCAATCACTTTTAATAAATATCAAACACTATATAAATAATGGATAGAACATACATGTCCCACACAAAAACATCATGTTTACTAAAAACTTAAACTCAGGGCATATAACCTCAAACTCATCATTGCAACTTGCTTACCTAGAAATGTTAGTTCACCTTGAAGCACAATCATGGTGATAATAACCTTCAACACATGTATGGCCATTTATAGATAATCCTAATTCATTTAGATGATCCTATGATATCATTAGACCATTCGAAGATAGATATATAATATGGTAAAATGGCAATATTGGTCTTGTAGACCAATCTCATAACCTCACTATACACATACCTCACTGAGATAGACAAGTCAATTTGTGAGCAACATTTTGATATATACAATGATCTACAAAAATTTTATCCAACATGAAAATTTCTTACAAGTATTGAAAAATATATCCATGCGCTTGGATTCATCGTTATTCCATCATAACACATATATAATCATCTCATTTTTGCCTAGATTTCTTACTGTTTGCACCATTAGGCTTATTAGAAATAGGTTGTCTTGGACGACCGATTTAACACACTTAAGGGCTAGAACCTACTCAAAAACTACTATGAAAATGAAATATAAGTCTCAACCTTCTCCATCCAATGATTTTCATACTTTGACTTGGTCAACTTTGACTGCTATAACAAATCTCTGAGAAACTATCACTTTCTTGTAGTGTCTACTCACACACCTGATAAACCAATCACACCTTGAGATGAATAGTAGATTTGAATACAAAATCCAATCACTTAAATAACCATACCGATACATTTTGATTACTTTAGAATAACTTATTTCATATTGGGTCATTATTAGGGTTCTTTGAGGGTTTAAACTATCTTCCAGTCTTAATGATCATTCATAAAGCATAGCCCATTAATCCAAAAACTAATGCCTAAATTTTTTAGTGAGAAACCTTAACCATCTACCATGAATATATTAGGTTATCACTCAGAGGTTAAACATGTCAAGGAACACTTGAAAGTCCTTCTCAGGTTGAGAACTCTTCATTTTGTGCACTCGAGAGACCTCAAAATCACTTTTCATGCCTTTTCTTACAAACCATGACCTCAAAATTTGTGAACATGTTTGAAAAAACATATAATACCTTTGTTAATTCTCACACACTCACACTTGCCTTGTAAACTATTCTTGATACCCCATTAGGCCATACTCTCTTTCTTTGTTTGCTTAGACCTTGACCTACAAACCATATAAGGCTTAAAAGATGACCTTTAAGATTATTTACATGAATTATCAACCTCATTATTAAAATAAAACAACCTATTTCATGCTCAAATACTACTTTACATCCTTCATACGCCTTGACAACACCTCATGACACCTCATTAGGTCAAGTAGGGTCTAAAATTAGTCTAGTTGCAGATTTTAAATTAAGGTCTTACCCCTATAGGCTCATCTTGAAACTCTCATGAGTGATCCAATTCCTCATATGAATTCTAAAACACCCTTATAAAACCTATTATGCCTCTATGTATACATATCACCAAGTCACCATGCTCAAACCTTCTCACTAGGACTTTACAAGTTATGACCGGTGCCATGACTTGGCTTCTCAAGCACTTGAAGCTTGACAACTAATTTTGAAACACTCTTTAATGTTTCTACACCTTGCTCACATTCCTTATATGATCATAAAATAATTTTATACCTTTGAACATACCTCTTCATGCTTACCATGTACATGCTCATGACATGACTTGGCTTCTCAAGATACCTTGTACTCAAACATGCTTACCTCAATGATGCTTAAAAATAAGAACATTCATCAGACATCACTCTTATAGCACTGTAAAAACCTTGACAATAGTCAACAAAATAATCATTAGGTTGCCTTCAAATTTTCTCTCTGACCTACATATTGACATCAACCTTGACATCAACGACAACACTTCTGAACAATGCTAGCCCTTCACTCTCCATTCTCAAAATTATTTGTCTCCTCCTCCTTCTAGTGATACTACTTATGGTTGGTTTAGATTTATAATTATACTTTGAGACATGTGGGATATGAATAATAACCATATACATTTTTATGTTGAATGTGCACATATTTTATCTCTACTATATTTTGATTAATATATATGACGATGAGTTTCCAATAAAAAAAGTGGTCTAATTTTTCACACATGACTAGGGTTATGGATACACAATCCAAATTATTATAAGAATTAAGGGCATAAATGAGTGTAATAAGGAAGAAGAGTACATCTACCATATGAAAAATATGACTTGGGAGCTTGTGCCATATTCATACAGAAGAAAACTATAAGTGCATTTACTTGTTGAGATGTATAAATTAAGTTTGGTTACTAAGGGGTAAAATAAAGGAGGGAAATTATTATTTGGAGATATGCTCTTGTTACAAAAAGAGTATATGCATGCATTATTCTTTCTCTTGAATCCATGTTTGCATGGTAGATGGACTAGATGGATGTAAAGTGTGCATTATCAATGAATATAGTTAAAAGAAGATTTACATGGAGTAGCCTCAAATACCATGAAGACAATAAGCTTGTGTGTCAACCTAAGACATTGTTTTATGGGATGAAGCAGCCCCAAACCCCTCTACCCCCAGGAATGGTATGATAAGATTAGCAATTTTTTCTTGTCTGATAGTTTTACCAAAAGATAGTCTTTAAGTGAAACATATTAATAGTCATGGGAATGCAAAAATGTGGATGATCGTAAAAAAAATTAATTACCAATCAAGTTTTTTCACATACCCTGTAGTAAACTAATTATGTCATGATGAGATGCATCACTGTATATAAACGCTTAAATCGTTAATTAAAAACACAACTAAAATTAAAAAATATGAGATTTAGAAGGGTGTAGGCCCATCTAATAAAAACTATATGCTGCAATATGTTATTTGAAATAGTAATTGGAAATAAAACACGAAATATAAAAAAACGAGAGTAATCTAAACTCAACTACAAGATCTAGCTACTTCTTTTTATGCTTTTGATAATTGAAAATAAAAGGAAGGAGAATCTACTATTCATGTCTTATCAATTTCTACATGAAGCAATGCAAATGTAATACAAAAATATAAACCTTGGTACAAATATAACATGACATAAACAACATATGAACGCAAACCCTCAATGTGCAAATATAGTAATCATATATAAATATTTCACCTTACGTAATAAGTTACACTAGTAGAAAACATCCTAAATATGTTATGTTTTGGATACAAAATTAGGGAAAACGAACTAGAATTTGTGTTTGATAATTATAATGTAGGCACTTTTTTGTACGTAGTTATGTTTCTAAACTTCACTTTTATCTGAATCACAACAAACATGTCATAAACTTTTCAAGCTAGGAAGAAATTTTAAATTTGCATTAGGAGGCAATTGTTTGTTTAAATGTTCAGATGTAATGTATGTTAGTTTATCACACAAGACATTTATCTTAATTATTTAAGAAAAAGGTGCTCATTTTTTTGGGAAAAAAAATTGTATTAAATAATTTTTATAATTTATAATTGCTAGAATTTAAGTATTCAATGTGACGATAATTATATAACATGTAATGTATTGAAAAATAATAAATTGAAGAAAAAATAATTAGTTATTATATGACATACAATATAGTATAACAAATAATAAAAGATATATTGAAATAAAATTAATTAATTATGTGACATACGAATAACTAAAAAATTAAGAGTAGTGATTGTTAAATCTAAATATCACAATGAAATATCAAAAAGATATAAAAAATAATCATCAAAGTTATCAAATATAGTTTTCTAGGTGCCACAATTAACATGACAAAATATTGTTAAAGTGATTTGAATTAGAATAACACATATGGTTATTTAATCATTGTCCTCTATGTCATTGTCATAATCCTCCTCTCCATTTTCATTGTGCCCATCATTATCATCCCCATAATCTATCCATTGTACTCATCCCCATTCTCATCATTGTTGTTATTTTTTGCATGAATCGATGTCCCCTACAAAATAAATACAACATAAAATATTTAAAAATAATACAATTGATAAAGTAATATATTAATAAATTATATTTTATTTTATTGAAAAGTATTGATTATTACTTTAATTATAAACTAATAAACATGAAATGTCTACTTCTTAGGTTTGCTAAAACTTAAACCTCAATAAATATGTATTATATTATATATGTATTTTCTCATTTGTTATTAGTTTGTCAAAAAAATCTAGAAACATGAGAATAAAGTATAACCATTCAAAAGTCTTAAAAAATATTGAAAAGATAATAATAATTAAAAAACATGCGAATTTAGAAGTCTTAAAAAATATCATAAACATAAAAATAATTTAAAAACATGTGAATAGAGTAGAGCCATTCAAAAATTACAAAACTAGAAATACTTGCACTCCCTTAGCAACATTGATAGAATTTATCAGCTCATCTTGACCTCTCTTCAAATCAATGTTTAGGTGGTCAAAAGGTAGAGGTACTCCAAAATTTTCTTCCAAACATAATTGACAAGAGAGGTTGATCATTAAATATAATTCCCAATAAAAAATAATAGAGGAAAAACATACATAAAAACAAAACGAAAGGTAAATTAACTTATATACACAATGACTGAATAAAATTATAGACCAACTCTCTTTATCTCAACCATATCCTTATTAAGCGAGTGTTTTTGAAAAATGTAAAATTAAAAATTTAAAAAATATAATAATAAAATAAAATGAAATAAAATAAAACAAACTACATGACAAAATTTATAATGGCAATATATTGGATAATAAATCTTACCAAATATGTGTAGAATTCCCTCTCTTATTTCTAGGTTCAATAGGTAACATGGCCTCTCATGTACCCTTTCCTCTTTAGCATTTACATAACCAAGTTTTTTTTGGTTAATTTTAGGAATTCTTCTTATTTTCTTACTATTTATGATACAATTTTCTCTAATTGAATTTTATATTATTATATTTTGAAAATTAATTTAGTAATTAAAGTGTTTATTTTTAATTTTATTGGCACCATTATCTCTTTTGCCCCTTATAGCATTTCTTATTATTGAATTTTATATTTTCTAAGAATATTTTTAAAATTTATCTTTAAATGTGATAATGTACATTTTTTCCAATTAGTTAGAAATTTTGGCCAGTCTAAATATGTTAGCTATTATTTATTTATCAAAGTCCTAATAGTCTCCCTCATAATATTATAACAAAACAAACTTGCAATGTTTTTTTACACACACCCATTCTCATTAAATAATATTTATGTTTTTTTAAACATATAGAGGAGGAAAAAATCTATAGGAATCCCTATGGGTATATTTTTAAAACTCTTATATGTTATTCATCTTCCTCATCATCCCTTTTGTAATCCACATCCTCATCCACCATATTAATGGATTTAATGAGACATTTTTTTATAAAAATTGCCCTTTTTTAATTCTTTATGAAATAGAGTAACTTATTTTCAACTTGGAGAGGGTTTGAGGGTGGTGTTGGAAAAAAATAGAATTAATTGTTCATATTATGTTATAAAAACAAATCATATATTATATATTTAAAATATTATATTAACTAAATAAATATAGACATGGGTACCAATCCATAATTTGGTGGATTGTCTGCTAAATAATTATCAATAATAATCCTATTCAACTCATAGCACATACATGATTGTTTGCTTACTGTTACACATTTATTTACTTGGAGCAACAAAGATATAAAGTGATATAAATAAATGTGATGAAAACATAATGTAGGTAGGTAGAACACACAAAACATATAACACAAAAAATTAGCTTGATTAAACTCAACATGTAAAAATCTAATAGATTAAGGTTATTATCCCTTCTCTTTCGACTATGTAGTTCTCAAGTATAGGGTTACTACCACCAAATGTCCTTCATGGACATATTTAAAATTTATAATTGCCCAAACACATGCACAATAATTTACAACTTATTACAACTCTTCTTATATAATTCATTATGCCTAAAAAAACTTTAGACACCTAAATTTAGTATTAGACACTTTGGCAACATCAAATTTGGTACACTTTGACATATTTGAACATTGTGGACACATGTGACTCTTGTACACACTTTTATTAATATGTCTACCCATCTATTCGCTTGACCAACCTTATACAAATCCTAGTCTATGTAAGAATAGTTTATAATCTTAAATAGACCTTCTCTATATTCTAAATCATTGATTTTCATTCCTCGAACAATATTGACAACAATCAAACAATTATGATTAATGCACGTGTTTGCCTTCTAATGACAATGTCTAGGAGTGATTAGGAAATATTTTATAAATTTAGAAGTCTCAATTAGGTCAGCCTAGATACATGTCATGGCTTGGCCATATCAAAAAATATCAAGGAGGCATATATAACTATAAAATCAATCCTTAGGTTAGACTCACTTGGTCACAACTTGATAACTTGGTTAATACTTGGAAATCACATTGAGAAATCAATTAACACTCTTAAGAAATTATCATAAAGGAATATACATATGAAAACCCATAAAAGGAGTATCCATATAACCAAGTTTGAATACACACACATATCAAATTTGTATGATGCCAAGTGTTGAAATCTAAACATTGCATTACATTATATATTGATCAAGAATTGTACACACATACACCTAAATGGGATGACTACGTGAAACTTATGCCCTATTATTATTATTGTAAAGTTGTAAATACTCAATCATTTAGTGGGGAGTGGTTTGTGTTGTCCAACCCAAAATACTAAGCCATTTTTCAAGTGTCATTTGGTGATCGAAAGTGAGATTTAGGGTTTCAAAGGAAGGAGAAGAAAAATAAAGGTCAATGGATAGGAATGAAGGTAAGCACAGATAAAGGAAACATCTAGAATAACATGTGTAATATCTTAAGGCATCATATACCTTCACACTCTAAAAGGACACTTATAACATAGGTAAGATGATATTGGTATTTACAAGTATTTCACTATTGTTGATAGTGTCTAGGTATGGGTTGAGCTACAATTTCCTAATTTGAGTAGTGACAAGACTTTTAAAAAATATTTGTAGGACCAGTGACAATTTTTATGAGAAATATAATACAAAAATAAGTTAAGTACCTATCTCACCTCTTATTTTAGAAAATTTTAATCTTCTAAGTACACTATCTTTCATCAATTCTCAAACTCATATTAGGGTATTATTTATATATTTTACACAATGTGAACTAACCTTAGTTTTTATTCATTTGGATCACATTAATCAAAAATAACTAAAACATTTTAATGAAGTTGATCACTAAATTAACCATGAGAAAACCCTGGGTATTTTTAACTTAGGGTTTCATCTTTTATTAGGGTTCAAATTTATCCTCTATTAGTGTTTGAATTTTAGAACTAGTTTATGATTTACCCTTATCTACATAAGTAAATTCCTAACATGGCTATAATGGATTCTAATTATTTATATTTAATAATTTAAGATATGGTTTTCATAATTGCATGTTTCTTTTATAGATTATATAATGTATTCTTATATCATGAAATGAAATGATTTAAATTTATCTGCAATAAAACTAAGGATGATATTAATAATGATGAACTCTTATATCTCCTTAGTAACATATTGCATTAATATTGAATTTGAGATGCTTTTAATTACTACTTGAAAGGCAATGGCATGTATGACTCCTTTTGTTCCTCCTTCCTTAAAAACTCATAGCAATGATATCCAAGATCCCTTCCATATTATTCACTCTAGGATTATATTAGATATATATTGGAAGAAAAATGAATGAGAGGGGGGGGGGTGAATAAGTCTTCAAAAACTTTTCACTCAATTCCATTTAAACATACAATAAATCATTCTAACAAGCATGTACATCTTAAAAAGCATAAGCACCAAATCATAAGGGCATGAAACACACGAATTCAAAAAATACATGGAAAACCCTAAAGGGGAAGAAAACCCACTGATGAAGTAAATGGAATATATTCCTATAAGATAAACACCAATCTTTAATGAGCATCAACTTCACATAGAGCACCAACCTTAACTAGCTAAGCACCAACTCAACTAGGCTTTAACAAGAACCCACTTGTAAGGAGGCACAAACCTCCTAAATGAATTATCACCAAGTCAGACACATGATACACTTGATCACATTAATAAATCCTTGTTTCTAATACAATAGATGATGATATTTTTATTAATCTCTTTACACACTTCTATCCCTCTCAAACTGACCTTTAGTCTTCTTCGCTCAACTAGCCCTCTTCATGGATTGATTAGGTTTTATGAATTTGATCCTCACATGAAAACCTCCACTATTATATTCATGACACTTATCTAATGGTCCTCATGACTTATTTCTACTCACCATTTTTCTATATCATTTTCTTGTTATCCACGCTCTAAGCTCCCAAAAATAGGTCTGATTAGCCTTGCTTTTATACAAGTCACTTGATCATATCTTTCTAGTCAGCCACACATTATTATATTATTAGTTCAGCCAATATACCTTATCCAAATTTATTCTATGTCCATAACATCTTTTAAGTCCAACCACCATTTGAACTCCTCAAATCACTGTTCACAATAGGCCTGCACAAACACAAAGAATCCATCTTGAACAACTAAAGTATAAACACACTTTTTACATACAACCATGGAAAAAAAATCACATATTCAAAAACTTAATGACCTTAGGTTCATAAAAAAATTCATCAAATATTTCAACTCAAGGTATATAGGCTCAAACTCTTTTCTGTTAGATGCTCACTCGAGACTGCCAACTGACATCAACACATAGTCAAGGAAACATAAAATTATGACACCTGATTGAACATAATAAAAATATTTTAATGCATGAATATTATCTTATACCATCCTTAGAGAAACATCCATAAAAAATATTACAAGTACTACTAGAAACTATTAGTCTTGCAGACCAATATGTTGAACTTCTCTCTCATAGACTCCACTGAGACAAATAAGCCATTTTGGCTTCAATGTTCCATCCTATTACACTGACTTAAAAGATTCTAAAAAATATGGATAGATTATTCAAGTCTCAAAAAATATAATCAAACACTTCAATCCATCATTCTTACGTGAAAACACATAAGATATCATCTTCTCACTTTTACCTGATTTTCTTACTATCTTTATTACTAGGTCTGTTAGCGATGAATCAACTTGGATCACCAAATTTGCACACATAAGATATGAAACCTATACAAAAACCTTCATGAACAAAAATACAAGTCTCACACTTTTATCTTTATCCACTTAGCAACTTTGACTTGGTCAACTCTACCTACTACAACACATCTCTGAAAAACAAGCACTTTCTTGTAGGGTCTACTCTTTCATATGAGAAACCAGTCACACATGGAGATTCCTAAGAGAGTTGAATTCAACCTCTAATTAATTGTATATAAATATAAAAACTATTTTTATCTCTTTAGAACAATATCTTCAATATCATGTCATTCTTAGAGTTCTTTGAGGGTTTCTTCCATCTTCCAGTCTTAACAATTATTCATAAAACTTAGCTCCTCTTTCCATAAACCAATGCTTATAACTTTGAGATAAAACTAGTCCTTATCTACCATGAACAAATTAGATTCTTATGAATATTTTGTACATTCCAATGAGCACTTGAAAAATCTTCTTAGGTAGACAACTCTTCATTCTCTGCACTCAAGAGACTTTGAAACACTTTTCAATCATTTTCTTGTAAACCATAACCTAATTTTTTTTGAACATGCTAAAAATAATTTGACTCACCTCTTTCAATATTCATCTGCTCAGCCATGTCATGTAAATTGACATAATATCATATTTGGCCATCATCTCTGTATTTGCTTTCTAAGCCTTAACCCCTATAGACTTCACCTTAAAACTCTCCTGAGTGCTTCAATGCCTCTTATGTATGCTCAAGCAACCTTATATAATTACTTTTCTTTAGAGCTTCAATAGATCATATTTGTGGCTCATTTAGAGCATCTTTAGATCTATTTACAGATCTTTAGAGTTTGACTAAACATCTTGGTAGCTCACTCAAATCATCTTCAAATTTGTATACATAGATCTTTAGAGCTGACCTTCTAATAATTTTTAAGGCCCTCAACACCTCATGTATAAACTCAAATAACCTCTCTCATGCTCAAACACTATCAAGTATTCTTCAGATCTTCACTAAGGATATTCACAGCTATAATAGAACATCTTTATAACTTTTTAAATAGATGTTCAGAGCATACACATTTTTCTTCAGAGCTCATTCATTTCATCATGCTACTTGCACATACCATCTCACAAGGTCTAGAGAAAGCTTTGAAAGTTACTTGATACTAGTCATACTAAATTGTACTTACTCATGCTAATCCTAATGATATTTTTAAAGCTAACATAAGAATATTCTTTAAACAATACTCCTACATCATTATTTTCATATAATAACAACATTTACTATGATAGAAAAATAACTCATCATACATACACTTCAAACCTTACTTGACCATGAACCTTCACAAGAACCTTTGACATCAATGAAAACATTAATACCAAAACTCAAAAATTAATGGCAATGCTCAATAATCTCCCTCTTTGTCAATGATGACAAACACATTCAGAAAATTATATCAACCAATCTTGATGGCAATCATCTCTTGGACTTGGTTCTGATCTTGCCTTTTCTCACCCTTTTTGATATATTTTTTTTCTCACCCTTTTTGATCTTTCCTTTTCTCACCTTTTCTGACCTTTTTGATATTTCTCCCCCTTTAAAATTAATGACAAAGGGATTTCACAATTATTATCTCTTTCAAAATGAACTCAGACTATAATACCACTTCAACATAAATCAAGCATAGTTAACAACCTAGATAACTCCCCTTAAAACCAAGCCTTCACCATGCTTCTATTAATAGTAAACATCAAGGGTCACCTACAACTACTAAAATCATACTTTTTCCCTTTGAGATGATACTATATTTTCAAGACACGATTTGGCACATAGCTTTCAGAATCTATGACAACCACTCATGGAAAGTTCTTTCATATTTTAAACTATCTTCCCTTTTCATATCATTCTCCTAGCTGGTCCATAAAAAATTCAATAAACCAAATCTGTGAAGCATCTCAAACATATGTTCCCTTTAATACATGCATACTTCTATTATGATATCAAAAGCAACCATTATTTTGACAAAGGACTCAGAGCTACCAATTTCCCCCTTAGACTAAACATATCTCCTTTAAATGAACTAGAAACTCATGATCACTTACCATTCTCATCATGACTGAAGAAGATCAATATTTTGATTACACACTAAGATACTACACTCTTGACATCAACTACAAAAAATAGAGACTCCTCATTTTTCCTTACAGATCAAGGTCAATTACTCATATAAACAGATATCAAAATCTTACCTCTTATATACCAATTGTCTACACTTTAACTTTAGATCATGTTGCCTACTATACTTCAAACCATAGAGCTACCAACATAGGAATGGATAATATCCATCTTCATCTCCTTATTTGAAACATATACAACCTAGAATCTTCTTAAAAAGAAACCTTTTTGACTACAACCTGATGCTTCTGCTAATAGAATAATGTCTCCATGAAGCTTAATGAACCACCCCTTTTCATAGTGCACTAAAACATTATGAACTTAGGAGATTAATAGATCTCCATACTTTCACAAGACTAAACATTCTTCAACATCATTTTAGGCTTTATTGGTACTATAGGCTTGATCTCATCATCAATCATTTGATCATCAATGTGAGCTGACAATAGACATTCCTGACTTGATTTCACATTTGAGGCATGTTTTATCTCAGTAAGTAATCCAGTTGAACTTGTAGATTGATCATGACTTATCTTTACTACCTTTGGTTTCTATAAATTTATTTTCCTTCTTTTTTATACTCTAGGAATTCCAAACTCCTATTTTGACTTGATGACCTTCTAACTTTGTTAAGATAGAATCTTACAATATGTCTTATATTATAACAACTATAATAGACCACCTTATACATGCCATTTGACTGATTGAAATTATGAATCCTTCCATAGTTCTATGAGTACTCATTCTTAGAGGGTCTTCTACATTCTCTTGCTCTATGACCAAACTGACTGTATAAAAAATATTAACCATTGAAAGAACTAACATACCTTATAGCATTGGGTTGTTTGATAGGTATTTTTATGTTGACGTTCTTATTTTAAATATTCTTCTTCTTGACTCGAGATTCCTTATTTTAGTCTTATTTGAAACCAAAACATCTATTATCACTTGTAGCTTTTTGACTACTCAAGATATCATCTAAATCTTTGGTGCATTTTTAAAAATTCACAAAGGTCCTCATTTTTTTAGATGTTTGATTCAACTTAGCTTTCAAATATTCTAATTCAATTTCATACCTGATGCACTTTTCTTCTTTAGCCTTAAGATTTTCATTAACTATCTCATTCTGTGCCTCAACTTAATTGATGATATCATCATACTCCTTAGAGGTGTTACTCAATCTCTCCTCAAACAAGTTAATCTGCTCCTCATAGTCTTTAACTAATGACCTTAGTTTATGATTCTTTCTTATTTAAAACTTTAACTCTTCTAGGGTACTTACCAGCTCTACCTCGAGATTCACTTATGCTTATCCTTCTTCACTATCATAGTTTACTTCATCAACCATAAGACCTTTCCCATTTAAGCAACCCTCATTATCTAATTCCATGGCCATGAACAAGGTTTCACTATTGTCATGTTTAGGTCCATTACTATCATCATTACTGTCAGATGTGTTTGAATCACTTATATTAGATGAGCTATCTTCTTTGGTATAGAAACTCTTCTTATTTTTGAGTGACCTTTTTCTACCTTCAATCCTCTTGAAAATTTTATTTTTCTTATCAAACTTATAGGCCTTTCTGTTATCTCCATGATGTTCATCATATCTTACATTATGCTCAAATTTATCCTTATTAGGACACTTATATACAGTGACCAATATTGCCATAGCTAAAACATTTTAAGGGTAACTTACTTTTATACTTACCTGAGCCAAATATTAACTTCCTAAAAAACATAGCTATGATTTCATCATCATCAATATCTAAACATACCTCATCTTTTACATTCTTGACCTTTGACTTATTTTCAATTTTGAAAGCTGATTCCTCTTTGGGTGGTCTTCCTCCATTTATTCTCATCTCATAGGCAATCAAGTGCCATGAATCCCATCCATATCTAGCTTGTCCAAATATTGTTTCTCTTCTACTATAGACACCTTAGAGTCAACCTTAGGAGTTAAAGATCTCAACACTTTTTGGACAACAATAGACTCCTTCACTTCTTCTCCCAAAACTCTAATGATATTGACAACTTCATCAATCCTCAATATGTAAGATGCAATTGTTTTATCTTCAATCATCTTCAGGCTTTCAAATTATCTTTGGTGGGTCTACAATTTGGCCAAATTCACTTTGGTGTCTCTTTTATATATGGTCTTCAATTTTTCCCATATATCTTTGGATGATACATAATGTATTACCTTTATAAGATTTGTATTTGATAAAACATAAAGAATGACATTCATTTCCTTGGAGTTATTTTCACTAGCCTTATTACCTACTAATTATGTTGGTGGAATAGGAGGTATAATATAACCATCCATAAATAAATTCCAAATATCATGTCCTTGTGACATCAGATATATTTTCATTTTGACATTCTAAAAGGCATAGTTATATCCATTGAATAATGAAACCTTATTGGTAGAGAAACCACCTTGAGCTTGCTAACTAGTCATCCTTGCTTCTTAGGATATTTTTAAAGTTTTGTAGACCTTATTAAAAAGACCAAGACCTAATACCAATTGTTGGAAACAAAATGAATGAGAGGGGGGGTGAATCAATCTTCAAAATTTTTCACTCAATTCCATTTAAATGTACATGAATAATTATATTAAGAATGTACATTTTAGAAATAATAAGCACCAAATCATAAGATCATGAAACATATAAACACAACATATACATGGGAAACCCTAAAGGGGAAGAAAACCCATTGATGAAGTAAATGGAATACAATCCTATAAGATAAACACCAATCTTTAGTGAATCACCAACTCCACATGGGGTACCAACCCCAACTAGCTAAACACCAACTCGACCACCTAATACATTTGATCACCTTCAAAAACCCTTGTTTCTCATATAAAAAATGATGATTTTCTTCTTCAGCTCTTCGCACACTTCTATCTATCTCAAACTTGCCTCTAGTCTTCTTCGCTCAACTAGCCCTCTTCATGGCTTGATTAAGTCTTTTGAAATTGATCCTCACATGTAGACCTCCTATATGATATTAATGACACTTATATGATATTAATCATGACCTCCTTCTACTCACTAATGTTCTATATCATTCATTTGTTCTCCATGCTCTAAGATCCCTAAAAAAGGCCTAATTAGCCTTACATTTATATAAGTCACTTAATCATTACAAATTTTTATCTTATTGAGTCAGAAATGTAATAGGTCTTAGCATATTATAATAACACACTTTAAATATGAATAAATCAATACATTAGGTCAGCCATAACTTAATTAGCCCTTATTCCTCTTTTAGGTCTTATGGAGACCTAATAGGCCTTTTTAACATGTTACCATTTGATATTTCTTGAAGAATATTAAAACACCTCACACAATAGGAATACATCATATGCCACTCCAATATACCTTATAAAACTTTATTTTAGGTCCACAATAGCTTTTAGGTGCAACCACCATTTGAACTCATTCTCAAATCATTGTTCACAATAGGCTTGTATATACACAAAGAATATGTCTTGAACAAATGAATCATAAATAAATGTTTGATAAAAAACTATGGGAAAAAATAACATATTAAAAATCTTCATAACCTTAGGATCATCACAAACTTTATCAGATGCTTCAACTCAAGGTATATAGGCTTAAACTCTTCTCTGTTAGATGCTCACTCAGGTTTGCCAATTTAATTCAAAGCACAGTCAAAGAAACATGAAATTTTGACACCTGATTGAACATACTCAAAGGACTTCAATGCATGAATATGATATTATACAATCCTCAAAGAAATATCCATCAAAAGTATTATGAGTACTAATTGTAACTATTAGTCTTATAGACCAATCTGTTAAACTTCTCTCTCACAGACTCCACTCATCCAGATAAACTATTTTGAATTCAATGTTATAAACTCTTACATTGACTTAAAAACTTATAAAAAATATGGATATATTATTCAAGTCTCAAAAAATTTCATCAAACACTTCAATCCATCATTTTTACATGAAAACATATCAGGAATCATCTTCTCACTTGTACTTGATTTTCCTATTGTCTTCATCACTAGGAATTTTAGTGAATGATCAATTTGAATCACCAAATTTTCACACTTGAGATCTATAAATTAAATATAAACATTCATAAATAAAAACTAAAAGTCTCACACTTTGATCTTCATCCACTTAGCAACTTTGACTTGGTCAATTCTGCTTACTATAACAAATCTCAAAAAACAAACACTTTTTTATAGGGTTTGCTCACTCAATTGAGAAATAAATCATACCTAAATATGCATGAGAGATTTGAATTCAACCTATAATTACATGTATATCCATACCAAAACCATTTTTATCTCTTTATAACAAGATCTTCAATATCAGGTCATTGTTAGGGTTCTTTGAGGGTTTCGACCATTTTCTAATCTTAACAATCATTCATAAAGCTTAGCTCCTCTTTATAGAAGCTAATGCTTGTAATTTTGAGCTATAAAACTTACTTATCTACCATGAAAAAATTATATTCTTATGCAGATAATAGTTAAAAAACCTTTTCGAGTAGACAACTCTTCATTCTATGCACTCGAGAGACCTTGAAACACTTTTCAAGCCTTTTCTTGTAAACCATAACCTAGAACTTTATGCACATGATAAAAATAATTTGACTCACCTCTAAAAATGTTTAATTTCTCACCAATGTTATGGAAATTGATCCTAATATCTTATTTAGTGATCATCTCTCTCTTTGCTTTTTAAGCCTTGACCCCTGTAGATTTTACCTTGAAACTCTCTTGAGTGCTTCAATTCCTCTTATGAATGCTCAAACAACCTTATATAACTAAAATTATTTAGAGATTCAATAGATTATCTTTGTAGCTAACTCTGAGCATTTTTAGATCTATTTACAAATATTTAGAGATATTTACAGATCCTTAGATCTCAACTAAGGTTCTTCATAGGTCACTTAAGGGATCTTTAGAGCTGCATACACAAATATTTAGAGCTGACCTTCTAATCATTGTAAGGCCCTTAACACCTCATGCTCAAACATTGTCAAGTATTCTTTGGAGCTTCACCAAATATCTTCATGGCTTCAACGAAGCATCTTCATAGATGTTTACACATATCTTTGGAGTATACAACTTTTTCTTTAGAGCTCACTCATTTCATCATGCTACCTACACATACCATCTCACAAGGTCTATACAAAGATTTACAAGTTACTTGATACTAGACATACTAACTTGTACTTATTCATGCTGATCCTAATGATATTTCTCATGCTGATATAACAAAATTCTTCAAACAATACTCTCACATCACTGTTTTTATATAGAAACAATACTTACTATGCTAGTAAAAGAAGTTATCATACATACACTTCAAATATTAGTTGACCACACACCTTCAGAAGAACCTTTGACATCAATGGCAATATTAATACCAAAACTCAATAATCAATGATAATGCTCAACAATATAGATGTCTATGTTATCACAAAATGAATAAGCAAGGTTTATAATCTTATTGGGAAAAATAAAGGTACTCAAAATATCACTCCTAATATTTATATCCACCTAAGGTACCATTCAATGCAACTATAGATTATGAAAGCATAGAAAATATTAAGAATAATCAAACCAAAATATCTATATTATAATTTCTTCAAAGATCTAATATCTATAAAGACATTCTATATGTGACATTGCATGATACAACTTTACCGAATAAAGTGAAACTGACTTATTTTACATATATTTTAAATACATTACGATGGATTGAGGATAATATTTATTTTTAGAAAGAAGACTTACCTCCTAAAAATATTATTAATTGTACCTCCCATTATATATTTAATTAAAAATTTTACGTAAAGGGGTTAACCTTATTTTGGTAGATAATAGATCAAGACTTAACATTTGTAATATAACATTTATTTATATATTGGGTTTAAGAGCAAAGGGCTTTACCTAATAATATTATATAAAAAATTGATACTTCAATAACATACCATGGAAAGTGTTAAGACAAAGTACATCGAACATCACTGTAGGTCCAAGAAAAATAGAAACAATATGCCAAGTTATGCCTAATGACCTTAATTATAATATTTTAATATGTAGGATTTGAATTCATGATATGAATGCAATCCCTTCTACTTTACCTATGTGTATCAAATTTAACCATGAAGGATGCATATATACTTGTCCTATTGATCATGAACCCTTCAAGTATTGTGCAATGACTTAACCTACTCAAAATTAGATACTTCATATTATGATGCCACTTTGGTGGTTCCTATTATACCACATATGCCATTGGATCACATATTAAAATATGGTAATGATATGGAACACAAATATTCTCAAAATATAATTAAACTTACATAATGCAAGCCAAATAATTATGATCTAGCATAATTATATTGCTTTCCTCATGAATGTGGGATTCCCATCCTGAAAATAGATATAAATGCATCAATACCTACCAATGTTACTCCTCCTTTGACATAGAATTAAACCCATATGGTTTTGGATTAAAATATATGAAAAAACTAGGACGCATTGGGAAAAAACTAGGAAAACAAGTGCAAAGCATAATTAACATGATATCTATATCTAATCTATCAGAGTTGTTGCCATAATTCAGATAATGTGAATGCAATGGAGACGTGATCACGTGAGATGAAGCTAATGCACATCACATAGATGCTAAAGCAATTTGAAATTATACAAGAAGATAAATTATACAAGACAAATAGGAGAAAACCCAATGTCTGATTAACATGAGATGGCCAAAGTGAAGAATACATATAGGAGAGCACGTAAGTAACTCCTCCAAAAAAGGTGGTCAAGGCACCCCAAGAATAGACTATAACTCCTTCATGAAAGGTAGTGACAAGGTGCTAAGAATAGAGAAGTAACTCCCATCAAGGGAGTTAGTTATGATATTCTTATGACACCTATGACACATCTATGACACACATCTCCACATAAGCTAGCCTATCCCACAAATATAGGAAAACTCCATGTATGCACAAATATAATTTCCCTAATTAAATAATAGAGAAAAATAAAAAACTACACTAATACCCCCCATAAGTGCAGCTTAGGTGGGCAGTGTGGAAATATAAAATGGGTCCCGACAACTAAGCCTGATGAGGTACCCATGTATAAATGAAATCTCCCATAAGATAGAGAAAAGGAGAAAACCCATAGGAAAAAAACTCCCCCTCAAAAGAGAGACATAAAAGAAAGGAAGAGGCTAGTGGGCCCCCTGAAGATGATGCTGCTGCAGATGTGGATCGCACCTTAAGAAGAGTTCGTAGATGAATGAAATTGCTCTCAGTGAAAGGTTTGGTGAAGATGTCTGCAACCTGCTCTGAAGACTAGCAAAATATCAAGTGAATGACCTGACTATGAATAAGCTCCCGAATGAAATGTATGTGAATCTCTATGTGCTTGGTCCACTGGTGCTAAATTGGATTCTTGAAAATCTAAATGGTACTCTGGTTGTCACAATAAATGATGGTGGGCTGCCTGATAGGAATGCCAAACTCAGAAAGTATCTCTTGAAGCTAAATAGCCTCAGTAGTTGAATTAACATCTCCCCTATACTCTGCCTCTATGGATGATATAGAAATAGCATTCTACTTCTTGCTAGACCAATGGATAGGACCAGAACTTAGAGAGAAACTATAACCAAAAGTGGACTTATGAGTCTGTGAATCACCAGCCCAGTCTGAATCTGTATATCCAACCAAGTCAACCTCTATGCCAAATCTGTAATGAATCTCGTATCTATGTGAACCTTGTATGTAATGCAAGATCCTCTTAGCTGCTTTTCAATGTAGCTCATGAGGTTTTTACATGAATTTGGAGACAAGTCCCACTGTATATGGTATGTCGGGCCTGGTGTGAGTCAAGTAAATGAGACTACCAACAAGTTCTTGATACTGAGTGGAATCAACCAATGGTGAAGAACAATCAGCCTCAAGCTTGACTCCTGATAGAAAGGGAGTCAGAGATGGCTTGTAATTAGCCATGTGAAACTAAGACAATAAATCAAGAACATACTTAGGTTGTCCAAGAAAAATCCCTAAATTTGACTATGAGATCTCGATGCCAAGGAAGTAGTACAATAAACCCAAGTCTGTCATGTCAAATCTATCCTAGAGAGATTCTTTCATTGCTACAATAGCCGATGAAGAACTCCCGGTGATCAAAAGGTCGTCAACATGTAGAACCAAAATTAAGAGTGAATCATCCTACTGTAAAAAGTAGACATTAAGATCAGAATGACACCTAGTGAAACCTGCTGTGAGAAGGAAGGAATCCATCTTGGTGTACCATGCTTGAGGGGCCTATTTGAGGCCATAGATAGATTTCTTAAGTTTGCATACTAAGAAAGAATCTTGAAAAAATCTTGGTGGCTGCTCCATGTAGATCTCCTCCTCTAGGTCTTTGTGAAGAAAGACACTCTTCACATCCATATGGTACACATCCCAACCATGTGTTGCGGCAATAGCCAAGGTGAGTCAAATAGAAGTCATCTTTGCAATGGGTACAAGGGTCTCTGAGTAGTCAATCCCTGCCACCTATGAGAAACCCTTGGCGACCAATCGTGCCTTGTACTTATCAACTGACCCATCTGCTGCAAACTTGGTCTGATATATCCACCTACATCGAACCATCTTTCTTCCCTTAGGAAGTGAGGTCAAATTCCAAGTGTGATTTTTGATTAAGGAAGAATATTCTTCCTCCATAGCACCATCCCACTCAGGTACCCCCAATGCCTCTCGAAAAGTCTATGGATCTAAAATTGAAGCAAATAAGGCATGTGGATCTCTCTGAAAATCCCATCTAGTGAATTTGTCATCTGTGGGATCTCCTACCCAAGTGCCAGCACTCTCAAGTGTCTGTCTGGCCTAAAGTGGCCTGAAAGTGGGCAAGTCAGGTGCTAACTCCTCATCCTCTGACTGACTAGAGGTGGATGACTCTGCATCACTGTCCTCACTATTTAAACTTGAAGAAGAAGATGATGTCTCTGGCTCGAGAACCTATTGTGGCTAATTTAAATCTGATGAGGAATCATCATGAAGAAGTAGATCCGATGAGGGAGAAGAAGTGCCAAGTGTTGAGTCTCTAGGACTCTCCTAAAAGTGGACACTTCTCTCAATGAAAAACTCATGAGTGATCAGGTCTAGAAGGCGATACCCCTTAATACCATTTGGATATCTTACAAAAATGCAAAGCTTGGACTGACGTTCCATAGCTTTGTGTTTCTTCTTCGATATGCGGGACATGGCTGGGGATCCAAAAACCCTAAGGTTCTCAACATCATGTTTCCTTTTATGCCAAGCTTCAAAGGGTGTTATCCCTTTCAAATCTTTATGAAGAACCTTGTTTTGAATGTAGTAAGCACAATTGATGGCTTCAGCCCAGTACTGTGGTGTTAAGGATTTGGAGTGAATCATATAGCTACCCATCTCTTTCAAGAACCTATTTTTGCATTCTACAACCCCATTCTGTGAAGGACTGTAAGTGACTGTGTGCTGCAAATCAATCCCCTCTGTGGTGCAAAACTGCTTAAACCTATTGCTGACATACTCCCCTCTATTATCAGTTAGAATAACTTTGATGGATTTCTCACTTTGTTTCTCAATAAGAGCCTTGAAGTCTAATTTTTTTTCAAACACTTCATACTTTTGTTTGAGAAAATATATCCAAGTGTATCTAGAGAAATCATCAATGAAAGTGAGGATGTACTTGGCCCTTGTGAAAGATGGTTTGAGAAAGGGTCCCGACACATCATTGTGGATTAACTCCATAGGTTGTGAAGCCCTCCAAGCTTTGTCTTTGTCAAATTTTGCTTCGAGATGCTTCCCAAGGGAGCACCCCTTGCAAAATCCTTTTGAGAATTAGACACAAGGCAAGCCAATGACCATGTCATATTTTCAAAGTTGCTCAAGGTAGCGGTAGTTAAGGTGGCCAAACCGCTCATGCCATAATTTGCTAACTCCATCTGAATGAGTCAGCAATGCTATTGGAGAAGAATCAGGGGAAAAATGTGAGAAAGTGTATAACCTTGCTTGGTGATCTGCCCTACCCACTGCCAGTGTAGTATCACTATGCAACTCCCTTATAGCCACTAAATTTGATGAAAACTCAACTCTCTTACCCGGACCAATGTGAGTGATTTGGTACACTGATAGGAGATTGGTTAAAAGAGAAGGAACACTTAAAACATTATTGAATGTTCCTCCTTCCATTTCAACTGACCCTCTCCTTGCAACAAAAACTGATGTGTCATCACCCAAACTAATTGAAGTCATGCTACAAGGCTCTAAAGATGAAAACTCAACTAGTGAAGAGCCCATGTGGTGAGAAGTGCCAAAATTAATGACCCATGATGTTGTAGAAGCTACTGTAGCTATAAGGGCCTTTCCCTTTTCTTTCTCCTTAACTTTGCCTTTTGCCTTAGTAGAATCTTGGGTAGATGAATTCTGCTTGATGGACTCAGGAACACCTATATTGTGCTTCTCTAGAAGATGAGTTAGGTGATCTATTTGTTTTTTCATAAATTTGTGTTCATCATGCCCTGTCTTTTTAAAATAGGCACACTTAACCTTCTCCTTCTTAGGTTTAGCAGTGGAGGAGGAAGATTCAATTTTGTTTTTGATAGGATTGTTGTTTTCTTTCTTCTTCTCCTAGTCCTTGTTCTTTTTATTCTTCTCTTTTGTTGAAGTCTTATCCTTACCATTTCCAGCTATCAAAGCTTGGGGTTGAGTAGACTTCATTGTGCCCATTTGAATTAGTTTATCTTGCTCCCTAGTCAAGTCGGCAATGAATGAATCCAATGAAGGCATTTTCCATGTAGTGCCAAGGACACTTTTTGTGGCATGGAAAGTGGAGACAAAGACTGAATAACTTGGACCTAACTTTGTGAGAATAGAAAGAATGAGTTGATCATCTTTCTTCTCTATCCTGCATTCTTTCAATTACAATCTAAGGGCCTTAAACTTAGTGAAGAAGTCCTGTAGGGTGTCAAAGTTGCTAGGACTTAGACTTATGAGTTCATTTTCGAGCTCATGACCTCTCATCTCATCAAGCTTCCCAAATAAGAGTTCTAAGGTGTCTCATATGTATTTGGGAGTATTATAGGTTTCTAAATGGAAGAGAAATTCTAGAGACACGGACAAGCTCAGTAATCTATAGGATTCATCACTACGGTTGTACCACTTGACCTTTTCAGCATCAGTGCTAGGTTTTACTTTAGTACCCATGGTGATCCTATACAACCCTTTGCTTCTAAGAATGATTGAAATTTTAACCTTCCATTCATGATAGCTGAAGGGTGTTAGGGGTTTAAGTTGAAAATAATCCATTTTAAGTTGAATTTAGGTGAAGTTGTGTTGATTGCAAGTTGTGAACTTATGTAGAAAGGAGAATGAAAACAAAGATTTGCAAGTTGTGAAAATCAATCACACCCCCCTAAAATGTTGATCCCCCCCAAAAAAATATGCAAGTGCATGCTCAAAAGAAGTTAGGCTCAGCCGAGAATGTGTCTTAGAGAAATCAGTGCAAGACTTTAAGCAAACAAGACGTCGGACTCAGCTGAAAATGCGTCCCGAGAGACCCAAATTTTAGGCACTTTATAAACTAGTGAATTTTTAACAAATAAAAAGCTTACGCTATGGATAATTTAATTAAAAACACTTTTTCAAAAAATGGCACTCAAATTCGAGCTACCATTTGCAAGATATTAAAGGTTCAATTTCTCGTAAACTAGTGTTTTTGCAAAAAAATAGCACTAAAACATTAAAACAATGCATGTTTTGAGAGATAAAGTGGCCTTCCAACCACTCATTGGATTTGGCATAGAGCAAGGAATCCAAAGGAGGTTTGTGTGAGGGGGAATTGGCCTCTTGCCAACCCGGGCCTCACCCTTTGTCTTCGTAGGTCGAAGATACAAGTTTTAAATCTGAACCCCCATATTATCAAATTGTCTAAAAAATTTAATATTCAGTCAAATTGAATGATTTTTTTTTAACAAGTCAATTTTAACTGAAAAAAATAAAGCAAAAGACAATTTGATGGATGCCAAGTGTCTAAGGACCCACATGGGATGCCAAGCAAGGAAGAGGCGCAATTTAAAAAAAAATAGTTTGACATAATTCTCTTACAAAAAAAAGCGCAGTTCTGATTTCTTAGTAGCAAAAAAATGGCAGATAGTGGCGCCCCAGTTTATCTTGCAGCTGTTCTATCAGGATCCTGCTTCAGACATGCATCCAATGCAAAAAACAAGCAAACGCTGAGACAAAGTTAATGCAGGAAAGAAAAATGCCAAGCTGCTGGAAAAGGATGCCATGCTGCTACTATTTCCATAAATTGCCTTGCTGAAGCCACAACAGATCTATACAAGATGTCTTGACAAATTTTAACTCAGAATTAATTTTTTTTAACAAGTTTCTATATGGATTTACATGAGTTTTCAAGAAACTCTACCAAAACTCTCAAATGCAACGGAGTTGAACAAAAAAAACTACTAAGAAAGCAAAGTAAGAATTTCAGAATAAAGTAATAACATAACTAGACACATGATTACCGGAGTAGCTCTGATACCATATCGGAGTTGTTGCCAAAATCTGGATAATGCAAATACAATAGAGACGTGATCACACGAGATGAAGCTAGTGCACATCACATAGATGCTAAAGCAATTTGAAATTATACAAGAAAATAAATTGCACAAGACAAATAGGAGAAAACCCAATATCTTATTAACATGAGATGGCTAAAGTGAAGAATACATATAGGAGAGCATGTAAGTAACTCCTCTACAAAAGGTGGTCAAGGCACCCCAAGAATAGACTGTAACTCCTTCATGAAAGGTGGTGACAAGGTGTTAAGAATAGAGAAGTAACTCCCATCAAGGGAGTTACTTATGACATTCTTATGACACCTATGACACATCTATGACACACATCTCCACATAAGCTAGCCTATCCCACAAATATAGGAAAACTCCATGTATGCACAAATATAATTTCCCTAATTAAATAATAGGGAAAAATTAAAAAACTACACTAATATATGAAAAACTACACTAATCAATACCTACCAATGTTACTCTTCCTCTGACATAGAATTAAACCCATATGGTTTTGGATTAAAATATATGAAAAAACTAGGACGCATTGGGAAAAAACTAGGAAAACAAGTGCAAGGCATAATTAACATGATATCTATATCTAAGCATCTAGGAAAATGAGGCCTATGATATAAGAGTGATTTGAATGTCCCTTCCAAAATAAATCATCAATGTATAGATACACAAAGTGAGAAAAATAAAGCTAATATTTACGTGCATTTCCTTAAATAAAAAACTAACCCTATAAAGTAGTTAATCATGTAGCAACACTAGAGTTGGTATATCCTAAGCTCATTGATGACATGGTCTTAATAGAAATATCGGCATTAGATGAATTTCCTCATGAGTCTCTCCTAGAATTTTTAGGGGCATATGAGGATCTCTTTTATATTATAATAAAAGGTTTCCTTATAAAATAAATACCTATGCATATTTTAGAGATAACAAATCCTCACACGAAAATGTCCAATTAGATGGCCCTTGATGAAATCTATATCACACCATATGTATAAAATCTCTCAACATTGTTTAATTAAGAAGCAATCAAATTTAATATTGACACCAATAAAAAACCACAATTGATCCTTGTTGAAACAATACTCAAAGATGAGGATGGAAAATCATTTAAATATATATTATAGGATTTACCTCAGTTATTCACTTGGGATTATTTAGATATTTTAAGCATAGATATTTCAATAATATTATGTAATATAGTTCTCAACCTTGATGTTAAACTAGTCTTAAAAAAAATTAAGAAGATGCATCCAAAATTGGCCTTGTTTGTTAAATGTGATACTCAAAATTTACCTGGTGCAAGGTTTATCATACCCATTGAGTACTCACCTTGGGTTTTTAATATTGTGCCAATCTCCAAGCCTAAATTAGAAATTAAAAATTGTACATACTTTCGGGATTCAAATAAAGTTTTTCCCAAGGATGAATTTATATTACCCAACATTGATATGATTTTTAGACTATACAACTAGTTATGAAATGATTTCATTTATGGATGGCCTTGTGGGGTATTACCAAATAAATATTAATGCTGAAGAACAAATCAAAATAGATTTTACAATCATGGGGGAAATTATGTTATGTGGTCATGACATTTAGATTAAAGAATGTTGGAGTTACCTATCAAAGAGCCATGATGCACATTTTCATGATCTTATACATAAAACCATGGAATATTATGTCAATGAATTACTTGCAAAATCAAAACATTGACAAAAACATACTATATATTTACAACAAATATTTAAGTGATTACGAAAATACAATGTATGTTTAAATAAAAAAAATGTTTATTTGGGATATCTTTAGGGGAATTTTTATGTTATATCATATCCCAATGTGGTATAAAATTCAATCCAAAAAAGGTCAAGGATATCGTTGAAATGCATCCACTTAAGGGATTAAAGAAAATAAGGTGTTTACAAAGGAGAATTTTAGCAATTAGATGATTTATGGATCAATTAACTGATATGATGTAACCATTTACGTATTTATTAAATAAAGATACAAATTTGGAATGAATGAATGTTAGAAAAAGAGTTTTGATGAAATCAAAGAATATTTTCTGAATTCTATAGTCATGATTCTTCCAATTACAAATAAACATTTATTGTTATACATTTATACCATGAAACATGCATTAAGAGAGTTTTCATTATTCGATGATGATCACAAAGAACGTGAAATTTATTACATTAACTGCACTCTTGCATATAAAAAAAAAAATACAATTCAATGGAAAAATTGTGCTTAGCTATTATTTTTTCCACGAAAAGAAAACTATAAAATTACATGCTTAATAATGAGACATATGTTAGTGTGAAAGTGGACCCACTTAAGTATCTTATGATGAGACCATATTTGTCAGGAAATATAACTAAATGGGTAAGGTTAATTATGGATTTGACTTAAAGTTCATATCTCAAAATCCATAAAATAACAAGTAATTTCAAATCAATTAACGACAACACCACTACTTGACATAGTGCCTATCAATGATAATTTTTGAGATGATTTTACTATATAAAACATCAATGATGACACTTGGACTATAAATTTTGATGGATCTAGTGTTGGGTGGTAATATTTTTAGCCAATCCTCAAAGATAGACCATACCATTGGCATAACATTTAGGATTCTCATATACAATTAACATAGCAAAATCTGAGGCATTAATTTTAGGGTTATGAACTAATCGCACGTTGCAAGTAAAATATGTTAAAATATATGATGACTTAAAATTATTGTCAACCATGATTTAGATGCTTATAAAAAAAGAAATAAGGATTAATTCCATACATAGATATGGTGCATAATTTAATGACAAATTTTGAAAATATTATGATTGAAAACATAACTCATGGAAATAATTATCATGCAGATTTTATGGTAAGTGAAAATTCATTTGTTCTTATAAATATTATTGGTGATCAACCCATATTGACTATACAATGTTTATAGTAACTTTCCATTACAATGGTAGAATTAGAAAAATTATTAGTATCTTCTATTACACAAAGTGTGCATAATTTAGAATGGTACAATGACATTTATAGTTTTATACAAAGCTATTACTTTGGGATTTTTTTTGTGAAATATCAAGAAAATGTTGTAAAGAGATGGAATTCACTAGGTCATAATTAGAGGGTTTTTTTTTAAGACCTCATTTGATGTACAATTAATTTTATGCCTTATAAGTGAAGAGGCCAAACTACCTTTACAAGAAGTATACAACAACGAATGTGGTAGATAGTTTTAATAGAAAATCCATGTCATATAGATTGTTAGAAAATGGGTTACTATTGGTATATAATGGACCAAGAATGTCAAGAACAAGCATATATATGTGTGAAACACCAAAAACACAATAATTTAAGCCACGTGCCTTCATAAGTGTTACAACTTATTGTGTCATTATGGCCCTTTTCCCTTTGGGGATTTGATTTGATAGGAAATCTCAACCCATTATCATCAGAAGGTCATAATTTCACCATCATAACTATATAATATTTTACAAATGGATGAAGGCAATCCATTTATAATCCACTACAAGAGAAGACATATGTCGATTTATAATGATTAATAACTTTTCATGATTTAGGCTCCCTCAACCATCATTATAAATAATGGGTTATCCTTCAAGAATAAGACGGTTAATAAGTTTTGTGTTAAAGATAAAATCCATCACACATTTTTCACCCCTTACTATTCATAAGGAAATGTGAAAATAAAGGATATAATTAAAACAATTGTTAAAAATCATAATCAAAATATCTTCAAAACATAATGAAGAGTGGCATAATGAGATTATTTATGCCTCATAGGCTTATTGCGTGAGTGTTCACACACCCATATGGTATAATGTGTACTCCCTATCTATGGTATGGAATCTATATTACCTTTATAGTTAAAGATACAATTATTACATGTTTATCTTAAAGATAATCATAAAAGAATATGAGTATTGCAAAAAATAGTTAAATCAGTTATAGATGTTTAATGAAACACTAATCCATGCTCTAGAATAACTATGAGTTTACAAGAATTGTATTAAGAAAGAATATTAAAAAAATATTCAAAGTTCAGAATTTGAAATTAGTGACTTGATACTAAAATAAAATCAAGAGAACACTAATGTAGATAAATAAAGGAAAATTCAAGCAAAATTGGTTGGAACCATTTGTGATTGCAAAAAATGACACATGGGTTTTTTTATTTGGCCTCAATTGAAGCAACAGTTGTGAAAAATCCTATCAATATAATGCACTCATGTTGGTTCTAAACGCGAGTATATTTAGAACAAAAAAAATAAAAATAAAACCAAGACCTTTGCATGACATGCTTTACTGGTACACATAATTGATTAATGTTATTTATAATATAAATGGTGAAGTACACATTTGTTCTCTACACACATGATTTTCATGGTATACATTATTTGGATGTAATAAATACATGTTAAACATGATATTTATACATATAGACATGTGAAATTATTTATACCCAAGGGAAATATTTGTATAATAAGGGCAAGCCTACATTAGGGGCAAATTTTCACACTTATCAGGTTATATATTTTTATACTAGTCCATTGATTATATTAGACTATTATGGATGATTTGCTCTTACTTATACATTGTAGAGTGCTATTAATTATGGATATTGTGCTTTGATATACTAGATGATAACTTTAATCTATTATGAAAACTAACATTGCTTGATTTGTGCATGCTTGATATTGATGATTATGAAATTGATCATTGATGTGCATTATATTATTTTTTATTTGAGTGCATTGACTATGTATTACTAAATCATGTGTTAGTTCTATTAAAGGATCCTCTACTCTGAGTTATGGCCATGCCATGCTTATTTTGGGTCATATTCATGGTGTCTTGAGTGCTTATGTGCTTCATGATCATGATATTGTGTGTGCATATGTGTGTGGAGTTACATATATGATTGGTTATATGAGCTTGGTGTCATGATTTATATCACACATAATTCTATTATGTGTGATGCCTGATTTCTATCATGTATCTATTGTGATTCTTATCACTGCATGCTTAATTGACATATCTACTAGACATTGACAATTATTGCCCATTGACTTAGATTACATGTTTCATTCATTTTTGTATGATTAAATATTTATATGATGATATACCTTATCATATTTATATACACACCTTACATCATTAATTTTTAAAATATCATGGTGCACATAAATCATTCTTTTGAGATGAATGATTCATCCCTCATATCAAAAGTGGGGGATACAATGGGATTGTATTAGAGACTCAATTCATGACAAAAATGCATATGATTCAAATGGGATGAATTGAGAAGATTAAGCATATATGGAGAGTTTTACAATATTGTGAGGAATATTTGGGACATTCTATGACATTCTAATACAAATTATGGTTAGATTGAATAGATTGAGATGGAATTCTATGACATGATGGAAAAAAAATGTTGGCATTCTATATCACTTTGAGATACATATGGATCATCTTGGGGCATGCATGTTGTTCATTCAAACACTTTTCTATTTCTTTATTATGGATTGACAGGGAATGATGTTACTACATAAGGACTTTGGATCTATATTATGTCTGCAATGATTGATCTTTTTACATATGAACATGTTTTAGGTTCAACCTTTACGTAATAACCTATTTTTAGGGTGCCAAAAAAATATTATTATGATATTTAAGATAACATGGTTGAGGTTTTTGTCTCTCAAATTCTAGTACTCCTTTCTCCAATGGTAGTTGAGCCGTTAACACTCCTCAATATGTGGTTTCAACAGTTATGTTTTCTTATGGAATAATCACCTCATGGAATTCTCCAAACAAGTTTAAAAAGTGGAAACTTGGTTTACATACCCTTAAGTGTATTTAGATTTTAAATTTCATGTGTTCAATGATATAGATAATTTCAGATTTCTTATCTTGAGATGAAATTGATTTGTGCATGATTTTTTGTAGGTTTTCATGGAGAAAATGAGACAATTGAGGCATACCTATCAACACCAAGTACGGTTATTATAGGTATTAAATTTATTATTTATTGTTTTAATTACTAGATTAAAATGATGGCATATGTAAACACTTAAATTTGGTATTAGACAATTTGAAAACATAAAATTTGGCACAATTTGACATACATGGACATTACATACACGTGATTCTTCTATATAATTTCTCCTATTCATCTACCCACCCATTATTTTGGCCAAAATTTTGCCTTAGATATACTTATTTAAAATCAACCTAGTATATGCAAGAACATTCCAAAATCATAAACAAACCTTTTCCATATTCTAGATCGCTAATTTTCACTCCCAAGATATTAAAAAAATAATTAGATAGCTTTAATTATTATAGGTGTCTAATTTTTGTCGGTAACATCTAGGAAAATCAACTAATATTTTTCAAATTCAAAAACCTCCACTTGGTTGACATAAACACATTTAACATGTCATTCATAGCAAGAAATATTAGAGAGTCATATATAAACATAAAATCAATCCTAAGTTAGACTCAAATGGTCACAATTTGATAACTTGGTCACTACTTAAAAATCACATTGAAAAATGAATTAACACTTTCTTGATACATTATCACAAAAGCATACACATATGAAAACCCTTTATGGGAAAAACCTAGAGCCAACTCTTAATACACACACATGTAAAAGTTTTATGGTGTTAAATTTCAAAATCTAAACATTACGTTGTATTCTGTATTGAACACGATGCTGAGCACAAAAACTTAAGTTGGATAAACATGTGGTTTGAGCCCTATTCAAAGTATTGAAACATAGGCAGTGCTAAATAATTCAGTAGGGAGTGGTTATGGTTGTCCAACCCAACATACTAACCCCATTTTAAAGGGTCATCTAGTGGTTAAAAGTGAGATTAAAATTTCAAAGGAAGGAAAAATAAAATAGGGATCAACACATAAGATTGAAGAAAAGTGCACAATCAAGAAAAATATATAGGTGCATGTGTAGTGGTATGAGGCATCATAGACTTATGTAGTCTATAGGGACACCATCAGTTGAGGAAAGATAATACTGGTTGTCACAATGATCATACCAATACATGTAATGTCTAAGAAGGGCTTGATATATAGTTTTTCAATCTGAGTAGTGATAAAGAATTTATAAAACATTTTTAGGATCAATGAAAACTACTATGAGAAACATAATATAGAAATAGGATAAGTACCCCTCTCCCCTCTTTATTTTCAAATTCCAATATTATAAGTGAAATATATATCATCAACTCTCAAATTCATATTAAGGTATTATTTATACAATTTACACAATCTGAGTTAGCCTTAGTTTTAATTTATTTAGATCACATTACTCTAGAATAAGTAAAAAACAAACAAAAACATCTAGGAGAATAATGGAAAACTAACTTAGAGACTCAATACTTTCAAGTGTATTGTTGAACCCAACTTCCATTGAATGGCTCTACCTATTCCAAATGCCTATATTATTTTAAAAACTCATCAAAAAATATGTACAAATATTATCTAAGAGATGAACTGAACCAAAAAAAGTGCAAAAAAAACCCAAGTTTACAATTGATACTTATTTTAACTCAGGCCATGCACTTTTTCGATAAGATGTGACCCCATCATGGGTTTTTATGAAAAGGCATGACACTATTGTGGGTTCTTCTAAAAAGCCACAACATCATGCTTATGTTAAAATAGAAGAATACTCCAAAAATATCTAGATCATTCTAAAACTTCCTCTAACTCTGGAAAATCATCATACACCTTTGTAATTGAGATTATTACATGAATTATATTAAATAAATATCTTATTACAATCATTTATTACATATATGAGTATATTGGAAAGTGTTAGCTCACGTGACTAACATACTAGATCCAAAATTCAGATCATGCCTCTACAATTAGAGGATTTTTATCTCCAAAAAAATTAAGAATTTAGTAAATGAGGAAATTTAATTTCCATGTCTTCTTTAGAGTAACATTTGGCCTTATTGGGTACCTAACCGTTTAACCCAATCTGCCATCTTTCTTGCACTCTTCTCTTCATTCTTTTTATCTTCTAAAACACTATTTCCTTCTCAAATTTAAGATAATTATTAGGAGCAAAGTATTTAATAGAAGGTACTAGCATATCTCTTTCTTCATCATATAACATTGAAGGCTAACATTGAAAACTAAATATATTCTCATATAAAAAGGAAAATTCAATCTGAAATCATTCTTTCCAACTTGCTTCAAAATTTAAAATAGACCATATATAAAAGGCTTACACTTTTTAGTTTTACCTTGGAGTTTTTATCTACTCAATTACAACCATATCTTATCTCCAACAAGAAAACTATAGTTAGTCCTATGCTAATCATGTCTTACTTTATACTTGGCCTATGATTTCCTCAACCTCTCTTATAATTGGAGGTGAATTTCTTGAATCTTCTCATTGAATGTTTCAATCTTATGGATCTATAGATGCACTTTCCTATTTCTATTGCATGGATGTCCCAAAATAACATCAAATGCATATGGAGGTAAGTAACCAAACCAAGTTTTAAAAGGAGATATATTGGTAGAATAATGCAATGTTATATTATAAGAATGCTAAATATACACTAATGTTTCATCCCAAATCTTAGGATGCTTCTTATTGTACCATCTCAATAGCTGCACCAAGGTTATATTCACCACTTTAGTCTACCCATTAGTTTTTGGATGGAAAGGAATAAATTATTTCAATCTAGTATCCTCCTCCCACAACACGGTATAAAATTTTCAACATATCTTCATTACTAATATAAAATTATAGAGCTAAGGAACCCAAAATGAACCCACACATTATCAAAAAAGAAAAAAAATCAACATCATTGTTGCCTTTAGGAGTATTTTTACAAGGATTAATAATACACATTTTACTAAACTAGTCCAAAACTACAATAAAATAGTTATATCCCTTATTATACATAGGCAACACATTTATAAAATCTATGATAATGATTTCCCATGGCATAGGATTAATAATGAATAGAATACACAATCCCAAATTCTAGTTATTAGGATTTCTTGTACTACAAGATACACATCCTCTTATGAACTTAGTAATATTAACTTGCATCTTTGGCAAATAAAAATACCTTTGTAAATGTTTTACTATTTTTGTAAATCCAAAGTGACATGTAACTCTTGAATTATGTGCTTCTCTCATTAGCTAAACTTTTTATCCTTTAGGCACATAAAGCCTATAAATATTGAAGAGTAACCTATCTTGAAGATAATAATTTGCTTGGGTTCAAACCTTGCACCTTGGGGTCTATTTTATTAAATAAATTATTTCCCAAAATTTACTTCATGATCATATAATTATACATAATATTATTGCACAAAAGGTTCAATAAGGGTTATGGTACCCATGGTTGAAATTAGAGGAGGTCTAGAGAACATGTCTAATAAATTTTTTTATCACACATTTATTATATTTGATAACCAAATAAAATTGTTACAATAAACCCATATATAAATTATGTATAGCTTGTTGAAGTTTAGTTTTTTCTTATAGATATTAATGAGGTGGCATTTGTATGGAAAATGATTTCCTTACCCATTAGATAGTGAATCCATTTCATATGCACCATAATTTATAATTTCATCATGAAATAAATTTGAATTGTAATATATGGGATAACCTTCTTGTAACATAAAAACCCCCATAACATAATTACTAACATCCATTAATGCCTCAAAATGTTGTTTCAATTTAGGTAAAGCTGAAACCAAAACATTTCTATTCTTATATGTAAACTTGATAAATTCATCATGTTGTTTCTTACCCCCATTAAAATACTTATCAACTATTGTAATGGCACACAAAGATGTTGATATGGAAGACAAAACATTGATTAACTTATTTAAATACAAAAATATGCCTACAAAGATTCTTGTTTCATCACATTGAAAGGCCTAGGCAATTTATTATGGCCTCTGTATGAAAGCGAAAGTGAAGGTGATCTACAAATCAATCCTAAGAGAAGATAAATCAATTAATTATACCACTAACAATACTTAGATAATCAGGTTCATGATCAATATGGATCTGCTAAACCTACCTAAGAGATCTCTAATCATATAATATGGATAGAGAGGGTTCCAAAGCTCTAGTCAAGCAACAACACATAATAACCCTAACTAGGTCTAATAATAATATAAATTAAATTAAAATCTAATTTAGTGGTCACTAAAGCTCATGGCACAAATAGGGGATAAACATAAATAATAAACATGTAAAGTAAAACTCTACTTAAGTCAATGTAGAGGTAATCCTAAGCAAGGAGAGACAATACATTCATTATCCATATTCATGAAAATTTATCTACTAAAATAGAATATTAAGAGCTAGGAATACTTACTTTGAAGATGAGCCTGTTGAGCCTCAACCTCTTCCTTAACCAATGGTGTTTTGCAAGAGGTTGTTGTGTATTATTGAATAAATTGAGGATGGAAAATGGACTATAGTCTAGCCAATGACCTCCTTGTGAATATCAAGCATTAGCAAGATAAAGGTTCTCCTTAGAGAAGCATAAAACCTTAAGAAATGACTCCTCAAGTAGAATGACAACAAAATGGATAGAGAAGTGAAAATGAATGATTTTCTCTATTGGAAATGGGGTGAAAGGTATGTATATATAGCCTGATTTGACTTAAGCCCTTCTAAAATTTTAGCTTATGCAATCAACCCATTCAACTTGGTTAGTTATCAAAATAGAGTCATTAGTTCTCAAACTAAGTTAACCTAGGCCTTCTTAGTCCCATAATGTGCTCAATTCTCAAAATTGTGTCAACCCATTCAACTAAGTTTAGAGAATGGTAAAAAGGGGTTTTGCTTAGGTAGGAGTTATTTGAGGTAGTTAATTATTTAAAAAAGAATGTAAGATATGTGTCAAAGCTTAGGTAAACATATAAGAGGGGTTCATATTAGTTTTAAGTGGAGGTATAGGGAACAACAATCTTGAAAAACACTAAAGGTTTGCCCACCCCTTTTCTAATGCACCCTTTAAGGTGTGCACTTAAAGAGGTTGAGATTAGATGGGTTCATGTAAGAGAAAAAATATTAGTAATTGTTAAAGTTTAAAAATATTATGTGTATACATATGCCCCACTTGAATATCATCATGTGTCATGTAGTTCTAATAGGGGATGGTGCTTCGAGAAAAGAACATAGTAATAACAACAATTAAATGAATAAATTATAGTATAAAATATTAACTTAATGACAAATACAAAAATAATTGAAATAAATAAGTAGTATATATGTACCTTGACTTACCTTTATCACTAAATGGTTATTTTCTATATTTATAGTTTTGATCATGAAGGGCACATAGACTGCTTTGGATAAACCCCAAGGATACAAAACTAAAGAGAAAAAACAAACAAAAAAAGGGAAGAATAAATAAATAAAATGTGTGTAGGCATGATTTACTTTGAAATTTGGTAAGCTAGGGTGATAAATGTTAAGTTAGGACCAAAATGACTAATTTTAAATTAGATTAAAAAAGAATAAGACAAGGCTACTAAATGATTGAAAAAATAAAAAAAACCATTCTTTGGGTAAGAAAAATTAAAAACTAAATAAAAAAAAGGACATGTAAAAGTGATATTATAAGTCCAATATCAATGTATAAAGGAGTAACAAACTAAACTTTAGATAAATATGCAAAATAAACATAAAGTAAGACAATATTGATGAGTGAGAAGTTACAATCCAAACTCAATCATCAATGGAAAAAGTACATAAAGTAAAAACAACATTAATGAGTGAGAAGTAACAATTGAAACTCACTCAACAATGAAAAAATTACAAAATAGAGAAACAAACACAATTGTCTGAAACTTTTTTTATAGTGAATGTTTAAATGTTTAAATAAAACCAAGGAAATTATACGAATATAAAATAATAGTCTAAAAAAAAAATTCATAGTCACTCAAACATATTATTTTGTTCTTATAAATAGGTAAAATGAAAACAAAATGATGCTAGCATGTTTTAAGATGTGAAGAAGAGGGAATATAAAAGTGGGGAAATATATTTAGAATAAACTTGCTTGTGAATGGGGGAAATGAAAATGGGTGGTGGGGGAAATGTAATAAAAATTCAGGTAGAGAAACCCTTTATTGAAGATAAGACACTAAAATTAAGTTTGTCAAAACAAGATGAATTTTGACATTAAAGACTTTGAATAAAGTATTATAACCACACAAATATTGGGTTATCTAGTGAAGTATAAATGTCATCCTGTGAAGGCTACATGCATAAAAATTAAAATGGACCTTCCCTCCCATAATGTGTTCCTCGTTCCTTAGGACCCCTTATAGATCCTTCGGTTTACTACTAATATTGGGTACTTACATGAGAACTTAGGTATCACTCTAGATAATTTTGAATTCTCCTATCTCAATCTACTATCCTACCACACCCTAATAGACCTCAGCTCTATTTTGATACCAATTGTGGAGTTTGAGATTCGATTGAAAATATGAGATGTCTTATGAATCACGTCTTTTGGTGTGATGTTGACTTTTAAATTTTTATATTGCATTTTAATAATTATATTTTATTTAAATTACTTGGATTTTAACTTTTTGATGGTTTTTCTATTCTTCCTTTATACAGATTCAAAGAACCAAACATGGGTGTTAAAAGTGACTATCATTTGAAAACTTTAAACTTGGTTGCTAAAAAGGAAGACTTAGAGAGCATGGTGTCTAAAATTATTGTTTATTCATGTTAAATAAAAGTTATATCTTGAATTATACTTTTTTTTGTCTAAATTATAATGAAAGGAAGGAAGTAAGGGGGAAGCGAACATGAAATAATTTGAATTACTTCAAATCATAAAAAAATGACAATGTGAAATGGATGTAATGATAGGTAAGTATGATTCCTTATCATAAGAATGTATGTAAGTTTAGGGAAACATGTTAACATAGTTTTTTGTTCAAGTTGTATCCATAAAATAAACAAAAACTGAGGTTGAGAATATGGAATCATAAACTTGTAACCATTTCTAACCATTCTAAAAAGAACACTCAATTTATAAAAATAGTTTAAAAGAATATATAGATTTTGTGAGGAGATCCTATTCCTATCCATGGTCTTGAATTGCAACTCATAAAACATAAACTTAAGTAGGTGTAAAATATAAAAATGGTATTTATGAGGAATTTCTAGCTCTATCTATGGTACTACACTCCAACTCACGAAAGAAAGAAAAAAAAGAAAATAAAATGTTGTATAATAACATATATATGATACATAAAAAAAATTTAAAACTATATGTACGATAGAAAATATATTCATGAGGAAAACTAGGTCCTATCCATGGTATCACAATGCAAACCATGAATTAAATTAAAGTAATAAATATAAACCAAAAGACTGAAGAAGGGGACCAAGTTTTGTGTATAGAATAGACTGTTGAAAATAAGAGATATTTGGGGAAGTCATTTAAGAAGTATTAGTATTTATAGTATATATAATTATGAAAAGAAGGGAGATATGTAATCAAAAAATTACTTTAAAAATTACACATTGGTGGGTTCTTTAAAAATATAGCCTTCATTAGTTTGTAGATGATAAGTATTAAAACCAAGAATGTCTTCTAATAAGTAAGGGACCAACCATTTTTGCACATATTTTACTTCTTTTTTATGTGTATAATATAATTTGAGGACTAAATCATCGATACTAAATGTTTGGACTTTGAAAAATTTATTATGTTTTTTAGCAATGCAAGCCTTGTATTGGTGGTTTGTTGTAAAGTAGCCAAATGCTATTCATCAACAAATTATAAAGCATGAAGATGAGTTTCATGTAATTATTAATCATGTATTATACCATGAAGAGATACACATAAATATGGGAGTTTAACTTCTAATGATATTATTGATTTAGAACCATATACAAGTGAGAATGGTGTTATCTTAGTGGTAATACGTATACTAGTATAGTAAGCCTAAAATACATGATATCAATGAAGGTACCAATTAGTAAGAGTTTCTCTAATAGTATTTTGTAAGATTTTATTTATAATTTTATTAGTATCCTCTTTTTGACCATTACATTGAGGATGGTGAGGTGTGAAAAACTTGTGAAATTTTTTAAATTTGACACAATTATTCCATGTATTTATTTTTGAAATTGCCACCATTATTAGAGATGATGGTATGGGGAACTCCAAAATGAAAAATAATTTGGTTACGAATGAATTTTGTAATGGTGGTTCCCATGACATTAATAAGAGGTATGGATTCTACCTATTTGGTAAAATATTTAGTAGTAGTAATAATAATAAATACATGGCCATCTTATGATTAGGGTGATTTTCTAGTGAGGTCTAATTCCCACATAGAGAATGGCAAAGGAGAGTTCACTGTTTGGAGCTCAACTAGTGGTGAATGGATTATATTGTCATGGAATTGACAAGGATTATGCTTTTTAGCAAAATTAATATAATCTTTTTATAGAGTAGGCCAAAATTAACCCATACGTAAGCATTGGTGGGATGTAACATGTTTACTTTAGTGACCACCATAAATGCCCCCATGTGCTTATTCCAGGAGAGTAAGAACCTCTTCTTGTATTACACAATGGAGTAGGGTTCCTTTTATATTATGGTAATAAAGGGTATTATATTGAAACACATACTTGAATGATTGTTTATGTTTTCAAGTCTTTTCACGAGATTCCATGTCTGGAGGGTAAGTTTGATGTTTAAGAAATTGAATTATATTTTTATACCATGGGTTTTGTCAAATAGTGACAACCTCAATGTGATATATTAATAAATTATTTATTTTGATAGAATAAGATGATTTTATGATTTGGATATGGAATTGATAATCATGAAGTACTTGAGGGTGAAATAAAGATGATGATGAAGCAAAATAATTAGCTATGGCATTTTGATCTCTTAGAATTGGTTCAATGGTAAAAGAAGTAAATTCTTTGGCAAGTGTAATATTCATTTGATGGTATGTGATTAAATTTACACTTTTCTATTGATAATCACCATTAACTTGATGAAAGATAAGTTTTGAGTCACCCAAAGTGTGTAAATATGTGATATCTAATTTAATTATGACTTTCATTTCTAATATTAGAGCTTTATATTTGGTCATGTTATTAGTGACATCAAAATTTAATTGAAATGTTAAAGAGATGATCTTCCCATGTGGAGTTTTTAGAATACATCTTGCCCCAGCTCCTTAGAGGCATTTGACATCATCAAATTGGAGTGTCCAGATGTCTTCATGTAAGTTAATGGTAACATCAAGTACTTATTCGATAACTAATTTAGGTTTAGTAGTATCAGGAGTGATAGTGGTATTTTATTGATTATTTGCTTCTAAATCAGTAGTGAAATTATGAAAATAATATTTAAGAGATATATCTTAGTTTAAACCTTCAATATAAATAATTTCTTCATCATGAAGATTGTCTTGAAGGTGATTTATGTCTGTAAAGATGCTACTGCAAGTTGGTCAGTGATGATTTATCCTTTGACATATTTTTCTATAACAATTCGAAGGTCAAATTCCATAAATAGGACTATCCATCTTCCAATTCTATCTCTAGGTAAGAATGTTTTGGAGAAGAAATGTTGAAGCATATTAGAATGAACAATAACATAAGTGGTATGGTAGAACATATAGTGATGGAGATTTTCATCTACAAAATATATAACAAGTAAATCACATTCTACTTTGGTATAATGTTTTTCATAATCAATGAATCCTCAACGTTGATGTAATAGATAATGTACTCTCTACCAGTATCATCTTGTTGGGTAAACATTGCCCCAATTGACATGTGCAAGAGGTACATAAAATTAAGGGATAATCATTTGAAGGTGGTCAAAGAGTAGAAAGATGGATCAAATATTATTTCATACTATCAAAATATTTTTGGCATGAATCTATACATTCTAGAACATTACCATTTTTGAGAAGTGAATTGACATAGTATATACGGTAAACCATTTCTGGGACAAACCTTTAAATTTCCCTAAGTTTTTAAAGGTAAGTATGTATGTCAAGAATAGAGTGAAGAACATGTATGTTGAAGATGAAATTTATTTTGGATGGATGGACATCAATGCCTCAAAGAGAGACTAATAACCCTATAAGTTTAATGGATATAACTCTAAATACACATTTGCATAGACTAAGTCTAAATTTATATTTGATTAGTCAGTCAAATATGATAGATAAATTGATGAGGTGCATTGTACAACTATTAGATTTGGAAATGAGATCATGTAAATATGTTTCCACTATCTTGTGTATAAGATCATGAAAAATGTGTATCATTACATATTGGTAGTGGATCCAATGTTTTTAAGACCCAAAAGAATTTTGACATAACAATAGGTGCTCCACTCTGTAGTAAATATTATTCTATGTTAGTCTTAAAAAGCTATGTGAATTTGGTTATAACTTGAGAAACCATCCATAAGTGATAACATTTCATATCAAATGGTGGAATCAACTATAGTATCTATTGAAGGTAAGGGAAAGTTGTCTTTTTGACATGCTATGTTAAGATTACAAAAATAAATGCATATAGGAATAAGCAGGGTGAATTTTTTAATGAATGGGAATGATTTTTGATACCCATTATGAGTATTCAATAGGTTTGATAAATTTGGAATATATAATTTTAATGATTTATTTATGGCATAAGGTAGAAATTTTAGGTGGAAATTTTCATTATTTTTGTCTACTAGGTTTTACATCTGGGTAAGTGATGATCTTATGTATGATGATGCTAGGATTAATACCTAAAATATCTTCATATGACCAAATAAATGTTTCATGATACTTATCAAAGAGTATGCTAATTTTATCATGCTCTATTGGATCAAGTTCTGTAGAGACAATAATAGGTCGAGGACATGTTAGTGTATTGTATTCTATTTTTGTGGTTTATTCAATGAGCATAGCATTTTCATCTTGGAAATGGTATGGATCAAGAGGGAGAGACTAAATAGGATTTATTGTAATATACACATTAGAAATGAAATTATAAAAATAAGGATCTTTATGCATACAGTTTCCAAGATTATGATGTTATTGTAGAAGTTGAGGTTATCGAGCAAGGAATAGTTCAAGTATAGATTCATCACTAGGGAGCATGGGTAATGGTCCATAGAATTTGACATCTACTTTTAGATTAATGATTTTTTTACCATGATGATCATATTAAGAATGTATTTGTCTTATATCTATGGCTTTGACATCTAAGGTGATTTTGGGTGTAGGTTCAATTTGAAGGGTAGTAGGTTGAGTGGTGTTAATTGGATTGGGGATGGTTGTGTTAGTTTGTGTCATAGATGAACATTTAGTTGAATTGAGGTGGATAAAATTGGTGGTATGGATGGAAGGTAAAGGTTTTGATATGTTTGGTTGTTTATAAAGTGTATAAGGTTTAGGAGTTGAGATTTCTTAAAGGACCCATGGGGTATCTAATAGTGGAGGATTAAGGGGAGATACATAAAATTCAAGTTCTAATTCAATATCAATTGATATGTGAATGACATGGACATAACATTTGAATGAATGTGTTTTGGTTAATGTGTTTTGATAGTTTTATACATCTAAGTCTTGTGATTGAGCTTGGGCCATGATATAATAATCATCGTATGTGTGGAAAATAGTTCACACCTTTATTTATGTGTGAGATTAAGAAGTGGATGCATTGAAGTTGCTAAATTTTCATAGAGACATTATTAAAGGATCTTGAAATAATTTGGCCACTCCATAATCATCACATGTTAAATCATCTTTTGTGTAAGAAGCTTCATATGTATTACATGGAGGAATAATTTCATTGATATCATCAACTAGAGGAATGGTACAATCATGTGGAAGTAAAGAAGGAGGAAGCCATTTTGAAATGTAAGAAGGTAATTTAGTGGAATTACAAGTATTTTATAATTCATTAGGTTTATCATCATTGGAATTAGTGACAGTGACCTATAAATCTATATTCATGTTAACAAATTTAGGTAGAGGGGAACTATTAATGCATGAAATGGTTAGAATCTGATATTGAGATTTGGGGTTTGGTGTTTTTATAATATATGTATTGGGATCAACCTCATGTTTATGAAATTTGAAATTATGGATGAATTTAATACATTGACTACTTGAAGAGGTAATAGACCACATACGATGCATCCATGGGCAACCTAGGAGCATGTTGTAAGATAGTGGTAAATCAAGAACCATAAGTTTAGTGTGTCTTATCTTGGGTCTAATAGTGAGTGGGAGCCAAATATAACCAAGTGATTTTTTTACTTGTTTTATCAAATCCTCTACATGTGAGATGAGTTAGTTTAAGATTATCTTTGGTATATCCAATCTATTATATTAACCAAAAAGATGTGACATTAATTATTGATCTTTCATCTACTAAGACTTTTAGAATGAGGGTATTATTGATTGCAATATTTAATAAAGAGGGGTGGATTTTTGGTGTGAAAAATAAATTTGTCATTAATCATGTATTCTTCAAGAAATTTTATGGATGGTTTAGAAGATGTATGTATAGTTTTAATGGTATGCACTTCTGTACGTGAAGGATCTTTAGGAGGATTTTCCAAATCAAGGGATGATGGTTATTCAATGTATTATAATTATTGCATTAGAAATTTATGATTATATGGAGAAGTATGAACTAAATCCATGAGGGGAATATTACAAGGCATTAAATTGAGTTCAAAAAGAAATTAATGTGATTTAGAAGATGAAAAACCAACACGAGATTTATGAGGTACATTATTTTTCATAAGAATAAGAGAAGTAGAGTGAGGTTCTGGTTATGGGACAGTTTCCTTATTTCGTTCAAAAGGTATGAGAGTGGTAGTGGTGGTATATTTAAGTATTTTTTCTTTAGTTGATGGTTTTTTAGGTGTAGGGACTAGATATTTGTGAGTAGGTTTGCATCTATAATTGACTTTGGTCATGCTCACATATTGAGAGTTGGTATAATAGTGGTTATATTTAGCATCGATTTCACATATATCCTGATTTGAATGTGTGTTAGAAATAGAAAGATATTTGAGGTTTTGATGAAGGGGGTTTGGTAAACTATTTCTTTTGAGAGGCTTTGACATAATCATGATGATGTAATTTAATCATAGTATCATGGTCAAACACATCTCCTAGCATAAAATAAATAATGAACTTAATAATTCCATGAAATGTTTCTTGAGAATGGCCCACATCAATATGAAATTGATAGAATTTGTTAGGGTCATACCATGAAGGTGGAGAATTATTAAAAGTGAAAGGTTTAGAGGGATATAATAGTTTATTCATTCATTGGTTTGTTAACGGGGTATGTGAAAGAAGGGGATTATCCACTTTAACTACTCCTACTTTTGTTTGAGGAGTAATTCTAGTAATTACACTTGTTGAATTTTTTAAATATCCCTTGATGGATTTATGACTTAGCTCAAATTGTTTCATAAGAAAATCTTGTCTTTTAGCTTGATCAAGTGCTTCATTTAGAGTTTGTAGAGAAAAATTTCAAACCTTTTATTAAATTAAGGGTGTTAACATAGTTATAAAGATATTAAATAGATTATCATCATTCATGTTATGATATAATTTATGAGCCAAATATTTCTATCATTTAATGAAGTCATGAGCTGATTTAGAGGGTGATTGTTTAGCATTGATAAAATGACAAAGATGATTTTTGGGAAAGTCATTCTATTGAAATCAATTGAATAAGTCATTAACCAAGTCTTATAATTGATAGATATAATTTTGAGGTAATTTATTAAACCATTCTATGACATCTCTTATAAAAGTTTTAACTAGATCTTTGGTGGTAACAAAGGTGTTTGTTTGAATCCATTCTTTGTAGAGATTACCAAATGCCTTAAGAAAGGATTCAAGGTCTTTAGTCCCATCATATTTAATATTTATATAAATATTTCTAATATAAATATAAACAATGAAAGGAACTAAAGGTTCATTTTGGATATTTTGAAGCATATTGTTATGCATAAGGGGCTGAAAAATGACATTTCTATTGGCATCTCTGAGAGAGGGGGGATACAATTTTGATTAGTTTGAGGTAAAAGAAGATGAGGTTAATTATTCATGTGTAATAACTATTGTTGCATTTGCATTATTTGATATGTATTTATTTTCTAGATAACATTCTTTTTTTGGACTATTTATGCAAGGATTTGAGTAGTATTGATTTGTGCATTTAGATTATTAGGATTTGGAGGGAGAAGAATAGTGTTGGTATTAGGAGGGAAATTGGTGTTTTTAGGATGATGAATGTTACCATTTTTAGGAATAGGTATGTTTCCTATTAAGGTATTTCCTATAGGGTTATTTATCATGCTTGTATCGATGGATCCTATAGTGTAATAAGGTAGTTTGGATAGGGTAGAGTCTTTAGAAGTGTAAAATGGATATGATCCATCAATGTCATCATTTTGGGTAATTTGAACCAAATTGTAATCCTTATTTGAATGGTGAGAAAAGGTGCACCAAGAGTGAGTATATGACTTAGGATTTTTTTTGAAAAATGCTTACTGGTTATGTAATTGAGATGGATTACCTATACCCAATTAGTAAAATATTTGGTAGTAATAAGTATATGTTTATGAAAATTTTGAAGTAGGGTTATTATTGCCTATGAGATCGAGCCCCCATGTTAAAAATGGCCAAGGAGTTATGATTGGTTGTAGTGAATGTGCTAGAGCATGAATTAGATATCCACATTTTTTACATGTTAGACATTTTTTTACATAAGAACATGCATATATTTCAATGGTAGGATTATAATAAGCAATATAGAGGATATTATTAGAAAGGACCATACTACTAATGTGTGCTCCACAAATCTCTTTGTGGACTTCCCTAAGTGCCAAGTCAGATTCTCCTATATTTGAACAGTGAAGCAGAGTTTCATCATACCTTCTATGATAGAGTGAGATACCAATTATGGTGTAAAATGAAGTGTTTTGGATAAAATATTTTGATTGGGTATGAGACAGATTAGTAAGGATGTGATCGTGAGTATATGGAAATATGTCATTGTACCAAGGGGAATTGGGACCAACAATGCCACATATTATCTTGAAATATGAACAATTATATGTTGAAATAGGAAGATGTTCAATGAGAAACTAATATTATATGAAAAAATAAGAAATTTCAATCATTGAACTAATATTAACCATTAGATCAATTGACTTATTATTTTCCCTAGGAATTTTCTCATACAAAATGGCCTCAAACTTGAGTTTTAGAGCATCCACCATATTTTTATAAGGCACTAAATTTTCATCCTTTGTTTGATATCGATAACTTATTGGATTAATAATAAGATATGAATCACCATATACTTGAAAATATTGTATATTATGTTGCACAACAAGATAAATTCCAACAAGCAAGGCTTCATATTTAGTTATATTATTTGTGCATGGAAAGCCAATGTGAAAAGCTTTAAGAATAAGAATGGCCTATGATGGCATGATGAACAATAGTCCTGCTCCTAAACCATGTGATGTGAAAGAACAATTGAGATAGATCTTCCATTCTTTGTCTTTAGCTAGAGTTATAATAGACTCATCAAGAAAGTGTATTATGATAAGAACATAATCTTGTAGAGGTGCTTCAGCCAATTGATCAACTAACTTGTCCTTTTATTACTTTATGATGTGTGTACTGTTGATGGTTAAAATTGCACTTGTTTCTAACACCAACAATGGAAAGTTTCAAGATGTGGGACTTGTGACTTGAAACAACCTCTAGATTTTTAAGAAGATGGTCTCTTCTTTATATTGAGCGTATACTGGGAAAAGGGATAGGAATTTTAATAGAAACACAAATGCAAAGAAAGAAAATATAACTATGGTGATGTGCCTGAATGTAATTCGACCCTTAATCTGAGCACAGTGAAACTATATGTAAGATTCAATTTACATTTAAGAGCAAACAAGGCATGATCAATATAAAAGATGAAAATAATAGAAACATAGGCTCATAACTTAGACTACTTTTACAGTGATACAAAAAATATCAACAAAAGCACAGGATTCAATCTTCTTATTTGAATTCTCTAGTCACATAAGAGGCATAAAAACATGCATAGTTACATAAACTTTCCAACTCAAGAAAATAGAACAAAGGCAAATGATATTCCTAATCACAGCTTTAGAAAGTCTAAAACTCTTGACAACACAGCTTAGACTAATTTTGCAATGACCCAAAAAATATCAACAAAGGCACATGATTCAATCTTCTCATTAATTCTCCAGTCACATAAGAGACACAAAAACATGCACAGTTACATAAACTTTCCAACTTAAGAAAATAGAACAAAGGCAAATGATATTCTTAATCACAGCTCTAGAAAGTCTAAACTCCTGACAATAATTCTCTCAGAAAATTCTCTCTAAGTATCTCCTCTTTTTTTAGTGATCTCTGCACCTCTATTTATAGCCTTGGATTCACTTTGAATTGTTTGTGTGTTCCCAATCTAACGGCCCAACTGAAATCTAACCAAACTAGAAGTGTCTAACAAAAGATATTTCTTAGATTCTAAAATGCTCCGTCTTTCAATAGTTCATTGGCTGAAACAGATCATAGGATGTTCCCTTCTATTAAATGGAAGAGGACACTTGGCTGATTCCTTGAAAACCTTCTCTTTATTTAGGAGACACCAGAGAACAAAACTTGGCGAGTTCCATAACCTTATCGAGGACACACGATGCTCTCCGCTTTACCTATACTCTTACTATATCTTTGCTCAAGAATGTTCCATCTTTGACACCAATTGCAATCCGCTTCTTCAAAACTTTAATAACTTAACAAAAAATAAGACCCACATCATTTCTCACTTGAGCAACTTAAAAAAAAAACATAGGGACAGGTGGCAATTTTTGCTTACCTCAACAAAAGACATGTGGCAATCTCTGCTTTACTTAACTAGGGATATGTGGCGATCTTCACTACTTTTAGCCACCTTTTGAGAAACCTGTGGAAGGTGACACGTGCTAGTCTCCACATCTCTCTATTTATTTTATAGAAATAATCGGGCCTCATTTCATATTTACACAGACAACGACACTTGGCAGCTTTTGCTTGCTTCAAAAATAAAACCTGAGATCCACCACAGTCTTTGCTATATCTGTGAAACAAATTCAATAAAATTTAGAGGTCGACACATGGTGGCTTCCACTCTCTTTAGCTGAGATATGTGACATCTTTCATCGCTTTTAGAAAAGAAAATTGAAACCTTTCACGATTGCCACTTGGCACCCTCCGCATCTTGATACTTAGCTTGTTGGAAAGAAACCTTTGAAATGCATATGAGACATGGATACTGATATGAAACATGGATGCCGACACTTGTCACATTCCACTGAGTTGCTATGAGATACATGGCATGTCCTGACCAACTTATAGAAATTATGAAAGGTGCCTGGGCTGATGACACTTGGCAGCTTCCGCTTGACTTCGACACTTAAACAAAAATGAATCAAAAGGAAATTAGTGCGTACGATCTTTTTTGAAACTTTGCCATCTCAGACCAAAGTATGCGGGAAAAAATTTTTACAGCGTATAACTAAAAATCAGAATGAAACATAGAGTATTTTTTACTCTATAGTTATTGGTGACCCCAACAACTTTTGAGCCTGCTCAAAAAGAAACCACAACTCCCACTAGATCAAAATTTCAAAATTATAGCTTCAACAATGTTGTTTGATAGGCAGACCATTCATCATCAGATAACCCTTTCTTATTCTGCAATTCATTGAAGGCTAAATCAAGGTTAATAATATCTGTGTAATTTTTTTTGCAAAATCTAAATTGTAGCCCCCAATTTGAATATGAGCTGGGAAATAGGAACCAAGATAGCTTCTACTTCAAGGACTGATGAGTCATCCCTTAGATCTTGAAAAATTGTCTGATCATTCTATTTGGCCAACAACAAAGGTTCAATTTCATCAACTATTAACACTGTGTTGTCATCAGGAAACAAAGAAGGAAGACCTAATTACACTAGATCTTCAATGTGTTGTTTCATTTCACTGATTTCTTCTTTCATGACATCTAGGAGCTCTCTGTAATTGATGGCTATAGAACTACAACTGAGAACCTCATTCACTCGCTTAGCAGTGACCATTCTATTCTCAATTCCTGTTGCTGATAACGTTCCATCTGTTGCATCATAAAGCTTTTGTAGTAGCATTTCAGAGTCCATTACTCTCCCAAAAACTATAGCCAGAGTATTTGTAACTGAATTCTCCACCTTTTCGCATAATTTTTGTGCTTTTAGTAGGAAGGTGAGAGAAGGCCTGAGCTGAATAATCTCTGAAGGGATTCTTTTCCACATGGATCCATAGAGCTCCTTCACTAGACTTAACACTCTGACATTCTTTGGCCTATTGGCTAGCTCCAGTGTCAATTGTGCTACTCTCTATTGCTCAGCTTGAAATTGGGCTTGTATAGTCACAATATTATTCTATTCAGCCATCAACTCTTGTTGCAATTAACCTACAACAGGTGTTCCTCACATTTTTCTTATAATGCTACCTTTTTGCACCTCAGGGTCATTACTGCATCTTTTACCTGCATTAGCCTTAATTTTAAGGAATCATTTAGGCCTGGACTACCTAGTGAGTCTGAAGGGAAACAATTTCTTGCAACTATATATTTACACTCTCTATCTCATTGTCTTTTCTATCAATTTATACATCCAAACTGTTATAGTTTGCCTTTTCCTTGGCTAAATTAGCCTCCATTTTTTGTAGCCTCATTGATGTCTTCAAGTATTCTTAAGCAACTATAGAAGTGGATTCAGTTAGCAGCTCAATTTTGTCTTGTGGCTTGAATAGGGACATATCTATGGCCACTGCATTCATAGTGTAATCTTTCAGCTGCATCTGCTCAGTTGGCTTGATTACATTTGGTGACAAATGAGTCACCATCAATTGCTACTGAATGGGGTCAAATTGTGACCATAGATGGGGTGTAGCCAATGCCTTATTTTCCTTGATCATCTTTTCTCTCTTCAGGCTTCCCTTGCCTCCCTAGCAACACCTGCTTGGGTCTGGAAGGTAGAAGGAGAGGCAATGTGCCCACCCACAAAAGGATGTACCTGTGGAAAACCATATTGAATAGCCAATTTTTGGCTATGGGCAATCCGAGGGGAAAGTTTCTTGGGAACAAAAAGGAAAAAGTGAGGTAACGTTAAAGCTTGAGTTGGTATAGATGGGGTGAAGTGAGAAATGGGAACGACAGAAGTGGCAAGGGATGTCATCTGGCTAGATGGAATCATCATGCCAACAAGAGAAGAAATAGATTGAGAAGGAGAAGGAGGAATAATACTTACCTGAGGAACAATTACAATACTCTATAATTGGCATTGTGGGGAGTCTACCTCCTCTTCTGAATCAAACTAAAACTCCACCCTCTTTCACTTCTTGGGTGTCTCTTCTTCTGGCTGTGTTTCTTTTCCTTCCACATCTACTACAACCATCAGTGATGGTTGTGGAGAACTAGAAATTTTAATAACTAATGATTATGGGGAAGCTTTTGGTAGTGAAGGCACCACACTCTTTTGATTTTCCATGACCTTGAGAGATTGGGGCCAAATTGATACAGTTATTGTAGCTGCAGTTTGCCCTAAGGCCTGTGACTCTTAGCTAGATCTTGCTCTGGATTTTGGCTTTACACCTTGTGATGGCAAATTACTTGTCTCTGGGCTAGATATAGGGGAGAGATGACACTCATCCCAGAGTTCCTCCCATCTCTCATCTGAGTCCACGTTCTCAAAAGATTGTGTTGTTTGACAAATTTCTTGCCTATATTTCCAATAGGCTTCTATTTTCTCAGCATCCCAATCTTTATTATTTATTGTCCTTCTTAAGCTAGAAGTCATTCTAACTTTAGGATCAAAATCCCTCTACTTAACATAGAAATTTTCCCATAGCCTATTTTGTGATAGGGGCAAATCTGTTAATTCAACATAAAATCCAGGAGTATCTTCCCTAGGATTTTTTTTGTTCTCCCAAAAGTGGTGGCCTTCATGTGTAATTCTGGTTGCAACCCTATTATTCCTTATCCAAAAAGCTATGAAACCATTTGGCTCATATACCCATTTGTCTTCGACTAGCAAGAAACCTAGGAAGGCTAGCTTTCTAAGTAGCACAATCTCAACGTCTCTGGCTTCCAATACCATGCTAGTTGTCATCCATGGGAGGTCATACATTTTTCTCTTCCTCTTCCCAGAGCCATATTCATTATCTACTGTAGATACTTGCCTAGTGACCTCTAAGAATGCTAACTTAAGAGTCAAAATCTTAGGTTGCAACATTGGTTCTCCACAAAAACCATGGACTCTTATAATTGTATGGTGGGATCTAAAATAGAAGTCACACAGAATTGGGAAATTGGACAAAAGGTTTGAAACACTTGAAAATAATCTATTCATAACTGGTTTGGGACTGAGGTGACAAAAATCAAGGGTAACAAATAGTTCCCAAAATTCATATGGGTTGCTAGTTTTTGACAAAATATGTGTCCATGTAGACACAAGAGTGGTCATTTGGATATCAAAACTTGGGTCATACATATCAAGATGCATATATTGGGCAAAGAGGTCAGAGTTCTAATACAACATGAGGTGAAACAAATAAGAAGAGTACCTGAAAACCTCTTTTGATTTGAATCGGGCCAGTTTTTACACCATTGAGAAAGCAATTTGTTTAGAAAAGTCAAGCCTATACTCCTGAGTCTTGTCAATGGTCTTTAGCTTGAAGAGGATAGCCATTTGTTCTCCATAAACTACCATATCATCTTTCATGCCATAGATGAAAGCCATCATAGAGAGTGCATCTTGGCTAGCTTGTGTGAACTGAGCTCTTGCTGCAAGGAGTGTAGGCACAGTGGTATCATCATCACCTATTTGTAATTTAGATCTTAAGAACCTCAACTAAATATTGATGTTTGCACACGTTCTTTGCATTTTAGCAATAGTGGGAAACATAGCTGTCTTATCATGATACAGGGCTAACATGTCCCTGATAGCCTACAGTGTGATTTGCACCATGAATGGACCTTGTTGAATGCTGCTTGAGGGTGCATGGAATAAGTCTGCGCATAATTCGACCAAGTTAGGACATGGATGTATAGCTGAGATAATGAATTATGCCAGTTGTGAAGTCCATATCCTCATGGCAAATGTCTCATATTGCCCTACTCTGGCCCTCTGTAGACACCTTTGATGTGCCCCTTCTCTAAGAGTTTTGCTACTTGCTCTTTGAAGAATTGGGTCCATGACTCCATCTGCATAATCTTTTGTCTTTATTGGGTCACTTGCTTGACCAACTTCAGGGATTCTAGTCCGTGGATAGGTCTTCAATGGTTGCGTAGGAGCTGAAGCATATGACATGCTCGCAAGAAACTTGTCAAGGGATTCATACATCCCAGCTCCTTGTTGTGAAGACTGTGCTCCCTCCATCTCTATATCTTTTCTATGATAACTGGTATGAACTTTCTTAAATATAAACACTTTCACTGAAGCAAGTTTACTAGGCACTGAAAATGCAAGTAGCAAGATATTTTCTTGCAGATGCAGGAATGTTTGAGAACTTATAAGCTTTAACTCTTGCTAAGATGTATTTATTAACCTATCAAGTCTCAAAATGGCATTAAACTTGGATAACTGTTATCAAATCTTACTCAATCTTTATGGGATAGTGAGATAGACACGTTATGCATTGAAATTTTTTGAAGATTTTGAAAAAATCTGAGCTGCCGACTACGTGTTCAAAGAACACTTATTTAAAAGAAAAGTGGGAAAAAAATGGGAAAACAAAACAATACGAAAAGGAAAAACTATCTAACTATAATACATTAACCAAGTATCTTTATCTCCCTCCTGGATCAAAAAAATAATTTCTAAAGTCTCCTTCATGACAAGCAGGCTTATATTGCCAGACAAGTGGTTGAATTGGATATAGCTCTAGTGACTTGCTCTCTATGTATGCCACATTGATTTGCCTACATTCGAGTGAGTCTGAGTCAAACATGCTTCCAACATATATAACCTCTTCTTGTCCTTGGAAGCTTGTCGAATGCTGGTTCTTGATACTGGCATGTCTTATCAAGAAATTAATGACTATTTACTCATCAATAGAAGCCCTTTGATATATATCATTTATTGACTTATCTCCTTCTGCCTCAAACTCAGGTTCTATTGCATGATCATCCTCTTTAATGAATTCAAAATTACCAACCTCTTGAAAGGATAATTCTGAAATTTTGCAATAATTTTGCATATGTAATTGAGTCTTAATGTTGTCTTGTTCATCTGCAACCAGCTCACAGCCTCCTTGAAAAATAGTATAACATGACCCAATGATTTCAAACAAATAATTCAAATCATGATCAAGGAAATGTCCATGCTCCTCCACATCATCTTGAAAAGTAAGAAGAAAGTCAGAAATTATCTCTTCTTCATCAGAGATTAAGACATACGCTTGTGACTTCTCACTTGGAATATTGAATTCATGTTGAGAGACCCGAGGATTGATATAAGAGGTATCTTTTGACTTTTCTTCCCTTAAAACATTTGGGATTTTATGATCTTCATCTAATATGATGTAAGTACCCAGACCAATGGAGTCATAATTTACAAATGGGTCACTTTGCATTATAACTAATAAATGATCATTTTCCTCCTCTTGATCATGTTCAGTCCATTCAACTAACTCAACAAAAACCCTTTCTTCTTTATTCAGCATAGCATAAGTTGCCTCTAACTTTACAATTAGCTCATTGGTGATGTGATCCTTATATAATGGCTCAGATAATATCTTCATTTTTGAACCATATTTGGTTCTTAGGATGAGGTGAGACCAATCAAGAGACATATATCCTCCTATTTTGGCTGTAAAGTCTCTGGATAAGCATAGGCCAAATACATGAGGTATATCTATAACTACTACTTCTTGATTTACAATTATATTGGGACAAGTATATAATTGTAATGGGAGTTATTTAATTCTCCTTATTGTTTGTACTGCTTTGCCATCTAGTTGCATGACTCCTTTAGTGAGTGGTTCATACCTAATTTTTAAAGCATCAACTATCTACTTAGGCATTACTATAGTACTAGCCCCTGAATCAATCATTGCATTATGAAGCAATTTCTTGCCCACTATCAAAGTTAAATAGAAGGGATTCAATTTGGATCTACTTACCTCTAATGCATTATTCACTAGGGCTATTGTCTGTAGATGAACTGTGTCTTTGAGCTTTTCTTTTTCAGCATGTCCTTCTTTGATAACAGTACATTTGGGCACTGCTTGGCCTTGTAGAGCTTCTTGTAGTAGTGTCTTTTATTTGAGAATAGCCAATATATCCCATATTGATACTTGTGCTGGAGTCTTCTTCAATTGATCCACCACGTTTATTGGTTCTAGAGTCTAAGTTCTTTGAAAATAAGGATATCTTGTTTTTTCTTGAATTTGTGTAAGAATCACTTGATTCTGCACTAGCTGAGGCACTTCTTGTCTAACAATTGTGATTTTTTGTCCTTAAAATGGAGGATTCTCCATGACTTGACTATTTACAACTTCAGGCTATTCCACCATCTTTCTCTTTGATCTAGTATAATAATCAGATTGCACCACTGGTTTCTTAGAAGTGGAAGCTTCGTTCAAGAAAATTGATTCTTCATCTTCAACCCATGAGAACAAGGCATGTTCTGGGGCTATTTCTTCCTCTTGTTGCAAAGAAATCCCTTGCATCTGAGCCATTAAGACTAAATTTTGCATACCAAAAGACTGGTAGGCTTGATTGTCACTAGAACTTACAAACTGTCCATCCATTCTTCTTTGCTTTACCACCTTTTATTGTAGATTACCCATGGGACAATCTCTAGGCATATGAGCATTATTGCAAGGGAAACACCAGGCATTAGTGTTATCCACATAATTGTTTTGCCTTGGAACAATCTCCCTATTTGAATTGGGGGGAACAATTTGTGAGGGTATAGGGATTGCAACTAATTAATTTGTTGGCTGAGGATTATTTTGCCTTTGAGGACCTTGGTATTGGTTTGGCTATGATGAGAATCTATTTTCTTGATAGCCTTGATATGGAGGCCTAGGGAAAGGATTTTGCTATCTCTTTATATTAATCAGCTCATTAGAAAATGACCTTAAGATATTCTTGATATCATCCAGCTCGGATGTCTGGGCACGGAAAATTTCTTTAACAGGTGGTTGAGGATATGTGTACATAGACATAGGTGGAGCTATGGATTTAGGGGCTTCTTGAGGTAATGGCAAGGAAATCTCTAGAAACATGGGCATAGGAGGCCTTAGAGGCAACTTTCTAGCATCTATTAAATTATTCTCAACTCTGACTGCATATTCATAAGCCTCTGGCAAAGTGTGACCTCCAAGTGACTGAATCATAACAGATATATCTGAATTCAAAGCCTTAAGATAAACACTATGGCCATATTTGGTAATGGTCTAGCCGTAGCAAGGATTCTTTTCCAAGTCTTTTGAAATCTAGAATTGAAGTCAGTCATCACTTCTTGTGGTGCCCTTTGGATGGTAATCAATTGCTATAATAAAGAAGACTTATCACCCTTCTCTTCAAATCTTTCAAAGAAAAGATCTCTGAGCTGATCCCATGTAGAGATGGTATTTGGGGTCAAGGATCGGTACCATTCTAGAGCTTTCCCTTTAAAAGAAGTTGCTAATAATCTTATGGCCACATTTTGCTGTGTGACAACATGTATGGCACAGACATTTGATACATCCTGTAGATGTTCTTCAGGTGTTTTAAAATCTTGCCCACTGAATTTGGGTAGAGTTTTCAAGGCATTGACTGGGATAGGGTCCCAAGTGACTGGTGGTATTGGGAGAATCAAAGGACTACCAATGTTCCAACTTGCATAATTTCTTGGGGCTATAGGGGCTCCCATATTTGCTCTTGGTATTGGTATAAACTGGTTGACTCTTCTTCTAGGACTAGTTACCAAAGGTGGCAAAAGAATACCTAAATTTACAACAGACTGAGATTTGGTTACTGGTCCGCAGCTCTGACTCCTTGTAGCTCTCTGGTTCATATGATCTTGAAAGAAACTTCAATATAGTGTCCCACTAGGTGTGCCAAAAACTGTTGATGGTTAAAATAGTGCTTGTTTCTAACACCAACAATGGAAAGTTTCAAGATGTGGGACTTGCAACTTGAAACAACGTCTAGATTTTTAAGAAGCTGGTCTCTTCTTTATATTAAGCGTATATTGGAAAAAGGGATAGGAATTTTAACAGAAACACAAATGCAAAGAAAGAAAATCTAACTATGGCAATGCGCCTAAATGTAATTCAACCCTTAATCTGAGCATAATGAAACTATATGTAAGATTCAATTTACATTTAAGAGCAAACAAAGCATGATCAATGTAAAATATGAAAATAATAAAAATAGAGGCTCACAACTTAGACTACTTTTACAGTGATACAAAAAATATCAACAAAAGCACAGGATTCAATCTTCTTATTTGAATTCTCTAGTCACATAAGAGGCATAAAAACATGCATAGTTACATAAACTTTCCAACTCAAGAAAATAGAACAAAGGCAAATGATATTCCTAATCACAGCTTTAGAAAGTCTAAAACTCTTGACAACACAGCTTAGACTAATTTTGCAATGACCCAAAAAATATCAACAAAGGCACATGATTCAATCTTCTCATTAATTCTCCAGTCACATAAGAGGCACAAAAATATGCACAGTTACATAAACTTTCCAACTTAAGAAAATATAACAAAGGCAAATGATATTCCTAATCACAGCTCTAAAAAGTCTAAACTCTTGACAATAATTCTCTCAAAAAAATCTCTCTAAGTATCTCCTCCTTTTTTAGTGATCTCTGCACCTCTATTTATAGCCTTGGATTCAATCTGGATTGTCTGTGTGTTCCCAATATAACGGCCCAACTGAAATCTAACCGAACTAGAAGTGTCTAATAGAAGATATTTCTTAGATTTTGAAACACTCTGTCTTCCAATAGTTCATTGGCTGAAACAGATCACAAGACGCTCCCTTCTATTAAATGGAAGAGGACACTTGGCCAATTACTTGAAAACCTTCTCTTTATTTAGGAGACATCAGAGAACGACACTTGGTGAGTTTCGCAACCTTATTGAGGACACACGATGCTCTCTGCTTTACCTATACTCGTACTATATCTTTGCTCAAGAAAGTTCTACCTTTGACACCTGTCGCAATCCGCTTCTTCAAAACTTTAACAACTTAACAGAAAATAAGACCCACAACATTTCTCACCCGAGCAACTTTTAAAAAAAAACATAGGGACAGGTGGCGATTTCTGCTTGCCTCAACAAAAGACACATGGTAATCTTTGCTTTACTTAATTGGGGATTTGTGGTGATCTCCGCTACTTTTAGCCACCTTTTGAGAAACCTGTGGAAGGTGACACGTGCTGGTCTTCACATTACTCTATTTATATTATAGAAATAATCAGGATTCATTTCATATTTACATAGACAATACCAATAGCTTCTGCTTGCTTCAAAAACAAAACCTGAGACCCACCAGAGTCTTTTCTATATCTGTGAAACAAATTCAAGAAATTCAGAGGTCGACACGTGTGGCTTTTGCTCTCTTCAGCTGAGATACGTGGCATCTTCCATCGCTTTTAGAAAAGCAAATTGAAACCTTCTACGATTGCCACCTGGCGCCCTCTGCCTGATCCTGATACTTAGCTTGTTGGAAATAAACATTTGAAATGCATATGAGATGCGGATGCTGATATGAAATGTAGATGCCGACACTTGTCACATTCTGTTGAGTTGCTATGAGATACGTGGCATGTCCTAACCAACTTATATAAATTATGAAAGGTGCCTCAACTGATGACACTTGGAAGCTTCTGCTTGACTTCGACACTTAAACAAAAATGAATCAAAAGGAAATTAGTGCCTGCGCTCTGTTTCAAAACTTTGCTATCTCAGACCAAAGTATGCGGGAACAAAATTTTGCAGCGCACAACTGAAAATCAGAATGAAACATAGAGTATTTTTTACTCTACATGTACTCAATATCAAACTCACTAAGAAACATGAACTATTTTTCCATTCGACCCGTTAGAGTTTTTTTGCTAATATATACTTCTAGGGATCCATTTTAGAAATTAATAGTGTCTTGTTATTCAACATGTAATGTTTAAGCTTATGGGAAGTGAAAACTAATGTAAGACATGATTTTTCAATTGGACTATAGTTTTGATCATAAGAAACTAATGTTTTACTCAGATAATAAATAACTCATTCTTTCCCTTGATTGTCATACTAAGCTACCCCTAAGGTGCTAGTAGTTGTAGAAAGGTATAGTAACAAAGTCTATCCTGACATAGGTGGAACAAGTACATGAGGATTTGCTAGATATTGCTTAAATTGCTCAAAATATTCTTGGCATTCTATATTCCATTTAAATATAATTCCTTTATTTAGCATATGGGTGAATGGATGACAATGATTAATAAGTTGAGATATGAAGCATCTAATAGCCTAAATTTTACCTTGTAGATTGTGAAATTGCTTGAGATTGGAAGGAGGCAACATTCTATTAATAGCTTGAATTTTGGCTGAATCAACTTCAATTCCACTGTGAGAGACAATGAAGCCTAAAACATTTCTAAATGTAACCCCAAAAAAATATTTCTTAGGGTTGAAATGAAATTTATACTTGAAAATCAATTCAAATATCATGTACAGCACTATTGGATGCTATGCACAAGTTTTGGATTTACCTTGGATATCATTAACATAGTCTTCAACAATGTCTTTTATGAGATATGAAAGATTATGGTCATTGCTCCTTGATAAGTTGATCCTACATTTTTCAAGCTAAATGGCATGACTTGATAACAAAATATGCCCCAAGGGGTTGTAAATATTGTCTTGACTTGATCTTCTAGAGCAATCTTAATATGATTATAGCCTGAAAAACCATCCATAAGAGAGCATATCATATCTAGCCATGGAATCCACAGTCATATCTATACGAGGCAATGGAAAATCATTATTAGGACAAGATTTGTTTAGATTTATGAAATCCATACAGATATAGATGCCAAATAGTTTCTTGCTAATAAGAATAATGCTATAAATCTAATTTTCATTGGGAAGGGGTTTGATAAAACCTTTTGCACACAATTTTTCTAGCTCAACTTTGGCCAAGAGAGCAATTTGTGGATACATCTATCTTAGATTTTTATTAATAGGTTTGGAATATGGATACATAACGAAATGATGAACAAGTAATGAAGGATCTAGACCAAGTATATTTGAATATGCCCAAGCAAATATATCAATGAGTTATGTGAGAAGAGAAATAATCAGTTCATGCTCTTCTAAATTTGGGGACATGCCAAGCTTGATTATCTTGGGATTGTCATATGTACCAATGTTGAATTCTATCATGTCTTACATTAGAAGATTAGAACCCTCATCTATAATCATAGGAAAATAAGGTAATTCATCATCAAAATTGGAAAATAGACACTCAAATAGACTGTCATGTGCAATGTAAAAAATTAAGTTTAAAAATGCTTCCCATATCAATTCCATCAATCAAATACATCTATATCTATCTAATCCAATCATCTAAGGTAACAAACATCATGATCATTTCATCAATTCTAACAAAAGGAACATCAATAAATCAAGTGAACAAGAGACATAAACAAGTAAAATAAATAATCACATGAGATAACATTGGATATCATAACATCTCATATATCATAGAGTCAATGTCCATATACATAAAAAATAAGGAATATAAATAAAATGATAATACAAGTACATCTCATATCATTCTAATACACCATGTAACATCAATACATCTCATGACTCAAAATGTACGATATTGTCTCAAAGAAGTCAACTTTGGCTATGACTATCTCTAGTAGTTCTATCATGTGGATCTACTTGTTGATAACTCTCTCTTATCCTTTTAGGTGTTGGAGGTGGCTATGCTAGAGGATCCATGATAGATTATTGAGGAGGAGGTTGTGGTATTGATTTCATTGATGTATATGTCTTGTGTGATTGAGATGACCTAGAAGATGACCTCTATGCACTATACTAAAAAAATGTAGGCCTCCTAACTACCACTAACATGATTGTCTTATATAAAATGTTATAGTAAACTACCTCATCCTTATCCCACAGTATCTTCTCGTAGATAGATACAAAACCTCTCTCTATCACAACCTCACATGCCTCATCTAATTTTATTTTTAACCTGAGTACCCTTGCTTATGTTGTTTCCTTCTTTGCTTGTGCTAATCTTGATCTATTATAGTTGTGTCTCTCTATGCCAAAATATGCCTATCCTTACACTATAACATCCCTCCATGATCTAGAAGAATCCATATTAGTCAACTAGACATGTATTTGATGCATCGTGGATATCTCTACACATAGTCTAGACATCTATGTCTTATCTACACTAATTTTCTCATGAGTTGAGGATAACTAATATGAGTGGCAGTCCGACCTAACCTATGTACTTGTAAGTTCAGTCTCCCTAGAAATAATCTCCTATCTTACTCTATCAATAAGTGCTTGAGTCTCAGTTGATACTAAGGGTAATGAAGAGATAGCTTACCTTATATCCCATGTTGCCTATACACCTTGATCAACTCTAATCACATCTATCTCTACCATCTCCTCATCAATGCATATATCTACTCCCCCTTCACATACTCTATCTCTATATCATCTCCCTCATCTACCTCATACATCTCAAATTCATGCTCCTCCTTTCCCTTCTCCTTTTCCTCCTCTCCACCCTCGTTGTTGCTAACCTATCCACTACCCTAGTTGTAGGAATCAGTCACACAATCGATATTAGAACCTACCTTGGTATACCTCTTGAATCACATCCCTCATCTCTACCCACTAGAGTTGTCAATATCATAGATTGATTCTGGGCCCACCATGTTTTATATGCCTCTGTCACTCTTTCATCTATTGACCCAACTATATACACCTAGGCCACTTGTGGTACCAATTCAAAACTCATTCCAACCTCAACCCAATCAAAGGTTGGTACCCAATGATGCCTCTCTCTCATAACATGAGAAAATTGGTGAGGATCTGGTGGTACATTCTGTTGGAATCTAAACTAGTGTATAACCTTATCTAGCCTATAACGCTTAATAGTATATTCCTATTGAACCATAATATATAAATTAGTCATCATGTAAAACATATACTCCCCATCCTTTGGACACTAAAATTAAATATCTTGGTAAGGCCTCCATGTCAAGTTAATATCAGTCATATCACCCACTTGATACTAACTATATGCCATTAGCTCATTGAGACCCCTCTACTATCATTTCCTAATAGGTCACTCAATGGCTATATGATCTCATGCCCAAACATAGATTAACATCACTAAGCCAATGTTGCATCCACTTCGGTGAACCACATAGTGTAGATCATGGTATAACTAAGCTAAAATGGTTGGTCCCCAAGCAAAAATAATTGTATCTGCAAGCATGTCTCAAACCATGCCTCTTAAGAACATGTTAAAGAATTGTTCATTCTTGTCAGGTAGTAGAATGTTGTTGGTAGTAACCATAAGAACTAGTACTAGGTAAAATACAATAGGTACAAGGACATCCTCATCTATAGCCACATCACATGGTATGTCCATCACCAACTCAATCTTGTCAGTATCAACATATCCACTATGCACCATTTCAATATCCAAAGGTCCAATCAAATCCTCCAGTACTACCTATCTATATCTTGGGGCAAGCCAATATAAAGTGTGACCTATGATCATAACTCATTATATGCACCATAAATCTTATAAATTAACTATAACCTCCCTTGTTAATAGCTTTAAGGTAGATATATCTAACCTCTACCACTCTGTTAAGGCACTAAGTAATGCTCAATCCACTTGAATGGATGGCTTCCTCACTATGTGAAGCACACCAATCATATAAAAGAACCTAAGCATTTCACCTTTCCACACACTAAGCCAATGAAGAATATGTGAACATCACTCAAAAGCTATCAATACATCCTCTCACTCTTGCAATTTAGTCAAAGTCACTCTAATAAGTCCTTTGTTACTAATTCTAATCACATTTATTTTTCTAACAGGATCATGTCATCTAGTCCTATTTAGTTTTGATGATCATTTTTCTCTATCTCTCTATTTAATTTATGTTCAACTGTTCAATTAGGAATTTTTTCCATTTTGGGGTGAATTCATCATTTAATAGGCTAATTTTATCATTTATATGATTAATTTACCATTAAATAATTTCCAAACCATTTCATCATTATCATGATGATTTTGATGATATCATGGACCATTGCACCATTCTTTGTTTAATTTTTACATGTGGATGACATCAATTTTTCTTGAGTTTTTATCATTTTACTGGACAAATTTACCATTTTAACCAACAAATTCTTTATTTGATGGGATAAATTCACCATTTTGTGAAATTTCTCTACACCATTTTGGCATTTAGTGATTTCATAATTTGCATAGACCAAATTATCGATAACATGGACCATTTCACTAATATGTTGACAAATTCACCATTTTTGACAATGAATTTGCCATTTGTGTGGTCAAATTCACCAATTTAAAAATGGTGAATTCATCTTTTTGTTAACTGTAACATGTAATAAATGTTTTTAAATTTAAACTTAATAAAAAAAATAAAGGTACTAATTAATAGTCCCATCCGTCTTGGTCACTTGTGCTCTTGAACTTGGTCTGAAAATGCCCTTAATCATGGTCAGTGAACCATTTTATATAGGTCACTTGTGCACAAAATCTCAGAGGTAATTTTTTGGTAGGGTGAAAATGATCTATTTTCTATCCTTAGGATGAATCTATATCATTTTATTTTAAATATTCCCCCCCATTATATTATTTTTCTTCTTTGGGGGCTTATTTTTAGCCTAGGGATCCTTTTTCTTCCCGTATTCACCTATCTCTTTCATTTTTTATCTTATTCTATCATTTATACCCTATTATTTAATTATTTTTAGGGTTATATTATGACATAAAATTTAACCCTTGTGGGAGAGTTATTCACTCCCCAAATCCCAAACATATTATGGGAACAACCCTAGGATGTGGGTATCCTGTGGTGAGGTTGAACCTCTAGAGAAGGTCAGCTTCCTCTTGATGAATCACCTAAACTAATGCTTCTGCTTGGAAAAGAGTTAGAAAATACGAATAGGGAACTAAGAGATTTAAAAGGTGATGCACCAAATTTAAATGAGACACGCACATAAGTTGAACAAATACTAGATTAACATAAGACAATGTTCTCACACAATCTCACAAAATAACTAATTGTATAAGTATTTCATGAACTAAGATCATTTAGCAATCAAAGAAGTAAAGAGGAATTCTGAGATTCACACCAACCATCCATTAATGGTGGAAAGAATACAAGCTTAGACCTGAAAATAGATTGGAAACAAATTAAAAGAGGGGAGAAAAAAAGACAATGGATATGGAAGAATCTCCTTCACAAAGCCATCATGCATAAGCTTACTAAACACTAGTTAAAGGCAAGAGATAGGTAAATAATCATCTTATTATATCAAGAGTTAGTTGTTACAAATTTTGATAGGGTCTTACCTTGTCAAATGAGATTCTCCTACTCTTCAAGAGTCTCATTGAGTATATATTACAATGGGGAATAAAATGGTAAATATAGGAGAAAGGGGAAGAGAGAGGATAAGCACGTAATCAAAATTAATAAATGAACTCCCACCACTTTTCAATGTATTCCCAACCACTTTTTGATCAATTAAAACCAATCCTTCTTGACAATTTTAACCTTCATTAGTTCCAATAGCCTTTCAGCCTTATCATTGGTTGAGAGATACACTAGAAGACAAAACTTGTTAAAGGTGCTGAGACATGATCTGATTGAAAGATAAAACCTTTAAAGGCTCTAAAAAATAATTAAATGTTCCACCTGCACTCTTCAATCCCTAAATCTACTTCTTGGAAATTTTACTCTATCCTCATCTTGGATTCATTAAAAGGACAAAATACTCATATCTATGGACCTAATAGAGCCATGACTATGTCTGCTTTAAGAAACTATAGGTACCTTAGAAAGAAAGTCCTATGGGTTACACATTTTCAACCTAGAGGTCCAAACTGAGCTTTAATGGTGGCCCTCAGAATTGAAATATTTGTTATGGTTCAACCTGGATTGCATCTGGATCTTTACTTTATGCATTCACCCATTTTGGTCCACAAAATCTTTTGCTCTGACATGCTTGCCTATGTGGCATCCTTGCCACATTGTTTATCATATTTAAAAATATGACCATCACAAATTTAGGCATGTGTCACCATCTTGTGCCTCTTGGAACTTGATTGAATTTGCTCTGTCAATCTTTGATTCAAGCTTCCCAAATTATGACACTTAATAACCCTACATTCAATTTATGTATCTTACTACTAGTCTTCATCTAATTACCACTTTTTTGCTATGTGGCATCCTCATGTGCAATCTAGGCTCATTAACCTCTTGACCTCACTCACACTATTAATCCTCTTTGCACGGTTATATGTGTGCCATCAATCTTTGATCTTTGTGATCTTTGTGAACCATTGATCCTTTGATTCACTATGATCATGATACTTGTCACCATTGCATTTCATCCTAGGATACTCTGACTTATTCACCTCAGGTTTACCATTAATCTTGATTTGCATGATTTAAGTCATGTCATTGATATTGATGGTCCCATTAACTCAAGATATTATCCATATACCATTGATCTATAATTTTATCAAGAGAGATTTTGACACTTGGTAGCAACACGTTCATTCTCAGGATCCTTTGAATATTTTTGAATTCAAATGGCTACTTCATGTGGCTTTTATTTTACATCCCCAAGCATGTCTCTCATTACTAGACCATTTTTACAGGATTATATCTTGAGATAGAAAATCCATCAAGATGCCAAATTTATAGGGGACATTCTTTGCATGAAATACATAATTTCATGAAACTTTTAAACTTTGGTTAAATTTTAAAGTGTACCTATTAAATGCAAAACCAAACTAACCTTTTCTTTTCTACATGATGTGTCATGATGGTCTAGATCTTATAGGCTTGTGCTCATTATCTTTTGACGTATCAAAGATTTGATAAACCTTTGAGACTATGATAAAACCTATTTCATGCCCCCTAGAAGCTAGGAACACCATGAAAACCTACTGGATATTTCACTTGTAATTCTAAACCTACTTCCCAAAAATCATCAAATTATACTTTAAGCTTGATTAAAGTGTTTCAAAAGCTTATAGGTGGCTTGTGGTATTCATATTACACCATTGGATTAGTTCAATCAACAAGAACTCTACTCATGCTCTCATTTCACTCTAGGACCTCTCCAAAATACTGCACTGCATCCATCCAAGTCAAAGCTTCATATGTAGGTTAATTTTGGCTAACATTTCTGGTGACATCTTAGGATTGCATGCCTGTTATGCAATAAATTAGTTTCCTTATATTTTTCATTGGGCTCATGGGGTCATAAGTCTTTCTACCCCAACTGATCATGAAAATGATACAAGGATGCCACTTCCTAGAAAACCTTCTCTTGAAGCAACAAGGATGAAAAAAAATAAAACAATACTATGCCTAAGTTACTTATGGAAGGGAAACACACAACTAAAAATAAATGTGCACAAGGGACTTAGAAGAAAATATGAAAAACTATTATAACATATATAAAGGCTACAAAATCTTATAATAACAAGGATTTAAATGAATGCCACCGATTGGGATGGGTAATATAGAGTGGATTACATAAAATGATTAGTCAAGCATTAGTCCAAGAAAACCAAAGAAAAATGCATAAAGAGCTAAATGATTTAAGCCATCTATTCATGTGGGGTTTGAAAATGACAATGAATAACAATTGAAAGAAAATAATACTAGTTACCTTCCCAAGTTGATTTCATCATCCAAGAGTGGCTCATAACCAAGTTCTCCCCTTGATCAAGAGCTCTTGTCTTTATCAACAATGGTGACCAAACTCCTCTAATGCCTCAATAACTCTTTGCATAACCTAGTCTCAAAGTAGATGAAATCTATAATCTAGCCTATCAAATGAAGCTTGCTAATGAAACATAATGATCAACACAAAGGGTTATGGGGATAATTTTGCATTATGACATTACACAGATCAAGCTTAAAAATGGTGTTCATGGCCTCTCTATTTATATATTTTTAAGATTAACTAGAATGAATTATGACCATCCATCTTGAGATTAAGATGTGTGGCCAAGAATCCATTTAATTTTTGATGCTAAAATCAATAAATACATTCATAATGATTTTAGAATAAGGGGCATTAATGGGACATGAGAGGCCATGATTTAGATATTTTATGCATTTATGGCCTAGGGATGCCTTTCCAAGAAATGATGTCATTAGGTGATGCAGTTAATAAAAATCAATTTCCAAAAAGAAATATTCAACAACTTCCATGAAAAATCCACTTAAGCTCTTATTTGGATTAATTAACATTAAACAAGATTAATCAACATTTGTGCAATTCTTTGGAAATTGGCCCTCAATTAATCAAAATGGTTAAAAAGTCATATTATTGGGTTATAATTTGACTCGAGAAGAATTAGAAGGTGATGTTACATGAATTGGAACTGTATTCTCATTTAGGACATTATCAACACATTATATCAAAGGTACATGATATGTATTAATTAATTAGAAGAAAAGACTGATCTAAAGCATAAAAAGGTGAAATTGTCATTTTGACTCGAAATGAATTGATCAAAGTTAGGTATCACATAAAATGCATTGACTCATTTTGGGATACTTTGACTTAAATTAACACTTGTAAATGACAAGTTTGAACCATTTATGGTGTTTTAGTGATTTTGATCTAAAATTTGTATTTGAGTTTAATTTGAGTAAGACTAAAAATTTCAACACAAATGGTGTTAGGAATTAGATGTCTACATTTTCCCCCTATTTGAAAAGATGTAGCAAAATATTTAGGCAAAGAAACATCTTTTCAAAAAAAAGAGTTGTCAAGAGTAAATTGGAAATGACCCATGATTCCCCCCCCTTGAGAGGACATACTAGGATGAAAGAGAAGGATGGACTCTCAAAAAGAGAGGGACAATGAGAGATTAACCCATGGAATAGATCACATCCAAATAAGCTAATGCTTGCATTCATGGTCACCATCAATCATAAAAATATAATTAGAGGCATAATTATCCCCAAAGACATTGGGAATGGGAAGGATTCAATTCAAACATATAAGCGACACACTTTAAACACACCCAATTTAAGAGTGCAAGCTATGCACTTACAACATTGATCAATCCTAAGACAAGTTGTACACTAAAATATTACCATCATGGGCATCTTAATGTGTAGAGGTTATAATTAAAGGAAGATGATAATATGGTATTCATAAAGGTGATAATAAGAAGTGCCCTAGTAAAGATGATTTGATTGTGATAAGATAGTTATGCTCTAGTAGGCCTAATTTTGATCATTGATAAATAATAAATAATAGTTTGCCCCTGTAGGTTAGATTTGATTATTATGGTAGGATCTAATGTGGTACCCCAATGTGGGACAATTGGTAAGAAATTAGCTCAAGAATATAACCCAAAACATAGGTTAAAGTGAGTGGGCACAAACATAGATGCAATGGCATAATGGCTTGAGGAAGCCACAAAAAACCAAGCATATGATAATGAACAAAGGGATGAGAGAGATGAAAAGAAGAAGGGAGGTGGTCAAGCTAACTCCAGATGTGCTAGAGAAGTGGATGCTACCTACATAGTTTCATGGACTCATGTTCCAACATGAACTTAGACCAATGTAATTCACCCATAAGTAGGAGAGAATGGAATGAGAGATGATGAAAAACAACCAATAATTGATTAGACTCATAATGTATGTGAAGAGATGCACTTCTAAGCATAGGGTCAAGTGCTAAAATTCATGATACCTAGATGCTTATTTTCATATCATGAGCCTAGATTATGCAAAGTGTTCTTGAGAAATGTTCATTAGAGTGATGTTGACATTAAGAATTTGAAACCTGAGAAAAAGTGATTTCTATAGCAAAAGGAATTAGGCATCATAAGTATGAGTAACTTAGAATGACATAATATTCCAATTGCATAGATCTGGTTCAAATGTGAATACCTATAACTAAGGATAATGGTAAAATAATGACCAAAACTATAGTTACAACTATTTACATTTAAACAAAAAATTAAAGACAAAGACAAACATAAATAAACCTAACTTGAAATCAAGTTATGATCAATCAAGACTTAAGTAGGAACATAAATATTTAAAAATGAAAAGCAAAAAAATATTAATGAAATAGGATCAAGATATAAAGAATCAAGATCTATGTGGACCATCAAGACATTCTTGAACACAAAAGAGAAAAGCAAAATCAAATAGAAAACAAGATACCAATAATAATCGAATAAATAAAATGGTCTAAGAATAACTTAATAACATAGGATCAAGATATAAATAATTAAGATCCATGCGAATCATCAAGATGTTCTAAAACATAAAAGAGATAAGCAAAAACATACAGGAAAACACAAGACCAAGATGAGATAAGATGTAATAAAAAGAGAAAAGGAGAAGAAATAAAATGAGAAGAGTGAAAGCACAACAAAACACTAAGAAGACACAACAAAACACTAAGAAAACACAAAAAAATCAAGAAAACTCAAATAAACACACACATAAAGAAAAACCAAGTTAGTGTGGTTTAAATACAATTGTTCATGCATGTGTGGTAGAGGAATTAGTTTTCACTACAACATAACAAAGAACAAGGACACAAGATTCATTCCCTGATTAAAGAGGAACAATGACAGAAGAAATGGGGGAAGAGAAGAAAAAGAAGGGGTTAGTCGAGTTGACTCTAAATGTACAAGACAAGTCAACACTACCTACATAGTTCCATGGACACATATTCTAACATGAAATTCAAGCCAAATATAGTTCTCCCAGGAAGTGGGATAGACAAAAAAGATGATGACCAGAATGTATGATGAATGTTGTAAAAGAAAAGGTAAGACTTGACAAATGAGAGTGGTCTTGAAAAATGGCAAGGTGGTGGGATGAGAGAAAATAATCTTGAAAAATGGAAATCACATGGAACAAGCTAACTTACACAATGGAAAGTTAGTAGGATAAAATGCCTAAAAAATGGCAAGAGCATGAGGATTAGAATGTACAAAAGTGTGAGACAATGTTTTTATTCTTTTTTGGATTTGTTATTTAATGTTTTTGGTATTTGCAAAGTATTTCCAATGTTTTTCATGTTTTTAGGATAAAATATGCACAAGGTGGGACTATCTAGTCAAGGAGATGCTCATTTGAGAGTAGAAGTTCCAATTAAAATAGCTAAGCCAGATGTAATATCCCTTATGAATATAAACAATAGACTAGGGAACCAACTGATAGTTCTAATAACAACTAAAGCTAGTTGCAATGACACATGCTCATAAATTAGTGAGAGCAAGGATCCTAAAAAGACAACAATGTTCATTAAAGACCAAAAAATGTAATATAGAACTATGTGCAACACAAAATCAATCTGAATAATCATGCAATAAGCAAAAATCTTGAGCTAAAAATGTGTCCTTATTCACTTATCTATAGAATAAGCTACAAAATACTATTTTGGCTGAACTACTTTGTAGAATTGGCACTGAAGGTGTTCATAATGCTGATGAGACATAATCAAGATCAGAATTCATCAAGGGACAAAAGTGTTTGGGTTACAACAAGCCCACTTAAAAAAAGAATGTGGTTCCCAAAGAGAATGGTGTAAATAATATGGTCTAAAAGAGGATAGTCTAGGATAGGATAAAAGGTGTTCAGAGTACCAATGGTCTAAAAATTTTCACTATCTAGAGTCATGAAAGTAATAGGGTTCATGCAAGAGCGATCCAAAGTAGTATAAAATGGTGGGATAAAAGACTTTGGCACAAGTTTCCCCAAAGTAAGGGGTCTTGTAGATAATTTTTCAAAGTTTTGCATGTATAGAATATCTTAAGGTACATGATATTCATGGGCTCTAGAATTTCTTCACCATTGGGTTTAGCCAGGCGATATGCCCTTGATCTATAGTTTGCCATGATAAAAAATGGTCTCAACCAATTAGGTTGAAACTTACCTTTTCTTCTTAAATTCAATATTTTTGTTATTTTGGTTCTCTTTTAGAACCAAATCACCAATCTCAAACTCCTGAAGGAGAATGCACTTGTTGTAGTTTTTTTGCATTCTATTCTCATAGGCCTATAAGTTTTCTAGGGTAACTAAACACTTGCCATCAAGAAGTTATAGTTCTTGCAACCTTGAGACTTTCTAGTCCTCATCATCTTCAATATGTTCTAGTGATACTCACAAGGATGGAAACTTGATCTCAATTAGGATAATAGCTTTTGTGCCATAGATAAGGGAGTATGGAGTGGTTCTCATTGGAGTTTGATGGCTGGTTTTATAAGCCCAAAAGGTAAAAAAGATTTGTAAGTGCTAATTATGGCCAACATCATTAAAAATCTTCTTTAAAATGGATACAATGGTTTTGTTTGATGCCTCAGCTTGTCAATTGCCTTGTAGGTTATATGGAGTTGATTTCTTGTGTTTGATCTTGAATTTTGCATAAAGAGCTTTTACATCTTGGTTTATAAAGGATCCATCATTATTAGATATAATACAAGTGGGGATGCCATATCGACAGATGATATGGTAATGGATGAATTTGGTAATTTGCTTCTTGATAATATAAGTGAGAAGAACAACCTCAATCCACTTAGTAAAATACTTGATAGCAGTCAGGATATGCCTATGGTCATTTGAAGATGTTAAGTTTATTTTCCCAATGAGATCGAGGCCTCATGTTTAGAATGGTCATGGTGTTGTGATCAGATGTAGTGATAACTAAGGTGTGTGTATCAAATTTACATGTTGCTAAAAAAAGCACTTCATTACATAATTGCAAGTATCAGTCTCCATTTTTGGGTAATAATCGCCTATTCTAAGGAGCTTCTTTTCTAAGACTACATCATTGGTGTGGGCCCCACACATTCATTTATGAACCTCCTTTAGTGATTGCTTGGATTCTCCTGAAGATAAATAATGAAAAATCATTCTATCATAGCCTTTATGATAAAACATGTCTTGTAGGAGGGTATAATGTGATGAATGGTGATGGAAGAGTTTCTACTGGTTATTGGATAGGTCAATTAGGAAAACATGATCATGAAAGTATTTATAAAAGTCTTGAAACCAAGGTAATTTAGGTGGGGATTAGGACTAACAATGGCACATACCCTTTCTAAATTTGGTATAACATGTGTAGGTTGAAGAAGATTTTCAATTAGGAACTGATACTCTTTAGCTCTACCATCAATCTGTATCATGGATCTAATTATTGCCATTGCATCGATTGATCTATTATTTTCTCTTGAAACTTGTTCAAACTACATAGATTTAAGATGACCTTTAAGATTATCAATAATTTACTTGTAAAGAACAAGCTTGTCATCTCTAGTTTGATATTGATCAATGGTCTGATTGATGATTAATTGGGAATCACCATATACCTTCAAGATCCAAATATCCCACTATATGGTAAGGTGAAGCTTTGCAATCAATGCCTCATACTTGGCCATATTGTTTATATAATGAAATTATAAATGAAATGCTTTGAGAATCAGATACCCCTGGGTTGTAATAAATAATATGCTAGCTCTAGATCCATGAGATGTAAAGGAACCATCAAAATATAACTTCCATTATTCAGGTTCCTGTGATGCTTGTTCTATTACCATAATAGAATCATCTAGAAAGTAAAATTTTAGAGGGAGAGTATCTATGATAGGGGCTTCTACAAGTTGATCTACAATAACCTACCCCTTGATTGATTTTTTATTCTGATACTCAATGTCAAATTCACGTAGGAGAATAACCCATTTATCCATACATCCTTGAAAAGTTTCTTTAGATAAGAGGAACTTGAGAGGGTCCACCTTGACGATAATAATAGTTTTATTGTTTAACATATAATGTCATAATTTTTTAGTATAAAACATCATATCTAAGCATGCATTCTTAATAGGTGTATAATCATGTTCATAATCCACTAGAGTGTAGATTAGATAATATATTTCATGTTATTTACTTTGATCATTCTGTTGGGCCAAAAGTGTCCCCAGTGCATGCTCTATTATTGATATGTAAAGAAACAATGGTCTTCCAAGTGTTGGTGGTCTCAATACTATTGGATTAGCCAAATATGTCTTGAGTTTTGTAAATGCTATCTAACAATCTTCATCCCATTGAAAAGTTACCTCTTTCTTCAAAATATGGTTAAATGGGTGGCACTTATCTGCCAATTAAGAAATGAATCTATGTATAGATTGGATATTTCCTTACAGGATTCATAGTTATTTGAGATTGTTTGGTGGAGGCATATCCACAATGGTTTTGACCTTGGTAGGGTCAACTTCAATCCCTCTTTGTGATACAATAAAACCTAGTAATTTTCTTGATGTGACTCCAAAAACATATTTCTTAAGATTTAAGTAGAATTTATATTCACCAAGCCTCTCAAGGATTCTTCATAGAACGTCAAGATGTCTAGCTCTTATTATTGATTTTACTAGTATATCATCAACATAGTCCTCAATAATATCATGCATCATGTCATGGAAGATTGCAGTCATGGCTTGTTGATAGGTGCCTCCAACATTATTCAAGCAAATGGCATGACTTGATAATAGAATGTTCCCCATAAAGTGGTGAATACAGTCTTGTGTTGATCTTATTGGGCTATCTTGATCTAATTTTATATAAAAAATCCATCCATTAAGGATAGCATCTCATACCTAAAAGTTGAGGCGACAATCATGTCAATGTTGGGCAGAGGAAAATATTCTTTGGGGCACATTTTATTGATATCTCTAAAATTAGTACAAATATGTATACCTAGAGTCTTTTTATTCACTAGGACTATGTTTGAGATCCATTCAAAGTAATCCAATGGCCTAATAAATCTTGCACCTAACAAATTTTCTAGTTTTGCTTTAACTAATAGGGTGATGCATGGATGCATCTTCCTCAATTTCTACTTGATTAGTTTAGCATCAATATGGACAATAAGGCAATGCACAACCAAGTCTGGGTCCAAGCTCAACATGTTGGAATATGCCCATGCAAAGATGTCAATATAAACCCTTAAGAGGGATATAATTTATTCATGTTTTGATTTAGTAAGGAAAGATACAAGATAAATAATTTTGGGATCCTTATAGGCTCTTAGGTTCACTTCTGTCATGTTTTCCACAAGGAGTGTGGATGCATCTTATAGAATTATAGGCAAGGTATGATCGTGATCATATTCTTCTATCATATCTTCTTGTTGTTCCTCCCAGGGTTATAGATGGTATGATGAATCAAAATTTGCCATCTTAAGTAAAGGCCAAGTATAAAAATCCTCTATAAACTCAAAAGAAAGATGCTCAAACACTTGTTGTTCTGAAGAGTGCTTGTACTAGCTATATAACTTGGGCTAGAAGGACCTTTTACATCTTGAGGGGATGAGCAAAATTTATCACCTAAGAGTGACTAAAATAGGGTTTCACTCCAAAGCTTATCTTTTTCTTTACTTTTTCCTTGATCGAAAAGTGCCTCAAAGAGGTTTTCACTTGAAGATCTTGATTTTTGTTCTTTATTGTGACCAATAAAGTTTTTCTGATCTCCAAAATTAGTAGAAGGATCCAATGAAAAATCAAAGCCTTGTTTGTGATCACCAATGGGCAATCCATCTCTTAGGCCCATGTATTATGCAAGTGAATCTTCATTCTGAAACTCATCAAGGCATACGACCAAATTTTTTTGGTCCTAATCAATGTGTTCAAGATGGCAAAGGCATAGAGAATAGTGATGGTTTACTTCAAGATGGGAAGCTCAATGGTAAAAATATGGTGTTTTAATTTAAGAGGGGAAGCACCAATAAAATGGGTTCTTACTTTAGGATAGGAATCTCCAATGGTTAAGGTTAAAATGGAATTTGAATCAAATAGGTCTGTGTCAACTAGATCATCAAAAAGGCTATAATGGGATGTTGCCTCACTGTTAGGAGTCTTGTTACTAGTCATTTTAGAAGAGTAATTATTGAAATTCATGAGGTCACCCCCAGGTGGTATATATATAAGACCATGATTCAAATTAGGTACTCCAACAGATATGGGTTCCAAGATTCCTTGTGCTTGTGGGTCGAGGCCTTTCTTGTATAATCAAAATGATCCATGATCTGATTAAGGATAAGATATTTTGGATTTTGAAAGCAATTAGTAAGGCCTTCAAACTATAACCAATCTCTCTCAATAAAAGCCTCTCGATATTTCTTTGGTGTAACTATAGGTATAAAAACCATGGGTGATTTTTTTTTTGCTTCTTTAGTTTCCAAATCATTGTGGGTTCATTAGGATTTTTTGAAGGTTTAGGCTTACCAAATGTTTTTAGAATTTTGGGAAACTTTAAAACATGGAAGGCATCCTTAAGACTATACGTGGAAATGCCCATGTATTTAATAATAACTTACTTTGTAAGAGCTATGAGAAATAGATCAACTAAAGTGTAATCAATAGCACTAAGGTTGATATAATTGGATGGAGGTGGATGTGAAACATATAGTCTTATTCTTCTTCACAATGAATTCAAAACCTAGATAATGGTTATAATTATGGAATTAGGCCTCAAGATGTTTGAAATATTCATAAGGCTATTGATCAATAAGACTAGTAACCTTGATCCCATCATGGGGAAACTAAGGCATTGATGCAGGGTGGAAGGAATGACCTATACTTCATGGATCCAAGGATAACCAAGAAGTATGTTATAAGGTAATTAAATGTCCATAATATGAAGTAATATATGATGTGAAATGGACCCAATAATGAATGACAACCAAATAGTACCTATAGACTCCCTTTCAATGTTGTCATAAGCCTTAATAGTGATTATCTCTCATTGAATGTCTTTTGTAGTGTAGCCCAATATTTGTACCAATTTAAGAGATATGATGTTCAACCCTGAACCATTGTCTATAAAAACCTACTTGATCTTATGGTTTTCAATGATCACTTCAATGTATAGTGGGTTATTGTGGCTAGGTCCAAGTGTAGACATATCTTTTTGATCAAATGTCACTTGATGAAATGAAGATAGATTTCCCACAAGGTTCTAGAATTGCTTAGGGTTTATATTAATGGGAAAAATGAAATTTTAGAATAGATTGTTTAGAATAGTTCTATGGACTTTAGATGTCTATAAGAGATCCAAGATGGAAATCTATTTAGGGTTTTTCTCAATTGGTGTGATAAACTATAAGTCTTTTTAACATTAGGATGAGATGGCTTAGATTTAGTTGGGATAATAGTCAGATTTAGATTTGTTGGTGTAATGTTCACATTAATTTTTGTGGAAGAAGTAGGTGAAGGGACTTGAAGAGTAACTCATGAGTGTCTAGTTGTGACTACACATCCTAGGGGTGGTGAGGAGCCAATATAATCAGAAGATGAAGGCAATGGACCTTGAGGGTGACTTGTGGGTGTCTAGTTACATTGCTATAGTTTCAAGTCGATAAGGATCCATTATAATTAGAAGAGGAGTGTTGTCCATAAATAGTAACCCATGTAAATGGATTTGTAATAGAATTGTGTGAACTCGATGTGGTATTACTAGAGAGAGGGTGTTGACCCTATACTGATGGGTCTTGTACTATGAGGAATACAAGATGGTTCATGTGGTTTAACAATAACAATTGAAATATGGGTTGTATAAATGCATCCCATGATATTGTTATAGTCATAAAGCACATTGTTGTAACCCAAATTTTTAGTATGGGTATTATAATTATTATTATACTCATAATGATTATGATTCTAACCTTGATTCTGGTTTTGATTTTGCCTTTGTCCTTGGTTTTAATTGTTCTTTGGTGGTGGTTGATTATATCAAGGAAAGGGGTCCTTGTAGATTCCCATATCCTAATTTGTGTCTTGATTAGGGGCCAGCTTAATCTCAACTTCACCACTTTCAATGAGATCTTCAATAATATGTCACAATTGGATTAAATGATAAGCACTATGACCAACAACACAATGAAAGTTGTAGCATTCATTTTCTTTGTACCAATCTAGTTTTAGTTGATCTTGAGGAAATGGCCTTGGTACTGGCTATATAATCAGGTTAGTTGCTATGAGATTTTGGAACATTGTTTCAATTGGTTCTTCTAATTTTCTAAAGACCCTAAAACTACCATGGTTTTCTCTTTGTGGAAGCTATCTTTGAAATTTAGGTGGTGCTTAGGAGAGATAATTATACATTTAGGGCCGATGGAGCCTGCACCATTTGTACATGCCTTGTTTCAGTCACCCCATTTCCAACCATGTTCTTGTTTTTATTAAAGCCTTTAGGCTTATCTTGTGTAACTGTTTGACTAGAAGATGGGGTCTGCTTTGATGTTTGGCCCCATGCAAAGATCTTAACAAGGCCTTTGACAATAAGAGTCTTCTTAATATCTATACCCTTGTCTATGATTTCCTCAAATGAGTTAGCATAAGATAGATGTATATTATGCATGACCTCAGTATGTAAGTTATATGCAAATATATTTGCCAACTATTTGTCTAGAAAATTATGTTAAAAGTGACCTACTAATTCTCTTCATTGCTGTAAATATGCGGTGAAGCTTTCTCCATCTCATTGTTTGGATTTGCACAAGTCAATAGTGGTCAATTCATGCTCTATGTTGTATGAGAAATGGTTGATGAACTTTTAGGATAATTCATTCCAATCCATAATTGATCCCTTGGGTAACTTAAGTATTCAATCTAAATCTTGTCTCACTAAACTTCGTGGAAATAATCAAAGTAAAAATACGTGATTGTAAGCCACCTCTTGTCATAATATAAAAAATACCTGGATGTGTTCACATGGGTCATCCTTTCCTTTGTATTTATCAAATTTGGGTACCTCCAAATGATACATAAAGGGGACTTAGAGAATGCTTAAATTAAATAGATATGGACATAACTCATCAAATTTGTACTTTTTGATCTTATTCCTAGTCTCCAAACATGAGTCAATCTCCTTCATAGAGTTTCACTCTTGTATTTTTGATGCATTCATGGGTGGAACATAGTTCTATTTGGGTGGAATGTGTCATTTTTACTATTATTGGGGTAGAATGTGCCCGTATTGTTGCATGGATTTAAGAGGGATACACCCTATGTTCCATGACTTGGTTTTGATTTGCTTCTAGAGTCAAGTAAATAGGCCATTGATTCCTTGGAATCTATTGCCTTGAACTATACATGTTTTGTTGATTTTGGGGAGTCCTTAGTCTATTCACCAATTTTTGCATTAGTTGAGATGAACTAGCCAAATTGTCTTGAGGCACCTCCTAAAATAGAATCAAAAGTTTAGGTCTCTATGTTTGTAAAGTAATAAGAGGTTATTGATGGTTAAAGAATTGGTGTTCCATGTTTAGTGGAACATTTTGCACTGCCTCTTGTGTCTTATTTTATTCATTTGTGACACCTTGATAAATTGTTGTCATGTCATCAACCAATGTTTGCTACATATGTTCAATCACAATTCCTTGTTCCTTGAAAGCATCATTGTGGATTGAAGTAGCAATTAGGGAGTTTGTTAAATCTGAAATAAGTTGATTAGCATATCATTGACTTATTTTTTTAATCTTGTTAACAAGACCTTGATCATTTGGTTTTGAATCTATAATTGTTTCTTTACCTTTGTTAGAGGAGGAAGGTATATTTGTTTGAGCAAAAGCTTGCTCTTGTTGCTATTGTTCTCCTTCTCTAACTAAGGTGTGAAATTTCTCCATAGGAAAATCTAGGGGTAATCTAGCACCAGATTCTATCAACCTAAGGAGTGTTTCATCTTGGTTTTCTTGATAATTAGTATAATCCCCTTCAGATCCTACAGTTGTAGGAATATCCTCAAAGACAATGGAATTGTCTTGTCTATCATAAAAGTGCTCAACCTCATAGCTAGGGCCATAAGGGACCCCACTATGAATGAACCTTTGAGTCATGCCTATAAAGGGTTTCTCTATACATTTGAATAAATTTGAATCAATGTTGTGCAAACATTTAAACATGGTATGGATTTGATCTTTCTTCTGAACAAGTGAATAAGGTATCAAAGAGAATATAAAAGGAGGGTGGTTTGGAATCACACACAGTTAGAATAATGTGTTCACAAAATTACTGAACCTTGGGTAGGGTTAAAATTGTATAAATTAGAAGAGGGTATGGTAACTCAAATATTCTATGGTGTCACTAGTACACTAAAACATAGACTTTTGAGATATGTCAATACCATAAAATCTAGTTTGACTTTTATGAATCCTTACTAGAAAAATAGAAGAAATATCTTTGGATTATGAATAAGTTAATACAAATTAAGACACTTATGATGTGAAAATATGCAAGAATTATTAAGTATAAAACTAAAACCAAATGGACATCACAAGGTTGTCACATGGTGATAAGAAGGGGGGATAGTATAATATGTGTTCTAGGACTCAAAGTATGAGTGATGCATAAGATGATTTAAATCCACCAAGATGATAAGTGTGATTTTGAGTCTATAAAACTGATCTCAATTCAAAAAATAAAAAAATTGAACCCAAGTTAAAACAAGTTTAATGTGCAAATGGTGAACCCAATTTAACACATCAACCCTTAGAACTTAGAAAGGTTCAATTCTGAATGTGTATTATCAATGAGGGACTTAAGAAAATTTTGCAAATGGTTTAGACTCAAATGGGTAGCATAACTACACCAATTAGACAAATGATGCCACAATGTTTATGATAACAATTTGAATAAGAAAATTATGATTTTTATTTGGATAACGTAATGCCTCCTTGTTCAAAAAAATTGGAGACAATGTGTTTGGTTATGATATTTTTAGTTAACAAGCCAGTCTTGACCCAAAACAATACCAAGTAATCTAAGACAAAGATAAATTAACTAATTAATCATATTAAGCCCTAAACTAACAATATGTGGCAAAGTGGGGTTAATTAAACTAGTAAGTTTTTGAATATTTTAAGATGGATCTAATACACAAGAATTTCACGTCAACATGCAAGAGAACCAACACATCAATTAGGTCTACATCATATGGCTTGTTGTAAAAAAGTCTTGCCCTTTTTACAACTATTACATCCATCGCTTGTTTAGTGTAGTGTGTTGTCCAACATGATCATATGTCCCAGGCTTAACCCCATCATTAGCAAAAGGTTTAACCACTCAAACCTTTGAACCCAATGGGATGATCCTAATTTATATACCCTCCCATAGAGAGGGGTTGAAAACAATGCCAAGAGATGAATTGCCAGGTCAAGGCTTCCCTAAAAAACTTATGGGAGGTAATGAAGTCCCCCTCATAAGCTAAGATGCAATAAAAATAAATGATAAGTGAAAGAGATTTAAAGGTTGTTTCTAAGTCACTCAAGCCATGTGGGTCCTTGAGAAGAGCCTTCACAACATCTCTTTTATGCCTTTGACTAAGGCACTTTACAATAAATATGGTGCTTTTAATCCCAAAAGTTCTTTAAAAGTGATGGATGAGAGAGCATACACACACAATCTTTCTTTTTTCCAAACAAAACTAATTAATAAATAATCTATTGAATATATACTTTGAAAATATATTCAATTTTAAAGCACTTAATTAAAAAATGTGGTGGTGTTCTTTTAGCCCCTTAGATTTAAGTTGTGAACTTTGAAAGGTCAATAAAAGACATTCAACATAAATATAATAAAACACATTCAACATAAATATATAGATTTTTATCTTTAAATCCAAAGTGAAAATGCCTAATTTATTTTATAACATCCAAAAAGAAGTATGAAAGTAGTGATTAGGCTTATTTTAGCACTTCTTCAAGTAAATGATGGGGAATCAAGAACAACAAACAGCTCTGATCCCACTTGTCAAGATCTTGCTCCTCAATAAGAGCACAATATGATTACCTTGTATTAACAACTAAACATGCAGAATTAACCAAAAGCAATAAGTAACTAGAATTCACAAATGACACAAAATATGAGAGACATCACAAATTGTATTAATACTTATCCAGAAAATAATACAATGAAGAGACGCCACACTCTTCCACACCTTTCAAGCTTCCCACACCAAGTGTACAATAATTCTCCTCAAGAGTTCACTCTCCTACCAAAAATGGTCCCAACACACAACTCAAACACAAAATTGGTGTTCACCTCCAACCAGTCAGTAATAACCCTACCAGTACACAAGTACTCAAAGTACTTCAAGTAGATCTCCCATAAGCTTGCACCAACCTGCAACTCAAATAATCTTACTTACACATGTAGATCTTCTCCATGAACTTGCAACAACCTGCAATTCAAATGATCTTACACTTGGAAAGATCTTCCTTGCCTTCCTCTATTTGCTCATCTGTGGAACTAGAAGGAGCTACACTTGCTCAACTCTAACTAGCACACTGGCTATCTAGCACACTATACAATATATGCCAATGGGTCTATAAATAGATCCACACTTAAACAATAACTTAGACTTCTAATTTACAATAATTAGACTCGCAACTCAAGACCAAAAATAACTTTTTACATGCAAACACGCGGTTCAATGAACTAACTGTTCATGCAATGAACAGTTCTAAAACTGCACAGGTGACCGACATCAGTCCCTATCTGCCTGGAGATGACAGACGTCAGCCGACCTCCTATCGATGCCAGTTTTCCTTCTACAATGTAGATGACTGACATCAGTTACACTGTCGACACCGGTATCCCTAGAACTCAACAACCTCCTCCATGTCTGCATAGTTGAAGCTTTTAGCTCCACAGCCTAACAATCTCTGAGTTGGAGATAAATAGCTGTAACTGTACCTGTACCTGTACATCATCTAGTTCTTTCTCTTGGCTTTGTATCCCTCTTTAAGATCACTCTTGAAGACCAACCACCACAAATCCTGTGGTGCACCTCTTGTCATCCAAATCACCTACCGCATTCACATCTACAAATCCATGTAGAAAAGAACTTGACCCTGCATAGCATGTGCACCTGCTGCTGGTCCCTCTCAAATACTTGAGAATCCACTAAACTGCCTTTCAGTGCTTCTTTCCTAGATTGGCTCCAAACTTTTTGACAACTCTCACTGCTTGGGAAATCTTAGGTCTAGTACATACCATGCACGTAACCTCATTATGTGAATCAAGACACTGTTCATAGAACTGTCCAACCATCAACGTGCTAACCAGTTTCACACAATCATTTGAAGACAAAGTCAACTTGTGACCTTCCATGTCCCTAAAACATACTCATGCCAAAGAATTTTGTTGCTCCCAAATTCCTCATGACACACCTCTGAACTAACTTTACTTTTAATTCAACAACTCCATGTATGTGTAACTCTGCAACAATCACACAATACAGTAACAAGATAATGTAGCTAATATTATCCAACTTGGTAAAAAGAAACACAATGGTCAAACCTCTATTGTCTTGCAGCTTACTCAAGACCATATACCCTGGCCTTTCATCTCATGTGTCCATTCCCACTCTTCCTTATCCTGAACATCCATTCATCTCTCAGTGCTTTCTTCCAGCTGGCAACTCCACCAAAAACTCATGTTTGGTTCTCCTCCAAGGAATCACATTCCTCATCCATGCCAAGCTCCCACTATTTTCTAGATCTACCTGCTCTGCTTCTTTAATAACTTCCTAGTTCTTTACCATCAGTGAGGAACAAGTAATGTAAAGAAGGAAAATGATGAATTTGAGGCTTACTTACCTTTTAAGTCCTCCATATGGGCTCTTGAGACTCCTTGACAGCTTGCTATCTGCCCAAAATCTATCTCAGTGACCGATGCCAATCACATCTCAGTCTGCATCTGACCGATGTCGATTCCATGTGACTACCTCATCACCGACGTCAGTTCCCCCTGACCGACGCTGGTGTTTATCTGTCTAGAGTCACCAACGTCGGGCTGCACATAGCTGACATCGGTCCCTGTTTGGATGTCGATGCCAATTTTTTAACCGACATCGATCTCTATGTTTTACTTATGAGCGATGACTTCTACCCGCAAGATTCTTTTGGATCAAAACCTTGTCCATATCAACCTTGCTCTGCTTAGAATTCCTTAGCCCCTTGCACTGATCTCTGTCCGTCACCTTCTCCTTGAAAACCGAGGCTTTCTTGTTCTTGTCATTAGCATCGAATTTCTCAAGAAACGTCACTTTCTTCTTCTGCATATAGAAATCTTGATCCATGCTCTTCAAATCCGAAAGCATACCCTTTGACTCAAGAACATGCATCCCCTTCTTATTCATGTGACCAAGCCTATTAAGCCACATCTTTGAATCTACAGCTGAAGTAGATAAACCAGAAGGAGAATCAGTAATACAAGTAGATAGATAAAACGTACCTACTTTTTTACTTCTTGATACAACAAGTGCACCCTTGGTAACCTTCCAAGAGTCCACTGTGAGAGTTACTGTGCAACTCTCATCACCCAACTTTTCAACAGAAATCAAGTTCCGCTTCAAGATTGGGATATGCATGACCTCCTTCAACACCCATGTGTTCTCTGTCACAATTTCAGCTTCATTTTCACTTTGCCAACCATCTGACAAGGCTTACCATCCCCTAAATAAATTTCTCCAAAGTCTCCCTAGACATACTCATGAAAAAATTCTCTATTTGGGGATGCATGAAAAGAGGCACCAGAATCTAAAATCCAAGATTCTACTTTATCTAAGGAACATACCAGAGCATTCTGTGCAACATAATCTACAACATCTACTTCTTCATGTCCTTCATGCTAATCTTCATATAACCAGTAATCTCTCTTTAAGTGCCCTTGCTTTCCACATTTCCAGCAGGTTATTCTGCCATACCTGGACTTGGATCTCTTGCCTATCTTAGACCTTGATCTCCCATGCTCGATCTTCTCTTTTTACCTTCCCTTACTTTTCACACTCAAAGCATTTCCTAATGATTCACCTATGCTTTTCCTGCAACTTTTTTCATTCAAGATTACACTCACAACATCATCCACTTTTAAGATTTTTGAAGCAGACACAGTATTACTAACTGCCATTACCAAACTCTCCCAACTTTCAAGTAATGAGCATAATATTAAGAGAGCCTTAGTTTCATCATCAAAAACAATATTGAATGAATTTAACTGGTTTACCAAACCATGGAAATCACTAAGATGACTATGAATAGATCCACCTTCCAACATTTGCAAATTAAATAATTGCTTCATAAGAAATACCTTATTCGAAGCTGAGGGGTTTTCATATAAATTTGCCAAATATTCCATCAACTCTATCATTGTCTTAGCCTGAGATAAGTTGGAAATCACAGATGATGTAATTCTCAACCTTATAGATCCCAGAGCCTTCCGATCAAGAACCTCCCATTCTTCAACCTTCATATTTGTGGGCTTGCATGCAATCCCACCCAATGGTAAGTATAAATCTTTCTGATACAGATAATCTTCAATCTGCATCCTCCATAATTGATAGTTCTTGCCATTAAACTTCTCCATTCGTAGCTTACTTTATTCTACCATTGCTATACTTCCACTCAAACAGAAATCCCTATGAGTAACCTATAATCAACACACATTAACCAGATCTGAAACCCCTATTAGTAACCCAACCAAAAGCTCTGATACCAGTTGATGGGGAATCAAGAAAAACAAATAGCTCTGATCCCATTTTTCAGGATCTTGCTCCTCAATAAGAGCACAATATGATTACCTTGTATTAGAAACTAAACATGCAGAATTAACCAGAAGCAATAAGTAACTAGAATTCACAAATGACACAGAATATGAGAGACAACACAAACTGTATTAATACTCATCTAGAAAAGAATACAATGAAGAGACACCACACGCTTCCACACCTTTCAGGCTTCCCACACCAAGTGGATAGTAATTCTCTTCAAGAGTTCACTCTCTTACCAAAAACGGTCCCAACACACAACTTAAACATAGAATTGGTGTTCACCTCCAACCAGTCAGTAATAACCCTGCCAGTACACAAGTACTCAAAGTACTTCAAGTAGATCTCCCACAAGCTTGCAACAACCTGCAACTCAAATGATCTTACTTACACATGTAGATCTTCTCCATAAACTTGCAACAACCTACAATTAAAATGATCTTACACTTGGAAGGATCTTCCTTGCCTTCCTCTATTTGCTCATTTGTGGAACTAGAAGGAGCTACACTTGCTCAACTCTAACTAGCACACTGGCTATCTAGCACACTATACAATACATGCCAATGGGTCTATAAGTAGATCCCACAATTAAACAATAACTTAGACTTCTAATTTACAATAATTAGACTCACAATTCAAGACCAAAAATAGCCTTTTACATGCAAACACTCGGTTCAACAAACTAACTGTTCATGTAATGAACAGTTCTAGAACCGCACAGGCGACTGACGTCGGTCCCTATCTTCTTGGAGATGATCGACATTGGCTGACCTCCTACCGATGCCAGTTTTCCTTCTGCATTGTAGATGACCGACGTCGGTTACACTACCGACGTCAGTATCCCTAAAACTCAGCAACCTCCTCCATGTCTGCATAGTTGAAGCTTTTAGCTCCATAACCTAATAGTAAATCTTGCAATAAAATGGTCAGTAATTATTTTAGCTTTGAAGCATTTTTCTAAGTGAAACAAATAACTTTGCGAACTAAGCTCTCAGGTTCACATAGTTGGGTTAGATCGGGCCAGGTTGGGTTGGATCGAGTTACATAGTCAGGTCGGGTTACATAGTCTCGAGAACAAAATTGTGACTTATAAAAAAATAAAATTTTGCTCACATTTTCACCTCTTTGCTTTTACACTCCAAGATCTTGTAAATAAATGGTTAGTAGGTTGTTTGTAGGTGCTTGTTGATCAATTTTGTGGGGTACAGTCCCATTAGACATGACAAAATGTATAGTGGATTACATAAAACATAATCAACACTATTTTATCCACTCTAGCTCCTCTGAATAATCTGAACCAAAGAAAAATGTATAAAGACCTAAATGATTTAAGCCATCTATTAATGCAATGTTTATAAATGACAATGATGAACAAATTGAAAGAAAGAAATACTAGTTACTTTACCAAATTGATTCCATCATCTAAGAGCGGCTCATAATCATGTTCTCCTTTTGATCAAGAGCTCTTGTCTTTGTCAATAATGGTGGCCAAACTCCTCCAATGCTTCAAGAAATATTTGCATAACCTAGGCTCCAAGTAGATGAAATATCTAATCTAACCTATCAAATGAATCTTACTAATGAAACACAATGATCAACACAAAGGGTTGTGGGGATAATTTTGCATTATAACATTACATAAATCAAGCTTAAAAATGGTGTTCATGGTCTCTCTATTTATAGATTTTTGAGATTGACCAGAATGAATTATGACTGTCTATCTTGAGATCAAGATGTATGGTCAAGAATCCATTAAATTTTGGAGGATAAAATCAATAAATATCTTCATAATAATTTTGGAAGAAGGGGCATTAATGAGGCATGAGAGGCCATGATTCAAATATTGTATACATTTATGGCCTAGGGATGTATTTATTAAAAATGACATCATTAGGTGATGCAGTTAATATAAATCAATTTTTAAAAATAAATATTCAACAACTTCCATAAAAAATCTATTTAAGTTCTTGATTTGGATTAATTAGCCTTAACCAAGATTAATCAGTATTTGTGTAATTCTTTGAAAATTGGCCCTCAATTAATCAAAATGGTCAAAAAGTCATATTACTGGGTCATAATTTAACTCAGGAAGAATTGGAAGGCGATGTTAGATGCATTGGAAATGTATTCCCATTTAAGATATTATCAACACATCATAGCAAATGTATGTGACATGTACTAACAAATTAGAAAAAAGAGTGATCTAGAGCACAAAAAGGTGAAATCATCATTTTGACTCAAAATAAATTGATCAAAGTTAGGTATCACATAAAATTCATTGACCTATTTATGTATACTTTGACCTAAAACAATACTTTTAAATGACAAGTTCGAACCATTTAGGGTGTTTTAGTGATTTTGACCTAAAATGTGCATTCAAGTGTAATTTGAGTAAGATTGACAATTTCAACACAAATGGCATTAGAAATTGGATTTCTATAGATAATACCTCTCCATCTAGTTGGGAAATATGAAAAACATTATGTTGTTTGAATATGTGGATCAAATAACGACCACTCCACAAGCTATCAAACTTGGTGTATTTACCTGGCTTGGCCTTATTAGAATCCCACTTGAGTGTTAGATCCCCTTATTTGAAGTGCCTTGCTATGGATTTCTTATCAAAGGCTTTCTTGACTTGAGCTTGATGTGAATCTAGTGTATTAATTTCAAGGTCCTTGGTTTCTTCAAGCTCCATGAGCTTTGTCATCCTCGTGCTCATAGACTCACTCTCCATCAATTTAAGCTGATGGGCCAACTCCAAGATAGGTAGTTTAAGAGAAATAGGAAATTTGGGTTTCCTCCCATATACAAGGATAAATGGTTAATTTCTAATGGAAACTTTGGGAGTCATTCTATCAATCCATAAGGTTGTCCTTAGCTTTGTGTGCCATAGTCTCTAATTCTCGTCCATAGTTCTATTGATAATCCTTATCAACTTCTTGTTTGTGGATTCCGTTAGTCTATTGACTTGGGGGTATTAATTTGAGGATGTACTATGGTATATGCCTAATTTAAGTGCCCATTCACTTATCTTCATGCTAAAAAATACTAAGGTATTATCTAATTTTATTGTTATTGGTACACCAAACCTCATCACTATACTATTGTAGAAGTCCAACACTACTATTTAATTGGTTTATTTAAGGGAAAATTTTCCACCCACCTGGTGAAGTAGTTAGTAGCAATGAGTACCCACTCATGTCCTCCACTAGAAGGTGGGTTGATCACTCCTATGAAGTCCAAACCTCACTACATAAAGGGTTGTTCCACTTGGATTGGGTTGAGAGGAAGGGCTACCGATCTTTGCTTGCCTACAAAGAGAGCACACTTTTGACATATTCTTACCCATGAATATGCATCCTTGAAGAGGTTGGGATAGTAATAAATAACTCTCATCACTTTTGTTTTTTCAATCCTTGGAGAAAAATGACCTTTTATATGCCCATCATAGAATTTCTCTAAGAGCCTTGTCACTTGGTTATCATCTATGCACCTTAAAAGCACTCCATTGAGGTCTTTTATGAATAAGACCCCATCAACCAATGTATAAGGTATGGAATGAAGTCTAAAATACCTTATCTTTACCCTATCCATACCTTGAGGGTACTAATCTATTAGCAAAAAATGTGTCATATCCTGAAGTCAGGTAGTGTGAGGTGGAGGTGCATCTATTTGTGAGTTGCCTTGTGTCACTAAGATAACTCCTCTATATTTTTAAAGGTCATCAACCATATGCTCACATAATTATTTGCCTCTTAATATCTTAGTGACCTTTATCTCCACATCATACTCCATAATCTTGGGAATCCAACCAGCTTGCTATGTATATAGGGACATGATATATTAATGTATATGGGTTGATGGAGATGCCGACATGTGGCACCCATCCCCCTTAGTTAGTTATATGGGTCCAATATATTAGGATAATGGAGTAACTTGTAGAATTAGTGGTTTGGATAATGGTCAACCTACATTAGGATTAAGAGGTTACCCATCCATTGTTAGTTAGATAGAGGTCTATCTAAAGGAGATGATTATCATTGTAAAGGTATGAAGTAAGCATTGAGTCTTCTATTGTAAAAGGATATTGGAGGTTGTCCCATCAAAGAGACATTGTGGAGTTATTCCTTCCTAAAGAAGTTATTATGTTGCCCTACCTTAAGGGTGATTATTCTATTTCTACATATGTTGAATATTTTAATATCTTGGTCCACCAATATATATTATTTTGAGTTGATCTACATTATTTATAATTATTATAAGTTTGAATCATACCAAGTGGTCAGAGCTTTGATTTGGGCAATTTGTGTGGAGTGAAACCATAGTTTTTTAGAATCATCAATTTCTTTCAATCCGTTACAAATTTTTACACAATTTTTTTTACTGGATATGAAGAATATTTCAAGGAAATTTTAGTAAAAAAATTGATCCTTTTTTATTAGGTTTGAGAGAGTTATTCATATTTTAGGGTTTGTACTCATTTTAACATATCTTCTAAAATATAAAGATTTTTTTGGTGAAATGTTTACTAATGTTGTATCATAATACAAAAAAGCTATGAAAAATAATTCAGATTTTTATGATATGTTTGGAGTGAGTTATTTTGATTTTAGGGTTTTTAATATATTCACTCTATATACTAAAATTGGTGGAATTTTTTCACAAAATTTTTACTAGAGTTCCACTATAATAATATGAAGCTACATTTAAAATTTGGGACTATTTTGATCATTTTTGAATGATTTATTGACATTTTAGGATTTCATGAACCCTAGTTTTTTTTGTGGATCATGAAGTTGCAAGTATTTTTAGGGGAGGATGATATTGATGCTAGAGAATGGTGGCTCCTTTTTAAGGATAATAATAATCAAATAATTTTGTGGTAAACAAAATTATTTATTTATTTTTCTAGGCCTACATAACATTGGTTTAATCAGTTGAGCTTTGCATAAAAGTATTCTTCATGGGAAAAAATGGAACAAGTCTTCTTAGATCAATGGGATATAAAAGAAAAAGAGATGAAGAAGAGTAAAAAATAATGACGGTAATGAAGAAGAGAATGACAATGATAAATAATAAAAATCCATGGAAGAAAATAATGATAATGAGGAAGAACATGCAAGGAAATAAGAAGAAGAAGAATTAAATGATAAGGGTTCAAATAATTTGGCTCCAAAAAAATCTGAGTCAATTTTTTAATTTTATGGATGCATTCAAAATAATAAGGTTGTTGTGTCTATAAAACCTATCAAAAAATATAACTTCATAAACATGAATGTGGCTAAGTATTTACATGTTCAGGAAAAAAATATCGAGGTTCAAGTAAATGGTAAGAATATTTGAGAGTTTGTATATTTGAAACTTATTATGAAAAAATATGTTTTACATTCATATTTTTATGATTTGGATATGGATGATGTGGATATGGTTCTTGGATATCCATGGTTAGATATTTTGGGAACAATCAATATTAATGTTCAGAAGATGTTCATAAAGTTTTGGTATAGGAAAAAGAAGGTCACTTTATAGGATATTATAGTGGGAAAGGCACTAATAATAGTAAAGGTAGATCATGAGGATGAGATTGAAATATGTGATGAAGAGCATGTAAAATATTTATATGAAAAAATAGATGAAGAAATAATAAAATCAAAGCAAAACACTTTATGTACTCAAGAGACAAAGGAAACACTAAAGCAAAAGGTAGAAGAGGTAGAAGAAAAGGTTGATAAGTTCAAAGTATAAAAAAAAGTTGAGGTATATAGACACCCACATCATCATGAAAGGAAAAAAACATAGATCCATATAAGGGAGTGTCATAATAACAAACACTTTGGATATATAATAAATCAGAGTTCCAATAAGTATGGCTATGCATGGAAGCCAAGGAATACCTGCTATGATCATGGATGGAATCAAAGTAGTGCAGTAGAATATGGTACATAGAATCGCAAGAAGAATAATTATGCATGGACACCATAGTAATATAATTATAATCATGAATGGAATTAGAAGAGCACAATGGAATTTGGAAATAATCTTGGAGAGTTATCACCTACCAAGATCACATATGTATGACTAGATGATTGAGATTGGAGATAAGTGTGCAATAATTTGTAACACACTCATTATTTAGTTTCTTCCTATGTTTCGGAGATGAAACATGTCAAGGAGGGAATTAATGCTATGTATCTAGGGACATGATATATTAATATATATATATATATATATTGATTTAGATGTCGACATGTAGCACACATCCCCCTTAATTAGATATATGGGTCCAATATATTAGGATAATGGAGTAACCTATGGAATTAGTGTTTTGGGTAATGTTTGGCTTACATTAGGATTAGGAGGTTACCCATCCATTGTTAATTAGATAGAGTTATATATAAAGGAGGTGATTATCATTGTAAATGTATGAATTAAGCATTAAGTCTTCTATTGTAAGAGGATATTGGAGGTTATCCCCTCAAAGAGACATTGTAGAGTTATTCTTTCTTAAAGAAGTATTATATGGTGTTTCCCTACCTTAAGGGTGATTATTCTATTTCTACATTTATTAAATATTTAGACATCTTGATCCACCAATATATATTATTTTGAGTTGATCTACATTATATTCTATATTAATCCAAATATTATAAGTGTGGATCATACCACAACCCTCTTCTCACTCAAGTCTTTGTTAAAAAGGAAGTCCCTCACTTTAGGATGAGACACCATAAGATAAATATTACTATTGGAGAGTATTGGTCTAAACTTTTTGAGGCTTCTCAAAGCTGCAAGATCTTGCTTTTATATAAAAGTGTACCTTACCTCATACCCATCCAACCCTTGATTGAAAAATACAATTGGTTGCTCAAGTCCTTCACCATTTTTCTACATCAACATAGGTAATATATTTTCAACATTGGTAAAGGTATACAATATGAAATCCCTTGAGAAATCAGGCTTCATGAGTGAGGCTACTTGGGCAATGGCTTAATTTATAGCCTCAAATGTTGCTTTACCTTCATTAGACCAAGTGAACATTTGGTTCTTCTTCAGCATGGTAATGATGGGTTTGACCAAGTTTGAAAAACTAGGTATAAACCTTCTCAAAAAGTTTATTTTTCCAAGGAAACTCTAGTCCTTTTTTATGCTTGGGTAAAGATAATACCAAGATGACACTTTTTTTATCAGGATCAATAGCTGATCCCTACTTTGAGATAATGTGTACCAAGATTTTGCCTTCATAAAAATCAAACACATATTTCTTAAGATTCAAAGAGATCCCATATTCTCTACATCTTTCAAAGCTCAATCTTAGGTGATCTAAATGCTCAATAGCTTTCTCAAAGAAAACTGTGATGTCATCCAAGTAGACCAACACCATCTAATTTAACAAGACTTATAAATCCATGTCCATGGATCTTTGGAAAGTAGTTCTAGAATTTGACAAGCCAAAATGCATCTTCTAATAAGCATATGCACCCCACTTTGTGGTGAAGGCAGTCTTGTATTGGTATTCTTCTCTTACTAGTATTTAGTTATATCCTGAATACCCATCTAAAAGAGAGAAGCATTATGAACCAATAGCTATTTAAAGGAGTTTCCCCATGGATGGTAAGGGGTAGTGATATTTCAAATATACCTTATTCAAGTCTCTGAAATCAACACACAACCAAATCTTCCCATTCTTCTTTTTCATAGGTACTAAGATGGCTACCCATGATGAGTGCTTGATAAGAAATATGATATTGGATTAAATAAATGTAGTCAATTATTTCTTCATAAGATATTAAATTTTATGGTTGATAGGCCTTTGATTCTACCTAACAGGCTTAACATTAGCCTCTGATTCTATAGTGTGTTGGGATAGCTTGGGATCAAAACCTCTCCGGTCACTATATTCCTAAGCAAAGATGTTTGCATATTATTTATAAAGATTAATGAAATTATTCCTTTTAGCCCTAGTGCTTACCTTTCCAATCTTGAGGAGCTTATTTTCTAGGATCATAACCCTTTCATAGTTCTCTTTATTAGTTGACATCACTAGCTTATCTTTCCTCATATGATCTCCTTCATGAAAAAAACCTTCAAGGGTTACCAACCCTTTAGGAATTTTGTTATATCTTAGTTGAAAAATTTAATATTCATACTAATGTTGAAACTTATCTTGGTTTATTGAGGAAAACACTACTTTCTTCTGCAAGAATAAAATAATCTGCATGTCACTATCGAATACCTACCAATGAACTTTATTATCTAGCACTGATGGTCTTACCACCACTTTAACATGTGGCTTCACTTTAAACTTTTTCAATTCATTTGGGAGGTCAAATTAAACTCCTAAAACTATCAACCTATCAACATGTTGATTTTGGTTCCTTAGCACTACTTGGATGTTGAAGGCCTCAAAGTCCTCAAGTATATCCCACACTCTATGTTTGTAAGATATCATCAAAGGGTTCTTTGTGATATTTTGGCCTCTGACTTGGTGCAATATCAACTCACTATCGCCATTTACTTATAACTTCTTGATTCCTCTCTTACTAGCTCACTAAAGGCCATTGATAAGACCCTCATACTCAAATGCATTACAAGAGAAACTCAATTAGAACCTATAAAAATAAAATAACTTATCATTAGATGGAGATATCAACATTGAACCTACACATACCCCATTTTTTCTCATTAAATCATCAAAGAACAATTTTCACAAACCACTATCATATTATTGTGGCCTAATGAGGGATGGCATGGATTCAATCTCCTCATGCAAGTAATAAACACTCATCTCTCTTTCTTCAATACCTTACAAAGGGTCAACTAACTAATTTTCACTCCATAACTCATCAAAGAACACATCAGGTATCTCCTCAGGATGAGTGTTTAGTTCTTGACCAACCAAATGGTCATCTTCATCTAGGATGGTGAAATTGATGTTTGAGCTATCTAGCCCATAAGGTTCTATTTGTAATTATGCAATAGGCTAGGAATTGATGGATACCTTGGTACCATACATTGTTCTGAAAGCCATGTAGGACCAATATGTTGATAGATAACCCCCAATTTTTGCTGTGAAGTCTCTAGATAAGCATAGATCAAAATGAGATGGCACATCTAGGATCAACACATCTTGAGCCACTGAAACACTAGAACAAGCATATAGAGTCAAGTTGAGACATTTGATAATGCCATATGGTTTGGTGGAAGATCTATCAAACTAAAAAACTCCCTGAGATTGGGGTTGATATTTTAAACCAAGTTGATTTGCTATTGAATTTGACATCACTCAATTACTTGTTATACTATCTACCATGTAGTTATATACCAAGGAATTTCTAATGATCAATGAAATGTATAAGGGAGGAAGTTTGACTACCTTATTTGATTGTTCTTGATTAGGCTATTTGGTTGTTTGTATTAGTGAGAACTACATTTTCTTTGTTTGGTGGCTTGTCTGAAACATTGATCTTTGATGATCCTTCTTGAAGGATATCCATATGACCAGACATAGAAATCATGTCCCACATTGGCACACTTACATTAAATTTTTTCATCTATTCCATAATATTGATGGGAAAACTACCAAATTTTATTTGTGCTTTGGGAGCCACAATTATACCTTGAACTTGTGAGTTTTATGGTACAAATTCATTCCCTTGATTCTAATTCTTTGGAGCTATTGGGACCCTTGGATTAGAAATAGGTTCACTTATCTTTGATAGTAATAAAGTAATAGTAGGATGCTATTTGACTAATTCCTGGCTACCATCCATGTTCCTTCTCTTTAACCTTGTATTAGTTGCCACTAGAATGAATGCTTGGCTAAAACTAGCATGTTGATTGAGTGCATAACACTCTTCTTACTCATAATTAACCATTGTAACACCCAACTAGTTTGGTCCATCATTAGGCTTCTGGCCTTATTTAGGCTCTTATATTTTTATCATCATAGGTACTTCTATGTTTTGAGCCATAAGAGCTTGATATACCCATAACTAGCATGTTGATGTCATTATTCATTGAAACCCTAGTTAAACTCAGTATTTGGGATAATGAATTGACCAAAAGAATGGTTCCAAGTCATGGTACCCTCAAATTATTGATCAATGTTGTTTTGAGTAGGGACCAAAGTAGTAGAGGTGCTTGAAACATTTATATTATAATTGTTTTTCCTAACATAGTTAGGTTGTCCTTGTCCTTGGCCTTATCCTTGGAAAGTTCCTTTGTAGGGTGGCATATTCACTTGATAAGATTAATATTGAGGATGATATGTAACTTGATAGGGTCTATTGAAATAAGCTTACCTCTTCAAATTCACCAATTCATTTCCAAAGGATTGAAACATGCTCTTAAGCTCTTGGAAATTATTGTGTTCTTAGGAGTCAATAGGCTGACTAGTTGAATTCCTTTCTAGCTTTGGTGTAGGTATGGAAACAAGTGTTACAATAGGTGTAATGATAGTAATGGGAGAAATGATGATAGGAGGTGGTTGAATCTCAATAAATAAAGGCATTAGTGGCCTAGGTTCAAGCTTGCCATCTTGTACTAGACTATTCTCTGCTTTGATTGACACCTCATAATCATCTAGTTGTGTATGTCCTCCCATAGATTGAATCATTAGTACAATGTCACTATTGAGGGATTTAAAATAGTAAAGGAAAGTAAAGTTTGGGGTAGGTTTGATATAAATTGGAATCTTGTCCCATGTCTTTTGAAATATGGTATTAAAGTCTTGTATAACCTCATGAGGAGCTTTCTTGATTGTAGTTAAGTATTCTATAAGTGACAAATGGTCACTTTTATCTTCAAAACTATTATACAAGGCATCACCTAACTAATCCCATGATGTGATGGAGTTATCAGTAAGGTTTATATACCAGTCTAAGGCTTTACTCTTGAAATAGATGGCCAATAACTTGAGAGCCACATTTTCCTCATTGATTTCATGAATATTGTAGAATTTGGCTATATTCTAAGGTGCTCAAAAGGGATATTAGATTGGTCTCACATGAAGTAGGGCACACTTTTAAGATCTTTCACTAGAATAGGATCATATTTTTGGATATATAAAGGGCTTTGACTATTGAAATCCACTAAAGGAAAATCTGTAGGGGCTGCCATGGCAGTGAAAATACCTAACAAAGATTTTCTTATAGAGGTAGATTTTGAAATTAGTTTATGAGGAAAGATTCTTTTATATGGATGTGTATTATAAAACCTTAACATTTTTATTAAGTTTAAAGGTAATTCAATAAATTCAAAAGGAATACCTTTAGAAGCTGATATTTTAGTCACCTTTGGAACAAAAGATAGCTACTATGCTACACTAGAATGTTGAGTGTTGATTAGAGTCACCAGATACTAAAATATGAAAGATTATAACTACTATAAAATTTATCAAACCAACATCAAACTTGACCAATATTTATTCAAATGTTTGTCCCATTGAGAGTGCCAAAAACTATTATGGCATAGAATTTCACCCTTGTGGGAGAGTTTTTTAAGATCCCCCACTCCCAACCACAATATGAGAACAACCCCAGGCTATGGGTATATTGTGGTGAGGTTGAACGTTCAAATAAGGTTGACTTCCTCTTGATGGATCACCTAAATTGATGCTTCTACTTGGAAAAGGGTTAAAAAATGGGAATAGGGAGATAAGAGAGCTAAAAGGTGATGCACCAAATTTGAATGAGGCACTCACATAAGTTGAACAAACACAAGATCATCATAAGATAATGTTTACTAACACAATCTCATAAAATAGCTAATTGCATAAGTATTTCATGAACTAGGCTCACCGAGCAACTAAGGAAATAAAGATGAATTATGAGATTCACACCAAACATCCATTAATGGTAGAAATAACACAAGTTCAGACCTAAAAATATCTTGTAAATGCCTTAAAAGAGGGGATAAGGAAGGACGATGGATATGGAATAATATTCTTCACAAATCCATCATGCACAAGCTTACTAAACAGTAGTTAAAGGCAAGAGATAGGTAAAGAATCATCTTATTGCATAAAGAGGTAATTTTTTAAATTTTTGATAGGGTATTACCTTATCAAATGATATTCTCTTTCTCTTCAAGTGAAGTAATGAGTATATATTTCAATGGGAAAGAAAATGGGAGATATAAGAGAAAGGGGAAGAGAGAGGAGAAACACGCAATCAACATCAATAAATGAGCTGCCACTTCTTTTCAATGAATTCCTAACCACTTTTTGATCAATTAGAGATAATCCTTCTTGAAAATTTTAAAATTTATTAGCTCCAATAGCCTTCTATCCTTCTCATTGGCTGAGAGATACATTAGAAGATAAGAACTTGTTGAATTTGTTGAGTCATGATCATCTTGAAAGGGAAAATCTTTAAAGGCTCTAAAAAATAATTAAATGCTCCACCTACACTCTTCAATACCCAAATATCCTTCTTGGAACTTCTATTCCTTCTTTCAATTGGCTTCATTATAAGGATAAAATCCTCATATCTATGGACCTAATAGATCCATGACTGTGTCTACTTTAAGCTGTTGTAGGTACCTTAGAAAATAAGTCCTATGGATTCTACATTTTCAAACCAAAGGTCCAAAATGAGATTTAATGGTGGCCCTCTGACTTGAAATATTTGTTTTGGTTCAACTTGGATTACATCTGGATCTTTATTTAATGCATTCACTTATTTGGGTACACAAAATATTTTTATCTGACTTGCCTACTTATGTGGCATCCTCACCACACTGTTTATCATATTTAAAAATATAAACGTCACAAATTTGGGCATGTGTCACCATCTTATGCCTCTTAGAAATTGATTTGGGCTTCCCAAATTGTGACACTTGGAAACCCACATTTAATTTATATATTTTACTACCAATTTTCATCTAGTTACCACTTTTGCACCATGTGGCATCCTTGCATGCAATCTAGGCTCATTGACCTCTTGACCTCACTTACACCATTGATCCTCTTTGTATAGTTGAACACATGCCATCGATATTTGATCTTTGTGATCAAATTCACACCATTTATCCTTTGATTCACTATGATCATGAAATTTATTACCATTACTTTTCATCTCAGGATCCTCTGACTTATTGACCTCAAGCTCACCATTGACCCTGAATTACATAATTTAACTCACACCATTGATCTTGATGGTCCCACTAACTCAAGATATTATCCATATACCATTAATCTATGATTATATTAAGTGATATTTTGACACTTGGAAGTAGCATGTTCACTCTTAGGATCTTTTGAATATTTTTGAATTCAAATGACTACTTCTTGTGGTTTCTATTTGACATCCCTGAGCATGTCTCTCACTGCTAGACCATTTTTGTAGGCTTATATATTGAGATAGAAAAATAATCAAGACACAAAATTTCTAGGAGACATTCTTGGCATGAAATACATCATTTCATCTAATCTTTAAACTTTGGTTTACTTTATAATTGTAATTATTAAATTCATAACCAAACCGACATATTCATTCATGCTTGATGTACCATGACAGTCTAGCTCCTCTAGGCTTGTGCTCATTATATTTTGACCTATAAATTCTCTGATAAATATTTGAGACATTGATCAAACCTGCTTCATGCCCCATAGATTCTATGAACACCATGGAAACCTACTGGATCTTTCGCTTGTAATCAGACCTATTTTCAGACCTGGGTATATCATCAAATTACACTATAAGCTTGCTTAACGTGTTTTAAAAGCTTTAAAATGGCATGTGGTCTTAATATTCCACCATTGGATTACTTAAATCAATAAAAAATCTTCTTAAAATCTCATTTCACTTTAGGACCTTTCCAGAATAATGCACTACATCCATCCAGGCCAAAGCTTCATAAGTAGGCCAATTTTGGCCAACAGGTTCACTTGGCCAAACTTTTTATCGACCCTCCCCTCATGGGGGCATTTAGGACTTACTAAGCATTGATTTGGAACACATTTGAACTTTTTTACCAGTAATTTTAAAAAATTCATCAAAACTAACATCCGTTAATTTTATTAAATAATATTTTTACAAATTTTTATTCTTTAAAAAATTGTTGTTTCATCTACACCTCAAAACATCTAAAATAGGAGAAAATGTAGGCACTCTATTTTTATCACTTCCATGTCAAATTGTAAAATGGAATGACTACCTCTAATTTCACATAATGTGGTATGAAATATTCTATTCATCTAATGTATGTGTTCTAATTTAACTTGAAACACCTTTAGGTGAGATAATTTGATGTATTAGATCTATTCAATCATATTTTTGGTTAATTTCTCTGGTTAATTATTATATTTAGGAAAATTCAATAATTCCCCTTTCTCTGATTAATTATTTCTATTAATTCCCCTTATATAAATAATTCTTTTAATTATAATTTTTATTGTAAATATAATTATAATTATCTTGCAATTAATTATTTCTTTTTTTCCCTCCAAGTGGGCATCTTCATGCAAAGAAAGAATCTTAAGATCCTCTAAAATATTATTTTGTGAGTTAATTAAATTAATGAGTGAATTAATATATAGGATTATTATTCACCCTTCATCTTGGAGACAAGATGAAGGGCCCATAATGAATATTGTGTGAGATCCTTCTTGCTCCTTCATCTTGGAAACAAGATGAAGGGCCCACATTGGTGATATATGTGTCTTATTGAGAATAAATCTCCACCCTTCATCTTGAAAAAAAGATGAATGGATTATATTAATTTTTATTTGATATTTTCAAAGATCATATTTCACCCTTCATATTGATTAATATGAAGGGATCACATTAGTGATCCATGTGCTAATCCATGTGCATATTTGAGGACTCATTTGTAACCATTCGTCTTGATTTCAAGATGAAGGATCCTCACTGATCCATGTTCATTATAAATAGACCTCTTTATATTTTAATTTATCATGTTCAAGATCTATAATTAAGACCTAGTATTTTATCATGTTAACTTATTCATAAACCTTCTACTTTTGATAAATTAAACATGGTCCATAACTTCAATGAAGATGTCTTCACACAAATGACATTGAAAAAGTTCATTTGACACTAAATCTAAGTTTTATCCTATATGAATATGTTTCTAATGGAGGTTTTCATGTTTCTAGTTTGAATCTAATGCATTATTGACCAATATTTTGTATTACTAATGAGGTCTTATACTCCAAGCTTGTTTTCATTTGTTTATATGTCATTAGGAATTCTCGCTTAGCTATATTTTCATCAAGTTAGTTTTAGTCAATAAAAAACACAAAAATAAATTAAAATAAACTTAGATCCTAAGATCTTATTAGCAATACAAAAGATTGGTCAATAATGCATTAGATTCAAACTAGAAACATGAAAACCTCCATAAAGATGTCTTTTTATGGGATGCAACTCAGATATAGTGTCAAATGGTCTTTTTAAATGTCATTTGTGTGAATACATCTCCATTAAAGCTATGGACCATGTTGAATTAATCAAAATTATAAGGTTTATGAATAAGTTAGCATGATAAAATGCCAAGACTTAGCTATAGATATTAAACATAATGAATTAAAATACAAATGGGTATATTTATAATGAACCTAGATCAGTGTGGACCCCTCATCTTGAAATCAAGATGAATGGTTTTAAATGAGTCATCAAATGTATACAGGGATCAACATCTAGATCACTAATGTGAGCCCTTAATCTTAATCAAGATGAAGGGTGGAAGATGATGATGAGTTAATATACGCCCTTAATTTTCTTTCCAAGATGAAGGGTGGGGAGTTATTCCCAAGAAGACATATGGATCACTAATGTGGGTCCTTCATATTGTTTTTAATATGAAGGGTTGAGAAGGCTCTCATAGAATATTCATTATGGTACCTTCATGTTGTCTCTAAAATGAAGGGTGAATAATAATATTGTATGTTGATTCAGTTATCAATTTAATTAGCTAACAAAAGAATATTCTATAAGATTTCAAGATTATTTATTTGCATAAAAATGCCCACTTGGAGGGAAAAAGAAGAAATAATTAATTATAAGATAATTATAATTCTATTTGTAATAGATATTTAATTAGAAGAATGATTTAAAGAAGGGGAATTAATAGCTTTAATTGATCAAATAAGGGTGAATTATTTTTTTAGATAGATATAAGCTTTTGATCAGAGCAATAATTAGTTACAATACCATCAATGGCCACCATTGGCCAATACTAAAAAGTGACCACAACTGGCCTCCAATACCCTTATGAGATTTGAAGCTGGGTGGGGATTTTAATAATCAAGTGGTTTTACCAACTCACCCACATCTCATCGAAAAGGATGAATTATTTAACTAACTAGAATATGATAATTGATAAGAGAAATTGACCAGAAGTATGATTGAATAGAGAAATTAGCAAAAAAATTACAATTGAATAGATTTAATAAGATGAATTGTCTCACCTAGAGGTGTTTCAAGGTGAATTTGAACACGTATAAAATATGAACAAAAAATTTAAAATCATATGGTGTGCAATTTTAAGAAGTCATTGCATTTTATAATTTGAAATGGTAGTGATAAAAATGAAGTGTCTAAAAAATTATTTTAGTGAAAGATATGAAATAAAATCATACCTACAAGCCCTAGAAAAAGGCGTAAAACCCCTATTTGCAACATTAAAAACCTTATATATTAAAAATGAATGAGATCAATGATCTAAAATTTTGTAGGTATATAAATTATGATGTTTGAAAATTGATCTAAAAGTTTAAGGTCTTGAAATAGCCTACATAAAAATATATTGTTGACTGAGTTTTAATACAAAACTAATTAAGTCTAGTATTCTTTTTGAACATTTGATTCAAATAAAATCCAAACAAGTGAAAACCTTTGAGATTTGTGTTGTTTCACATTTATTATGTTGAAAGGAACCTATAAATATCATGAAAGTGTTTTTTCAAATGTATATTCTTACAAAATCCCAAAAAACCAGTTTAAGTCCTAGTAACCCTTGTAACCTTTTAAGCCAAAATTAGTAGTATTGATATAAAAAGGTGTTTATAACCCATAAAGGGTGTTGATTCATATTTAATATGATGTAAGGGAACCAAATAAGCCTTATAGATGATTAGTGAAACCTCTATCCCAAAAATAACATATAACCTAGTAGAGGCTTAATTGCCTTGTAGTCTTGTTGAGGTGGTTAAAAGAAGTATGTCAAATAGAGTTATAACCCTAAAAATCAACTTTTTGTCATTGGAATAAGTGTGAAAGTTTTGATAAAATCTATTTAGGGTGTTATATGGTCAAATTTATCTATATATCATCTATGAAAATAAGTTTCTTATCTAGTCAAAAGGGTCTAGATTGAAGTTTGTAAGACCCTACATCAGATCTATAGGAAATCCAAATCAAATTGGATATGTGGTCTCAAGCCTGACCTATACTTAAAAACAATATATTGATCTGAATCTTGAAACTTGAGTTTAGAAATCAAAACATGGAATGTATTTGTGTATTATTCTACAGAGTGTTATTTACCTTGATGTAATTGATAAAAATTGATGTAATTTTCATCATAGTTTCCAATAAGATAATAGGTTATTTTAAGTGCCTCTATGAAACCATTCCATGTGTATATCTAAGTGTCTAAATAAAGATCATTTTCATGTGAAGTGTAATAATTTTCTCAAAATTTATTTATGGACAAATAAATTTTTATAAGAGTGAGAGTAATGTTTTCTTAGTCTGAGAATTGATTAATTGTGAAGTATAAATAAATAAGGTTAATCGAATTATATAGTGAATATACATATTTATTTCAAGCATAGGAATGTCTAAATTGACTTGTACCTTGAATGGAGTATGACCACCAAATGACCAAAGAGATTGAGATGTGTTGGAAGAAGTCTGCTACTTGAGGAGTGAGAAGTGATCAATAATACTTGATTATTCTTGTAGATGCATAATATTTTTAACTTTTATCAAATATTGATTAATCTCTCTGAGTGCACATCTTAAGGGGTGCATTAGGCAAGGGGTGGGAATACCTTTGGTGATTTTTAAGATTATTGTCCCATATTGCCACATTATTATAAATCCAACTAGCTCTTAAAACCAATCCCTAAGCTATTACACCTCCCTTGCACACTCCTCCAGTCTTTTCCCTCTTTCCATCCCTTTTTTCCTCACTTTTACCCCCTTTTACCAGTTAACTATACTAAGTTGACTGGGTCAGTCCTATACAATTTTCAACCTTTGATTATTATATAGGGTTAACTGGGATGACCATGTATTGTTTAGGGTATTTTTCACTTTGAGTTTTATCAGCCCTTTGATCGACCTAACTTAAGACCTAGTGATTTATCTCCCAAAAACATATAGGGTCAACTGAGTCAACCCCATATAATCAACATATTGAAAAGGATTTAGGGTGAGAAATGCCTATAAATACAAGATCATTTTGTCACTATTTCAATACGCAATAAATAGTTATTATTCACTCACACTTCTTTACAATCCACTCTTCCACTATTCTACTTGAGGAGTCTTAGCTTACAGTTTCTACTTGGAGAATATAGTCTTGGGGATAAATCTTGGATGATTTGGCCTTTCTTAGTTATCCTTACACACCATAAAAACCTCTTGTGAAGCCCCTTTGTCTAAGGGAGAGATTGAGTCTCAATGGGTTCACATTTAGATAAGTATATTCAAATTTTATTCTCCTCTCTTTTTGTAGATAAAAATAGAATAAGTATTGGCTTGAATACTATTAATATTCATATTCCATGTATTAGGGTCTTACTCATACTCAAATTAATTGAGACTCTCTTATACATGTTTTGATTACTTTACTAACCCCTTTATTATGCCACAAGCTTTGGTGTGAACTAGATTAGATTTACTTTCCTGTATATTAGATATAGATTGAACATTAAACCTAGGACTCTTTTAAGCTTAATGCATGATTGTGTTAGACTGTAGGCTTTATAACCATTCCTTTTATGGTGTATTATGACAAGTGATCCCCTAATCAGGTCTAACAGATCCCCATATTGTCATACCCTCACTTAATAAATGTATTCCCAATTGGAAGTGTAGGTATACTCTATCTTATCTGAGCTAGGATTGATTTATAAACATGATGCATTTATGATTACATATATTTTAGTGAACCCAATGTGAACTAACCCTTACAAATTTTTTTTACCTTATTGTCATTACTTTCATTATTTCATCATTATTTTTATCATATATTTTCGATACTGGATTGACTCTGTCGATCCAATATCTAACTTCTATGCACAGGTATTCAAGTATAGGGTACTAGATCAACCCAATTAAACTAGTACAACTTTTCATCTTTTCAGATATCCAATCTAGACTACTAGGTTGACCTAATTGACTTTTTACTTTTTTAGATGTAGTTTAACATACTAGGTCAACCCAGTCAAATCTGTACATTTCAGGCACTCAACAACAAGTTTCTATAAATCTTGATCAACCCAGTCAACCTAGTTAGTAGAATTTGTAAGCATATATCAGGGTTATTGAACAAAAATATTCATTCTCTGCATAGCTGATCCATCAAGGTTCCTTTCTATCTCTCTATTTTTTTTAGTCTTTCCTTTTACAATTTACAATCTTCAAAACTACCCCTGCACAGTCAATTAGATTGACCTAGTTCTATGTTTTTTGTGCTATTTGGATAACTGGGTCAACTTTTTCAACCCTATTCATTTTTAGACCTTGATTCCATAGTATAGGTTTGATCTTGTTACCTTGTTTTTTATTTTATGCATATAATATTGACCATATAAACATTATACCTTATTTCAAAGTTAGAATTAACCTTATATGCTAGTAATTAATTCACACTTTATTTCCTTGTTACTTGCATGCTTAGAATAGATCACAGAGCTTAATTAGGTGATTTTCAATTACTCATTTAGTTCACTATTTTCTATTTTATGCACACATGGCCAAATCATAAAATCTAAACAAGCATTTTACAATTTGTCTATCCAAGGCCAATCTACTTAGATTTTATCACTAAGGAGAAAGCTGACTTGATATTCTGGTCAAGTATAAAGTATGGTTAATAGTATATTCTAGCTAAGCACCTAACACTTTTATCACTATAGTGTGTGAAGTGAGGGGGTAGGCCCAAATACCAAGCTTGTATTATTACCACGACAGTCTCTTTTATCCCAAACTACTTGAAATAATCCTTAGATTGCCATTCTAGTTCCTTACAACCAACTTCTCATCACATTTAAAATCATATTTTAATAATCTAATAATTATTTAAGTTGACCAATTAATTAACTCTTTACTTTCCAAGTTGATTGCTTATTTTTTACTCTATTGTATTTTATATTGTAAAAGCTTGCATTAGCCAACATTGGTACAAGGTTTTGTGTTGTGTGTTTCAATTAGATTGGCAAGCATTAATCTAATTGACTATTTGTTTCCTTTCTATCATTTATTTTCAAATTACTTGCAAAATTTATTTTATCTTAGTTCATAATCTGTCATAGGTTTCTTAAATTACCCTATTTGATATACTAGGTTGACCTTGTATCATTTTTTATCTTTGATCACTATATTGGATCAACCCACTTGACCCTATACTATTTATAGACCTTAATTTTTCCTTTTCTAATCTTTATTTACTATACTAGATCGACCCAATTGACTCTGTACTATTTTTAGGCCCTATTTTTTATGCTAGGTCAACCCAATCGACCCTGTACTATTTTCTTTCTACTTTTCCTATTTATTAATCTAGTTCTCTGTATCTCTTTATTTGTATTCTATTCATAACTCTTCAGTCATAATCAAATATCCTATCAAAATCTTTTTATATAATTTGAATCCATTTAGATACTATATGGGATGTTTATTTCTTCCTCTCTTTTCCTCCCAAGAGAACCATCACTCTTGGGGCACCTCTTCTCCTCCTTCATCCATGAACTGAAATATGGTGCAAATAATACCTCAAGATGAAGTTGATAGATCTAATCCTTTCTATAATTACTAAGAAACTTCTCATCTTCAAAATATTCAAACTAATGTGGGAACTGTAGACACTTAAAACTAGCAATTGATAACCTCCAATTAGGCTTTTGGCCAATTTTCACTCAAAATGCATAATTTGGCCTAATACTACTAAAACATGTTAAATTATGTGAAAATAACATATTCAAATGCCAATTTTGGACAGGGTATCCCTAAATAGGGCAATGTAATTTATGGGTCAGCTAACTTTGATCAGATTATTCTGAATCAAAATACTAATTTTACATCTAGGTGCTCTAGATTGATTTTCCTAATCAATTTTTTTGCACAATACATGGGCCTTCGTTATTTGTTGTTGGGAACATCCTAAATGAAAATATGGTTCCAACACATTTGATAGTGCCTTTTAATTCTAATTCAATCAAATTTTGGACCAATAAAAATGCATCCTAATCAATTTGAGTAATTTATGCATAAAGTGCTTAATCATGCTTAAGAGCTAATTAACCCAAATCAAGGCCTAATTAATAAATCCATGAAAACTTGTTGAATACTTATTTTTAGAAATGAATATTGAATATGTACATCATCAAGTGACCTCATTTCTTGAGAAGACATTTCTAGGCCATAAATGCCACAAATATTAGGATTCATGTCTCCCATGCCTCATCAATGCCTTCCATGATGCCCTCGATGCCTCTTAATTACCCATTTTTATAATGACATGATGAGGATAATTACAAAATTAATTCTAAAAAATGAATTAATCTTCAACCACACATCTCAATATTGAGATGGATGATTCAAGTTGATTCTAATCAAATTCAAAAATCTATAAATAAGAGGCCTCACAACATCATTTCTAAGCTATTTTGGTACAAAGTTATTATGCTCAAATATCTTCAAAGCTTAATTAGTTCAAATTTATAATGCATGATTGATTCTAAAAACTTCAAGAAACTAGTGTTACCATGTCAAATTGATTCCAAGCCAAGCCAAGCCAAGCTACAAGCCAAAGGTATCAAGGAGAGATGGAGGTAGCCATTCTTCCATTACCAAGGACTTCACGAGCACAAGCCAAGCAAGCCACCACTACAAAGGCATTTGGAGCATCCAAGGAAGGTGAAGGATTTCTTGTGTTTGATTCCTTGCTTTTTTGTTGTGTTTGTCATTTGTTTTTGTTAACTAAGCTCTCTTTAGTGTCTAGTCCTAGAGATGTTATGCTATTAGTGTATTTATTTCATCTTGTTTTCATTTTTGGAACTAACACCATACTAACTATCCTCTTTTGAGTCAAATTTCTAGAGCACATAATGGCATGCCCAGTGGGACTAGATGCATTTTACACATGAAGAAGACCATTTTGCAACTTTAAAATATTCATTTGAGCCTTTAAAACTCTTATAAATTGATTTTCTAACTTTATTTTTCTATTTTTCATTGCTATGGTTTTTACAAAGTAATCGACGTCGGTAAAAAATACCAACATCGGTCACTGATCAACCGAAGTCGGTCAGTAGAACTGATAGCAGTTAGATTGTAGTTAGCTGTAACCAACATTGGTCAATGTGTTTTTCAAAAAATAAATAACCAAGACCTCTTTTTCCAAAGTTTATTGTTGCAAACTCAAAATGACTTCAAAACTAAAGGACATGATAACAATTTTATTGTAGGACCAAGCATGATATTTTCTCAAAACATGTTTAAATCACTTGTGCATGCTTAAAAATTGATTAAGAGCCTTGTTTTGGATGTTTAATAAAGAATTTAGGTGTTTCTGGTAAATGTTTTCAAATTTTGCAACTAAGATCAAGGGGTTAAATGAACACCACCAAACATTTTATTTGAGTTTAAGAATTGAACACACTTATCAATTTTTGTTTGCAATAGCTGTTTAATCAAATTTTTATTTGGCAAAAAGAGGAATGTTGCATGTATGTTCTTTCATTTGTCCCCTATAGGGAATCTTTGGAATTAAAATCACCATTCCTATTACAAAGTATCCTAGTCCAAGGCTTAGAAAGAAAGTCATCTAAAGCACTCCCTAAAAACTCATCAAAATTTGCATGATCTTGAAAATGACCCTAAAGTCTTTCTACTTTCACGATTTATTTATTTATTTATGAATCTTGGCTTATGAGGGGGACTTCATCACCTTTTGCAAGTTATTTAGGGAAGCTTTGACCCAAGATTTAATCTCCTAGCATTGATTTCATTTGTATTTTTTATAGTTGCACATGAGACATAGTGTTACTTTAGACATCACACTACACTGAGCAAACAACATGATGTAGTGGTTACAAAAAGGACTAGACCTTTTTGCAATAAGCCAAGTGATATGGACCCAATATCTATGCTTTTTTTTTTGCATTATTTGGCATGAAAGTCACTGTGCAATTGATTCTCCTAGATCGTTTGGAAACTTGTTAGATTTTAGACAAATCTCCACTTGTCACAGAAGTATTTTTGGTGCAAGGTGCACCTCAAGGTCCATATCACAGTAATGTCATTTGAGAGAGGGGGGTGTAAAAACACTACTATATAATGTGCATTTACTTTTGGATAAACACTTAAAATCCTCTCAAATGATGTATATTGATGGATTCTAATAGTACCAAGTAACCTTGTCAATTTAAGATCTAAGGGTGATTAATTAGTTGGTCTTATCCTAGATGAAAGTCTTGTTTGGAGTCAAAACCTAGTCTAAACAAACAATCCCAAACCAAACACATAGTCCAATTTTTTTTTGAATAAAGAGGCACTATGTTGCCCATGTGAGATCATCAATTTACCTTGTTCAAAGTCCATCAAAAGCTTGAGAGTCATATCATCCACTTTGGTGTAGTTATGTGGCCTAATTGAATCTAGACCTTGACCAAAGTTATTTAAGTCCTTCGCTTGTAATATAAATTTGGAATTACACCTTTACAAGTTCATAAGGTTGATGTGTTAAGTGGGGTTTCCATTTTCACTAATCTTGAGGGAACTTAGGTGTAATTTCCAATTTGGGTTGAAGGCCATTTAAGACTCATAATTATTATCATCACTTAATAGACTTAAGCCATTTTGTGCTAAACACTTGCACTTTGAGTCTATATACCACAATATTTTGAGTCAAGAAAGGTAGTGTTATGCTATCAAAATTATGGAAAATTGTCTTGGCCTTAGAGAGTTTTAAAAAAAAACTTTTTTATCACACCTTTTGGGTGGTATAACACTATTACATTGTCCAAATCATTTAAAATATTATTTCATAGACCCTTTTACATAAAATTCCAAATTTGTTCCTACATTTTAATACCAATCCAAGTGTATTTTATGTGATCCTTTGTCTAAAACACACTTATACTACTCACCTTTGTCTAGATTGTTTGTCAAAAAGAACCAAGTTTTATACCATTATTTATGAGAAAGTAAACTATTGCTAAAGTGCCTTTTATTTCATACCTTGTGCCTAGTTGATCAAGTTCATGTCCAATAATCAAATTCTTAGTTTTTGTTAGAAGTGTTTCAAATCCATTAGATTAAAACTTTTATATATTTTCAAAGTCTAGCTTTTGACACTATTTGGCCAAGAGTCCTAACACATGCCTTTTTTGAGCCTAGATTTTGACACCGCATTTGACCAAAAGACCTAGCAACTTTTAAATTCCTAGATTAGACTAATTTGAAACACTTTGACCTTAGATTTTGACATTTCAATTTTTTCATCCATTTACTTGCTTATCTTTATGTAAACAGTGAAATATTAGATACTTTACACTAGCTTGTTTTCTCACAAATATTTGCATAAAATTTTTGATCCTTTTGACAAATCTAGACCAAGTTCAGGCATCATTTTTTTTAGATTCTATCCTTTTTAGAGTTTGTATAACTCTTTGACCTTCTATCACAAAGCATTGACTATGGAACCCAACCTGTATTCCTACACTCGTAGTGGACTCATGTACAGTCTAGGGATTAGTAATGTAGTTGAACAGGAATAAATGATGTAAGACCCCTATGTGGATAACATTGCTCATGAGATAGATTATTATCCCTCTTATAATACTCAATCAGGGGCTCAAAGTCTAGATTCATTGGCTAATTATCTAGTTAATACACCACCCTATTCAACACAAGACTAAGAACAAACCATGTAATACTTAACTAAAATACCAATAGTGGATGAGCCAGTTCTTCAATAGTTATATTCTACCAATACAACTTCCACATTTGATCCATTTTTATTTGAGCGACATTTATTAGAAAACAAGGATGAGATTTTGGTTAGAGCCATAGAGGTAGACGCCTAGTTTCTGGCAGACTTTTCCCATGAAAATTTACCAAGTCTAGTAAGAGTGCCCCATAATATCATTTACGATCAACATGGTTCTTTTAGAAATCTTATGGCTCTAGTCGAAACAATGTATCAAGACCCCAATATATCCAATCAAGGCAAGAACATCATGAAAGATAAATTTAACCAAAAGCAAATAGCATACCAAACCTACCTAAATTTAGCATGTGATTTCAATAAGATGAACATGGTGAGTAAGCCTCTCATTGACCTAGTACCTTCAATAAGAGTGTTGATGGAATTAACTAGATAAGAGAATTTGAGTTTTGACCTATTTGTACAAACAACTTTGATATATAATTTGATGCATATGCCTATTATTGAAGAAGTGTATTTGACCTCTACACTGAATAGTGAACCAAATGTGGTGTATAATGTGCAAACAACATCTAATATTAAGCAAAGTGGTATTAACATACAAATAAATAGCCAACAACATGTGCCTCTATTTAATCCCATAAGCAGATCATCAAACCAAGGAATAGGAGTTTTTGCACCCCAGCCTCAACCAACTACTTCCTCAAGTATACAACCTACAAGATTAGGTAATCAAATAATAGCTAATGTCATGCCTCAATGAAATAATGTGATGAATCCTACTCCTCCTCAACAAGAAGTGAGTAGTATTCCACAACAACAAACATAATCTAGTGTATCAATGCAACAGAGGAAAAATACATTACTACCTCAATTAAGGGAAACTAATGTACCACCTCACTAGGTAATGATGAACATACTTTTTAAATCGTAGACTAATATGCCAGTTCAAAACTAAGTAATGACTAGTCAGCAGTGTGAAAATATTAGTAAGTGACAAATGCTGAATCTACAACCTATTTTCACTTCTTCACAGGGAATCATACAATAAAGAGGTCCCTATGTTTCTCAAGTACCTATTAGATGATCGATGGTTCAAAATGTGCCACAAATTTAGAGACAAGGTCTTGGTCCATAAGTTCCCACTCAACAGCAAGGTTTGATTAGTCAAAAATATGTCCCTTTTCAACCACAACATGCTTAGTATAGTTATATCCCTTCATCCCAACTACAAAATCCTCTAAGTCAAACTTTTATCACCAACCCAAACTAGAATATCATGTAGCCAAATGTGTAATTTTAAGTACATCCCAATCTATATATGCATATTTCTGGTCCATTTCCCAACCAAGCCAATGTACCCCAACATGTGTCTCCATTATACCCTTGTCAAAGTGTCCCACTTGTGACCTCTCAACCATTTACCCAAACCAACATTATTCTTCAAACCAATATCCCTTCCAATTTCTTATCCCAAGAATTGCAATAGATGAAGGATGCAAGTGCTGCTATTTAGTTATGGAAGTAGACTAAAAATTTCAAATTAGATGGCATGTGTTCCTATCCATTCAACATGGAGTATTTGTAAATACCATTTCCTCCAAGATATGAACTACCCAAATTTGATAAATACAAAGGGAAAAGTGACCCTAAGGCCCATTTGATTGAATTCTTTGTTGCATGTCAGCCAGTGGCATACAGTGACATATACCTTTTGATGTTGTTTCCAAGAAGTTTGGTTGGACAAGCCTTAGAGTGGTTTTTAAAGTTGACCTAAAATTTAGTAACAGAGTTTGATGATCTTTCTGATAAATTTGTGCAACACTTTTCCTATAATCTCGAGCATGAGATTTTCTTAGTGGACTTGATGCAAGAAAAGCAAAAATATGGTGAGAGTTTTGAAAGTTATTTGTAGTGATGGAGAGCCCTTGCAATATTTTTCACCCATAGTTTACAAGATAAACAATTAGCCACCGTGTTTACCAAAAATTTGCATAGTGAGATAGATTACCATATAGATTTTCAATGTGCACATACATTCAAAGAGATCATTGATAAAGTTTTATTGATCGAGCGAGCACTCATTAATAAAGGAGTCATCAAACTTAATTTTACCAATTAAGAAAATGGCCAAAAACAACATCATATTCAAGTGCAAGCAACGTAACTGACATAGGCCAATAACCAAGAAAGACTGAAGTAATTCAACCAAAATAAGAATGTTGTGGAAAATGGATTAACTAAATCTCGTCATGTGTAAATAGTGAAAACCTCATTTGCACCACCTTTTCAGGTTACTCCTACCCAACAACCTCTCCAACCAATACCACTAGCACAATAATCAAAACCTACATAACAAATACAATAGCCTTTACCATTGTAAATTCCTCCTCTTAAGAGAACTGTGCCTACACATTGTGTCTTTAGTGACCTAGGAGAATCTATTGAATTTATATTTTGCAAGCTTGCTACTATTTATTTGATTAATTATCCTATACCAAAGGATTATCTACAAGGCATTCCTTATCCTAATTAGTACTATGAAAATGAATTCTATGTCTATCATCGGGTCAACAGATATAATCTATGAAGATGTGTCCAAATTAAGCATTTAATTGAAAATATGTTGAAAAATGGGGAGATAACATTGGATAATGTTGTTCCCACTTCCAATCAAACCCTTAAGATTTATCAAAACCCTTTTCTTCGACATAACAATCAATAATAGAAAAATAATCAATAATAATAACAACAATAACAGCTAGTGTAGTAGTAAAATTAACAATATCAAAATCAAAGGTCGAACCAACAAAATCAGTAACAAAATACATAATGATAAAACAATGGATAAAACCAAGGTCAAAATGATAACAACCAAAAAACTTACCATGAAATTTCACATGACTACAATAGGGTTGTAGGTCATATTGTAGGTGGTAGCATTAATACCATCTCTATTAATCATAGACCAAACACTAATTAGTCTAGACCATTGCTAAACAATACTATCCAACCAAATTACATGGATAATCCTTCTTTGACATGGAAGTGCATATAAGCAAACCAATAAACTAGGACTTCCACTTTTGGATCTATAGTAACAACTCATTCTTACCATGTGACCACATGCAAGTACACCAAAAATCAAAGCTTGTCTTATCTAGTCCCACACCATTTCTAATAGTAGTTAGAAATAATGGTCTAGTATTTAATCCCAATTGTGCAATCATAACTCAGAGGTCAAATATTACTATCCCTGACCCACAACCACCTGTCACTTTGTCTATCATCCAACTAACCATTCAACCTTGAAATAAACCATTCACTACTGACCAAGACAAGAAGTTTGATATTGTGGAACAATTGTAGAACACATCAAAATACATTTCTTTTTTAGATTCTCTATGAATGTCAATAATCTACAAGAACATCTTGAATGAGTTCTTGACCCAATCCACTATTACTAGTGACATATCCCCTGATAAATATCAAGCTTTAGTTGGACACCTAGCTCTAGCACAAGTCACATTCAACCAAAGTAATACGTCTTCCCTTGGCCTGCTCCATAACAATCCATTATACATATAAGTTTATATAAGATGGCATAAAGTGAAATGTGTCCTTGTAGACAATGGATCTACCCTCAACATAGTGTATCTCAAGCTCATCAAGCTTCTTGTATACATAATGATAGATCTCTAGCCAAAAATAATAAATATCAAAGCTAATGATAATCAAGAAAGAGAATCACAAGGCACCATTAGTTTGCTAGTTATCATTGGGCCTTTGACCTATGATACACTTTTCCATGTACTTGATCTGGAGTTATCATACTATATGCTTTTAGGTAGGCCATGGTTACATGAGATTCATGCAGTCCCATCAACACTGCACCAATGTATGAAGTTTTTCCACTTAGGGATGGAAGTGAATATTCTAAGAGATTTACACCCATATGAACACTACAAGCATCTTGAGGCTGAATTTCAAAGCTATAATTATTAGTATGGTATGAATCCAAGTTCCAATTAGGATAAAGGAAAGTCTATACTTATTGATCCTTCACCAGATAATTACATAGATCCTAATACCTTGGATTCCCTTTTCACATGCCACCTCTTGAAGCTTCTAATCATTTCACCATTTCAGATAATGTATCAAGAGAGTATATGACCCATGATACATTTCATATTATTGATCTTCCTTAGAATTTGAAAACCTTTGGGTGACCTAAAGTCATCCCATATAGGCATTGGCAACAAAAGAGGAAAGATATAGGACCTGTCACATTTGTACCAACATCTGGCTTAGAACTTGATCCTCTTAAAGGAGATGAATCATGGTTATACAATGACAACCAAGCTAATTTTTATAAAAATGTGAAGTATCATATTCCTAATAGGATCATGGACCATCACAAGTATGAAGGAAGAGGCCTCAGACTGAATCAGTAAGGAACCATTGAGCCAATTTCCATGACCAAGTATGAAAGACCTTATGGACTTGGATTTAAATTTATTGGGGGCTACCCCACATATCTTATTTAAACTCCATCACCAATGACTAGTGATGATGATGTTGACAAAAAAGTAGAGTCCAATCATAACGTCACCTTTGATGACCTAGCTGAAACCAACTTGTTCAATAACAATGCTATTTATACCCTTACCTTTGTCATTCATCACAACCCATTTCCATTATATTATCCCCAACTGATAGATTGAGACCAACAAGAATCTAGTCTACCAATTAATGAGTTTTAGAATGATGAGGCATTCTATGATTTCTTAGGCCTTATAGACAACATTCCGTTAGAAGATCAAAAATTAGGATTCTCAATCACATTGGATCCTACAGCCTATTTTGGAGAGTGAGTGAACACCCTTAGCCAAAAATAAATGAATAAAACATTGAGATCCCAAAGTAAAAACCTCTTTGAAGTAAAGATAAAGGCTAGTCTAGTGGTGAAAACTTGTTCCAGGTGCTATTAAATGGGGGTGTTCATTCTTCTTCAAATTTAGACTAGGAGACCACCAAAGATAAACTTATCTATAGATTTGAGTTCAGTTTTGAGAAACAATAAGTATTTGATCAATTTCTTGAATAATTTCTAACTATTTTTATCACATGGCTAGATCTCCCATTAGGGGACTCAGATTCATCATGCCTAAGAAAAATTAAAGAGCAAGTCCTAACAGAGGATCTAGACATAATTCAACATTTCAATTCATTACCTACTATCTTAGAAGATGGTTTGACCCTTCTAGTTGAAGATATAATAGAGGTAAACATCAAGACTTTATCAAACTTGAAATGGATAAAATTAAGTGCATCCCTCACTAAGGAGGAATGTGACACCTTTATAGCTCTATTGAGATAATTTGTAGGTATCTTTGTATGGGCCTATTCTGACATGTTAGGTTTAGATCCCACCTTGGTTCTACACCACCTTATGGTTAATCTTGATGCCAAATTGATAAAACAAAAGCTACATAAGATGAATCCTCATATTTCTATATTAGTAAAGAAAGATTTGGAAAAACTCTTAGAAGCAAGATGTATTTGATCAATTGACTACTCAAAATGGATCTCTAATGTGGTACCTGTTAGGAAAAAGCCTAAAGGAATCAAAATTTGTATTTATTTTTGAGACATTAACAAAGCTTGTCCTAAAGATGATTTTCTATTGCTTAATATCGACATGATCATTGATTCCATAGTAGGTTATGAAATGATTTCACTAATGGATGGATTTTCAAGATACAATCATATTAGAATCGCACTAAAAGATTAGCATTAAATAACATTCACCACTCCATAGGGAACATTTTTCTATTAAGTGATGACATTTGGCCTTAACAATGATGGAGCTACATATTAAAGAGCCATAACTATCATATTCCATGATATGATGCACAATATTGTTGAAGACTATGTCAATGACATAGAGTATGGATAAATGGATCATGCTTCTTAGTGAGTTTGACATAGAGTATGTCAATCAGAAGGCAATTAAAGGATAAGTTCTTATAGATCAACTTACTGGCACACCTCTCATGGACACACAACCATTGAAGTTTCAATTTCTTGATGAATCCATCATGACCATCATTGACACACCCCTTGAAGGGCAGCCATGTAATCTATACTTTGATGGATCATTCACTACACATGGATCAGGGGTAGACCTATTGTTTATTACACCACAGGGGGATCTAATCCTTAAATCATTTAGAATCAACTTTCCTTATATAAATAACATGGCTGAGTATGAAGCACTTGTATGAATTTGAAAAATAGTGCATTAGAATATATATCATCTCCAAGTTTATGGTGATTTTTAGTTAATTATCAATTAGGTTATAGATCATTTTTAAACCAAAGATGTCAAGCTAGTTCCATACAAAGCCATGGTCAACACTCTTAAACAACAAATTTCCAACATTCAATTTAAGTATATACCTAGGGCTAGTAACAAAACTATAGATGTCATGGCTACTATTAGTTCTCTAATTTGACAAATAGATAAAGCTAGAGTATCAGTTTCTCATCAAGAATTTGTCAGCACCAACTCATGAACCTTCAATCATTGCCATGATTTGTGATATTGTTAGACCTAATTCTATTTGATACTCAAACCTTTATAACTACCTTTATGACCAAGTTATACCACCTAACCTATGTTGAAAAAAACCAAAGCCTTCATTCATCATTCCACTCATTATACACTACTTAGCTCCACCTTTTACTGTCTTAGTTTTGATGGAACTATGCTTCATTGTTTAACTTTGGCAGAGTCTAAATTAATGTTAAGAGAATTTCATGAAAGAGTATGTGGAGACCATTCTATTTGGGTAGTCCTATCCAAAAATATCTTAGGTACTAGTTATTATTGGCCCATAATGGATGTAGATGCCACTGCATATGTAAAGAAATGTGATAAATATCAATGGCATGCTAATATGATTCATGCTCCAGTAAAAAATCTGAAACTAATGTTGACACCATGGCCATTTTCTACATGGGGACTTGACCTCATTGGAAAGATTAACCCCACTTCATCTGACAGCCATAAACATATCCTTACCACCACTGAATATTTCACTAAGTGGGTTAAAGCTATACCCCTCACTTACGTGAATGAAAAGTAAATTTCTAAATTCATCTTCAACCATCTTATCTTCCACTATGGTATCCCTTCTAACACTATATCTGATAATGAAGGATCATTCAGGAATAAAGATGTAGACCAGCTATGTACTAAATATAACATCACACAACACTTTTCTACATCATATTACCCTCAAGGTAATGGCCATGCTGAGGCATCGAATAAAAACATTGTCAATATTCTCAAAAAAAATTTTAATGATGTCGATTGTGATTGACACCTCTAGATATTCCTTTCCTTTTGGGCATACCATACCAATCATCATACCCCCACAAGAGCCACTCCATACTTATTTATTTATGATACTGAAGCCATCCTTCTCATCGTGGTTGAATTGCTTCACTATGCATCTCTTTCAAACATGTCCTAGATGATCATGACTATTGAGTAGCTCACTTGTAAGAGATCAACCTACTAGATGAGAAATGCATGACCACACTCAACAATATTCAAGCATATCAGAACTGACTTAAAGGCCACTATAACTGGTGTGTTAAGTATAGAATATTTTAACTTGGTGATATTGTTCTTAAAGAAAACAAAAAGAATACCACAACTAAGAAGAAGCATAAAGGGAAATTCAAACTAAAATGGATAGGGCCTTTTATCATCACTACAAATTATGGATCAGAAGCATACAAGCTTGCCATACTAGATAGAGAAGAACTTTTAGAGTTGATAAATATTATTCATCTCAAGTGGTACTATGCTTGAGTGTTAAGGTGTATTATCTATAAGGACCATTTTAGTTATACCTTTTTTATACTATTCTTCTTTGTACAAATACCATCCTTATCTATCCTCTTTGCCATATTCACTTTTCATTTTTGACCTATTCACTCCATGTGTTCTACAACTTAGCCTATTTTACCTTGGTTTTTGTCATCCATTCCACATTTTTAGCATCAAGGTATCTGATCAATTGCATCAGTTGGTTCAAAAACTTTAGATAGAGATCATATTTTGAGATAGTGTGATAGAAGTTTTAGTAGTTGCATCCTTCATTTATTATTCTTTCTTACCACCGATCTTGCTACTAATTATAACCACCTTTGGGAAAATTGGTACCTTTGATCTATGCCATTGTGTCCTAGTTATAACCACCTATGGGAAAACTAGGGGAAATATTAAGCCTTGACGTATCAAATTTCCACTTTTCATGTCATACTATGTCTTTTTACCAACTATGCCTATTTTGTTTGAATTGACTGCTGCACTAGTCAAATTATTTCAATGTAATGGCAAAACTACAATAACTTGAGGTCTTACTCTGGGACTATATAAGCAGTGCTCAATACTTGTTGAGGTCAGTGTAGTCACCATTTTCCCTATGCTCTCACCATTTTATGAGCAACTTAAGCCATGTTCTTGCCATTTTACAAGCACCCTAAGCCATACTCTCGCTATTTTGCGAGCACCCTTAGCCATGTTCTCACTATTTGGTGAGTTTAAACCATTTAGTTTCTCATTATTCTTGATTGAGTTGATACACTCCAAAACTTCCAAAAAGAACTATAAAATCATTAGAAAAGAACAAAAACATTGATCACTTCTTTGCTTTAAGGCTTTTGAGAACCCTTACTAAGTTACAAGCAAATCACTTGTCATATAGTTTCTCTACCCTTTTTTCCCTTTTTATCTCACGCATTTGTCATTTTGCAAGATCATTCCTATTCTTCTATCATATCTATTTTTGTTTGTTTTCATCAGTTATCACATTCTTTCCATTCCCTGGGAGAACTACATTTAGCTTGAAGTTTTTATTGGCTATTACATCCATAGAACTATGCAGGCAACGTCCACTTACCTAGTGCATATGGAGACATCTCAACCACCCCTTTTCTTTTCTTATATTCCCCAATTTTTTTATTTGTTGAGATGTCACCTATTTTCTAGGGGCAAAATTTGTAAGGTTTTTATTATGTTGTTTGATTATTTATTTTTGCTTGTTTTATTTGTTTGTCTGCCTATTTGTTTACTTTCAACACTATTTCCTTGATTTAGTTTATGTGTGTTCATTGGGTGATTACTTTTCCACACTTACACTTGAATCCATTCATATTCATATTTTTACATTGTCATCATGGTTTCTATCATTGGTGCATTATTTTCTATTTGAGTATTGGATTACAAGAGTCATTCCTCATGCATATTTTGGTAAAGTCTTTATGATGTTCTATCATGAAGCCTACCATCACATGCTACAACAAATCTCAACTTTAATAAGTCTATTCAGTAATGGTAGAATCTCTTCGACACCAACATCCTTATTTCATCCTAATCATATCCCAAACAGAGTAATTAACCATGAAAAATTTTTAACTTTTATTAGTTCAGATGAGCATCTCCCTACTAGTAGGTTGTTCCAATTCATAATTACCCTCTATGTTAAGTTATCATCATCCTCGGCCAAGTTTATCATGTTTTCCATAATTGAAGTCTAATGATTTTAACTGCTTATGGGAAAATCATTACACACCATCCCACCTATATTTTTCAATGATTATAATTGCCTTTGGACAAATCATTATGTTGTCAATACTTTACTTTTTCTGCCCATATAGGGGCATGTTGTTATCTTATTTGTTTATCTTAATTGAGGCAGCTTCATCTTCTCAATGATTATAACCACATTTGAGAAAAGCATTATGTTATCATACCATGTTTCCACTATTGAGGTACAATGCTTATAACTGCCTTTGAGCAAACCATTGTACACCATCCCACCTGCATTTCGCAATGATTATAACCACCTTTGGGAAAATAATTATGTTTTCACCACTTTAATTTTTCTACCCATACAGGGGCATGTTGTTATCTTGTTTGTCTATCCTAATTGGGGCAGCTCTATCTTCTTAATGATTATAACCACCTTTGAGAAAATCATTATGTTATCATACTATGTTACCACTATTAGGGTACAATACTTATAATCACCTTTGGGCAAATCATTGTGCACCATCCCACATACATTTTCAATGATTTTGACTATTTTTTCAATATAATTATGTTTTCACCTTATCGTATTTCTTTTCTTTGGTCCCCTCATTTCACTTATTTCTTTTTGAGGGACTGTTTATCAACCTCCTTATACCAATTGTTCCCTCAAGGGAGAATTGTATAATTAGTTTATTATCATTGAAGTTATAGGCATACAATACATTTTCATTATTGGAGAAGATGTTATTATAATTATAACTTGTAATGCCTTCCCAAATAGGGGCAAACTATACACACCTAAAACTAGCCACCAATAACCTCCAAACAAGTTTTTGGCCAATTTTTACCCAAAATGCACAATTTGGCCTAAAAACACTAAAACATTTTAAATGATGTGAAACTGACATATTTAAGTGTCAATTTTGGCCAGGGTATCCCTAAATGAGACAATGCAATTTATGGGCTAGCTAAATTTGATCAGATCATTCTAAGTCAAAATTTCAATTTTGCACCTAGGTGCTCTGGATTGCTTTTTCCTATCAAATATTTTTCACAAGACATGTGACTTTGTTATTTGTTATTGGCAACATCCTAAATGGGAATATGGTTCCAACACATCTATCAACACTTTTTAATTCAAATTCAATTAAATTTTAAACCAATAACAAGGCATTTTGATTAATTTGAGTAATTTGTGTATAAAGTGCTTAATCATGCTTAAAAATTGATTAATCCAAATCAAGGCCTAATTAATAAATCCATGAAAAATTGTTGAATACTTATTTTTAGAAATTAATATTAAATATATGCATGATCAAGTGACCTCATTTCTTGAAAAGACATCCCTAAGCCATAAATGCTATAAATATCAAATTCATGCCTCCCATGCCTCATCAATTCCTTCCATGATACCCTCCATGCCTCTTAATTGCCCCTTTTCTAATGCTATGATGAAGATAATTACAAACTTAATTCTAAAAATTGAATCAATCCTCAACCACACATCTCAATCTTGAGATGGACGGTTCAGGTTGATTATAATCAAATCCAAAAATATATAAATAGGAGGCCTGACAACATCATTTCTAAGCTATTTTGGTGCAAATTTATTATGTTCAATATCTTCAAAGATTAATTAGTGCAAATTTATAATGTAGGGTTGGTTCCAAAAGCTTCAAAAAACTAGTGTTACCATGCCAAATTGATTTTAACCCAAGCCAAGCCAAGCCACAAGCCAAAGGTGTCAAGGAGAGATGGAGGTATCCAAGCTTCCATTGCCAAAGATTTCATGAGCACAAGCTGAGCAAGCCACTACTACATTGACATTTAGAATATCCAAGGAAGGTGAAAGAATTCTTGTGTTTGATTCCTTGTTTTTTTGTTGTGTTTGTCATTTATTTTTGTTAACTAAGCTCTCCTTAGTATCTAAGCCTAGAGATATTATGCTATTAGTGTGTTTATGTCATCTTGTTTTAATTTTTGGAACTTAACACCATACTAATCATCCTCTCTTGAGTCAAATTTCTAGAGCACATGAGCAATTTATACAATTTTACTTAATAATCCCACTAGTAATTCTTCTTCTAGTAATCCTCTCCCTAACACCAATTTGGGGGGTTCTCCTATCAACACCAACCCACCTCCTGATATAACTCAAAATTTATCCCAAGTTATCCAAAAAATGAACATAATGCAAAATTATAACACCAACCAAATGATACAACTTCAACAACATCTAATCAATGTGGCTAATCAACATCTAATTATGCATCCTCAAGCTAATCCTAATTTTATTCTTCCACCTCTTCAGGATGCCTCAGATAATGTTATTCTTCAACCTATAATGAAAACAAGGTGCTTCAAACTATTTAAAATAATCTTTTAGATCCCTTAATTGTATCCATTGATATTGGTAACATATCTCCAACTATCAAATATGATGAGACTAAAGTCCTTGTCTCATTTCTCAAAGCCTTTAACAACTTTTACAAAGAGTGGATCCAAACTAATACCTTCATCACAACTAAAATCTTAATGAAAACCTTCATTTATGATGTATTAGAATGGTATAATCAACTTTCCCAACATTTTATTTAGAAACTTAAAGATTTGGTTGATCCTTTGGTTAAAGAGTTTCAGCGTAATGACCTTTCTAAAAATTGTCTTAGCCACTTCATCAATGCTAAGCAATCTCCCACTGAATCAGCTCATGACTTTATTAAAATATGAAAATATTTAGCTAATAAAGTTGATCATAACATGACTGATGATAACTTATTCAAACCTTTTATCACTGCTTTAACTCCCACTCTTCAATATAAGGTTCGAACCTTTGCTCCCCAAACGCTTAATGAATTTTTTGATCAAGCTAAATGTCAAGACTTTCTTATGAAGCAATTCAAACCTAATCCTAAACTTCTTAAAGGATCTTTCCAAACATATGATGATATCACTAGTAATACTTCATAAACCAAACCAAGAGTTGTCAAAACCTATTTTCCTTCACCTTATCACACACCTATTTTAGTTCAATAAATGAAATAATTTTTACCATGCTTAAAACCTTTCATCTATCCCAATGCTCCTCCTAAGTGGTATAACCCCAATCTATTTTGTTATTTCCATGCCGACATTAGGTATTCTCATGAATCTTATAGAGGGATCACTAAAGTTATTATCTCTTATATGCTTGGTGATTCATTCAATCATGAAGCTATGATCAATCTTCATTGTCAATAATACACTGTTGCTTTTCAAAAATGATAAACTTTTAAAGCTTCTACTTCAAACAACCAAAAAATTTCTTCCAATAATCAATCAAATACCAAGGATGTTTTTGCCATTGATGCTAATTATGACCAATAATTTAATAATTCTCAATATGTCAATACTACTAAGGTCAATTATCATTATAAATTGGTTCACAAAGATCCCATTACCAAGCCTAAGAAACCATCTTTGGAGGAATAACTTCTTAAAGATACTACCACTATTGATGTTACTTTGGAAGCTCAAGAGTAACCATCTCCTCCTTCCAATCCTCTAACTTCAACTATTCATCTAAAGTCTAATGTAACTCCTAAACCTCATGCTAGTTCTTCTAAGTCTCATTAGAACTTTATTGAAGAACTCAACTCTATGCCTTATAAAATTCTACTTATGGAGTTGGTTCACACTTGACCCTATCATCATAAGTTATTTATGCAAGAACTCCATGAAATCGAAGATCCATCCTCCATAGATGAAAAACCACCTGATATTGAATCTCAACCTACCAATGTACATACCATGGATACTATGTGTCCTTCTTCTAAACCCTCCATTGAATTCCTTGAAGAGGACATGATCAATGATGAAATTATTTTTTTTGCTGATGATCTACCAATTTTCAAAGTAGCCATTAATACCACTCTTATCCATAAATTTCTAGTTGAATAAGGTTTTGGTATTAATGTAACATCTTTATGGCTCATCCAACAACTTGGTTATAATAAGGATAATCTCAAGTAAACCCATCCTACTTGTCATGGTTTTGATAATACTAATAAAAAAATTTGGGTTATATTTGGCTTCCATTAACCATTGGACCTAAGACTATTTGAACCAAGCTTATGGTCCTTGATTTATACTTATCTTACAACATACTCATTGGTCATCCATGGACTCATTGAATGAGGGCTATTACTTCTTCTGACAATCAATGTATTAAATTCTTACATAATAGAAAATAGTATAAACATGAAGTTGATCTCAACCCATGGATCATTCAACTTCCCAATCCTAAATCAAAATATCATATTCCTACCATTTATAATATCAATAGTGCTCCTTTACCTGAGTTCATCATCATGAATCATGATTTACAAGGTAGTCTTGTTGATTCTGATGATGATGAGACCAATCATTTGCAACATAATTGCAATACTACCAAGTTACCTCCCTATATTTTTCAATGGCTTCCTCCTTCTCTATTACTTAGGGATCATACTATTCCCCTTATTGATTAGATTATCTATTTTACCCCTTCATTCAATATTCAAAAGATTTCTTTACCTGAAGATGCTTCCACTTGAAATGATTTTAGAGTGGCAAAATTATTTCAAGATCCTCTCATCATGTTTCCTCGTATATTTAGTAATATTGGGATTTCACCTTCTGAAACTCCCCCTAATTCTCAAGCATGTATAATTTGTCTAACATACGATGATAACTATATAATGGCCCAAGCTCAATCTATATACTTGGATGTCTAACATTATCAAAAAACCTTAGCCCAAATTCATGCTTTTGATTGAGATGTTCATACCATTTTTGTGGATCATACCTTAGATCTTGAAGGTCATGTGCCTCCTACCAATCCTCCTCTTATCAATATTCCTTGGGTGGTAGAACAAATTATACCTTCCAAACCTCCAAAAATTTATATATCTCCTTTACCACCTATCGATCTAATCATTGCATCTAATCCTTCTCCCTTCATTAAACTCACTGATATTCCAACCCCTTCTACTCTATCTACTTATTCTGCTCCTAAAATTACACTAGATGTCAAGGCAACCAATGTTCGTCAGATACATTCTAAGTATGATCACCATGGAAATCAAATTTTAGATCTTAAATTAGATATCGAGTATTATGATCCTCTTCCTACCTTTCCTAATGACGAAGCTATCCTTGAATCACTTTATGCCCAAGAACCTCAACTTCCTTGACAACATCATAAACTTGGAAATTTCAAAACTAAAACTCCTTGATTCAACAACTTTGTTGCTAGCATTGATACTAAAACAAATATCATTTTTGAATTACCTAATGCATGCCATGCTTATCTAAAAAACCACTCACAACGAATATGGTACACCATCTTGTCTGCTACTAATTACTATCTCTTGTGAGCTCTTACCTATTGAAGATGATAATTTTAGCTTATTCTTTGAAAAATATCACGAGGCTTTCACTTGGTCCTACAAGGACATGCCTGGAATTAACCCTAGAATTATGGTGCATAACATGATTACTTATCCTGATGCCAAGCTTTTGTATCAAACACAAAAAAAAAATCACTTGAAGTTTCCACTTTATGTCATAAGGAAATCATCAAACTACATGATGCTAAATTTATCAAACTATTGGATTATTCTAAATGAGTTTCCAAAATTATTCCCATTTGGAAGAAGGTCACTATGGTCATTCACATTTACATTGATTTTTATAAGCTTAATCTTACTTGTCCCAATGAAAACTTCCCTTTACCTTCAATAGATGTCATTGTTGATTCCATGGCTGGTTACAAAATGTTATCTCTTATGGATGGCTTCTCGGGATACAATCAGAATCATATCACTCCTCAGGACCAACATAAGATGAATTTCACCATGGAATGGGGTACTTATTTCTATGTTAAAATTCCCTTCGATCTTAAGAATGTTAGATCCACTTACCAATGATAAATGACTCACATCTTTCATGATCTCATTCACAAAATTGTTGAAATCTATGTGGATGATCTCATTAATAAATCTAAACATCATAAGAACCATCTTTCTAACCTTATTATCATATTTGATCATATACTTCAATATAAAGTTAGACTTAATCCTTATAAATGTGTCTTTGAAGTCACATCTAAAAAATTATTAGAATTATTAATCTCTCTCCACAACATCAATGTTGACCTTGCCAAAATTAGTGATATCATCAACATGCCCATTCCTCATTCTATTATCGATAATCATACTTATTTAAGAAAACTTGAGAAAATTATATGATTCATCCCCAAAATAACATATCTAATTCACTCCATCAATTCCCTTCTCAAGAAAGGTACTACTTTAGAACAGATGGATCTATGTCAAAAAGCCTTTGATAATATGAAAGAGTCTTTGCTTCATCCACCAACACTTATCCTCTTTCTAATGATAAAACTTTTATTATATATACTTCTTCCACATCTATTTTAATTAGGGCAATGCTTTCCCAATAAGATGATATGTGAAGAGAGTCTACTATCTATTACATTAGTCGAGGCCTCATCAATTATGAAACATATTATACCAAAATCGAGCATGATTGCCTCACCATCTATTTCACAACTGAATAGCTTCACCATTATATGTTTTACCAAATTACTTATGTCATTATTATTTCTAAACCCCTTCATCATTTTTTCTTCAAAGAATTTCATCTTAAAGATATAATTGGTAAATGGATGGTCCTCCTTATGGAATTTGACCATTGTATTATCACTCAAAAAGCTATCAAAGAGCAAATCATAGCTGATCAACTTGTCATAGCTCCCATACCAACTACCTCTCTTCAATAATCTCATAGATGATAATATCCTTTACATCGAAGGTATTAATCAAGTTATTTCTCTCAAAGATTATTTTCATATCTTTACCATTGATCTTGAATCCAATAATCTTGATGAATCCACTCCTCTCTTTGGTACTACTAAAGCAAAAGTAATTATCGAAGAGCTTCCTTAAATTAATGTCGACTTACATGAGGATACTTGGACCCTTCACTTTGATGGTTATAAATGCCTTCAAGGAGTTGGGGTAGGTTTCATTCTCACAAGTCCTCTTGGCAAGATCATTTTTTTACCTTTTTGATTCACCTTTGATGTCACCAATGATATGGCTGAGTATGAAGCTCTCATCTTAGGCATGCGAGTTGCTCTTGACTTAGATATTCAATACCTTCATGTTTTAGGTGATTCTTAGCTTATTTACCATCAAGTAAGTGGTGATTATCAATGTAAAAGTGAGAAACTCATCACCTATCATCAAATTTCAACCACTCTTGCCAAGGATTTCATCTCTTTCACTATTGAGCCTATTCCTAGAGATCAAAATTCTATTATTGATTATTTTACCTCTTCAGCTTCTCTATTTCATCCATATAAAGTCCTTTATGATCCTAATTTTGTTATAAAAATAAGAAAATGTCCATCCTCTACTCAACCACTAGATTCACTTATCTATCATATTGAGTTTATTACCATTTGAGAAATCCCATGGTACCAAGACATAATTCAATTCTTAGAACATCAAACTTATCTTCCTAATTTAGACTCTCGTAAAAAAACACATATTCATAAACAAGCTTTCAAGTATGTATTTAAACACAATATCCTTTATTATCACAACACTAAAGGTACCTTACTCTATTATGTTATGAAAGATGAGGTCCCTCCTCTTCTTGAACAAGAACATAAGGGCATTGTGGTGGCCACTGTAGCAGACATGCTACATCCTGTAAATGCCTATATATGGATTATTTTTGACCTACTCTTGAAAAGGATGAAATTGAATATGATAAAAAGTGTAATTCTTGTTAGCTTCATGATGATCTAATCCATTCACCTCCAATTGAACTTAAAACTATCAAATATCCTTGGCCATTTTCCATACGAGGATTTGATCTCATTGGTAAACTACCTCACTCCCAAGATGGGCATATCTTTATCATCTCTGCTACCAAATATTTTACCAAGTGGGTTGAAGTTATGTCCCTTGTTAATGTCATCAGTCTTACCATTTTTAAATTTATTCTTAATCAAATCATTTGTCACTTTGGTGTTCCCCATAACATCATTTCAGACAATGGTGATAATTTCAAAAACAAACATGTTAAACAACTTTACAACAAATTCAAGATCAATCACAAATTTTCCATGCCTTATCATCCACATTGTAATCGACATGTTGAGGCCACTAATAAAATATTCAACAAAATTCTCCAAAAGACAATCTATGAAATCTACATAGATTGGCATCTTCATCTTTACCCTATACTTTGGGCCTATTGAACTAGCATATGAACTACCACTGGGGCAACTCCATTTTTGCTAGTATATGGTTTTAAGTTAGTTATTCCTTTAGAATTTGATCTTACCTCTCTTCATATATCTCTTTATGGTATTATTACCAATGAATAATTATGTATATCTTGTCTTCATGCCCTTGATATACTTGATAAATGTCATATTTATGCCTTACAACATAACCACCCATACAAAGCTCACATTGCTAGATAACATAATAAATGTGATAAAGTCCGTATATTTAAGATATTTTCATTAAATAATACTACACCCATGATAAATAAGGTAAATATGTCCAAAAATGGTGAGGCCCATGTTTAGTCAAAGATATTCTTGGTCCAAGCACCTACCATCCTCAAACCAATGAAGGCCATGTTTTTAAAGAGCCCACAAATGCACAATTATTCAAAAATTAGTTTGCCTAAACATTTTCTTATTTTCATGCTTTCTATCTAGATCTATATAATTTTTTTTTCAAGTTACTTACACGGGTCTCTCTCTCTACGAAAATTCCTTCCTTTCAAAAATAGTTAGTCCTCCCTTTTGGTCTTTTGGTCTTTTGATTTCTTGATGTACCATAGTCTTCTTTATCTTCTTTCATTTTCTCTTTTGGCACCCCTTAAGTTTTTTTTTTGTGAGTTGCTTCATAAGACCATAGATAGGACCTAACATTCCTCACAAAAACAAACCATATTTTACTTATTTTTCTCCCTTATGATTTTTCATTTGATTTTTTGTACCCCTTGGGTTTCTATTTTATGAAGTTACAGTGTAAGACCATGGATAGGACCCTACTCTCCTCATAAAATTACCATTTTTTAATCATTTTATGATCCTTGTTCTCAAAATTTAGCTTTAACTTCTTTTGTTAGATGTAATTTACACAACAATCTATGTTAGCATATTTTTCTCTATTTCTCTCATTCTTAAGATAAGAAATCACATTTTAATATCATTGTATCCTTTTTTTTCCCTTTGTTTATGATTTGAAGTAATTCAAATTTTTCCATGTGTCACTCCTCTTGATTTCTCCTTTATTTCACTCCTCATTGGATAAAGAAAGATCAAAGTCAAGATAACACTTTTATTTCACCTAGATTTATGAGACTCTTAGACCCCATGATTTTTGAAGTTCTCTCTCTTAGCAACCAAGTCCCAAGTATTCAAATGAAAGTCATGTTTAGCACCCATGTTTGGTTTTCGAAATCCGTATGGAGGAGAAATATAAAAATCCATAAGAAAGTTAAAATCCAAATCATTTGAATCAAAAGGAAATAATATATAAAATACAACATACAAATATAAAAAATAAACATTAAACTAAAAGACATGATTCCAAGCACATCTCCTATCTCTAATCAAAACTCAAACTCCATAGTTGGCCTCACATAGAGCTGAGGTCTTTTGGGGTGTGGTAGGCCAGTAGATTGGAATAGGGGAATTCAACACACTCTATAGTGTTCTCTAATTTTTTTAAGTACCCAATATTCATAGTAAATTGATGGCTCTATAATGGGTCTTAAGGAATGGGGAACACTTTGTGGGTTTACTGATGGCTCTGTAAGGGGTCCTGAGGAGTGGAGAAGTCTATTTTTACTTTTTATGCATATAGCCTTCATGAGATGATCTATATACTTCATTTTTTGACCTAAGACTTATGTATCTAAGAGAAGTTTTTCATAGTCATTAAGGTTGAAAGTCCTCTTATTTTGACAAACTTAATTTGAAGTGTCTCGACTTCGATAAAGAGTTCCTCTACCTTGGTTTTTATTTCATTTTACCCTCAACCCAAATCATTTCCCCCATTGATAGAAAAATTGTGACTCTAAATCTATTTTCCCTTCTTCTTTAATTCCTTCTTCTTCATCTCTTAAAAAACATGTTAGCACTACTTTGTTTCAATTTTATCTATCCTTAGAGTGAAAAAAACATGTTTGAACAACTATGGATTCAATTTTATTTTAAACCATGATTTAAATTACTTGTATTACTTTCATTTTATCATTTTCATTTTTTGTACTATCCTATTGTTATAGAAACCTAAGTTCATACACTTTTTCTTTTGTTTAGTGAGGTTGGCTTGTTTCTTCTCACTCAACAATGTTGTTTTTCCTTTTATACACCTTTTTCTATTGTTGAGTGAGATAAGGATTGTTACTGCTCACTCATCACTGTTGTTTTACCATTTTATTTTTATTTTTTACCATTTGATGTTTTATTACCATTTTTTTTTGACATGTATCCTTGGTTTGACTTGGTGAGTTTACCTTTCTTACTTAAAGATAGCTTGCTTGAGTTTTTTGATCTTTAATAGCCTTAGATTTTTGGTTACTAGATTTACTCTTATTATTTAACTTAGTCATTTAGTCTAACATATCACTTGTCGACCCATCTTTCCAAATTTATCAAGTACATCCCATCCTCATAGCACCAACTATCTTGGTTTTTCTTGTGTTTGTTTATTTTTCCTCTATAGTTTTGTATTCTTGGGTTTGTTGAAAGTAGTCTCTATGCCCTACACAATCAAAACTAACAACATAGTAGAAAACCATCCCATGATAAAATTAAGTCAATGTATATATTACATTTAATTTTTCATTAGTTACCTTTTAGTTATTTACTTTTTATTTATTTTTGCTTTACAATACTACAACTTTTTTTTAGCATCAATATTGTGTGTTACTATGTTCTTTCTCGAAGTACCATCCCTTGTTACACCTTAGTGACACATGATGAGCTTTGAGTGGGGCATATGTATACATATAATATTTTTAACTTTTATAAAATACTGACACTTTACATCTTGTAGGAACCTGTCAAGACTCAATCTCTCTAAGTGCACGTCTTAAGGGGTGTATCAATAAAGGGATGGGTAGACCTTTGGTGCTTCGTACGATTATTGTCCCTTATTTACAAAATATTACCAATATAACCAGCTCTTATACATATTTTCTTAGATATTACTCCTTCCTTGCACACTCTAATATTTTTCCTCTTTCCATCCCTCTTTTCCTCACCTTGACCCCCTTTCACCAGTTGACTATACTAGGTCAGTTAGGTCAATCATGTATAGTTTTTAGCATCTAATTACTATATAAGGCTGACTGGGTTGACCCTATACTATTTAGGGTATTTTTCACTTTGATTTTCATCAGCCCTTTGGTTAACCTAACTTAGGATCTAGTGATTTATCTCTCAAAAACATACAAGGTCGACTGGGTCAACTCCGTATAACTAACATATTCAAAAAGATTTAGGGTGACATCCACTTATAAATATAATATCATTTCATCACTATTTTAATATTCAATAAAGATTTATTATTTTCTCATGCTTCTTTATAATCTGCTCTTCCACCATTCCACTTGAGGAGTCTTAGCTTATGATTTATACTTGGAAAATATAGTCTTGTGGATAAGTCTTGGATGCTTTGGCATTTATTAATTATCCTTACAAACCACAAAAACCTCTAGTGAGTCCCATTTTTCTAAGGGAGAGATTGAGTTTTGATGGGTTCACATTCAGGTAAGTATATTCTAACTTTGTTCTCCTCTTTTTTAATAGCTAGAAGTAGCATAAGTATTGGCTCGAATAATATTACTCTTCATATTCCATGTATTAGGGTTTTACTCATACTTAGCTTAATTTAAATTCTCTTATATATGTTTTGATTGCTTTATTAACCCATTTATTGTGCCATAAGATTTGGTATACACTAGATTATATTTACTTTCTTATTTATTAGATATAGAGTGAACATTAAACCTAGGACACTTTTAGGGTTGTTACATGATTATTTTATAAAATAGTATTTGAAACCCTTTCTAATATGGTGTATTGTGATAAGTGATCCCTTAATTGGGTCTACTGGATCCCCATATTTGTCATGCCCTCACTTAAAAAATGTATTCCCAATCCAAAGTGTAGATATGCTCTATCTTCTTTGAGCCAGGATTGATTTATAGACATGATGCATTTCTGATTGCATACAATTATCATGCATGTCATTCTTTCAATTCTTCAAGTTTTCTCTATGATGCATCATCTATAATTTACTAGAACATTTATAAATTTGGTATCATTGAAGATTTGTATACCATTTGAGGACATAAAAGAAGTTATGAGAAAGGGTTGTGAGTCTTTATCCCTAACTTTATTTAATCAGACCTCATATTGTAAAAACTCTAATTTTATCACTTCCATGTCAAATTAAATTAATGAAATGACTTCTTGTAATTTCACATATTCTCTATTCAAATTATCTAATAAATTATCATTCCCTATTCAAATTCTTTGATTAATTATCAATTTCTCTGATCAATTATTAATTTCTCTTTTCAATTATATATTTAATCTATTCAATTCATTATTCTCTGATCAATTCAATAATTTTACCTTTCTTGTTCAATCACATTCTCCTTCTCAAATTTAGTCTAATAATCAATTCTTCACATTGTATTAATTAAATAGGTCATTGAGCTATTTAATTAATTACTCTTTCAATTACTAATTTTCCTTTTGTCCTCCTACAAAGGACATCTTCATGAAAAAAGGAATCTTTAGATCCTAAGGATATACCCTTAAGAGCACACCATTTATTCAAATAATTAAAAATAAAAGTGGACTAGTTTTCACCCCTCATTTTGAAAACAAGATCAAGGGCCCACTTTTGAGATCTATGTGCTTTCTTGGAGAGGATGCTCCACCCTTCATATTGGAAACAAGATGAAGGGACCACATTCATTCATTTTTGATATTTACAAGGAGTATCATCCACCCTTTATGTTGGAATCTAGATGAACGGATTACATTCATCCATCTTAGATATTTTCAAAGGTCATCCTCTACCCTTCATCTTTATTTAGATGAAGGGCTCACATCATTGATTCATTTGTACACTTGAGAACCATTTGAAAACTATGCATCTTGATTTCAAGATGAAGGATCCTCCTTGATCCATATTTTGTATAAATACATCTATTTTTAATACAATTCAACATGTTCAAATTAGATAGTTATGTTTTGTCAAATCATCAAGTCTCTTTATGCATAAATCTTCTTTCATTTGATCAAATAAACACGGTCCATAGTTTCAATGGAGGTGTCTAACTCTAAATTGGCATTGATAAAGACCATCTAAAGCTACATTTAATCCACATCCCAATAAAGATAAGTTATAATGAGGTTTGTATTATGTTTGTTTGAGTCTTTAAGAATTGTAGTCTTTTGTATTTGTTGAGCTCACAAGGTCTTAGGTGTGTTTTTTCGTATTTGATATCACTTTTTTTTGTGTTCTTGACAACTTTGTGAAAATATAGAGAATTTATATTATATCAACACATATGGCTTTGCTGGTGGGACCATTCAAGCCACACCTTTCATTTGAGCCTATATATTAATCTTGATTTGTAGAGAATATTTATATTTTGGCTCTTTTGTATTCAAATTTATATATTCTCTCTATTTCTATTTTTTGGTCAATTCATTCCGAAAAAGATAAAATTGTCTCTAGTTCTCTATTTTTCAGTGAAATAGTATTTATAAGTACTGAAATTATATTTGTTATTTTTTGGTCTGTTATATGTCTATAGGTTTTGTATTACCAATGAAATTATTAAGCATTTTGGAAATTTTATTTATTGTTCAGCAAAATTATTCCCTAATTAACAAAATCATCCTTATAATCAATAAATTCATCCCTGTGTGATTTCTATTTTCTATCTATCTTTCTATGCAAGTTTATACCAAAAAGGTGAAAATGTTATGCACTTAGTGAAATTGTTTCAAGTTATATTTTTGGTCATTAGCGAATTTATTTTAACTTTAGAAAATTTTTCACTAGTGTTAATGAATTTATCATGTCTTTATCAAAATTCTTTCTGTTACTTGGTGAAATCATTCTCATAATCAACAAATTCATCTATTTGTATTTCTATATGTTATTTGTGTTCTATATAGGTTTATAAAAATAGCAAAAAGATATTGCATATAAATAAAATGGTCTTTGTGTAAAACTTGAGAGTTGAAAACCTAAGAAAATCAACCTCATTTTCTTATCAAAGACCCCTAAACAAAACTACTCACTTTGTTTTCTTGTAGATTAAAAAAGGGAGGTGATCTATTCAAATAAATCACATTTTTTATTCACATTTAATTTTGGATTTTAAAAAGAACACTTGTTTATTTGTCAAAATTTTCTCATTTTGTGCAAATATTCTTTGTTGCTTATTACTTCTTATGTGTGTTGTGGGGATATTTTGTGCATATGCTCTCCCCTTTTGGGTGACTCAAAAACATAAATATTATATTCGTTTTAAATCCTAAAGATTTACCTATTATACTCTTTACTCATCCTTAGTGAGAGATGTGTGAATCAAAATGATAATACCTTCTTTTTTCTTTTTATCTTATGAGCAGGAGTTCATAGCCTCCTTATAAGTTTTTTAGGGGTGCATTGACCTGGGGTTTTATCTTCTAGCATCATACCAATCACACTTATCTAGTGGGGTATATGAATTGGGTGTTTCTTTTGATTAGATAGTGGCTGCAAGGTTATCTTGACAAGTCGAAAGGATCCCCAGAGCTTGCATGATATGGACATTGTACTCTACTAAACAACTGATAGATGGCATGGTTGTGAAAGAGACAATACCATTTCATAACAAACTAGATGGTATTACATCCACTTGATAGATAGTTCTAAAGTGCCCACATACCACAAGGTATATCAGGACCATTTAGTTTTGCCGATCAAAAATTTAGATTAAAAGCCTATTTGCTTTATAATTATCAATGATGTAGGGATGCAAAGGTTAACAACTCCTAAATATTACATTTTATGTATGATATTTTAAGATAGGGGTAAAAACGCTACAATAACCTATAATAATTAATTACTTTTAAAGAATCTTAAATTTTATCCTCTTAAAATTAAGTATATTGAAAGGACCAATGATTTTACCCTAAAATTGTGTTAGTTTCTAGCGTAGGGTGAGATTACTTGAGTCTTTCTTTGGTTAAACATTGTCACATTATACTTACACTAAAAGGCATTACTCTGTCCATGTCTCTAGTCAAATTTATCCCATTTTACCTTGTTCAAAATGCATACATTTCATACTCTTGTTTTGTGTGAAATAATAACATTATTATATCTATATCTTGGTCAAATATGTGTCCTTATACATCCCATATTCATCAAACATGTATACTTTGTACCTTTCTCCTTACATGAAATCAAGTTGTGTTGTTCATGTAAAATTCATATCACCTTTGTAGTTTGTAAGTTTACTCTGAGTCAAATCTGTTCAAGACTTGTCATTTCTTATCCAAGTCTATTTCAAAAATTTATTCTAATATGACTTATTGTAATTGAAATGGTATGGTCTATCATACTACTTATAAGGATGATTGGATCCAAAACCAATCTAATCCTTTTGTGCAAGACCAATATGAGCAACCATTATATGAGGATGATTATACTCGAGATCAAGAGGGTATAGAAGGTCATAAATTATAATATGAAAAAGAGCCACCTCTTTATGATGTAGTTCAAACTCATTTTGAGGACCAATTATATGATGATATAGATTTTTTTTTTAGTACATTCACTAGATATGGGCACCAATGTCCCTCATGATTTCCTTATAAAGAGTATATGTAGGACGTAAATATCATAGCCTAAATCCAACCATGCCATAATTATTGAGTGGATTGATGATACAAAATCATCTTTTCATAGTCCCAAATAGGTTCAACCATCAATAAATCCATAAACATCAAGAAAAAGGAAGGAATTACTTGATTCTGAAACCCAAATATCACCCATTATTGCCACCAAATTATATCAAGATAAATAAGAAAATAATTCCCTTCATGTATTGATAATCAATCTAATTACTGATCACTTAATTGAACATCAATAAAAAGATCCAATAGTTGATCCACTTACTTATGTTGAAATGTCCATGGCTCCTAAACAAAAGGTACTTGTAGAGGCTTCAAAAGCTATTATGGAATAAATTCAAAAAATTTTCAATCCCCATAAAGTTGCACATAATCCCATTATTTCAAAGTCATTTGATCAAATGCCTTCACAACCATTAAAAAAGTTGGGTCACCCTCAACACATTCTTGTTGAACCACAAACTATTCCATCAAGTTCATGACTTACCTATTCTAATATGTCTAAAGGTCACTCTAATGTTTTTAAATTATTATCTAACACATAATAATATATTTCAACTAATCAATATCTATTCATAAGAAAAAACCAAATGCTTCTTCCTCTACCACAACAGTGTATTTCCATTCCATCTTCTAATCGTAAACCATATCCAATTCCTCCCATTTGATTTAATATTAGATATATAATTGATAATTACAATTGGTTAAGATAATTGATTGATTAAAATCCTACTAATCCATGATACCATTCTCAGTCCTATAATATTCCATCCACTTCTCAAAATACTCTCTTATTGTAATAATTGTGAACAATCAAAGATACCATATTAGGATTACAGGTCAACAATAAAAATAGAAAATACAAGATGGATCATATATGTTCATATCCATTTGATTATATACCTTTTACATCTTAATTTGATATTATAAATTTTGATAAATATAAAGGAGATCCAAGAGAGTGTTTAAGCTTATTCTTTGTTACTTGTCAAGAGGTTAGTTATGATAACACCATCCTAATTCATTTATTATCACAGAGTTTGGTTAGACCTACATTAGAGTGGTTCACACATCTTCCAAAGAATTTTATTCCAAAATTTGATGAATTATTAGAGAATTTTATCAAACACTTGGCATATAATATGGATCATAAGTTATCCCCAAAGGTTAGCTTGAGTGGATAGGATCAACAACTTCAATCACCTAGATCTCAAGTTCAATTCCTTCTAGGCACCCTTTGATGTATCAAAACTTAGGGATAAATGATCACCTAATTCTAAAGTGGCTATGGGGACATCTTGAGGGAGGGATCAAACTTATCCATGTGTTCCATGTGGATCACAATGGAGTGATTTAGTTATAGATCATTCGATAGACATTACATACGCATGCCCACCCATATTAAGCTTTAGATTTAGAATATAATTAAAACTAATAAGATGTGGGTGAGTTGGTAGAGTGACTTGTTTATTTCAAGCACCACCTAGGTTCAAATCTTAGTATGGTATTGGAGGCTAGATGTGGTCAATCATTAAGTATTCATGGGATGATTGTGGCTGATAATAGGTTTTTTTAGACTAGTAGTGGCTGATCATTGGTATTCTTGGGTTGGTTATGGACATTGATGGTATTCTCAAGCTAGTTGTAGTCATTCATTACTATTTTCTTATGGATCTAGGCCCTCAATTATTTCCTAGACTTGTTGGATTTTTGATTAAAAGTTATTGGGATAGGGATTTCTCAACCCTAAGTACCGATCTAAAAATAAATATGGACCATAATTTAACTACAATAGGTTTATGTGCTATCAAGTAAAATGGAGGTTAAATTTTTGCCACCTATCTTCAAATATGGCATGCATTAGATATTTGATGGCCACATACACTTATATACATTGAGTTAACAATATCTTCATGAAAAATATAAATTCTAATCTTGCACTCAATCTCAAATTATAATGTCTAGACAACTTTGATGATTTTATCACAAAGGGGGTTCAAATAGAGAGAGCAATGATAGATAAAGAATTGAATAAAATCTATTTCTCAAATCATTTTCAAGGTCAATCTTCCAATTAGAATTAAAATCAAAGTCAACATCACATTTAGAACGAAACATCAATGTCAAATCCAACAAATGTGGTATATAAGACAAAACCTTTCAATCAGAACAAAAATATAGTTGGTAATGGTGTTATTGTTAGCCAATTTTGGCCCCATACCAAGATTGTGCCTAGGTGGTTAAGCTGAGTAGAGTTATAGAGATTTTAAGTTCAAACAATAGTTTTGTGAATAAGTCTAGAAGAGCTTGCAGGCCAAAAAAGCTAAGTGCAAAACCTTTTATTTGGCTGAGTTCAATTTTTGTGGACCCTTTTGGGCTAAGTGTTAATATTTACTTTGGGATAATCATTTCAAGTTATTTAGCTAAGTATTGGGAATTATTTTAGACATTTTTTTTGAAAAAAAATTCCCAAAAGTGCAAATTATTTTAGACATTTAATATGCAACAAAAGGCCAAGTACATTTGTGTTGAGTTTTTCTTTCAGACAAAAGTTTTGCAATAATTTTCTTGAAGACCTAATTATTTCAAGAAAATTGTTCGTACAATTTTCCTGAATACCTTTTTCTTTTGGGGAATGTATTTGACAAAATTTCTAAAGGTAGATTTCTTTTGGACAAATTGTCTAAAACATAAGGCCCACAGATATACTTTTGAAGCAAAAATCCCAAAGGGTCAGTTTCTCAAGAAAGTGTCCCAAGCAAAAATCCTAAAGATGATTTTATTTTGGGAAAATAGACCAATGCAAAAGTTTCAAAGGGAATTTCTTCAAGAAAATGGACCAAATAAAAATCTCAAAATGTACTTCTTTGAGAAGGTGGTCCAAAAGCAAAAATCCCAAAGGGTATTATTTTAAAGGAAAGTGTCCCAAATAATTTTTTTGAGTTGTATTTCTTCACCAAAAGGTCCAAATAAATTTTTTTAAAGGGTCATTCTTCAGGCAAAGTGTCCTAGACCAAAAGTATGAAGGGTTGTTTCATAGCAAAGTGTCATAAACAAAAGTCTGAAGGCAATGGCCTAGGGAAATCGGTGGTAGTTATACAAACATCAATTTTAAGCTATGATGAGTATTTGTTTGAATATTAACTGTCCATGATGGTCCCACAAACATCAAATTCAAGCACATAATATGACCATTATTTTTAAAATGTCTTGAAGACACCCGTGTAGATGTCAACTTTAAGACACTAAAAATATCCATTGGTGCTTAAATTTGATGGTCTACAAGATGTCAAATACATCTATGGGGACATCAAATGATGTTCATGTGAATGCTAAGTTTTAAGCATAAAATATAGTTGTTGGCATTCAAAAATCATCAAAGGGTCCTCAATTGAACATGGGCTTGACAAGTGTCCAGATCTCAGGAGCCTAGATCAAATCTAATGATGAGTGACAATTGGCAGGTCAATGGGTCCAGGGAGATCTAATAGAGTGTGTTTAAGCATACAAAGGTATATTAATGGCATGAAAGTTGAGCCACAAATTTAATGAGCCAAGGCACTGCCACATGGTATAAGCTTGGGAGCTAGTAGATTGACAACAAATCTTGAAATCAAATACATGTGGCATAAGCACATGAGGATGTAGGCTAATAAGATCTTAAGGATCAATGTGGGATTGTAAAGTGGCACTAGCAAGGAAAGATATGATATGTCAAAGATAGATCTAAGGGCTTTCATTTGTTCATATATGATAAATCCAACAAAGAAAGTTGAATCAAAGGGTCAATAATCTAAGTTGATTTTGATAGCCAATGAATAAAGGACCAAGCTAAGACATTTTAGACTAAGGTCGATGGAGTAGTTTGACTCAAGCAAAGCAAATGAATGAACCTAAGATGGTGGAAAATACATGGAATCAATCTCAATCTCTACCCAAGTTGAAGCACGATAAATAATAAGGGACCAAACATCGAGTAGAGTGCCATCTATATGGAATATAGGAAAACCAATAGTCTTAGATTGGTTTTCCTCTATAGTAAACTTAGGTTCATTTTTCAAAGCAAGGGGAAACTATGTGTAATCAATGAAAAAACATGTTAGAACATGCTCTCGATAAATAGCTACCCAAAGCAAATACAACATGGCTCTACAAGTTCATAGATATTAAGATTTTTTCCTTTTACATAATCAGTCAAGTAGAAGATGGCGTGAAGATAAAGTATAGATATCTGGTGGTTGGAAAATCATCCTAAGAATTTAATAGATTTTTAGAGTTCCTAAAAGGTCCCTTTCATAAATAGGATCATGACTCACCATCTTTGGTAAAATTCTTGTCTTATAGTATATTACTCATAGGATATTGGGAAAAATAATGACTATCTTGTTCATGATAGATTACATCCTGATTAGACCAAAGCATGGTGGAACATTCCCTTGAAATTTGTTAGCTCATTAATTATTAATGAAACATTCTCCCTCTTCTCTCTTATCCCCATCTCCTATATTATCCCATTCTCTTCTCTTTTCTATGGGTTCCTAGTTTTTTAGACTTTTTCATCTTTCTGAGAAATGGATGCTCATTGAAAAAATTGCAAAAGTGTGTTCATTTCGTTAGGCTATACTTTGTCAAAATATTATAAGAACTACCTTTTGATGTAATGAGATGATTTCTTTGCCTATCTCTTGTCTTTGATTAGTGATTTAGTATGCTTGTGCTTGGTGGATTTGTGAAGGAGATTCTTCCTAGTCCATTAGCCTTATGTTTGCATCTTTAAAGTATTTTCAAGCTCTTATAGGTCTATATTAGTGTTGTACCCAAACCTCTTCTAATGTGTTAACTTGATCTTGAGATCTTTCAATCCATAGCTATATTATGACTGATCTAGTGTGGGTTCAAGCATAGATGAGTGTTCATTTAATTTTGGTGCATCACCTAGTTAACTTTATTAGGATCCCTTTTCCCTTTCTAACCCTTTTCTTTGTGAAGTTTTAGTTTATATTTAGTTTTAGGTGAGCATCAAAGATGAATCCATTATAATTTAGAGGTTCAACCTCAACATAGGTTATCCATAGCCTGGGGTTATCCCAATATTATGACTTAATGGGAGAGAGCCTGAATAACCCTGTCTAATGGTTCACATTAACATCATAATAGTTACAGATGCATGACATGTTCAAATAGTTCAATTACCACCTGTATAGAAGGTACCTCAACACAAATTACTTTCATTGAAAAGGAAACACCATTCGATAGGGTAGTTTAATTGATGTCCCTTTTCAGAATTGGGGGAACCTATTGAGATTGTGTTCTAAAAACTTTTGTCTACAAATTTTATTGGATGGTTGAATACTAATAATTTTGATGAATCTCAACCTAAACCAGATTGGTATAGGGATAATGAGTATTATGAATATCATATAATTAAATGGCATGGCATGCATAGGTGTTTACAAATTCAACATATTACAAAAAATTTACTTGACAAAGGAAAAATAGAGTTGAACAATTTATCATCTACTAACACTAGTCAAGACATGGAAATATATTAAAATTCATTCCTACAACATAATACTGATCAAAATGAGTAAAGGGAAACGAATAGACATAACTAGATTTAGGTGTATCAGAATAATAATGTTGAATATCATGCCACTCCATATGATTATGATATAATGGGTCATGTCATGGAACATCATGTTTTAATCATTACTATAAATCCCCATTCCCATTCCAAAAACTATCAACAAGTGAAACCCTCCATTCTAGGATCAGGTTCATCTATCTTAGGAGTTCTTCTATCTAATAATTCTCATCCTTGAGTGATTATTCTAGGACCTATCTATTTAACTTCATATTATATAATTTCTATCCCTATTCAAGATTATGTTACTACAACTTGATGCTTGAAGATTACCATTCAAGGCCATGGTCAGAATCTACCTTCTACTTCTCCTCATGTTCAAAATTAGTCTAAATCCCAATATGTACCTCCTATCAAAACTAATATGATCTCATGGATAAACTAAATAAAATACCAATGCAAATTTTTATTTTGGATCCTTTATATACTTCCCAATTGTAAAAAAAATCCTTTATGACTATTTGATCTAGTCTCAAGTGCCTATCAATATTGCACTAGACAAATTTTAAGATTTACTGGGCCATTTATCTCCTATTCCATAGTTGACATTTGATCAAACTGATATATCATCACTTGGGGCTTCTCACATAGATTATTTATACATTAAGGTTAAAATTACCCATCATAATATTAAGATAGTTTTGATATATAATGGATCAAGGCTTAACATTGTCCTACTAAATCTAGTTATATGACCAGGATATACTTCAAAAAATTTTAAGAATAATACCATTACCATCAATGGGTATGATAACAAAGAGAGATAATTACTAGGACACATTTCCTTGCCTGTTAAGACTAGATCCATTATTCATAGCACCCTTTATCATGTCATTGATCTTGATTCACCATACAATCTTCTTTTAATCATCCATGGATTCATGAGATGTGTGTAGTGCCTTCCATGCTTCCTAAATGTATTAAGATTTTGCATGTTGGAATGGAGGTGACTATTTGGGAGATTAATAACCTTATCAATATTGAAAACATTAAGAAGCATAATGGAATCATTATGCTTATTATCCTAGTATTTTTTAGCCTATTAAAAAGGATAAGCAAGTCATGTATGATCCACTAAATTCCAAGTATCTAGATGCTAAAACTCTCATTATTTCTTCTTGCAACTCACCATTCCCTTCATTAAGCTCATATCATTCTAATATTGATGAAAAAGGTCTTGGTATATATAAGTTCAATGATACATTTCATATTGACAAATTACCTAGATCACCTAAGTCTTATGGTTGACCTAAGATGGAGTAGTGAAAGAAAGGTACATCATCCTCTCTTACAGAACCTCTCCCATTTATTCTAAGAAAGGGTTTCAGTCAATAATATTTGAATCCAAAAGATGAGTCATGGTTATACAATGAGGATATAACTTATTATTTCTAAAGTAAATAATACCTAATTCCCAATAAAATCATGGCCCATAACGCTTACAAAGTCAAATGACTAGGGGAAAAAGAACAAGGTAGAATAGATCATATTATACCTATCAAACATTCTAATAAACAAGGTCTCATATATAAGCCTAAGGTTTTACCCACCTATCACCCAAAGAATATAACCTATGTGGTAAAATATGATGTTCCCAACAATGACACATAGTCCTTTTATAGTATTTAAACTTAGCTCACTAATACTAACATGTTCAATACCCATTATGTTCTCACTATTTCTACTATTCCTACCATTCCCCTCAATTATCTTGACCTTATTGATTGGGACCAACAAGACCAAGATCTCATTCTTGATACATTTGAAAATGAAAAGTCTATCATCAAATTCATGGGCTTAATAGAAGGCATTCCTTTAGGTGATCATAATGAAGGCTTCATGTACACTTTGGACCCTATGGATTACTTTAGGTAGCGAGTAAATTCCTTCAATCAAAATAAAAATGAAACATTGAGATTCGTAAGTGAAAACATTTTTAAGGCACTTTTAGATCAGAGAAAAAGTCAAGAGAAAGATGTGCCCCTTGGTAAAAACCTATCTCAAGTGCCATTGGATAGGTAAATTTTCTTTCACATGAAGCCCAAGTGTCTATAAGTCCACACCTATCATTCAGTATAGAAATCAAGTTTGAAGATCATGATGAATTTGAGTGTGTGGTTATAGAGGATCCACACTTGGTATCTCATTGGCCTTTACCTAAAAGCAATGATTTTAATTCCTCCTATATGGGTTCATCTAAAAGTTCACATTTTGAGTCTAATAATCAACTACCTTCCTTTCTTGATATTTTTTATGATGTTTCCACACTTCTTTTGGAAGACATAATAGAGGTCAACATTGGTATTGATAATGATCTAAATATAATAAATCTTGGTGCATTCATCACTGTAGAGGATTGTGAATTACTCATTGCCCTTCTCACATAATTCATTGACATATTTTCCTAGGCTTATTCAAATATGTAGAGTATAGATCTAGCATTAGTTGTACATCACGTAGTCATGCACCCAAATGCAAAGCCAATCAAGCAAAATTTAAGAAAGATGCATCCATGAATTGCTCTATTGATCAAAGTTGAACTATAAAAGTTGTTGGAAACAATTTTTATCAAGCCTATTCCATATATAGATTGGATTTCTAATGTGGTATGATTAAACAAGAATCCAGTGGGCATTCCCATATTTATATATTTTTGGGACCTAAATAAAGCTTGTCTAAAAGATGATTTCTACTTGATGAATATAGACATGATTATGGACTCAACAACAGATTATGAGATGTTATAACTTATGGATTGTTTCACGAGACATAACCATATCAAAAATACTCTTGAAGATCACCATAAAATGTAATTTAAGACTCTATGGGGCACATTCTATTACCAATTCATGCCATATGTATTGAATAATGCTAACACCACTTATCAAAGAGTACTGATGGTCACATTTCATGATCTTATTCACAAAATTATGGAAGATTATGTCGATGACATTCTAGGCAAATCAAAAACTTGTGTAAAACACCCAATAATATTATGAAAAATATTTTCAAGGATCTACAAATATAGTGTATGTTTAAACCCTAAGAAGTGTGTTTTTGGGGTTATGTATAATAAATTATTAGGCTTCATCATGTTTTATGGAGGCATTAAATTTGATCCATCCAAAGTTCAAGCTATTGCTAAAATTCCACCTCTTACTAACTTGAAGTATTTTTGTAGTCTACAAGGGAATATTCAGGATATTTGTTGATTCATTTATCAACTAATTGATTGATGTCACCCTTCTACCCATATTTTGAAAAAGGGGACTAATTTTCAATGGAATGAAAATGTCAAGAAGATTTTGAAAATATAAATCAATATTTGGCTAATTCTCCTGTACTTTTCCCTCCGATGGTGGGAAAACCTTTCTTATTATACATTTTTGTAATTGATAGTGCCTTGGGGTCACTCCTAACTCAACATGATGATCATGAAAATGAAAGAGTTGTCTATTATTTAAGTCAAACATTGGTTTATTATGATCAAAATTATACTTAAATGGAAATAACTTGTCCTGCATTAATATTTTCTACTCAAAATCTAAGACATTACATGTTAAATAATAAAACAATGTTGGCTGTTAAAATAGACCCTATGAATAATCTTTTGGTAAAGGAATATTTAACTAGTTACATGGCTAAGTGGGTAATGTTGTTCAGTGATTTTGACATAGAGTACACATAGCAAGAGCTATTAAAGGACAAGCATTAGTTGATTAATTCATTGAAGCTCTACTTTCAAATTTCACCCCAATGACAATGCACTTTCTAGATGAGTCTATTATGAGCCTAATTTAAGCAAGGAATGGAATCTTTACTTTGATGGATCTTTCACAATACATGGATCATGAACCTAAATTATTTTTATCATGTTGCAAGGTGATATTATTCACAAGAATTTTTGCATTAGTTTCTCATGCACAAATAACATTGCTAAATATGAAATTTTGTTTAATGGACTTTGTCTTATAGTAAAATAGAATATTCAAAATATAAAAGCCTATGGAGATTCTCATCTTATTATCAACCAAGTTATTGATTATTACTCAACTAAAGATGAGAAATTGGTACCTTATAAAAGTTTGGTGGATGAGCTCAAACTCAAATTTCAATTCATCTAGTTTGAATAGGTTCTAAAAACCAACAATAGATATACTAATTTTATGGGTATTATTGGGTCCATTATTGAAATTGCTTCAATTGTCAAAGAATATCAGCTTATTATAAACCAAGTTACTAATTATTACTCAAATAAATATGAAAAATTGGTACCTTATAAAAGTTTGGTGGATGAGCTCAAACTCAAATTTTAATTCATCTAGTTTGAATAGTTTATGAAAACCAACAATAGATATACTAATGCTATGGGTATTATTGGGTCCATTATTGAAATTGCTTTAACTATCAAAGAATAACTAAAATGATCTATGTTATTGTTGGTCTCAATTCCCCTTGGTATTCTAATGTCTATTCATACCTTCAAGATAAAATCATTCACCCTGACTTATCCCATAACCAAACCAAATCCTTCCATCAAAACACTTTTCATTATACCATCCTTAGTAATGCATTATATCATAGAGGCTATGAGGTAACTTTGTTTCATTGTCTAGATATGAGAGAATTTGAATTAGCTCTTAGGGAAGTTCACAAAGGGATTTATGGTGCACACACTAGCAATTTTATCTTAGCCAAAAAGCTTCTTTGTAATAGATACTATTGTCTTAGTATATATGTAGATGCATGTGCATATGTTAAGAAATGTTTTCCATGTCAATAACATGGTGATATTATACATGCTCCAACTCAAGCACTTTGACCAGTTATGACTCCTTGGCCATACTCCACATGGGGACATGATCTCATTGGAAAGATCAACCCCACTTCTTCTAATGGACAAAAGCACATTCTTACTATAACTAAGTATTTTAAAAAGTGGGTAGAGGAAATCCCTCTCAATTATATAACTGTAAAGTAGATTTCAAAGTTCAATTTGAATCATAACATATGTCACTATGGAATTCCATCCACCATTATATATAATAATGGTGGATCATTAAAAAATAAAGATATTTCTACCCTATGTTATGAATTTCACATCAATCATAAGTTCTATATGCCAAATTACCCTCAAGGCAATGGCCAAGATGAAGCTTCCAATAACACATTGGTAAATTTTTTGAATAATATTGTTACTACTAATGGTTGTGATTGGAATTTAAAATTTTTCCCAGCCTTGTGGTCATATCACACTAATGTCCGCACCCCTACAAGTACAATACCTTATTCATTGGTCTATGGTTATGAAGTTATTCTACCCATTAAATTAGAGCTACCTTCTTTGCTATTTACTTATAGGATATTTTGGATGAAAAATACTATAGCGTGGGTAGATTAGTAGAGTTTGACCTTCTAGATGAAAAATAACTAGTTGCCCTTAATCACCTAAAGTCTTATTAGAATTGGCTATGTTGGGGTTATAACAATAGGATTATTTCCTAAGAGTTTGAGCTTGGTGATCTTGTGCTCAAGGAGAATCAAAGGAATACTAATGTTGAATGGGAAAAAGAAAGGTACATTTGAACAAAATTGGGTATGCCCCTATGTTTTTATAACTAAATATGGGTCTGGTGCTTACATATTAGCTACTGAAGAAGTGATGAATTCAACCAGTTAATGAATATCATGCATCTTAAGTTATTTCATGCTTAAATTTGTCACACTCTAGTCTATAAATGTTCTATCTTGGGGGCATTTATATTTTTTTCTATCTTTTCATATCTCTATTCACATGTATTTGGGGCATTCTAACATCCTTCCTCACCTTTTATCCTTTTACCACCTTGATCTGATTACAAGTGTAGTTCAACAAATGAATTAGATTAGTTGTCAATATCAGTAAAGACTAGAAGTGTAGTATGGTTTTATGTTAGACTCTCTTTTGTATAAGAATGTTCTAATTATGGAAAGTTCTGATCTACCAACTTGTAAGACAGGTATTATTCCCTTTAAATCCCTAGTAATTTCTTGATCACATTCCACCATTCAACTCATTCACACCTAGGTTCATTGTTTTAAGGAATAATTTATATCCTATTATCCATTGCTATTGAGTGGTAAAAGCATATTTGTTCATGTCTAATCACTCTCATTGTTCATATCTCTTGTTTATGATGAATTACAACCATGATTACCTCTCCCTTTGATAGGTTTTTAAAGATTTGTTTGTTCCCATTCTTATATATTCTTTGGTCAACATTCTCTTGTTCATATCCTATTCTCAAAATCCCTAAAAAGTTTATATATTCTAAAATCCCTAAAAATCTAAAATATCCCAAAAATATTAAACATTTAAAAGTGTATGAAATCTTAAACATTGGTGTTTTTTTCCATAAGGTACCCATCTCTAATATGTCATAATTAATTAGTTATCATCCTATTGTTCAACTTAGATTTTTAGTTTCTAGTATTTAGGTGGCACATCTTTCCATATTTCATTGGTGATTTTCATCTCCTCATAAGTATAATTTTTTTCAAAGTGGGACCAACTTTTGATGTTCTTGTCATTTTTCAAGTTCATATTTCACACTCTCACCATTTTGTGAGCTTAACTATTCTATCTCAAATTATTCATGTTCTTGTCCCTGATCATACCTATCATTTTTTGTGCTTAATTTTTGGTCAAACTATAATGGCTTAAGGTCCCAAATGGACTATGTAGGTAGTGCTAAGTTTTTTGAGGTTAGCTTGGCCATCCATTGTCCCATGCTTTCAACATTGTGTGAGCATATCTCTTGCCATTTTAGAAAGCCTATTCCTTGTATGCTCTTGATGTTTTATGAATCCCTATTCCCATGTCTTATATATAATCATTTCTCTTTACTTATTGTCAATTTTTATTTAATCCCAAATCCTTAAGAGAATTACATTTAGCCTAAATTCCATGTGGGATCTGATGTCCATATGACTATGTAGGCAACATCCACTTACTTGGGGGATTTGGAGTCAACTCAAACACTTCCTATTATTTTATTCGCCCTTTGATTGTAATTGTTTTTTCATACCCTTGGTCTCAAAGAGTAACTCCTTATTGTCACACACACTGATTTTCTTCATGAAATGTTTGCTTGCTTTCATTTGTGTGTTTCTAAATGGAATCTTTACTAATTTCTTGGGTTCCTTAGATTGTTACATTTTATTTCCTACACAACTCTTGGTTTCTTAATCAAGATGTTTGGATGTGAGTGAATGTATTCAAGCTTAATTTCACTGATTATATATTTGCATATTAATATGGTTGTTTGTTATCAGGTGACTTAATTTATTACATTATGTTTTCCACTTAAGTATTGATTATTCATATCATGATTTTGAGTTTTAAATAGTTGTATCTAAATTATAATTGATTTAAGTGCATTATACTATACATTTAAAGTTGGACTTTCCACATATTTTTTTAAGTTACATATATTTGCATTTTGAATTCAAATTGTTGCATTTTTTTGGTGAAATATATATATATATATATATTAACATTAACAAAATATATAATATACAAATAATTCACAAAAAAATAGGTGGTATGGAAGTAAGCCTCAATGTCATACTAGGCCAAGCCTAGGAACATGAAACAACAAAATTAAAGACAACACTAGGCCTTACCTAGGAATGCATTTTGACAAATGAATGTTATCATGATCCTTCCTATATTATTATGCATAGTGTCACATGAAATATAAAATCAATCTTCCAAATGGTTACCATGCCAATGCCATCAATCATATACATCTCTATTTATCTGATCCAACCATCAAAACTAACAAACATTATGATCATTCTTCCATTTCAATAAAATCAATTCTACCTTACTTAGGAAAATTAGTTAATCTTTAGAAATTAAAGGATGAAAGAATTACCTCAAGTGGCATAATCTTGTTCATGGGTTACTACTCTCTTCTATTCTAGATTCTTTCTCTCTTTTTCTATATTCTAGCCACATATTTCATCTCCACATGCCCTCTCGAGGGGGAATCATCCCTAACTAATTTAATTTAAATCGTATCATTATCTTTTCATTTAATCTCCCGCATCTATTGGTTGGGAATGACAAAAATAAAACATCCATTATTTTATAATCTAATTTTTCATCTACCTTTTTTATCTTCTCATTATTTGAGAAGATGTTACTTCACCTAGTGTCTCACAAAACTTCTCAAATAAGATTAAATGTAAAAACTCCAATTTTATCACTTTCATGTCAAATTACATAATGGAATAAATTCCTATAATTTTACTTATTCTCTGTTCAAATCCTTCTTATGTGATCAATTTGATAATTTTCCCACTGCCACCCCCACCTCATTTATTGTAATTCCAACATTTAATCTATAGCACATTGATGATAGGTAATATGGATTACTAGTGAATCCCTTAGTTCAAGGTATATTCATATCATCTTATTTGTTGAGGTAGATACATAAGTTTTCACTCAAGTAACTTATATGATACATTTTAAGGAGGTTCTAATAAGTTCAAGTTATAATAAGTTCAAGAATTACCTCATTGGTGGATTTGAGAGAATAAGCCGATTAGGTGGTTGTGAAATTATCTTAAAAATTACATTTAAATCATTCTTATTATAATTTACTTTTGATTTGATATTTTGTTAAATCTAAAACTTTGTAACATAAGTGGTTGGATGGTTAGACCCATAATTTAACTTATTCATTGCAATGAGTTTAATCTGTTTATCCTTAATTGTGTGACATAGGTCATCAAATGACTAAAATATTTTAAACACAATAGACTCATGCAGATGGGATAACAACATTTTATTGAATATATATTATAATTCATTATATACCATTTGAATTTTCATCTTTGAGTGAATAATCTTGGAATGGAAAACATACTCAGTGATAATTTCATTGGACATTTGCTTAAGTTTTACAATATGAGTGTAAGGCATCTTATGATTTATGTTGATTGAAAATTGTGTTATAAATTGATCGACCAAAGGATTGAAGGCATCAAATAATTGAAATGGAGATTATAAAACCAATACAAGACATATTTTATAGACTCCCTGGAAACAACTTGGTTAATAAATTATCATTGGATGCAATGTCCAAACATGTTGCATGAAAGGTTCAGATAAGTTATTGTGGATCACCCTTACCATCACACATTATAAGCTTAGGTGACACAATTTTTTTTGGTAAGGTATAATCTAAAATCTCAATATGTAGTGTATGACCATTCATTATAATTTATAAATGATTCATCTTTGGAATCATTTAATTTAAAACTTATTCCATTCTCTTTATCAATCATGACAATATGATTGACACATTCAAATGCGTTTCCTTCATATTTATCAAGCATGCCAAATTAAAAGACATTAAAATTTAGATTAGTGACCCCTCAAGTCACTCAAAAACATCCCCTTAATATCTTATTCAGTTGTACTTGTTCTTTTTCTACCCCATTTTTTAAAATTTCAAATATGTCAATTGGGGTTTTAGGGGTCTTTCATTTTCATATTTTGAGATTTGTATCCCTCCTAGTATTTTTTAAAATTGTTACTATCCTTTTAGTCTTTATGGAGTCTAAAATATTCTTTGGTTTTCCACATGCACCCAAATAACCAAAACCTTCATGCAGAGTGCTCATTTGGATTACAAAAAAATTGAGAAATCATGTTTTATAAGACTAATTAAGGATTTAAAAAACATACATTGACTAAATTATGCATGTTAATTGACATATACCACTTTTTCCAAGTCATATAAAAAATTATAATCCACACAAGGTTTGACAACCATATTTGGTTGTGCCCCTTGCAAATTGAATCATAATCAACATTCACTAATGTAATGTCATACATATGCTTATTGACTAAGTCTGCCAACATGAAAGTGGGTGGCAGCTTTTCCATCAACTTATGTGGAACTAGATTATATTTATCCTTAGCATATAATACGTTTTACATAATATGAAAAATTGTGTTTTATAGTAAGGTTGTATTTATTAAAAAACAAAACACATAGAAAAAGTGTTGCATTATACAATACTTAGGGATATCACATGTCATTTATTAGATTAATTTTGAGTTTCACTAAAATATTTAAGGGTAGTGGGAAATATGATACCAACCATGGTGAAACTTACCTTTCCCTACCCACACCATCAATGGATTCATACTACTGCATATATCATCATCATGAGGTCAAACATAAAACATGTAGAACTCAAGGCTAAAAATAAACTCACCAAGTTAGGAATGACTATGTGGAGGTGATATGTGTAGTGGTATAAACCTTACATATATATTTACCTAACCACCCTCCCATACCTATTCCTCTTTTATATCACTTTCACATATGTATTGTATAAATAACCCCATTATCTAGGTTTGTATTGTTTTCAAATAAATAAAGTTTTAGTGAAAAACACTCTTTTTAATTTAATGAGATATCTAATGTTTGGGATTTATTTTTGATAGTTAATTTCCTCTACATTATAAAAATATAAATGCATTTATTCTTGGTAGATGGTTAATTTGTGCTTAATAAGCTTTATTGATGGCAAAACTTATCATCAAGCTAAAACAATACATAACATAATAGAGGAACACAATATATATATATATATATATATATATTCCAAAAAATGAGAGAATTGAAAATAACGTAAAACGCTCCTACATAAAGAACATATGAATGCAAGATAAATATTTGACAATAATTCCCTAATATAAGCCAAAGATAAATTGTGAATAACATAGTTGTATTAACACATTGTGAATAACATAGTCATATTAATATGTTTTCAAAATATTCAATAACATACCTTCCTAATAAATATTTAATATAAAAAAAAAGTTTTCATTTAATGGAAAACACACTATAAACTAAGGATAAATCTATGATAAGTATTTTCTACTACAAACCAATGACAAACTCTGAATAACATTGTCTTATAAGCATGATGTGACTAACATAGGGTGGATGCACAAAGTTGGGGGGAAAAAGGGGCCATATCTAAGAAAACATTTCATTTTTTTAAAAAAGGTGTGCACCCTTTTAAAAAATCCCAAACCAAATTTTAGTTAGGTCATTCCTAATCCTAAAGGGAATATGCCCTTTACAAACCAAAAATACTTTAAAAATTAATATCCACATTTTTCCATTCATTTTCTATTTTATTTCTCATGATTTTGAAGAATAAAAAGGATGGTGTGTGTGTTATTTGTCTCCCTACATCCCCACCAATATTTCACACTTGCATAATGGTCCCAGGTATGTTCCCTCTATAGTGCATGCTTAGGGTTTGTAATGAATTTTGTGTGTTGTATTTTTAATAATAATCACAAGGTAAGAGGGCGTTGGAATTGAAATTACATCTATATTTTGAAAACATTCAAATACCTAATATAAATTTTTATTTTAGTAATTTTATATTCATATTTCGGTGGACCCATGGTTTGAAGAAAACCTCCCATAAAACCTTGATGAAAACATGAAACGCTTTGAATTTGTAGAAGAAGAAAAAAATTATATCAATAATCTAATTCAAAGTGACAATTGGAAATTATCATTAATATTTTGTGTGACTCTTCAAAACATAGTGAACATAATGCACTTGATGATACATTGGAGGTCATTTATAATGAAGTGGGAAATGTCACCTCCCAATTTGATGCAATGCTAAATTAAAAAGAGGTATTAAAACAATATTATTTCAATAAATTATCATATGAGGATGTTTAAAAAAAAGATAAACAAATAATTATGTTTTTTGTTTCATATGATTGAAACCACTAAATCACCGCCAATGCATGGCAAACACATTAGCATTGCTTGGAGCATTCATGCAGATATTAATATTATTTTGGGATAGGTGGTGAATGGTGTGTGATGATCCTTCATAAAATAACAATGAGGTTTAATTTTATTTTTGAGAAATATTTATTTTGAGATTTATCCTTCAATAAATCCCAAAATATTTTGACATGAAGGCTTCCCAAGGTAGGGGAGAGGGTTCCTCATTTTATAAACCTAGTGCCAAGTGGGACCAAAACTACCAAAACTTCCCATAGAGAAATACAAGGAAAATAACATATACTTCCATCCTTAAAATATTGCATCATATTACATATATGGATACCCTTGAGGCATTTATGAGTCTCACACAAGTCATGATTGACCATGGGATGCATACATTGAGGACTTGCACATAGGCTATACGTGGTGGAATATTTATTAGTGTCCCTCCTAATTTTGGTATTTCATGTGGTGGCACAACTAGCAAGCATCCTTTAGTTCCTATACATCATTGAACATCATGAAAGAGGAAGTGTACTGGACTTAGACATATAGGGTTTACATCTAAAAATACAATAGGCACACTTGCAGAGACTATACACACATTTGTATGAGACACTAGTAGAAATAATATATGCCATCTACAATTGCTTCAACACCTCTAGACACTAGTACAAAATAATATATTCCATCTACAATTACTTCATCACTTTAGAACATTTGCATTCCAGAGGATATGTCATCTATAGTTACTTCACCACCTTAGGTCAACACACAACTAGATATGTAAGGCTTGTCTGCTTTAACATATGTATTCACACATAATAATTAATTATAGTTTGTTTATGTATGTAAATGAATATTAAGTTTATATTTTAATATGTGTTTACTTAATTTATTAATATTTGACTTCTTTCATTTTATGCTTGTATAGACAATAACTTATATTCTAGGTAACCCACCTAGTTTGGATTCAATTGTTGAGTCTATGATTAACATTATAGTACCCTACACTCAGGTTGAGAAATTAAATTGTCAAGTTAATATATTGATTGAATATTTTCTTATGCACCTTAGTTCTAGTGTGTTTTCTTGATTGACCTTCCCCTCTTCTTACGAGAGATATAGACATAGGAAGAGAGGGAGATAAATATATAAAACATCGTATTCTCTCTCTCTCTCTCTCTCTCTCTCTCTCTCTCTCTCTCTCTCTCTCTCTCTCTCTCTCTCTCTCTCTCTCTCTCTCTCTCTCTCTCTCTCTCTCTCTCTCTCCACACACACACACACACACACACTCTTTCTCACTCCCTCTCATTATTACTATTTGTATCTCTTTATATCCCTCTCTCACTCTCTCTTTATGTAAATGAGGAATAATTTTAATCTATCTTAAATAGGCTATGTATTTTTTACATTTTATTGTTTATTTATATAGATGATGATAGATGCTATTATTACCCCATATATAATACAACAATATGATCATAACACTCCATTATCATTAAATTTCCCTGCTATTATCTATCTCTCTTTATGTATAATAAATAATTTCAATTTATCTTAAAATAAGTTTACTTTTAATTGATTCATAATTGACCTCTTTCATTTCTTGGTTTTACAGATGATGAGAGATGCTAGGGTACCTTACTTGGATCACAACAACCTGTGACTAATGCGATAGTTGCATCCTAAGTTCTAGTATATCGCCAATACCATGTTATTTATAGATAGAGACTAATGAGAACACAATAAATTTATCTTTTTTAACTTCAAGTAATGATACCCTATGTCATATTTATATTTTTATGCACATATATATAACCCTATATGTATTCTCCATAGGATTATCCATCACTAATATATTCGATGTTATGCAACCTACAACCCTTTAGGTGACATGTGATGAGTCCAAAATCACCTTGTTTCAAAATTTTATTCTTGGAAACTCTATCATTTCCATAAATCATTTTAGTACATTAAATTTTATAATTATTATGTTGTGCAAATGGCATAGTTTTCTAAGGTTGTGTCATAAACATTTGATCCTTTACAAGCCGAGAGGAAGGTTTCTCCTAGTAATGAGACATCTAACACCCCAAGTTTTACATCTATGGTGATGAGGGGCAATTTATTTGGAGACAACGAGTAGCAGGAGAGCTAGTTATTGTGTTATGGGTAGTTGTAGGTATGATTTATTTTTTATGTCGATATGACACACTTTGTATCCCTATATGGACCATTTTTTATATGTATATGGTATAGATTTTATGCTAATATGGACCATTTTTTATGTCATTATGGCATAGTTTGGATACATATACATATTATCTAACATATCTATGTGAATAATACACTGTCATAATTTTTGTATACATATTTACTTCTTATTTGTCATTATTATTATTATTTATTGTTGTTGTTACATATATTATTCTTATTGAAACTATTCATAAATGAATAATTTTCTACGTATGGTTGTGCCAATGAATGGATAAATAATGTTTATATTTCATGATTTTTATTTAAAAATATGTATAGAAAAAGAGTATTATTATAACATACTTAGATGAACTCAAGAATTTGTTTGTGCTGGTTATTGCAACATGTACCTTAAAGACCAAAGCAATTTGTAACATGATTTAAAACCATATATATGAATCACAATCACAATGTAGGTAATCAAAATCAAAATGCATTTAATCAAAGAAAACATCATTCCACATTTTATAATTTAAAAAATGATATTTTTGGGGATAAAATATATATCTAAACATTTTGAAAAACTAAAATTTTCCTTTTCATTTTAAGCTTGACAAACATAGATCATATTATTGCACCACATTACTTTGATTGCAAGGTTGGTATGGAAAATTATGGGGATAAAATATATACCCAATCACTTTATAAAAATATTACTTTCATTTTATTTTTAAGTTTAAAAAACATATATTATATGGATGTACCATGGTGCTTTGATTTAGAGGTAAAGGAGCTAGCAAGAAAGGACCAAACACTTGCTAAGACACTGTAATTTTAAATAGCCATTTAAATTTAATATACAAGCAAAAAATGAGTTGGGATAGTTATAATAGGTTTGGTAAGAATCAAAATAGTTGTGCAGTGAAACACATATAGTGATTTCTGTGTCCTCCCAAACATAAGGTGACTATTTATAGAGTGGAAATTAATGGAATGAATAATGCTACTAATGGGACATGATAGAGGTTTAGATAAATTAATCTTATGAAAATTTAGATAAACGAAAAAATATATAATTTTATGCAAGTGAATTATAGAGAAGAAAGTGAGGATAATAGTAAAAGTTTTATAATGTTGGTATGGATTAAAGAGCTTCATTTGATAATATTTCATATACCTCATTTGGGGTGTATGATTTTTAGAGTGTGTGATAAGCATTGTTGATGCAAATGAGAATGAGGGGGCTAAGAGAATCATAAACTTACACCCCTACTGATATTACACTCAATTTGCTAAGGGACCAAAAGTTGGTCAGTAGAACATGTATATCTTAACTCACACACCCAACTAATGAATCATCTTAGGAGATGCATCTAGATGAGTGTATAGATGGTGGATTGGACTTAACCTACCATTTCTCAGCTCTTAGAGTCAAAATTTTAAGGTTGGTAGATGCATCCCTTAAGATAATCTTCTTGTTCTTAATGAAAACACATAACAAAATTTACATAGGTATTACAAGTGAATTATGAGTGGTAGAGATAAATTTTTATATCCTACAGTTGCATAGGTGAGTCTTATGATCACAAAAAAGAATATTATATTCCAATCATGATGAGAAATAAATGACAACATGTTTTATCTCATAGAAAAATATCTCTTTAGGGACCAAAAGTTGGGCAGTAAAATACACAGCTTTTAACTCATTAGCCCAAATGATAAACCATCTTCATAAAAACTTATAAATGGGCATATAAATGTATAAATTACCTTTGTATTCCCTTGTCTATCTCAATATTTTAATTTTTTAGGTTGACATAGGCATACTTGAAGAGAATCTTCTCATTCTTAAGAGGAAAAATAGAATAAACTTTGCGTCGTTGTTGTAGGTGAACCACGAGTGATAGAGATGAACCTTCAAATCATATAGTTTCATAGGTGAGTCATTTTATCATCACATGTATTTTATCTCCCACTCATGATGAATAATAAATGGTTTAATATTTTCTGTCGCATCTAAATCTCACTTTAGGGGCCAAGATTTGGTTTTTAGAATGTGCAACTCTTGACTCAGGTACCCGATTGATAAACTATCTTCATAGACACATGTAGATGGGAATATAAACATATGAATGGAATTTTTAAACCCTTAATAGACCACTATATTCAAAATTTATAATATTACAAAGCTTCTCAGAAGAGAATCTTCATGTACTTAAAGGGGGACCTGAAACAAACTTTGCATAGTCATTGCAGGCAAACCATGAAGTCAAAACACCCCCAGGAGTATTCTATTTAACTAAAAATGAGTAAAAAATGGTGACATGTTTTATCTCACATCTAAATCTCTTTTTAAGGACCAAAATTTGGTCAGTAGAACATGCATATTTTAAGTCATTCATCCAATCGATAAACCATCTTCACAAACACATCTAAATGGGTGTATAAACACATGAATGGATTTGTCTTCACTCCATCACCTCCTAGAGTTGAAACTTTAATGCATCATGATGCCCCCCTATTATACATTTAATAATAACAAATAAACATTAGATATTTAAGACAACAATAATGTATCTCAATATTTAATCCTAGAAAGACAAGGTGACTAGTGGATGTCAAGAGCCAAGACTTAAACCATTTAATAATGTTACGAGTGATAGGAAAAATAATCAATAACATATGTGTTAAAAAGTGACAAGTCACAAATCCTAACCAAAAAATAGAGCATATCCTTGCATGTCTCTAATCACAAACCATGTCCTCGAAAGGGGAGTCATGTGAGGACATGTTTGATTCCTTTCTTAGGCTATGTAACTTATCACTATCTAACTCTTAATTTAATTGGTCATTATTAATTCTTCAGAATAATCATGGCATTGGTAATTTAGACACTTAAAAATGGTTCATGGGTATTAATTACTTATAAAAAATAATTATTATAAGGTGCATATGTGCTTGTAAATTATGCCATTGAAATTTGACAAAAATATTGTAAATGCAACCAAAACATTGCAATTAAAACAAAATTGAGTTGTTTTAATAGTCTTATTCCACTATAAATTTGACCCACACAACATAATCATGTATGTATGTATGTGCCAATAAATTTTAACTTTCTTGATTGATTTTTAACTAGGTATAAGTGTATCAGAGTCCAAACTAAATAAGTACAATTTTTTATACACACATATGTAAACACATGTACATCTATGAAAACTCACACATATGTGTGTATATACATATTTTCACTTATATTTACACAATAAATTTCTTCAACAATCCAATCAATCTTTTGGTAAATTTAATCAATATATAATACACATGTACATGTATTGCAAAAATGAATGGCATTGATCAAAGATGTTATTTGATAGGAAACAACATCAATATGTAAAGGAAAAATACACATGTATGGTTATGGTTAGGCAATTTTGGAAGGCTCAAATTAGAATCTATCACACAAGAAGAGTCTACACAATGCATCCGACAATATTAAATAGATTAATGGCATCAAATAATTTTATTTTTTAAAATAAATTCTCATGAATATAGTTATAATATTGACATTAAATTACCATACAAGTTTCATATAGGTTTTAATTATTATATTCTATATGGTATACAACTCTATTATTCAAACACCTCATTGAAATTTGTTTCAATCTTCTCCACATGTATAGGAACAAGTTGTAATTTTTTAGGTTTTAATGATTATCATTCATATAGAATGTTACGTTAGTTGTTTTAGTCATCATAAACTTGCTTAGACACTGTGAATTAGTTAAATAACACATTGTGAATCACAAATTCTGCATTACATTAATTACATTGATGTTATGCTAATTAATTCATAGTGTGTGACCATGTTTAAAATGATTGTGAATTCTTGTATTAATCCTTTAGGTAAATGATTTAATGTGTAAAAATCATGAAAAAATATGCCTTTAAATATTTTCCTATATGATGATCTTTGACCACCTAAAAAATGATAGCTAAGAGATAAACATTTGATAGAACCAAAGGAAATAAATAAAAGTCAATGGATTTTGCATTCAAAAAAGTAGGCATGGATTAATATGGTAAGGTGGATAATGTGAATTATACATGATGAAGATTTATGTATTTTAAATCACCTTAAAATATGCACTCAAATATGGTGAGATAGGATGGTCTATAAAGTGGAAAATAAACCCCTTTATAGACCACCCTATCTAACATTGTCTGATCAGTTGAGGAGCAAATAACAAACATTTTCCATAAAAACCATTTCATGTTTTTATATTTCAATTAAAATACACATTTACATCACATGTAACTATTGTATACATATAAATTTAATTAATAAATGCTTGAAAATAGTTATTCTTAATATCCTTATCTTACTTGGTCTTTTTGCATTTCATTAGCGAAAATCCTTAGAGGAGACTTCACCATATTAAAAGTATTAATAAAATAAAATGTAGACATAATTATTTCATCCCTATTATACTCATATACCATTGATATCAAGTTTGAAAAGTTTTTGACATTTTATGATCAGTTCACACTAGACAAATAGGTATGTAGTGCAGATTTGTCCCGAGTGCGATCCTATCCTCTTAGTTCCATTAGATAATTTTTTAGATTGAGACATTTAATAAAAAATATCCCATAATTTTCATAAGGTTATCTCAAAAAAAGATTAAAATATTCCTTTATAAAATCAAATCAATGCCTCACAATTTAATCATCTAAAAATTTGATTTCAAAAGCATTTTACATTGAGCAAAAGAGCACTATTCTTTCCAATTTCAATTTTTTTACTATCTAATAGTCATAGGCCAAGTCTAAATATGTTGTATTTAAAGTCAATAGTATCCATTTTCAATTATTATTATTAATATTATAGTTTCATTTAACATGGATTATATAGTTACCCCAAAAAAGATAACTACATCGGCTTAAGGCCCTTTTGGGTTATGTAGGCAACACTCGGATTGCAAAGCATTTTTTTAGGATAGCTTGACCTTCCAACTTCCCTCATTTTGCCCCCTTTGGAATTTTATTTCCTATTATGTGATTTTACAAGAGGAGGGTTTACTTTTACATCTCTTTCACATGTCCATTCATCCCCCATATAGAATAAGAAACCCTTACAAATAGTTGCACACACTCCAACTAAAAAATATTATGTACAGTCAAAGGGACACGTAGAAATAGTAGACATATCCACACTATGGACCTATATTCATAGTATAATATTATTCCTATACATTTTAGAGCTCTTAATTTTGTGTTGACATAATTATGAGTTTGATATGATATTTCTAAATTAGTGAACAATATGTACATTAAAAAATTAGTTAATTTCAAGCTCAATAAATGTTTGTCATAGAAAATTATTATTCATAGTGTACTTAAAAATTTATAATTTTTTACATTTATTTTATTCTATTGTATTTTAGGTTAGATTTAAACATTTTAGTGAACCCACATGTTATCAAACATTATAAAACCCTAAATACCCACTAAGTGTTTAAGCCTTCTTTTCTCAAAATTTTAAAAAAAAGTCCTTAGGGTTTTAGATTTAATTTGTGATTTCAATCAACCTTAGTACAAATCATAATATATTTCATATGTTACCCTAGGAATTTTCACTAACTTTATTGTTAGGGTTTCACTTTTTGGTGTTTATAACTTATCACATTTTCTATAGAGCATATCTAACTTGCCACATCTTTATTTGTAAAAATATTAGATGTTTTTATTTTTACCATATAAATAATAATAAAACATGTTTTTATTCACAAAAATGTTGTAAGGATTTTTTGGAATTGATCACTTACTATTTTTAGAAATCTTAACACAAAAGGTAATAAGTGTATCAATTTTCAATTTAATTTCAGGGTTCTGTAAATTATATTATTTTTTGTAAAAAAATATCTCAAATTTCATAAATAGGTAACATATATATTATAATTATAGATTCTTCATTTTGCATAATCTAGGGTTTCATTGTGGTTAGCCTATATTCATTATATTTTATTTGGATCATAACTAGTTCAAAACAACTTAGTTTGCAAAATTATTAGATATTTTTATTTTTTATATTTAATTAATCAAAGGTTTATTTTTTATCAAAACCTTTTAACATAGATTACTCAGAAATTACAATTTATAATTTTTAGTAAGTGTTAGCTTAAGTAATGAAAGAGAAATCTATTTTCAAATGAATATATGGGTTTTTTAATATCTCTAATTTTCTAAAATAACCTCTCTCATATTTTTAAAATACTTTTTATATATCTTAAAATTACTAATTTGTTATTGTATAATAGAATATTGATTGTTGTTTATTTATTTTTGTGTGGTGATGGGTTTCAATTAAAATTCTAATTCCTACACAAATATTTTTCTTTATTTTATTTTTATTTTTCATTGCTTTTACTTATTTTATAAACTATCTTCTGAAATTTTTAAAGCAACTCAGTGATTATCATGAAGGGATAGGTGATGTTCTATTTATCGAAATCATGGTGTGAAGATTTTTACTCCAATACTCATATCCATAGTACAACACTAAACATAGACTTTAGTTACTACATGCCTCACATTTTATCAGAAGCACCTAGGATCTCCTTATTTATGCTAATAAGAATCTTATGTTAGATTTGATTTGTGGTGAAGCTGAAAAGAGCATATCACCTATTGATGACTCTATGTATACCATATATGCCCTTAGTGTTCAAGAACACTTCTCATTTTAGAATTCTAGGAATCCAGAGCATGAGTAGCAGGTTGTGGTAGCTTAATGTTACCTGTGGTAAAATAACAACAAAGCAATGTTTAACTGTCCTTATAAATTTATATTAATTGATGGTTGGGAGCCATCATGGTCCAATTATATATAAATTATATCTTTGTTAATTCTTAGTGAATTATGATCAGAACTTAAGCTACAGACTAATCTAGATGGATATTTATAATGAATTCTAAGCTACATTGATCTGGTTAAAAAAAGAGCAAGTGAAAAGAGTAGGGCAGAAAGAAAATGAGTGATTACTTATCTCAGCCTCAAACATTATGAAAAATATTCAATTATAATTGAGTATGAATTCAAACCAATATATATTAAAAAATAGCCTAAGCTTAGATTTCACTATACACTAGGCCAACTTCGAAGGATGATGTAAAGAATCATAAGTAAGAACCAGGTTTACTTTAAAGATTTACTATTATAATCAAATATCATTTGCACATCTGAATACAAATTAAAATGAAGTGAATCAAATCCTATATCCTTCAAATAATATAGCATATGCGCAAATTAGAAACCCTATGATTAAATATGTAACCCAGATTTCAAATAAACTATTCAAATTTAAGACATAAAACTAGAAGTTGAGAGAAAATCTATATTAACAATTGACATATCAAATATGGACAATATTTGTAGAATTATTTGATTTTATTAATTTCTCCAAGTATACAAAATTTATTCAAAATTTCTCTCCCTCCTTTACAAGATGGTAATATATGCCTTTTATAGAAAAATAAGGTAGTACACCAGTTAGTTACAAGATACAATTATATAAAAGATAAGGATAATTGTCTTTTAGAAAGCTCCAAAATACACTTGTTTCTCAAAATTTGACTAACCTAGAGGCAATATGCTAATAAAATAGCATATTCCTTATAAAATAATATTCCCTATTCCAAATATTCTAATGTTTTTACAAAGGAATATCAATCAGCTTGGTGGGCCCATTACCGAGGGACTCCCTTGTTGTTCTTTGATAAGCTCTAGATCAATTTTTGGCTTTAGGAGGTAGACCTTTTCCTGATTAGCTAGGTAATCAAAGTTTGTATCATCTCTAGGCATAACTTCTTTTATGCTCCTAGCTTCTACAATCTTTTCCTTTGTCATGAAGATCATGCCTAAAATCTTGACATTGTCATTGCCTAATTTTCCCTAGATTTTACCCTTTACTTTATTCATCACTAAAGTGACTCTATATTTGTACTCTAAATCATCAATAATACCCAAGGTTATAGTCTTGGTAAGATTAGCCAGCAGAGTGCCTAGGAGTTACTCAATCTTAGTGATCAATTCATTATCATCAACTAGGAGTCTATCAAAATACTTTGTCCATGCACTTAGAATTTAGATCTTGTCTACTACTATTCTCAATATGGCATTCAGGTGAGCCAAGCTAATAGATTTGAATTTAGGAATCTTATTCCTAATCAAAATGCTAATGATATCCCTTATTCTAGTCTCCACCTCCTACCACTATGTTATCAATCCCTTGGCCACCTCACCTTGTTGGCCTAAGGCATCCTACCTCAGCTTTATTAATTTCAAAGAATCAAATATATAAAAAAATGATGCTTCAAAAATGTTTATTATGGCATCAAGCACTGATAAAATGGCTCATGTCTTCAAATTTTCTTTTTCCTTTTCCAAATTTTGAATTTTTTTGTTTCATGCCCCTAATGTTAGCTCTGACTTGGGTATCATGAGCCTCTGATAGTATTTCAATATATTCCTCATGGATAGGAACCTCACCAAGTTGTTGCCCTCCAACTAGGGTTAAGCCTAGAAAGTGAACTCCTCAATTCCTACCATGGCTTTCCTTGTTGTGACCCTTTCCAATCTAGCTTTCTTTGGATTAAATTGCACAGTGGTGGATGTATTTGTATAATTTGGAGGTTTTAGTAGCTTTACCCTTGTGTTATTTGATGTTCCTAGAGCATCCATTTTCTTGTCATCTGGGCCTTCAGTAGTCACAATTCTTATTTATTCTTATTCTTTCATTAAATCCCTTATCCATGGCTTGATTTCTTCATGAACATCAACATTGATGGATTGGGTAAAGGCCCAAGAGTGGGAGTGGGAAGGGATCTTATATAACTTCTCATAGATAAACCAATTAGGGGTGATTGGTCCATGAATTGGGAACTCTTCATTGAACAAGTTAATCTCACTTGTGGGATGAGTGAGAGTCAATTTTAGCCTCTTCCTTGATCCAATAGGGACCAATGCCAACTCTACCTTTCTCTTTTCCTTGGGTGCCACTAGGAATATATCAAGGGAAACTTCCTTTCCCTTATCTTCTTACTCAACACCTTTTTATTGAACATGAGCTTATTCAACCTATGCCTCTTCCTCCTTAGAACCATAAGATCTAGCAAGGTCTTTGAGGGAACCTTCTACTATTTCATCAGGCTCAAAAGTAATTAGCTCCAAGTTTTTAACTGGGGATGGTGGTCTTTAAGGGGGAAATAAGGATGAATGCCCCTCACTAGGTCTCTTCTCCAACTTCTCCTTTCTAGTGCCCTATTTAATTTATGCTTGGGGATGTGGTGGCTCTAACTGGGGTTTTTCTTATGGTGGCTTGAAAGGTTTAAGTAATATATGGTACTAAAAGGGATGTATCTACCATATGTACCTTTCCAATTTTTTATCATTGGTTAGTCTATGTACAATCTTTAGGTTGGTTCCCTTAAACCTAGCCAATACTTCCTCAAATTTGTTGGCCTTTATGTACAACATGTCATGAGGGCCAAGTTCATGCCCATATACTAGTTTGTGTAGTTGCTTGTTCTTAAAATGTGGGCCTACTAAATTCTTAGGATCCCATTATCTAAGATCATCTAATTGAAATGAAAAAGAGTCCCTAAGCCTAGACATGGTGTCCACCTACTTCTAGTCTTGTAAAATTGTTCTTATTATTGTCAAAGCAAAGGGATGGAGAAGGCCCTTTCTTTTCTCCTTGCATACTCCATCAACACCATGAAGGATTTGAGATGCAATTTATTGTTCTACCATCTTAGGAAGAACGTAGATACGCAATCTATAAGGTTTGGTTAGAATTCCCTCAATTCTAATAATAATGTAATCTGGATAAAACTAGATATCACCCATCAATTCCACATACTTCTTGATCAAAGGGGAAATCCTAGGAATGGGAATCCCTATGATGGACTTTGTCAATGTAGGATAAACATAGTCACATATGAATTACATGTGGTACCTATAATTGAAGATGTGCAATTTTGATTAGTGGTGGGAGACGGTGGTTCTACCTTCAAGAGACTAGTTCTTGATGTTGGGGATCTTGGTGAAAGCTAATAGGGCATCCAAAAAATAAGATATCATGTAGAATTATTTACTTGTCCTCCTTTTGATAATAGTGAATTGTTTCCCTAGGAAGACACTGATCATATCCCTAATTGATGAAATGAGCTTCTTATCTACCATAAAGTAGATGTAGGACACCCAGCTCTTATTGATATAAGTGGTGATAGGGGCTCCAAATACTCTATTTAATAGGTCATGATTACCCTAATCCCTTCCCTAAACTAGAAAATGGGTATCTTTCCCTCAAATTCCTAGAATACATGGTTCCCTTGGAGTAACCATGGTTTGAGGATGGTGTCAAGGTCATGCTCAGTGGTCCATCTTTTAATTATGGGTAGGTCCACATGGGGTTTGGGGAGCTTGTAGTATTTTTCAAAGGATAATGGGGAAATGTAGGCTACTATCCTAGATCTTTTCTCATAGATAATCCAATCACCATCAATTCTAAAATCAATGAAAATTGGAGAAAGTACGTCAATGTAGTAAAGTACCTCTATTTTGGTAGCTACATGGTCGAGGTTGACCATTTGAACCATGACCAAGGCATAGTAATTTTTTCTTACCGTGGAAATCCTCTACTCCTCCTTGGTGATGGGTTTTATCTCCTCTATGTTCCAGAAGATCTCAGACCAATTATTATTTCCATTGTTTAGGGCTATGACATCCACCTCCATATCCTTGAAAACCTTTCCTTCATTGTCTATGGATAGGTATATCTTTGTCTCATCTCTTAATTATTGTCTTTGATCTGCCATGGCTTTTGTGCTTGAAAATTATTCATAATAGATTGTAAATGGTCTATCGTTATCTCTCTTTATTTCTTAAAAAACATAATTAAGCTTCCTTTGAATTCACTAGTAATCAATCCAAGTTCACTTTGGGTCCTTTTATGCAAGTTTAAGGTTCAAAGATTTAATGGTGGTAGCTCATTTGGAGTTTGTCTCATACATGATTTGTATCTAAGTTGGACCTTTGCCTTTATATTTTTGAATTCTAAGGCACACAAGATCTCTTCCTTTATCATTTTTCGCTTATGTGGTGCTTATGTGGCATCAATCTAGAACCTTTCATGTCATTTTTCATAAATGCCTTTTTAGCACTAGTTTCTGGCATTTAAAAATGCCCCATTTTTTTTGCATCATTGGATCAAGATCCTATGATTGACCATAGACCATTGATTATGATATGGGACCTCATTCATTATTGGTTCTTTTTGGTCTCAAGCCTCATGGTTGTGCCACTTTTTACCTCCATGGGCTCTCTGAGTTTTGGTACCTTTGTTAGTCATATTTTGAACATGCATTCATCATGTGTTGAGCCTATGAGCTCTTGGGGATCCATTGAAAATACATTGGTTCCTTCATGCCATTATTTCATTCTCTTGTAATGAAGTGTGAGTCATAGGATCTGTAAAGATGCACGATCTTAAGTTAGCACATATGCATAAAATAACTTAGCGTAGAATGTTTTTACCTAAGTCTATATGATATTAATAAACATAAATAGACTTAGGTTAAAGCATTTTATACTAGGTTTTAAATCAAATAACTTAGGTGGGGACTTAGGTTTAAGTACCTTAGGCCAAGATTCATTTTGTGTTTATTAAACATGAAATGGTAAAGTGTTTATACCTAAGTCTCCTAGATTTATACAAAGGAAACCATGGCTAAATATTTTAGGTCAAATTTTATGTTGTGTTTAATAAACACAAAGCATACTTTGGGATAAAATATTTATGTTAAGATCATAGAACATGCTCAAAAGGGTCAAAATGGTATAAGGATCAAATGTTGAAATTTGACATAGGGCTTTGTTGTATTAATAAACACACTAAAACCTTTAGTTAAAAGAATTTGGGATAAGTTTTATGTCAAAAAGATCCTTATAAATAAGACTTAGTATAAGTCTCTATCTTAAGGCTCATGGCATTTAAACAAAATGCAATGGGGACCTTAAGATATAGACTTAGACTAAGTTTGTACTGCATATATTTTGACCATAAAACCATTCCAATATTTGTAATTCAAGGATTTCTAGTGTTTGAGCATCTTTTAAGGGCTTCCATTAGTCTACAAGGCAATTTATGAGCTTTATATCAACATTTTGGAGTGCATCTTAGCCCTAAACAAAATTAATTCATTAGCTTAAATTTGACAGTCTCACAAATGTTAAATATGTCCTCACATACGTCAAATTATGGTCACACAAACATCAAATTCAGGCTCATAAATATTTTAGTTTGATGGGCTTAAAGTTGACATTCTTGCAAACATCAAATACATCCTCATGGATGTCAAATAATGGTCACACAAACATCAAATTTAAGCTCATCAAACTTTCTATGTTCCATTACGAGAGTGTCACTTTCCACCTCTAGAGGGCCTCCCAAGATCTTGGACTCAATTCTCTCTATTACATCAATAATCATGACAAAAAATGAGCTATCCAATCATGATGTAGGAGGTTTATCATGATTGGTCTCTTCTATCATACGGGCCCCTTTGCTTTTAATATTTGAATGTGGGAGTTCTATGTGGTGACTTCATGGAGCCCTTGGAGATTTCAAATTTTCAATGATGTCTTAGCTCCATTTGATCTTCAGTCCATGATGAAGCAAGAAGCACTGATCATGATCCAAGAACTCAAATGTGATTGGCCCAAAGGTCTAAGTGATTAGCTTTGTCAAGATTCTTTGCATCATTTGATTGAGAGGCCATGAGGAAGTGTGGATCATTGGATATTGTGAGTTACATGTTTTTTAAGTTAGGACCTAGGCCTTCCTCACTTCATTAGATCAAGCCCCATGATGAAGTACAGATCATTGGATCTGCAAATAAGTAAGGACATTAAGTTAGGACCCATGGTAAAGGCTTAGGCTAAAGTATTTAAGGCTAAGGTCTTGTTCATATTAATAAATATGTTGGGGCCTTAGGATTAAATCTTTAGGCTAAAAGGATAACAAGGTAATCATGTTATAAAATAAAAGAGACCTTGCAAAATTGAATATTAGACTTGATTAGAAATAATAAGGAACTAATGGGGAAGATAATAAAGGGGACCAAATACATTTTAGGATAAAGTTTTAGTTGTGGTAAAAAACATGACTAATCTTTAAATAGGAAACTTGTGCTCAAGTATAAAATAAATTTTAAATGCTCTCGCCAATTAATTCGTACCAATTTTGAATTTGAATTGAGGGTTTGTGCCAGGTATTTAGAACATGAACCATCATAAAAGGGCTTTATGCAACCTACAACTTAAAGACATGAGGACCAATCATTAGCAATGTTAGGCAAGTTTAAAGTAAAACATAACTCATTAAACTAATATTATCAAAAGTGGATGATCTTCAAATTATAATAATGTTCACAATAGGCCATGCCTTCAGGGCTAGGTCTCAAAATATCTCAAGGGTCCTAATTTTCCAAAATCGGGGTATGTTGACCTCAACATCACTCAAGGAAGTTACTTTTAGCGTATCATTGAAATCGAGGTTAATGGGATACAAACATGGTTCTACATCTCTAGTTAGTGATCTAAAATATTGGTTCGACACTAATCAATGAATGAACAAGAATTTTTGAGAGCCTACAAATCATTCAAGACCCTTTCGTAAATTACCGATCATACCTTGATTTATCCTTGTATTGTATGCTTTGTCATTAGTTCCCTTGTAATGCTAGAGTACTTTTTAGCGATAGTCATTTTATTTATTTGAATTTTTGTATTCAAATTCATTTCATATATCATGGATAGTCAAAGAACATATGTTAATGCTATTTATGCCCTCAATGACTTATTTTTTGTTCATGATGTACCTTTTACTTACGATAAGAATAAATGGATAGAATATCAAAAGTAGAAACTTATTGAAAATTATTACTTTCATGTTGAGGTAGTACATAATCCTTAACATGACTTTTATTACCATTAGGATCTTTTAGATCGTCTTGATTCTCCCCTAGACATTCCTCTTGCCTCCTCTTTAGATCCTCCCTTGATCACACCTATGGTTTCCTCTCTAGCTTCATAATTAGTAACCATTATGGATGGATACTTATATTCCACTAACTCTTTCCTCACTTTTGGGCATGGTAATTGATACTAGAGTTTCCATTGGTGTCCAAGGTGTATGATGTCATGATGCATTAATGACAAAAAGGTCAATTTTATGGATTAGAGGATGTATGGCATGAGTGTATAGTATTAAGGACTAAAAGGATGTTTTGAGGGGTTTATAGATCCTTTGATGAGATTCTAGAAGATCTAATTTATCCTTTGGAGAGAGGAAAATGAACATTCTTACCTTAGAATAACTAGACCATCACTGCATGTCATCAAGGTATAAATGAACTATTTAGTTTATGCATTTATTAAATGTACCTAAAAATTCAAATGTGGTCAAAGGGTGATATAGAGATGACATCATATGTGCCAAGAGCATGCCCTCCAAATTTGGTGTCTTGATAAGTTGTTTATCTCAAGTTATAAGATTCCCAAATTGGTCTGAAGATTGGATACATGCTCACAACCCATCAAATTTATGTCTCGGGAAATATATATTGGTTTTCAAATATATGACCATTGAAGTTAAAACTAAGTATTCTTGCCAAATAGACTAGTGAGCAAAGAATTATTTGCAGAATCCAATCTATAGAGAATTTTGGTATGGTGTGAAAGGTAAATTTATTCTAGAAAGTAAGAAGAACAACCTCCAGATGGTGTCTTATCATAAATTTCTATACAAATACCTTTATTTCAGGTCAAATTCAAAGGTGTTGACTATGGTAAAAATCAAATAAATAAGTGAGCAAAGAAATGCATGTAGAGACAAAGATATTGAGAATTTTAGCATGGTATAAAAATCAAAGATGAAGTAGACTCCTTGATGAACAACCTCCAAGTGGAATTTATCAATGAAATTTAGTAAAAATGAATTTATTGCTTGTCCAAGTTGATCATTTGTGGACTGTAATAAAACTTAGCAAACTTGGTTTGAGTAGAATGGTTTTAGAACTCAATTGGAATGTTTGTATTGTTATTTTAACCATTGGGAGATGTTGTTAACTCCTTTAAGAACCATTCCATGCATTGACTGAGATTTTGGAACATTTTTTTGTGTAATAAAAAAATCAAACAACATGATTTTACATTGAATATTTGCATAATGGTAGATAAGGTTTGGTTTCATAATTGTTTAGTGTTATTAATCATCAAAGATTGGCATAAATATGAGGGTTTTAAGACTTAGTATGATAACAAACCTTAGTAGATGGTTTCATGAAGAAGATGGACTTGAAATGGCTTATGGATCTCAGAGGAGATTAGATGGATTATTTTCATAGTGTTCTATAGTAGAGATCATGATTGAAGAGAGTGTAATGCAAGTCTGAGCACAAGGTTGTTTCTAAAGGCCTGATATGGAATAGAGACATATGACAAGATAGATTGGTCTACAAGACCAATATAAACAATAAAGAAATATTATCTATGAGAATATGTTTGATATATGGATCATAGTGAAGTATATGTGATTCTATAATGAAACATCTTAAAGACATCACAAGATTCTAATGGTCTTTTGGTCTAACAATCTTCATAGTGAACTATATGCAAACATTAATGTTGTATGCTAAGGTTTAGTGGGCATATAGCAGTTGCAGTGATGAGTTGGAGGATATTTAACCTAAGTCAATATATAATGTACATAATGATGTTATTTGGAACTTGAATGTTCTATCCATGATTTTTATAAGCTTAGAAGTCAGTGTAAGAGGTTGGAACATTGAAGCCAAAATGACTTGTCTGGATGAGTAAAGATTATGAGAGAGAAGGTCAACAAATTAGTCTGTAAGACCAATATTTTCCATTAATTATTATGATATTTTAGTTTAAGGTTTCTATAAGGAAGTTATAAGATCATGTTTATGCATTATAATTCCTTGATTATATTTTATCATATGTCAAAAGTTCATGTTTCCATGACTGTGTTTTGAGACTAGTTGGTAGTTATAAGTGAGCTTCTTATAGAGAAGAGTTTGAGCCTCTATACCTTGAGTTGAAGCATATAATAAAATTATTTATGACTCTAAGGTCATTATTATTTTTTATATGTGATTTTTTTCCATGGTTGTTTGGAAAAATTGAGTTTATGCTTTAATTATTCAGATAAAATTTTCTATGTATGCACAAGCCTATTGTGAACAGTGTTTTGAGAAAATATTCAAGTGGTGGTTGGACCTAAAAGGTGTTATGGACCTAAATTTAAATTGTATATGGTATATTTTAATTGAATATGTGATGTTATTACTATATGTGGAGTTTGAAATCACTCCAAGAAGATCCAAGTGTAATGTGTGACTACGAAGGCCTAATAGGTCTCCATGAGACCTAAAGAAGGAATGTGGCCTATTAACCTATGTCTAACCTAATGTATTTGTTGATTTATGTTTGGAAAATGTTATATGACCTATTTTTAAGGTAATCTATATATGTAATTGTGCATGGCTAAACAAGGTGTGTGAGAGCAAGTGACCTGTATAAAATTCGTGATCTTGGAATTTGACTCAAGAGAAGATGGTTAGTATGGTGTTAGTTCCAAAATGAAAACAAAATGAAATAAACACACTAATAGAATAACATCTCTAGGCCTAGACACTAGGGAGAGCTTAGTTAACAAAAATAAATGACAAACACAACTAGAAAGTAAGGAATAAAACACAAAAATTCCTTCACCTTCCTTGAATGCTCCAAATGTCTTTGTAGTGGTGGCTTGCTCAGCTTGTGCTCATGAAGTTCTTGGCAATGGAAGCTTGGCTACTTCCATCTCTCCTTGGCACCTTTTGGCTTTGGCTTGGCTTATCTTGAAATCAATTTGGCATTATAACTTTGCATAGTCAAGTCTTTGAAGATATTTGAACATAATAACTTTGCACCAAAATAGCTTAGAAATGATGTTCATGGCCTTTTATCATGGTATTGGAAGAAGGGGCAATTAAGAGGCATGGAGGGCATGAATCCTAATATTTATGGCATTTATGGCCTAGGGATGTCTTCCCAAGAAATGAGGTCACTTGATGATGTATATATTCAATATTCATTTCTAAAAACTAGTATTCAACAAGTTTTCATGGAATTATTAATTATGCCTTGATTTGGGCTAATTATCTCTTAAGCATGTTTAAGCACTTTATGCACAAATTACTCAAATTGATCAGAATGTCTTGTTATTTGTCCAAAATTTGACTAGATTAGAATTGAAAGGTGATGTTAGATATGTTGGAAATGTATTCCCATTTAGGATGTTACCAATAAAAAATAACAAAGGCACATATCTTGTGTAAGATATTTGATAGGGAAGAGCAATCCAGAGCATCAAAGTGCAAATTTGGCATTTTGACTCGAAATGAACTGATCAAAGTTAGTTAGCCCATAAATTGCATTACCCCATTTAGGGATGCCCTAGCCAAAATTGGAACTTGAATATGTCAGTCTCACATCATTTAGCATGTTTTAGTGTTTTTAGGCCAAATTATGCATTTTGGGTGGAAATTGGTCAAAATCTTGATTGGAGGTTATTGGTGGCTAGATTTAGGTGTCTACAATTTGACCCTATTTGGGAAGGCATTGAAAACCATAGGTAAAGAAATGTCTTCTCAAATAATGAGAGATGACTTATATGCAAAAAATAAGATGATGGTTGAAGAACAAAGCTCTAAATGGTTTGGAGAAGCCTATGATGATGCCCCCTAAGGGAGTGGCTGTCACATTTGTTGATGGATGGTCCCTCAAAAAGAAACAAGAAGAAAGGTGAAATTAACCCATGGTTGAGATTAATCCAAATAATAAAATGCTTGCATGTATTAATGTAAAAAATATGTTGATTTTTCCAAAGGTGGTTATAATCAGAAATAAAAGTCAAAATAATGATTTGCCCATAGGCAATTATAATCATTAAGAGGACCTAGATTGGCTAAAGATGATTGTGCCCCAGTTAGGGATGATTAGCAAGCATAATTCAAGGATATAACCTAGAATATAGATTAAAGATGAGTGGGTGCAAAGTGATGAATAAATGAATAGAAGAATAAGATTGGTTAGTGTGAATGATTCAATTGTCCCTACCAATGAGGAAATGCTTGTCTTGACTAGCAATGATACAAATAGAATGGTCAAATGAGTTATATTGATCAAGGGTTGGATGGAAGGATTTTCCAAGGTGCCAAGGAGAAAATTTTGTAGTGCCATTGATTTTAGAACTTTTTGAAGCTAATTTTTGTTATAGCATGTGACATTAGGCATCATGATAGAACACCATGAAGACTTGGCTGAAATATGCATATGGACTAACTTATGATATCTAATAAACACTTGAAAATAATGCACCAATGATAAAAACCATGATGACAATATTGATGTATGAATATAGATGGACTCAAGATAATGTGCTTGAGGAATCACCCAATGAACACATATGGACTGAGTCAAGGCAACAGTGCTAAAAGCAAATAAATAGGTAAGCAAATAAATAAATAGAAAAACAAACTGAAACAAACAAAAAAACATAAAGCTTGAAAATAAAATTAAAAGAAAGCATCCTAACAATGACCATGCCCTAGTAAGGCAGATCAAAGATAATTGACAAGGCTTAAATAGGACAAATATTTTTGGATTTTTGAGATGTTATGAATGTTTTTGGAATTTTGAGGTATCTTAACTTGTTAGAGAATGACAAGATACCTCTTCATACAATGGTGAGAGCATTTGGCTTAGGTTGCTCACAAAATGTCAAGAACATATGGAAAGGGGGCCTAAGGTGACCTCAAAATGAATTGAGCATGAACCACGTAGTCTCAAAATGACCTCAAGTCATAGTAATTCCATCCACATAAAAGGCAGGGAAAAACCAACCAGGTCCCAACAAGTTCTCAAATCTAGAAAATTGCCAATCAAATAAAAATAATAATGGCAAAGTAATGTGGCAATGCATGGTAAACAAGTGTTGACCCTAGTTTTCCCATAGGTAGTTATAACTAGGATACAATAACATAGGTCAATGATAATAATTTTCCCATAGGTGGTTATAATTAGTAGCAAGACTGGTGAGACACTGATTTGCCCATAGGTGGTTATAATCAAGCTCACATAAACAAACTTGATAGGATGAAAGATATTTGTCAGATCAACTGCCACACTGCTTTTATAGACTATCATTGTAACATGAATTTGATTTGTTGAAACTTGATTGGAATCCTCTCACAAAAGTGTAGGAAGAACCAAAGTAACCAAGATTAAAAATAGGATTGGGTAGGATGACTAAAAATAGGCTTTGGTCTAGATAGGAATGGAATGATAGGATGAATATGGTCTTAGGATAATGATGGTTTTTGATAGATAGGATAAAATGGTAAGAGGGTTTCCCCCAAGTGATGGAATAAATGGTAGGAATATGTGATAATGGTAAATAGATATGTAACAATGGCAATGCTATGGTACATGTTTTTGGCCTAGGTATGGTTTTCGATTATGTTGTTCTTGTTGATGGGGAGATGCACATCCTAATCAACAAATGATACAAATACAATAATTGATTATGTTAATTATTAGCCCACACTTCATCTAACTAGTTGTTCTATCAAGAACTGGCTATAGATTTGGTTTCCAAGAATGTTTTTGTGATATTCATTAGTCATTGATTCTGATTCCTTAAAACATCGAGACAAGGTATCCTTGTAGCCTCTACAAAGGAAAGTGAAACCATGGATGGTAAATAAAGATAAATAATGGATGGTAGGTTTGTTTGTGAAATAGAATGGTAGATGAAAATGTAGTGTATAATGGTGGGGAAATAAATGAAGATCAGGAATTTCAGTCACACGTAATGTTGTTGATGCCAAATTTGACATAATTTTGGTTATGGTGGGGCTGAAGACTTGTTCTCTCAATAGGACCACCAAATTTTGTTGTTGTTTAATCTTGAGAGTAGCTACCATCTGATTAGGTTATAGATAGGAAGTTATTTTGATTTGATCTTTGATTTTGTCTTCATCCAATAGTGAAGAACTTTTGTGCTCAACTATTGGTGCCTCAATGAGGTTTTCACCAATGAATTTGTCTTGATTGTCTTGTAGCACCTTCAATAACATTTCACTAATGAAAATTGGCTTTTAAATTTGATTATCTTCTATCACTTTTTAAAAAGTTTCACTAGAATATGTTTAGTTCTAACATTGATTGTCCCCTAGTGCCTCTGAAAAGGTTTCACTAGGAGAGTGCTTTTCTACTACATGAATGTGGTCTTGGCCTCCTTGCTCTTCTTCAACTACTATGTCACCATGGATGTATTTCAACAAAGTATGATTCTATCAATCCCAATCAACACTTGTGGGAGATGGAATGTCAATAATATGGCTATTTTGGTTGATGGTAATGGCTTATGGAATGGGTGTTGGCATCACAATCCTTGTAGAAGATACTAAGAAAACTTGTGTCAAAGCTAAATTAATCATCCTTAAAAACCATATAAGGATCATAAATGCATTCAAATTAATCTATGAGGCATACATAACCAATATTATAATAGCCATGAACATATTCTTCTTTTGAATCTTATTTTTACTCAATGGACTCTGAATCCAATGTTGAGACTGAGGTTGATTTTGATTCTGATGTTAAATATGATGTCATTTCAAGAATATAATTTGACTCTAATTCTAATTCTTCATCTGATGGGTACTCTATTATAATTATGTCTTGTTGAATATTAGGTTTTGGATAAGTAATAGCCTATGATGGCATAATGGGCTCCACAAAAACTAGTTTGTCAAAGTGAGACTCCTCTAAGATGGGAAATAGGTCAAGAGACAACTCCTCAAAGACTGATTTGTCAATAGGAGGCTCTTAAAAAATAGGCATATGGTCAAATTAATGATTTTCCCAAAGGTAGTTATAATCATTAAAAAGTGACTTGACAAAGACTGGCTCATCAGTGTGAGACTTCTCAACAACTGGTATAGGATCAATAGGCAATTTATCATAGGTTGACTTATCACAAATGATTGATTCAATAGAAACATCTCAGATTGGTTGGTTCTCTTGGATTTGGTTTTCAATGAGTTGGAAAATGCCAATTTTGAAAACATCTTGGTCTTTAAAGGATTGGATAGGTTGAGGTTTGGATGGGATTGGTACTGAATGAGGAATGGTCTGTGATTAGATAATGGTAGGGCATTGGGTTACATGATTTATTCCATGATCTAAAGGACAAAGTCCTAAGATGATAATGATAGGGTGGTGTGGAGCTTGATTTCCTACACAAACCAAAGGACTAGGTCCTAGAATGATGGAGTGTTGTGGAGCTTGATTGCTGACACAAACCAAAGGACTAGGTCCTGGTATAGAAATGGTTGGGCATGATGGAGCTTGGTTGCTCACACAAAACAAAGGATGAGTCTTGGAATGGTAATGGTATTCCTTAGATATTGTAGAGCTTGATAGATCATATAATCTAAAGAATGGTTAGGGGTAGTCAATGATCAGATAACAAAAGGATGTCATGGAACTTGATTGCTTGAATAAGTAAAAGCATCCAAGTCTTCCTCATAAAACATATCATCCCAGTCATGAGTTGGATCATAAGTTGTTTCTTAACTATGTTTTATGTATTGATTATTGAAAACAAGGTATGGATTTGTATCCCAAACAACATTATCTATAGTTGGGTCTTCAAAGTCCTCTTCACAAGCCACTTCATACCAATCAAGGCCTCAAGTTGGATCGTAAGTTACTTTGTGACTTTTTTTATCATGAATGATTAATATGAGGTGGATAGAAATCTATCTCACAAACCATATTAACATCATTGGGGTCTTGACAAAAGCCATAAAAGTCATTTTATGTAACCATTCTATCATAAGTTGGATTGTAAGTGACTCCACCATAAGTGTAGTGAGACATATTTATGTAAATGATGAAAGCTCCAAAAATAAAAAGGCTTAGAGTTATACAAACTCTGAAAAACTATGTCCAAAAGATAAATGGTTCAATCTTGGTCTAACTTGGTCAAAAGGTGAAGTTGTATCTCCAATGTGGTTTGAAAGTGGAGCTGTATCTCCAAAAATAATTTTTGCTAAGAATAGGCATAAAACAACCTAACATCAAATGTCTAATTTCAAATGTCATACAAATAAAAGGTCAAGTATCTAAATAAAAATTGACATGTCAAAGGTCTAGGTCAAAGTGTTCCAAACAAGGCCTGAACTAGGAAATGGAAAAGTTGAGTTGCTATGTCTTTTGTCTAAATGTGAAGTCAAAATCTAGGCTCAAACAAATAGGCATATGCTAGGACATTTATCCAAATGATATCAAAATATAGACTTGAAACAAAGGATGATGTGATTTGATTTAATCAAACAAGTTTGGAAACAACTTTGACATAGACTCAGCACACATAATCAAACATAAACATGATCAGTTGGCATAAGGTATAAGACAAAAATCTCTTTGAGAAAAGCTATGTTTCTCCCAAATAAAGGCATGAATAATGATGAGGATAGGTGCTAAAAAAAAACCATCAATAGTTTTCAAATTTGGGTAATCAATTAACCAAAGTTATGCAACCCAAAAGAGAAAGATCTATGTATCAGCCCCATGAATTGAGGCCTAAATATAAATCAATCAATGTTTGAATCCAAACATGACAAGGCTAATTGAAAACTCAATGTTGAACACTAGAATTTGACCAAATGATCTAGATAATATTGGATAGCATGATGGCACAAGATAAAGGTCCAAATGGTATACACAAAATGGTTTGAAACAAACAGTGTTTGATACAAATTAAACTAGTCTAGAAATAATTTGAGCAGCCTAACGGTGTAATACATACTCGCATAATGTGGTCAATGTTATGTTTCAAAAACTTAAAAGGCTCAAATGTTTTGACATTATTTGGGCAGCATAACACTATCCTTCCCAATTCAAATGCATTATTTTGACATGGCTTATAAACAAACAAACAACTTTTAGCCTCAAAGCATACCAACCAAATAATGACCAAAATACACTAAGTATAATCATCCAAATCTTAGCAAGGGTATAACAATGTGGGGTTGAATAAACTAGCAAGGTTTTGATCATTCTAAAGGAATAAATTGCACAATGACTTTCACATTAAATGATATAAAAGATAAGCATATAAATTAGGTGACTACAACATTGGCTAGTTGTAAAAAGGCCTAGTCTTTTTTATATCCACTACATCCTACTATTCACTCAGTGTAGTGTGATGTCCAAATGTAGATACATCCCATGTGAAAATCCAAAGGATCTAAATAAATTAAATGTTTGGAGATGAAACCCCAGGTCAAAGCTTCCCTAAAGAACTCATGGGATGTAATGATGTCTCCCTCACAAGCCAAGTTTGCATAAAAATAAAAGACTGAGAGAAAGACTTTAGGGTCATTTTCAAGGTCACCCAAAATTTGATGAGTTTTTGGGGAGTGCTTTAGATGACATTATTTCTAAGCCTTGGACTAGGCTTTTTTCAATAGGAATGGCACTTTTGATTCCAAGGGTTCGCTAAAGGGGACAAATGGAAAAGCTTACATGTAACATTGCTCTTTTTGCCAAAAAAAATCTAATTAAATAACTATTGCAAACAAAAATTGATAAGTGTCTTCAATTTTAAGCCCAAATAAAATATTTGGTGGTGTTCATTTGACCCCTTGGTCTTAATATTGTGAAATTTGAAAACATTCACCAAAAACATCTAAATTCTTTGTTAAACACCAAAACAAGGTTCCTAATTGATTTTTAAGCATGTAAAAGGTGATCTAAACATGATTTGAGCAAATGTCAAGCTTGGTCCTGTAACAAAAATGTTAGCATGTCCTTTATCTTTGAAGCTCTTTTTAGTTTGAAACAATAAACTTTGGAAAAATAGCTCTTGGATATATGTTTTAAGAAAAACACAGTGACCGACGTCGGTTATATAAAACCGATGATGGTTACTTTGGCTAACCGATGCCAATTATCTAATCTACATCAGTTATACCAATGTGACTATCTCGATAGGTATCTAAATGATGTTGATCTTACCAGCTGACATCAGTTAAGTTATGTAATTGATGTTGATTTTACTTGCCGATGTTAGTTACTGTGTAATATTGTGGGAAACAAAAATGGCAAAATAAAGTTAAAAAATCAATTTGTATGAGTTTTAAGCATCAAAATGAATATTTTAGAGTTACAAAATGATCTTTTTTAGGTTTGAGATGCATCTAATCCCATCAGGCATGCCATTATGTGATCTAGGAATTTGACTCAAGAGAAGATGGTTAGTATGGTGTTAGTTCTAAAATGAAAACAAAATGAAAGAAACACACTAATAACATAACATTTCTAGGCCTAGACACTAGGGAGAGCTTAGTTAACAAAAACAAATGACAAACATAACTAGAAAGTAAGGAATAAAACACAATAATTCCTTCACCTTCCTTGGATGCTCTAAGTGTCTTTGTAGTGGTAGCTTGCTCAGCTTATGCTCATGAAGTTCTTGGAAATGGAAGCTTGGCTACTTCTATCTCTCCTTGGCACATTTTGGCTTTGACTTGGCTTGGCTTGGAATAAATTTTGCATTATAACTTTGCATAGTCAAGTCTTTGAATATATTTGAGAATAATAAATTTGCACCAAAATAGCTTAAAAATGATGTTCATGGCCTCTCTATTTATAGATTTTTGAGAATGTCTAGAATCAACCTGAACCATCCATCCTAAAATTGAGATGTGTGGTTGAGGATTAATTTAATTTTTAGAACTATTTTTATAATTATACTCATCATGGCATTGGAAGAAGGGGAAATTAAGAGGCATGGAGGGCATCATGGAAGGCATTGATGAGGCATGGAGAGAATGAATCCTAATATTTGTGGTATTTATGACATAGGGATGTCTTCCCAAGAAATTAGGTAACTTGATGATGTAGTTATTCAATATTCATTTCTAAAAACAAGTATTTAACAAGTTTCCATGGAATTATTAATTATGCCTTGATTTGGGTTAATTAGCTCTTAAGCATGTTTAAGCACTTTATGCACAAATTACTCAAATTGATCAGAATGCCTTATTATTGGTCTAAAATTTGACTAGATTGAAATTGAAAGGTGATGTCAGATGCATTGGAATCGTATTCCCATTTAGGATGTTACCAATAACAAATAACAAAGGCACACATCTTGTGTAAGAGATTTGATAGGGAAGAGAAATCTAGAGCACCCAGGTGTAAATTTGGCATTTTGACTAGAAATGAATTGATCAAAGTTAGTTGGCCCATAAATTATATTACCCCATTTATGTCAGTTTCATATCATTTAGCATGTTTTAGTGTTTTTAGGCCAAATTTTATATTTTGGGTGGAAATTGGTTAAGATCTTGATTGGAGGTTATTAGTGGCCAGATTTAGGTGTCTACAAAATCAAGGCTAATTAGGCCTATTTGGGTGTGTTAAGTATGTGTGCAAGTGAATAAAAAGAGCACAAAGAGGAGTATGAGGAGGTCATGTGGACCATAAAATGGGTGTCATGAATATCTAATAGGAGGTATGCATATGAATATCAATGCATGTATTAACTAATCAAGGTGATAGAGGGCTTATTGAGTAATGAAAAATTTACTTGGGTGAGAGGTAGTTTTGAATGTGATCATGAGTGTCAAGGAGTAGACCATGAGGGAAAATTGTGATTAAGAGAACCTTCATGAGGAGAGGAGTATAGTATAAGTATATGAGATTGCCATAGATGAGCAAAGGTGTATTAGAGACTTGAATATGTTGATAAGGCCATGATGAGGTAGTTGATATGTAGAGAGAGTAGATAGAAGATTGAGTATGACATTGATCTCATAGAGAGAGAAATAAAGAGAGAAAAATAAGACCATCATTAGGTGTTGATAAGCATCAAGGAAAAAGTGGAAAAAGTATTGGTGGTTGAGTGGATGATAAGTCATCATAAGTGTTGATTAAGTGGGTACTTGATCAACAAGGGGTTTAGTGCCTCCCAACAAGTTGGTGCTTGATAAATCCAATTGGGTGCTTGGTGAATTAGGGGATGGTGCTCCTTTATGGGTTGGTACTAAGCTAAATATTGATTCATTTCTTTATAGGACTATTTTTCCAAGCTTTGTTTTAGTGGGTTTTATCTCCCATGAGAGTTTCCCACCTATATTATGTGTTATGGTTATTTATGCATTACTTTGGTTGATTAATGATTTCTTCATGCTTTTGTACATTGGGTTGATATTGCTTGATGAATGATAATGAATGAATGATGAAATTAAAGTAAAAGAGTATTAAGGACACTGATTCACCCTCCCAGTGATTGTGCTTCCAACACTCACCTCCTCCCTTAGAATTTAATTTAGAACACAAAGTTCCTCCTAATTCCAATTATCTACTATCTCTTAGGTTACCACCTACTCCTAATTTAGAGCCTAATCCTTGCACACCAGACTTCTATTTTATCATTGTTAATTCTGTTCTTTGCATTCACTCTTATAAATCCAATTCCCATAAATTATCCCCCAAAAAAGATGATGTTCTTAATGAATAACATCCTCTCTTTCCCACCCATGAAGCTCAATTAAATCCTTCTAGTATTGAGAACATCTCTTCTTGATTATAATCCATAGATAGTGCGCCTACATGCATAGTTCCCTAATTAACATATTTTCACCTACAATAGAACATAAAGGAAATTATCTTTCCTCCCCTTATAGAAATGACCAAAATGATGAGGTAGCATGATGATGACCATGCATATAACAATGATGAGCATGTTTCTCTTAAATACTAATATAGATTCTTCTCCACCCTCCTCTCTTATTGATGATGAAGTGCATAATCCAACAACATGTAATATGACTAATAGAAATATTATTACATATTGTGGTGATATTTCTCATTCTCCCTTATAAGACAATATATGTGATCATGTTGATTCTAGTGCCAATAATTTTATTTCTTATATTTCAATATCATGTAATATTTATTTACACACTAATTATATACTAAAATTAATGAATCTCCTAAACCCACCAAACCTAAAGAAGATTATATTCCTAAGCTTTCCTCTCTTATTTACACTAGTGTACCAATGGCTATGATTAACAATACAATTCAACCCCTAAATGAAATTCTTAAAAACTTTAACATTCCTTCCAAAGAAGTCATATCCATCATGCATGTCGTATGTGTTTTACAAGATAAATAACACCATTTATCCTTAGAGATAAAATCATTCAAACTTGGGTTAACTCTAATGTCATCCATGGCAATCTTATTATGTACAAAATCCTATATGCATCCTTAAATCTAAATTTTCAAATCCCTACATTTTTCACATTCGATGGAAATGGATACCCTTACTTGCATCTTAGATCTTTTCATGAAACCATAAACAAATACAATGGTATTCATTTACTATTACAATTATTCCCTAAAACGCTAGAGGGATGTGCACTTACTTGGTTTCATGACCTTCCTATTGGATATGTATCTACTTAACTTGAACTAGAATAAGCCTTTCTAATCCAATATATCCAAAATAAGGGACCTAGTGTTACTTATGAAAATCTACCCTCTTTTCATCAAAGTAAATTTGAGTAGGTTTATGATTATCCTTATGCTTTAAAACTTGTATGTGTCAACTAATTTACCAACCCACTGATTTATAATTTTAATATCTCTTTTGTATAGGTCTTATTTACCCCTTAAATGAGAATCTAATTTATATTACTTGTGAATCTTTTTTATCTCTTTTTTATGAGGCCTTATTATTAAATGAATAATTAGGTCTTGTTACTATTTAAAATCATATGAAATAAGACATTGAATTACTTCAATAAGATAAATCACCTAAAATCAATGAAAATACTTCTAATAAAGCACAAAAATTACATAATCTTTCCTCTTCTAATAATGCATGCACTAATCAAACAACATACCTTAATACTTTGGTGCATAATGTTGAGTTTAAATTGGAATAAGTTAAAGTTTTTCTTAAAAGAATGAAACATACTCCTATAGTTAATAATCATTATTATTTTTTCTCCTCAAGAAAATGATAACCACTAATATTTTCTCCTAATGAACATCCACGTGATATTTTACCTAAATATTGGACAACAGGCAAACCAAATTGTTCCCTAATTACTATATTTCTCCACATTTCTTGAAAAAAATAAAAGGCCAACCATTTTCTACTTACCATGGCATTAATGGACACCGTGATAATAAATTTTATGTACTAAGAGAAAAGCTAAATGAACTTGCAAATTAAGGAATCGTCTATTTTTAAAATTGTCATAACGAAGTCAACAAGCCTTCTAAAGCTCCTATTATTTTAAAAAATTCACTAAAATACCCAAATCATGTTCAAGATAATAATTCCCATATTAGTCTTAGCAACAAACACATAGTCATAGAAGAAGCTTCTAATGACATATCTACTAAATTACCCACCCAAGTTTGGGGTTATAAACTAACACAATTATAAATTGAGCACACTAATCTGCATACACTTGATAAATTAGATAATAAAAATTCAAGGCCTAAAACACCAAATCCATATTTTGAATTCATGTTTCCATATAGTTGGCAATTTACTTAAATTGAACAAGTTAACATGTTCCATACATAATATAATAAGAATTAACACTAATAAATATAACAAGACAATAACATAACATAAGGTAAATTTCACATAACTCATATATCCATAAAAATAATTCATATATAAAAAATTATAAAATAACTACAATCTACCCTTGGACACTAACAACTAATGCAAAGCATATTACAATATATGATCCTTATTTTCATTATGATAATATCTTCCTAACCTACTAGTTTGACCAATTCTCTTAAATTTATTTCATAGTTGCTATTTGTTCATATCTTCTTAGCTCCTACTTTGTTAATTCTTATTTTTTATACACTCTTATATCCCTTGGATTCATTTTCACTTTCACTCTTGATTTTTACAAACCAAAAATAACTATCTTAAAATGCTTTCAAAACACATCCTTTATGGCATCTCATTTATTGTACATATATACATGCTTATCATACCTCATTTACACAAACATTGAGGGAATATCACTTTCCTTTCTCATTGTCATGCTTGTCCTCATTCACACATACATTGTGGGCATATCACTTTCTTTCTATCTTTCCATGCTATGGTCTAATACCTTGATGTAATTTGTTTGAATCTTTCCTACATCTTCTATGTCCAAAGCCTTGATTATTTACATCTTTCAAAGATTTATCAATTTTAGTTTTGAAATTTTATATTTAAAATATGGAAAAATACAAAAGCAATCATAAATTACATTTTACTATTTTTATTTCTTTACATGTATATTTTATGCTAAGCATATATAGCATATTCTATTCACTTTTCAATACATAATGTGTTTTCATAATGTATGTAAGTGTGATACTAGACATTATTTGACATGGTTTTGATGTTATGCCATCTTTTTACTCAACAACATTTCTACATTGGGAGCATCTCATCATTATATATGAACACTCTTACATGTTTTATTTATCCACAACCTCTTTTCCATGTTGAACTATATGGTATACAAATGTCTTGTTATTCAATCATACTTCACATGTGTTATAATGGATATACAATTTGATAACATTAACATAGATGCATACGATTGATATATTCTAATTTCATTTTCTATATACTTATTTCATATTTTCTTATTACACGATATGTTTGAACTTGGTTGCTTACCATATGTGACCCTTGGTCCTATGTATATTCAACATACACAATCTTGATTTTACAACATCATCATGCCATTTGCTTGTGGCACTTGGCCTTTTCTAGTTGTGATACATTTACATGTCCCTTGTATGAAACCTTTACGTCTTATGTATGACACTATTTTTTACTATGGTTCCTTAATAACCATCATACATATATTATTTATTTTCAATTATTTATATACAATTCGATGTTATACTCAATTTTATGATGCAATGCACTTTCATTACTTATAAGTTATTTACATGATTCAAAATTTCATCTAAAATTGTATGTTGCAACATAATTAACATTTTCAAATGCTACTACATGATAATATCTTTCATTACTATAAAAATTTATTTTAAGACAAGTTACTTACAAGCAATTTACTTCATCTCAAAATGGGGGCATCATATTGGGCTATCTTAAAGACAAGCCCTCACAAGCAATGTATTTTAGATTTATAACAACATACACTATGAAATTATCAATATGACTTATAATTTTTCAGATTATGGGGGAATATAGATTGCATATGCACCCACTCTTACAATTACTTGAGCACAAATTCTCATGTACAAACACAATCACAAGTTTTAAACAGTTACAAAGTTCAATTGACACTCTATATAATTCAGGATGTAGGAGGCATGATGTTGGTTCATGTACTCCCTCTTTCTATATCACAAATTTCCAAAAAATCACTACTAAAATTTAAAAATAAGAAAAAAATAAAAAAGTTTCAAGTAGTTACATATTGAATCTAGATCCATCTATAGTGACATCGTTCATCTTTTTGCGAGTGGGCCATGTTTCAGCTTAGTGACACTCCACATCTTAGCTATAATTTAGCAAACCATGTACTAGTTCACCCCTCATTTTTTGTTATTTTATAGTTAGAGTCTAGTGACACTTGATGGGTATCACCTTTAATTTTTATCAGAGTACTCTTCACAAGTGAAATCATATCCTTATATAAATCATAAGCTTCATTCATCGAGATTTGATCACTCTTGATATTTCCATAAGTTCAAATTATAAGAGTGGGTATATTTATTGTATAATGACACCCAATGACCTATCAAATATCATTTTACCACTTTAAATTTTATTTTTCTCCATTTTCAGAAAGAGATTAAGCTTGAAAGCACCTTATCTCCACTTGGGTTAGCTAAAAATCCAAGACATCAAACTCCTCCTCTGAAAGCAAAGTGTGTTTTCACACTTTCTCCTTTACTCTAGTAATTATTTCAATTTATTACATCACTATAATAAAGGAGGGGGGGATTCAAACACAAATTCAATAAATAAATGCTTGATAATGTCTATTCTTGACATCCTTACCTTATTCTTTTTGCCACTTCGTTAGCCAAAATCCTTACAAGAGCCTTCATTATCATACAAGTACTAATAAAATAATATGTAGACATACCTATTTCATCCCTATTCACCCATATTCTACTCATAAATACCTGATAATAAGTTTCAAAAGTTTCTAACATTATAGGATAAGTCTGCACTATGCAGACAGGTCCTTAATGTAGATCTGTCCTCGAGTGTGCTCTTGTCCTCTTAGTTATGATAAACTCTATTTAAAATTGAGACATTTAGTAACAAATATCCCATGATTTTCATAAGGTTGGCTCATATAAATATTCAAAATTTTCATCTATAAAATCACATCAAGGCCTCTCAATTTAATCATTTGTTTGATTTCAAAAGCATTCTATATTGAATAAAAGAACACTATTATTTCCAATTTTAATTATGTTGCTTTCTAAAAATCATAGGCCAAGTCTAACAATGTTTTAGTATAGGTCACGGGTATCCATTGTCAAACATTGTAATTAATATCTAAGTTGTATTCATCATGAATTGCATACTTTTCCCAAAAATGAGAACTACATCAGCCTGAAGCACTTTCAGGCTATGTAGGTAACACTCAGATTTCATGAGATTTCCTAAGGATGCTCGTTTAATCCCACCTCCCCCATTTCCCCCCTTTGGCATTTGATATCATTTTGTGTGCTTGTGAAATAATAGGGTTTTACTTTTGTAGGGATTTTATACATATATTCAACCTCAAAAAATAATTAGGAAACCCTTATAGATAGTCGCATGCACTCCAAATAAGTAATCTTCCATATAGTTAGCAAAGACAACGTAGCATTAGTAGATAGATCTGCACTATGGCCCTACTCTCTTAGTGTACTCATGCCATGCACCTTTTAAATCTTTAATTTTTATGGTGATTTACAATTATGATTTTGATATCATCAGTTCTAAATCAGTGTAAATTCTATACATTCATAATCAATCAATTTCAGGCTATATAAATGTTTTTCATAGAAATTTAATATTCATAGTGTACTTCCAACTTTTTAATTTTTTATATTTTATTGTATTCTAGTTTATATAGTTTATTCTTATTAAATTGTTTCATTCAAATTTAAAATAGATTAAACAACTAAGTGAATGTATGCAAGTCACAAGTTAGGCTAGGTAATGACTTTTTGATAACACCAAAGAAAATAATTTTACCCTTAATAGACCATCATATCTCACCATATTTTTTTTAATAAATTTAGATTTTGTTATTTATTAAATTCATTTTGGTAGTGAATACATAGTGTGTTATTTAATTTCTATGGAAAAAGAAAATAATGATTAGTGGGTTTCTTATTCAATAAAGTTAGTGAGAGATTGACATGACCAAATGGTTGATGTGGATACTACATGGGCAAAGATGTTGGGTGTTTTACATAAAATTGATACACTAGCACCATAGAAAGTAAATAACAAATCATGAATTCATTACCACTATAAATTTATTAAATAACACACTAAATTTATTAAAATAAATTACTAAGTATATTAATTAAATATATAAAATTGTCTTTGTAATAAAAAATTTAACCTTGATTGATTAGTAATTTGACCTAATTTAGTGTATACTATCTGCATCACATTTTATTGGTTGATAAAACATTTAACCTATTTTATTGACCTTAGTAGCATTATCTTGTTCAATATATGTATTTATTTTATTTTTGATTCATAATTATTAGAAATAATTTAAATTTAAAATGCAAACCTTCCCTGTCAGTCATGCTGACGAAACATGATTTAACCATCTCTAGGTTAGTTGTGGTAGTATGTGTATGATGTTACACATTTTAGATAAAAATGACACACCAACCCCATAGAAATTAAATAGCACATTGTGAATTTTTTACCTCTATGTATGCATTAAATAACACACTCTAAATTTATTAAAATAATACACCCTAAATTTAATTAATATCTAAAACTTTGCATTTGAATTAAAGGTAAAATAAGTGGAGGATCAACATGGAAAGATGGTTGATGTGGATTCTACATATTGAAGATGTTGAGCATTTTATAGCTCATAAGTTATTTTTTAGGACAAGCTTTTACATGAGTTTTAGATTAGAATTATAAAACAATGGTTTTTTGGCTGATTTTGCATGCAAGGTGTGAGGATAATAGCATTGTCACTAAAGATTATGATGACAACAAATATATTCATCTATGAATATGTGATAATGGTTTTTAGAGATATTTCCATGTCTAAAATTAAATTATAATCTCACTACCAATCAATAATTCCATACTCTATATAAACTGAAGTATAATAAAAATAATAATTTATACTCGATATTTAGTAAATTGTGACACTCAAGCTAAATTACTTTATGTTTTTCCTCAATTATAAATCTCTATATATGTTTTAATCATAACTAATACAAATATTTTAGGGCTCGTTATTTTTTTATAAGATTAGGTGAAACTCAGGTTTTATAGGGATTTTGAACTGTAAAGTTCAACATGTAAATAAGAGAACCAAAAAAGTAAAACAAAGAGATAGGCCCCACAAGATAACAAACAATAATAAAATTCCACAAAAATCTATTAAAACATGAAACAAGGAAAGATTAAACACTAATTTACATGAAGGATCCTTAGAGTCTGCCTGATCCTCCATGGTTTCAAGTTTAGTTCGATCTATGCTCCTTTAGCTTAGTATTTTTAGTACTACCCCTTGTGTGATTGATTAGGCCTTCCATTAATTATTACTTATTCATAATTTACTTATTTTCCTTGTGGTATGTATCAACATTCTTATTTTCTAAGTGGGTTTGGTTTTTAACTTTATCTTGATGCTCATGGAGGGAGTAGTGTTGATAGGATTGGACCCTTTGAACTCCTTAAATTTCTTGGTAGGTGTGACTTTTTATCCAATGCCACCCTCCACCATTTTGAGGGGATTATAGGCCTATTTTAGCTTGTCAAACTCAATTTTCATGTCATTCTAATCCTCCATTAAGGAGACCATTTGTTAGCCTAAGACCTATAGTTTCTCCTAAAATTCTTATAACTTCAACTTATGACCCTTAGGGGGATATTCCAATCCTCTGACATCCTCTTTATTATTAACTTAAATATCCCTTAGGTATATTATTTCAAACCTAGGTTTGGTTCTCTTCCCCCCATGGGACACAGAGGTTTGGACCTCCCTCTTCCCTTTTCCATCCATCGCTTATCTAGGCTCTAAATAAGGGTTCCCATAGGGGGAAATAGGGTAAGTCCATCCACCCCCACTATCTTCAACTTGTTTTTATGTGTCTTCCTCCAAATGTCTCCCCCTACTACTTTTTATATTTTGTAACTCAATCCTATTTGGTATTTCCCCTTAATAACGAGGAAGAATATGAGTCCTTGGTGCATCAGATCATTAGACTTGGATTGAAACTATAAAATCGTAATTCAAGGGACATGAGCAAAAAGTATGGAAGATTGATTCTATGTCCCTTGAAATTATTTAAAAGAAAAAAGTGGTGGGATAATATGTTAGTGAACTTACCCTCCAAATTTAAATACTTCATGATCTGTAAACAAACTTCCAGTGAAAGCCTTGGTAGGTTAGCCCTTGGGTAACATTTCTTCTCAATTTTGAGAATAGTGTTAGTCTTGAAGAATGTATGCATAAGTTCCAACTTCCTTTGCTTGTTTTTGAAGGCTTTGGTGCCTTCAAAAGACTTTTTTGTAACATCTCCTATCGTTTCCTCTGAGACATCGATCCTTAAGCCCCTAAAACTAATCCTTTGTTGACTCCATCTAAAAGTAAAATATTTAAAGAGAAACTCATCATGGCCCTAAATTATCATCTTGAATTTGATAAGACTACCCTTTCACAACTTACACCATACTTTATGATTAATTTAAACCTTAGCATAGGAGATGGGTTAAATCATATCCCTATCACCACCCATAGATTCAATTTTCATCTTGAATGGGTTCTAGACCATATTGTAAAGGTTTAGTGAAGAAATAAAATGGATATAATCATCTTGAAGCAACCTTCTATTATTGTTATGGCACCTTGGTAGGTGATTTCAGCCAATCCAGTTCTTGAGATAAGTGCAATTATCATTACACTTAGTGTTATATAAGTCATGATTAGAAATAAATCATGCTCTCATGTGTGGCCTAGTCTTTTGAGGGATTAATTAGAGATTTCAAATCATTATTGAGTATATGGGTAATATGGGATGGAAGGTTATTAATCTCATGCCAAGTAACTAGATCTATGTTTGAGACCCCCAAGTTGGTTAGCCCATCTATGACCAAATTTTCATCTTAGTAAATGTGGCCAATAGAGATTTGTTCAAAAGAATTAAGAAGACTTTTGAATCCTTAATTACTTGATTAATTGTGTGAGAAGGGAAAAAAATTCCTAAAGGGATTTTAGGATGTTAAGGGAATCACCCTTAATAGCCAGCTTATAGATCTTAAATTGGGCAGCCAATTGAATGTCCTAAATGGTTGCCTTGGCCTTTGTCATGTGGATAGTGTAAAATATCATAGGGCCTAAATAAGTGGAAACCATGACCCTGAGATCATTCCTAATGACCTAGACAACCCTTATCCTTCCCAAATTACCCTTGGTAACCCTGTAAAAATTTAACTTTAGCTAGCCTCTTAGGGGATAAGATCATTTGGTGAGATTTCTAACCAAATTTTTCCTCAAAGAGGAGACTTTGGGTATAAGGTTCCAATATTTAAAGATGGACTATTCATCCACTAAGGTAGTAGTTTTGTCTTTGGGAACAATAAATTTTCATTTATTTGATCTAGAAACACACAACCTGTGGAAGGTACTCTCGAGATTTCCCTTTTTTTTCTTGAAAAGATTGACATTTCTAGTTATCTAAATTTATTAGAAGCAGTGAGGGAGATTCAAGAACCATAAGAAGGATATGTAAGGAAGTTGTCAAGGTGGTTTCCATTGAAAAATTAGGTTAAGGATAGAGTTGGGTTTGGCCTAAGCAACATTAAATTTATATAGTAGGCCATCCAAGATATTAGACCCAAAAGGGCAACCGAGGAAGAGGTGGAAAACTTATTCCTCATTGGATTTTCATACGACACACCTAATGGGAATATGCATGGCTTGCTTAAATAGGTTATCAACAGTAACAAATTTGTCTTAGGCTGCCAACCAAGAGAAGATGTTGATTTTAGAATTATGATGATTAATATAGAGGTTCTTCCAATACACCCAATCATCCTTCATATCAAGGTTGGCTATGCAACTAGATGTCACAGAGTAGTCCCCACTATATTCAATTGACCACATGAGAGAAAAATCTTTGGGGAAGATTAAAATGTGGGTTTTTTTAAGCTTGATATTCATGTCGTGGATTTCCCCAATGACTTTTGTATTTTTTAATTTCATGGTTAGAGTCTTCCACTTAGTGATACTATCATCAACAGACTAATAATCCTTGACCTTAGAGCCTATGGATGATTTGAAAATCCTAAAAAGGTCATTACATGGGGTCTTCAAGTCTATGGGATATTGAGTGAGCCATGGATTATCACAAAACTCAATTTCTTCCCATTCCTAACTTGGCATCTACTTCCTTTCCATAAGAGACTCTTATTTCTCAAGATGGCCTTCCATAAGGCATAGCCATCAATAAGTCATTTTTCCTAGAGGAGGTTATCTTCTTCTCTACCCTCCATATACTTAGCTTTTATGATCTGGGTCTAATGGTTCTCATATTTTATGACTTTCCATCCAAAATTATCAATGAGAGCTTGGTTCATGCTCTTGACCCGCCTAAGCCCAATACCCCTATTGTCCTTGGGAAGACAAACTTTCTCCCAAGCAATAAGGGGAAATCATAACCTAAATTTTGAGCCTATCCAAAGGAAACTGTGTTGAATATGTTTGATTTTCTCTACATTTTTTGGGGATATAGAAGAGAGACATAAAATTAACCTGAGATGCTTTGTAAATAACTCTTGAGGAATTGAATTTTCCCTACCTAAGATAGAAGTAGACCTTTCCACCCTACCAATTTATTCTAAATTATATCCACTAGGTGATTCTAAAAAGTGGTTTCCATCCTTCCTTTAAACAATGACATACCAAGATTGGAAGATGTGAGATTGCTAATCTAGAAGCCCAATATAGTAGATAACCACTTCTAGATTCTAGTCGGGGTGTTCAAAAATAACATGGAACTATTGCCAAAGTTTTTACACTATCTTGAAGATTGATCATAGTACATAATAATTTTTATCGAGGGCCTTAGTTTTAGTATTGGAAGCTTCTCCAAGAAGAAATGTGTCATCTAAAAATTATTCATGAGTGACAAGAGTGGTATTATGGGTAATTTTTATGCCCTTAATGAAATCTTGCTCTCTCATAGCCAGTAGACTTCTACCAAGGGTCTTTGCTAACATGATGAAAAGCTAGGGGATAGGGGATCCCCTTATCTAATCCCTCTATTCATTAAAAATAAACTTGTAGGGACCACATTGACACAGATTGAGAACATGGGAGTGGAAATGCAACTACATATCAATCCTTTAAACTCATAGTCAAACCATATTTGGCCAACTCCTTGTCTAAAAAACTCCATGAGACCCTATCATAAGTTTTATTCATGTCTAGCTTTAATAACATACCCTATTTAGTAGAATTTGTGACTAAGTGAAGGGATTCATGAATAATGATGATCCCATCAATAAATTATCTACCAAACACAAAGGCTCCTTATTGATTCATGATAACCCTCTCAAAAATGGGTTGTATCCATGTGACCAAGGTTTTAGTGCAAATATTATAGATAGTGGAGCATAAAATTATAGGTTTGATGTCCTTTAATTTATTTGCACCTGGTTTCTTGGGAATTAGGACTAGAAAGATGTTGTTTAGTTCTTTCAAGATAGTTCTAACCCTAAATAATCATAGGAAACCACTTCGACTTCCACATGGATACTATCAAAAAATTATTAGAAGAATATTGGAGGGAATCTATCTGACCCTGGGGACTTGTTACCATCCATGGAAAAGATAGCCAATTTGACTACTTCAATAGATGGGGGCTTTCAAAGGTCCCAATCCTCCAATTGGGAGATGATCCTAGGGAGATTCTATAGTAATCATTTTTACAACATATTATTGATCGTGCCCATTTTCTTTAGCAACTTCTTAAAATGGAGAATAATTTTTTCATTGATCTCTTCTTTAGCTCTGCATATACTACCATATTCAAGGAACAACTAAAAAATTATTTTAGTATTCTTGTTTCTAAAGGTTGTTTGATGGAATAATTTAGTGTTCCTATCTCCTTCCTTCAACCAGAGGCATCTAAAATTTTGTTTCCAAAATGATTCCTCCTTGGCTTCTAGGTTGTGATAAGCACCTAGGAGTTATTTTTTAGAATTGGCCAAAATTTCATTGGAGACATTAGTAAACATATGTTCTTCCAACTTATAGAGTTCATCCTCCAATGATTTTTTTTGGATAAAGATATTTCCAAAGACATCCTTGTTCCAGACTTTGAGCTTGGTCTTGATGTGGTTAAGTTTTTTAGCCAAAATAAACATATCCAAACCTGTAACTGGTTCCTTCCACCACTCTTTAATTGTCTCATAGAGGTCTAGATGATGTAGCCACATACTCTCAAATCTCAAAGGAAGGTTCTTGGGTTTGGAAATTTTATCCCCCTCAAATATGATAGGATTTTGGTTTGACCCAATTCTTGGTAGGGATGACAAGGAGCTAGAGTAATGAATATCCCCATTTAGAAAAACCAAAACATGATCAAGTTTTACTTGAATCAAGTCCTCTCCTAGTGTTTTATTCATCCAAGTGAAGGGGTTGCCTTTGATGTCCATGTCAATAAGGCCAAAACTTTCAATGAAATAATTAAGATCTTCCATGATGTCAGAGAAGTCTTGAATGCCCCCTTTCTATTCCATTGGGGTTAAGGGGGAATCAAAGTCACCTGCCACTAACCATTTCCAATTTCCACATATCCCCCTGAAGGCAAATAATTCTTCCCAATTTTTTTACTATTAAATTTGAAATTAGAGCCATAAATTTTTGAGATAATACATTATTTGTAACCCTTATTATATCTAAATAGAATGGAAATGTGATTGTTGTTATGGATAAACAATTCACCATCTAGATATTTAGCACTCTAAAAGAATGCCAAGACACCTAAATCGCCAATGGAACTGACACTAATATAACTAGTCCTAAACCATTACTTATCATTGCAACTAATGAAAAAATCTTCATATATTATCTTGAATCATCAAAATGAGAGGGTCATGCTTTTTCCTTAGGTTCTTAACTAACCTATATTTACTAGGTTTATTGAGCCCTCTTATATTATAGGAGATGAAATTCATTTTTTAACTCTAGGAAAATAACCCTTAAGGGTTTGTTGATTCCCATTGGTAATTTCTTTGGTTTTATATTTATTTCTAACTGAAAGGTTTGACACCCTTCCTAAAGATATGGGTGTTTCTCCCACATTGGTCCTCTTCCTTCCCTTTTTTTATTTAACTAGTGTCCACTACTCTTATTTTGTCACTTGATCTTGTTTGGGGTTGATAGATGTGGAATATTATCCTACTTATTTATGCTTTATTATTTATTTTATGAATCCTTAGGGATTGGGGGTACTAGACTTATCTTTGAAGGGATATGGTTGTCGGTGCTTACTCCTTGATCAATCTTCGAGAGGTAACTTTGAATAGTCTATCTATCAATGCTATAGGAAGCTTTAATGTCACGTTTTTGGGGGCTTAACTAATTAATGTCAAGGCCTCTAAAGATTTTAATGACCAAGAAGTTATGAAGGTTAGGGGAGTCAAAACAACTTTAAAGAGGGATATTTTCTTCCCCATCCTTGCCAAGTTCCTTACTATCAATGTCTCTGATAGGGGTGGGGATTCATTCCCTAGCTTGACTAAAATTCCAATTATCTTCAAAGGTTCTGACACCATGGGTAAGGGTGGAAGACAAACCCCCATGAAGATATAAATAGGATAGGCAGAGCTTGGTTGGGGGGTGCAGAATAACTAGGCATAGTGCTTCAAAGGGGGGTAGGTTTAGAGGTATGGAAATCAACCTTATTAGACATGGTTACAACTTCAACCTAAAGAGCTAGGGATTTTTTGGTCCAAACTAGCTTTGAGTCTTAGGGGGTTGGGAGGCCTTGGTGTAATCTTTAGTAAAGTGACTCAAAATGTTACATTTCTTAAAAAAAGAATCAATATTCTCATATTCAATGGTTTATTACCACTCACCATATTTATATTTAATTTTAATTGATTTTAGGAGGGCTTATTTATTGGGATGAACACATTGAACCTGGTCATTATCATCCTTCTCCTAGATATCATAACTGGTTCGATGGAAATGGGTTGGCCTAAGGATTTTGCAATACCCATTATCACCTCAGCCTCCTATTGTAGCACATAATTCCACCCTTGTTGGAGAGTTTTTTAGGCTCTCTCATTCCTATCTATAAAATAGGAATAAACCTAGGCTGTGGGTATCCTATGATGGGGTTGAACCTCTAGAGAAGGCTAGTTCCTCTTGATGGATCACCTAAACTATTAATTCTACTTGGAAAAGGGATATAAAGGTTACAAGGGACGACTAAAAAACATAAATACATTGATGCACCAAACTTAAAGAGACTCTAATTTTTATGAAACTGACACTAAGGAAGCTCAAAGACAACCCTCAGTCACACAACCTCTCAAACATGCCATTTCTACATCAATATTTCTAAGACTAGGTCCACTAGGTAAGAGAAGAAGTATGGAGGAGTATGAAACTCACACAATACCATCACTAATGACCAAAAATCACAAGTTTCAAACAAGCAACAATGGTGTAAAAATTGTGAAAAGGTAAGAAAGATGGATAATTACCAAGGAAAGACGCCCTTCCACAAAGCAATCATGCACAAACTGACTAAATCACTAATTGTAAGCAAAGAGGTAGCAAAATAAGTTGTTTTATTGCTTCAAGATGTTTTTCTTACAAAAATGGGCAAGGTTTTGCCATACCAAAATGAGGAGCATGATTACAATGAAGAGAATAAGTCTCTTACATAAAAGAAAGAGGAGATGAGAGGAGCAAGAAGCTCTTAGAATTCAATAAATATCACTCAACCACCTTTCTAAATGCTTTAAAAAAATTAGATTAATTAAGCATTGATCTTCTCTCATCCAATTAACCTCTACATGTCAAAAGGGTCTTCAAGCCTTCTCATTAGCCTAAAAAGGAACTAGAAGACAAAAAAAATTGAAGATGATGATGTCATGCTCTAATATCTTTGAGAAAACTCATCAAAGTTATAGAAGCCTCATTTGATGCACCAGCTTGCTCTTCAACTCCCAAATACTCTCCCACTTGCACTTATATGCCTCACCTTACTTGGCTTGTGTTTGCAACTTAACATCATGGTTAGTTGTCTTGGAATTTGACGTTTGACTAGCCTTGAGGGTTAGTTCAAATGCTTAGAAAACAATAAATTATCTTTGAATCTATTTTCACTTTGATAAAAGCTTTTTTTGCTCCTGTGATCTAGGAATTTGACTTAAGAGAGGATGGTTAGTATGGTGTTAGTTCTAAAATAAAAATAAAATGAAATAAACACACTAATAGCATACCATATCTAGGCCTAGACACTAGGGAGAGCTTAGTTAACAAAAGTAAATGACAAACACAACAAAAAATCAAGGAATCAAATACAAGAGTTCCTTCACTTTCCTTGGATGCTCCAAATGCCTTTATAATGGTGTCTTGTTCAGCTTATGCTCATGAAGTCTTTGGTAATAGAAGCTTGGCTACCTCTATCTTTCCTTGACACCTTTGGCTTGTGGTTTATCTTGTCTTGGCATCAATTTGTCATGGTAACACTAGTTTCTTGAAGCTTTTGGAACTAATATTGCATTATAACTTTGCACTAATTGAGCTTTAAAATGATGTTGTGAGGCCTCCTATTTATAGATTTTTGGATTTGATCAGAATCAATCTGAACCATCCATCTCAAGATTGAGATGTGTGGTTGAGGATTAATTAATTTTTTGGGATTAAGTTTGTAATTATCCTCATCATGGAATTGGAAGAAGGGGAAATTAAGAGGCATGGAGGGCATCATGGAAGACATTGATGAGGCATAAGAGGCATGAATCTTGATATTTGTGGCATTTATGGCCTAGGGATGTCTTCCCAAGAAATGAGGTCACTTAATGATGTAGATATTTAATATCTATTTCCAAAAATAAGTTTCCATGAAATTATTAATTAGCCCTTGATTTGGGTTAATTAGCTCTTAAGCATGTTTAAGCACATTGTGCACAAATTACTCAAATTGATCAGAATGCCTTGTTATTAGTCCAAAATTTGACTGGATTGGAATTAGAAGGTGACATCAGATGTGTTGAAACCATATTCCCATTTAGTATGTTACCAATGACAAATAAAAAGGGCATATGTCTTATGAAAAATATTTGATAAGAAAGACCAATCCATAGCACCCAAGTGGAAATTTGGCATTTTGACTTGAAATGAATTGATCAAAGTTAGCTGGCCCATAAATTGCATTGCCCCATTTAAGGATACCCTAGCCAAAAAATTTAGTGTTTTTAGACCAGATTATATATTTTAGGTGGAAATTGGTCAAAAGCCTGATTGGAGGTTATCAGTGGCCAATTTTAGGTGTCTACAGTTTGCCCCTATTTGGGAAGATGTTTCAAACCATAGGTAAAGAAATGTCTTCTCAAAGAATGAGAAATGGCTTGTATGCCAAAAATAAGATGATGGTTCAAGATCAAAGATCAAAATGGTTTTTGGGAAGCCTATAATGATTCCCCCTCGAGGGATTGGCCATCACATTTGTTGATGGACGGTCCCTTTAAAAGAAACAAGAAGAAATGTGGAATTAACCCATGGTTGAGATATATCCAAATAAGAAAATTATTGCATGTATTGATGTAAAAAGGATGTTGATTTGGCCAAAGGTGGTTATAATCAATATGAGGACCTAGATTTGCTAAAGATGATTTTGCCCTAGTTAGGGTTGATTAGCAAGCATAACTTAAGGATACAACCTAGAATATAGATTAAAGATGAGTGGGTGAAAAGTGATGAAATAGATGAATAGAAGAATAGGATTGATCAGTGTGAAGTATTCAATTATACCTACCAATGAGGCGATGTACGTCCTGAATATCAATGATATAACTAGAATGGTTATTGGGTTGATTGATCAAGGGTGGGATAGAAGGATTTTTCCAAGGTACCAAGGAGAAAATTCTGCAACTCCATTGATTGTAGACCTTCGTGAAGCTAATTTTTATTATAGTATGTGATGGTAGGTTTCATGATAAAACACCATTAAGATTTGGCCAAAATATGTGTAAGAACTGACTCCTGATATCCAATAAACACTCAAAAATAATACACCAATGATAAAAACCATGATGATAATATTAATGCATGAATATGGATGGACTCAAGAATAATGTGTGCAAGGAATCACCCAATGAACACATATAGACTAAGTCAAGGTAATAGTGCTGAAAGAAAACAAATAGGAGAGTGAAAAAACAAATAAATAGACAAAAAACAAACAAACAAATAAATAACCTAAAATAAACAAACAAATAGAAATCCTGAAAATAAAAGCAAAAAGAAAGCATCCTAACAATGACAATGCCCCAATAAGGTGGATCAAGGATAATTGACTAGGCTTTAGATAGAACAAATATTTTGGGATTTTTGAAATGTTATGAATGTTTTTGATATTTTGAGGTATCTTAATTTGTTAGAAAATGACAAGATACTTTCTCACAAACTAGTGAGGGCATTTAGCTTAGTTTGCTCGTAAAGTAGTGAGAGCATATGGAAAGGGGGATTGAGGTGACCTCAACATGAATTGAGAATGACCCACATAGTCCTAAAATGACCTCAAGTCATAGTAATTCTATCCACATAAAATGTGTGGAAAACCCAACTAGGTCCCAACAAGTTCTCAAATCTAGCAAATAGCCAGTCAAATGAAAACAACGAAGGCAAGGTGATGTGGTAATGCATGATAAACAAGTGTTGCCCCTAGTTTTCCCATAGGTAGTTATAACTAATATACAATGGCATAGGTCAATGATACTAATTTTCCCATAGTCATTTATAATTAGTAGCAAGACTAGTGAGACACTAATTTTCCCATAGGCGGTTATAATCGAGCTCACATAAACTAACATAGATAGGATGAAATATATCTTGTCAGAGCAATTGTCACACTACTTTCATAAACTCTCATTATAAATGTAGATTGGATTGATTGTTGAAACTTGATTGGAATCCTCCAAAAAAAGGTGTGTGAAGAACCAAAGTAACCAAGATCAAAACAGGATTGGGTAGGATGGCTAAAAATAGGCTTTAGTCTAGATAGGAATGGAATGATAAGATGACATGGTATCGCTATAGATAATGATGGTCTAGATAGATTGGATAAAATGGTAAGAGGGTTTGCCTCCAAGTGATGGGGTGAATGGCTAGAAATCTACAATAATGGCAAAAGGATATGTAATAATGGCATTGGCATATGAAATGGTACGGTACATGTTTTTGGCCTAGGTGTGGTTTTTGATTCTATTGTTCTTGCTGATAGGGAGATGCACATCCTAATCAACAAATGATACAAACATATTACTTGATCATGTTAATTTCTAGCCCATACCTCATCTGAATAGTTTCTCTATCAAAAACTTGATGCAGATTTAGATGTCGAGAATTTTGTTGTGATTTCCATTGGTCATTGATTCTAATTCCTTCAAGCATCGAGATAAGGTATCTTTGCAGCCTCTACAAAGGAAAGTGTGGTCATGGATGGTAAAAAAGGACAAATAATGGATGGTAGGTTTTTTTGTGAAATAGAATGGCAAATGATAATGGAATGTATGATGGTGGGGAAACAAATGAAGATTAGGACTTTCAGTCACACGTAATGTTGTTGATGTTAGATTTGACACAGTTTTGGTTGTGGTGGGGTAGAAGACTTTTTCTCTCAATAGGACCACCATATTTTTTTGTATTTGATCCTGAGAGTAACTACCATCTGATTAGGCTATAGATAGGAAGTTATTTTGATTTGATCTTTGATTTTGTCTTCATCCAATAGTGAAAAACTTTTGTGCTCAGCTATTAGTACCTCAAAAAGGTTTTTACCAATGAATTTGTCTTGATTGTCTTGTAGTGCCTCTAAAAAGGTTTCACTAATGAACATTGGATTTTGACTTTGATTTTCTTCTAGTGCTTCTAAAAAATTTTCACTAAAAGAGTGTTTCACTATATGAATGTGGTCTTGGCCTCCTTGATCTTTTTTAACTGTGATGTTGCCATGGATGTACTTCAATAAAGTTTGATTTTGTCAATCCTAATTGACACTTATGGGAGATGGAATGTCAATAATATGGTTATCTTAGTTGATGGTAATGGCCTATAGAATGGTAATAGAATGGTGTTGGCTACACAATCCTCATAGAATATACTAGGAGAACTTATGTTGATGTTGAATTACTCATCCTCAAAAACCATAGAAAGAACACAAATGTATTCAAATTAATCTACAAGGCATACGTAACCAATGTTGTAATAGCCATGAACATATTCTTCTTTTGAATCTAATTTTGAAGCAATGGACTCTGAATCCAATATCAATACTGATGTTGATTTTATTTATGATGCTAAATCCAATGTCAGTGTAAGAATAAAATCTAACTCTAATTCTAATTATTCATTTGATGGGTACTTTGTTACAATGATGTCTTGTTGAATATTTGGTTTTGGATAAGTAACGGCCTGTGATGGCATAATGGGCTCCACAAAAATTGGTTTGTCAAAGTGAGTCCCCTCTAGGATGGGAAATAGGTTAAGAGACAACTCCTCAGAGACTGGCTTGTCAATATGAGGCTCTTAAGAAATAAGCACATGGTCAAGGTAACGATTTTCCCAAAGGTAGTTATAATCATTAAGAAGTGACTCAATAAAGACTAACTTATCAGAGTGAGACTCCTCAACAACTGGTATAGGATCAATAGGCAATTTATCATAGGTTAACTTATCACAAATGATTGATTCAATAGAAACATCTCAGATTGGTTGGTTCTCTTACCCTTAGTTTCCAATGAGTTGGAAAATATCAGTTTTGAACACAGCTTGGTCTTTGAAAGATTAGATGGGTTGAGATTTGGTTGGGATTGGTACTGGATGAGGAATGACTTGTAGTTGGATAATGGTAGGGCCTTAAGGAGCATGATTACTTTTATGATCCAAAGGACAAAGTCTTGAGATGGTAACGATAGGGTGGTGTGGAGCTTGATTGCTTGCACAAGCCAAAAGACTAGGTCATAAAATGATGAAGGGGCATTATGGATCTTGATTTCTTGCACAAGTCAAAAGACTAGGTCCAGTAATGGTAATGGTATTCCTTAGATATTATGGAACTTGATGGCTCATATAATCCAAAGGAGGGTTAGGGGTAGTTGATGATCAGATAGAAAAATGACATCATGAAACTTGATTATTTGCATAAGCAAAAGCATCCAAGTCTTCCTCATAAACCATATCATCTCAGTCATGAGTTAGATCATAAGCTGGTTCTTGGTTGTGTTCTATGTACTAATTTTTTAAAATAGGGTATGAATATGTATCCCAAACAACATTATCTATAGTTGGGTCTTCACAAGCCTCTTCATACCAATCAAGGTCTTGAGTTGGATCGTAAGTTTTTTCATGACTTTGTTCCCATGAATGATTAATATGAGGTAGATAGAAATATATCTCACAAACCATATTAGCATCATTGGGGTCTTGACAAAAAAACATAAAAGTCATTTTGTGTAGCCATTATATCATAATTTGGATTGTAAGTGACTCCACCATAAGTGTAGTGAGACATATCCATGTAAATGATGAAAGCTCTGAAAATAAAAAGACTTAGAGTTCTACAAACTCTGAAAAACTATGTCTAAAGGACAAATGGTTCAAAATTGGTCTAACTTGGTCGAAGGGGTGGATTTGTATCTCCAATATGGTTTGAAAGTGGAGTTGTATCTCCAAAATTATTTATCCTAAGACTTGGCATAAAACAACCTAACATCAAATGTCACACACACAAAAGGTCAAGCATCTGAATAAAAACTAGCATGTCAAAGGTCTAGGTCAAAGTATTCCAAGCAAGGTCTAAACTAGGAAAAGGAAAAGTTGAGTTACTAGGTCTTTTGTCCAAACGTGGAGTCAAAATCTAGGCTCAAACAAACAAGCATGTGCTAGGAATTTTGGCCAAATGGTGTCAAAAGCTAGACTTGAAACAAAGGCTGATGTGATTTGAGTTAATCTAACAAGTTTGGAAATAACTTTGACATAGACCTGGCATATGAAATCAAACATAAACATGATCATTTGGCATAAGGCATAAGACAAAAGGCTATGCTCACCCAAATAAAGGCACAAATAATGATGAAGATAGGTTTTAAAAAAACAAACTATCAATAGTTTTCAAATTTGGGGTAATCGATTAATTGAAGTTATGAAAACCAAAAGAGAAAGATATGTGTATCAAATCCACAAATTGAGGCATAAGCAAAAATCAATCAATGTTTGGAGCCAAACTTAACAAGGTTAATTGAAAACTAGGATTTGACCAAACAAGCTAGAAAAGATTGGATAGCATGACGGCACAAGAAAAAGTTCCAAATGTTATACAAAAAGTGGTTTGAAAGAAATGGTTTTGATACAATGGTAAATAAGTCTTGAAATAAATTGAGTAACCTAACGGTGTAAGCATACTCGAATGATGTGATCAATGTTATGCTTCAAAGACTAAAAAGGCTCAAAATGTTTTGACATGATTTGGGCAGCATACCACTACCCTTCACAACTCAAATGCATTATTTTGACATGGCTTATGAATAAACAAACAAGTTTTAGTCTCAAAACATACCAAGAAAAAATGACCAAAATACACTAAGTATAATTATCCAAATCCTAACAAGGGTATGGCATGTGGGGTTGACTAAACTATCAAGTTTTGAACGTTCTAGGGGAATCAATTGCACAATGACTTTCACATCAAATGATGCAAAATACAAGCATGTAAATTGGGTGACCATGGCATTGGCTAGTTATAAAAAGGTTTAGTCCTTTTTACAACCACTACATCTTATTGTTCACTCAGTGTAGTGTGATGTCCAAATGCAGATACGTCTTGTGTCCAACTCCAAAGGAGTCAAATTAATTCAATGCCAGGAGGTGAAACCCTAAGTCAAAGCTTCCCTAAAGAACTCATGGGAGGTAATGACATCCCTCTCGCAAGCCAAGTTGCATAAAAATAAATAAATCATAAAAGTAGAAGACTTTAGGGTCATTTTCAAGGTTACCCAAACTTTTATGAGTTTCTAGGGAGTGTTTTAGATGACTTTCTTTCTAAGCCTTAGACTAGGCTACTAACAATAGGAATGGCACTTTTGATTCTAAGGGTTCCCTAAAGTGGACAAATGGAAGAGCATACATGCAACATTCTTCTTTATTCCAAACAAGATTTGATTAAAAAACTATTGCAAACAAAAATTGACAAGTGTGTTCAATTTTAAAACCCAAATGAAATGTTTGGTGGTGTTCATTTGACCCCTTGGTCTTAGTTGTAAACTTTGAAAAACATTCACCAAAAACACCTAAATTCTTTGTTAAACACCCAAAACAAGGTTTCTAATCAAAATTTAAGCATGCAAAAGTGATTTTAAAATGTTTTGAGGAGATTTAATGCTTGGTCTTATAGCAAAATTGTTAGCATGTCTTTTAGCTTTGAAGCTCTTTTGAGTTTGAAACAATAAACTTTGGAAAAGTAGCTCTTGGGTCTATGTTTTTTTGAAAAACATAGTGACCAACGTCAGTTACTCAGCTACCAAGATCTAGATGATGTTGATTCTGCTAACCAACATCGGTTAAGATAGGTAACCAATGTTAGTATTTCTATCGACATCCATTATTATGTAAAAATTGTGGAAACCAAAAATAGCAAAATAAAGTTAAAAAAACAATTTGCAAGAGTTTTAAAGGCTTAAATAAATATTTTAGAGTTGAAAAAGGATCTCTTTTAGGTGTAAGATGCATCTAATCCCATCGGGTGTGCCTTTATGTGATTTAGGAATTTGACTCGAGAGAGGATGGTTAGTATGGTGTTAGTTTCAAAATGAAAACAAAATGAAATAAACACACTAATAACATAACATCTCTAGGCCTAGACACTAGGGAGAGCTTAGTTAATAAAAACAAATGACAAACAAAACAAAAAATCAAGGAATCAAATACAATATTTCCTTCACCTTCCTTGGATGCTCCAAATGCCTTTGTAATGGTGGCTTGCTTAGCTTGTGCTCATGAAGTCCTTGGCAATGGAAGCTTGGCTACCTCCATTTCTCCTTGACACCTTTGGCTTGTAGCTTGGCTTGGCTTGGCATCAATTCAGAATGGTAACACTAGTTTCTTGAAGCTTTTGGAACCAATCCTGAATTATAACTTTGCACTAATTAAGCTTTAAAATGATGTTGTGAAGCCTCCTATTTATATATTTTTGGATTTGATCAAAATCAACCCGAACCATCCATCTCAAGATTGAGATGTGTGGTTAAGGATTAATTCAATTTTTATAATAAAGTTTGTAATTATCCTCATCATGGCATTGGAAGAAGGGGCAATTAAGAGGCATGGAAGGTATCATGGAAGGCATTGATGAGGCATGAGAGGCATGAATCCTGATATTTATGGAATTTATGGTCTAGGGATGTCTTTCCAAGATATGAGGTCACTTGATGATGCAGATATTCAATATTCATTTCCAAAAATAAGTTTTCAACAAGTTTCCATGGAATTATTAATTAGGCCTTGATTTGGGTTAATTAGCTCTTAAGCATGTTTAAGCACATTATGCACAAATTACTCAAAATTTTTAGAATGCCTTGTTATTGGTCCAAATTTTGACTGGATTAGAACTAGAAGGTGGCGTTAGATGTTTTGGAACTGGATTCCCATTTAGGATGTTACCAGTGACAAATAACAAAGGCATATGTCTTATGCAAAATTTTTGATAAGAAAGAGAAATCGAGAGCACCCAGGGGCAAATTTGTGATTTTGACTCAGAATGAATTGATCAAATTTAGTTGGCCCATAAATTGCATTGCCCCATTTAGGGATCCTTGGCTAGAATTGGCACTTGAATATGTCAGTTTCACATCATTTAGCATGTTTTAGTGTTTTTAGACCAAATTATGCATTTTAGGTGGAAATTGGTCAAAAGCCTGATTAGAGGTTATCAATGGCTAGTTTTAGGTGTCTACAACTCCTACACTTGAAAATGGAACACCATGGAACCTTCAATTATCCCTTTAAACCTACATCTTGACCATTAGAGACCCCTTGAGAGCTTAGGCCACCATGAGAGTCTTCACCCTTAAGCTTGCCAATACCCCTAAAAGCTTACTTATGACCTTCCAAGGTATTTTGAATGTCATATAATGCCTTATTGACCATTTATGGTCTTTAAACATACATGGTTATTCATAACTCCATTAATGGAGGTCAACTATGTTGAAAACCTTCAAAACTTTCAATTTTAGACATTTTGGGCCTCAAGACAACCCACACATGCCAACTTTCTTTGAAAAATGGGTCAAAAAGGTGATTATGGGAGTGTATTAATGTTTTAAGATTTTTATAGGACCCTTTGAGGGAAATTTAGGAGGTTTCAAGAGGTTTTGGATAAAATTGATCTTTTGAGAGGGTTAGGCAAGCTAAAACATGCAATTAGATTTGATGATGGTTCTCTAATTTTGAGGGTGAAATAAGGAAAATGAGAGAGGTTTATGGATTAGAATTAATCCCCAATAACATCCAAATTTCATGTCCTAAATGTTTCCCACGTGTTATAAAAGTTCAAAACAATTTGGCTTCTTGGGTGGCAACAAGGCAATTTAAAGGTTTGATAATGGGTAAGTTTCTTAATGATTATTCATAAAACTAGGGGTCTTCATGGATAGATAAGTTCATCTAATTGGAATATAAAATATTCCCTTAACCTTCTCTAACTCCTTATCCCCCCATGCAACATCTATGACATGTGCCAAGCAAGTGAAACTTGACCTTCGAGCTCCACGACTGCACTTGGCCAAGAGAGTGAAAAAGAGGCCAAAAACCAAAATTCGACCTCAAATATATTTTCATATATCCTTGGATGATTTAAAATTTTCATTAATGTTATAATTTTTTTTTAAATTCTTTATAACACCTAAAAAATATCTAAACTTGATTAGTCATTTGTTAATCCATCACTAGCCTTCTCAAGGCATGCGTTGGCTTTGGGGTCTCTTTGCATGTTTGAGATCTTCCATGGCCTCATTGACAAATAAGAAATATTTGGATGATTTATACCCTTATTTTTGTACCATATTTTTCCTCATTTTCCATCAATTTCTCATTATACTTACTTTGGAAGATTTTGGCATTTCTAGACTTGTGGGCTCTCATGGTGTTCTTGGCTAGTTCAAGCCCTTTAAGAGTATTTTGGCCTAGTTGACCTCTATGATAATCATTATTAGGTTATAATTCACACTCATGATCACTTTTTATCTCATTAATTTCCCATTTGACCCTTGAAATTCTCACTTTAAGACCTGATTTTAAGCAAAGACTCCATTAATGGAGATATGAGAACGCAATTTTTCTCTTTGATAACCCTCCTATGCCATTATTTGGAAAATCCTAGAATTTTTATGAAATTTATTAGCCACTAAAAACCTATTATATAATTAATACACCTTCTCAATCCATAATATCATGTGAAAACTCAAAACATGCATCAAGGACTAAAAATTACCATAATGTTCCTTGGTCGAGAGAGAGGAAAATGGGCTAAAAGAGTGAAAAATGGTGGTTCATTGATAAAATTGGTTTCTTAAAGGATTTAAAATATTTAATTTATGTTTATAATATATTTCCAACATTATTTTCATCCAAAACATCCATTTTCTTCTTGAGCTCCATATTAGCTCTCTCATGCTTGCGAGAAACAAGAAAATTAGGAAGCGAGAAAAGGCCATATATTGAGATATATGGGGTATAAAAACCTAATTAATTATTAATTTATGAATTTAAGATCTCATAAAAATTTTAAAATCATTTTTTTTCATAATTCAATTAAATAAAATCTATGAAAACACCAATTTAGGCCTGTTGCACACCTTAGCTCCATGTTCTCCTCAACGGACAAGCATAGGACTGTGTAAAAACAATAGATACTTTCACTAATTTTTTGAAAAAAAAAAATATTATATATAGATAAAAAAACTAATTAAAACCAACTTTATCAAATATAATAACTTGATTGTACTTATATATGCCCCAAAACTCATTTTTCTACTCCCGAGCACACTAAAAAATTGTGAATTGTGAGACAGAGGGAGAAAGAAAAAGGTGTATCTTTAGATTTATGAGGTCTCAAGACCTAATTTTTTTTAAAACTTAAAGTACCATTATAACTTATAAAATCATTATATTTTACCATTCAACCCTTTAAGTCCCTCAAAAATGCCTTTTCTAACTATCTACATTTGTATGCCAAAACCCTAAATTTGGCCAACTTGCACTTTTCCACTTTTTTCCTCTAAAATTTGATGGATAAATGTGTATAAATGTAAAATATACCCCATATTATATCACACAAAAATATTTTGGTATCAAAAATCTCAAAAAATGTGAAATTTCTCTCAAAACCAAGATTTGAGGGTTTAAGAAGGGTTTAAAACTGATTTTGGCTTTGATGATGGTTCTTGAGTTCTAGAGGTGAACTAAGGAAACTGAGAGCAGATTATGTATATAAAAAATTACCCCAGCTATAATCCAAATTTAAGGTCTTAAATTTCAAGGAAAGTATTATTGTCACCCCCCTCTCTTCTGGCACTCTAGGCCTTTCTTAGCTCTTTAGGCCTAGAAAAGTGAAAAATGGATTTTTTGATCTTTACATGTATGAAAACTCTTGTGAAATGTTTTATTAACTATGGGGAAGATACCATGATTCACATGAAAATTTTTAGACCTTTAAACCTTATTATCATATTTTAACCTTGAAATAGCTATGGTGCCAAGCTTGGGAAAATGCATGGTTTAAAAGGGTAAAACACAAAATTTCATCTTTGAGGGCTTAGTGGAGACTCTAATAGAATTATTTCATGATATTGAGCATGATTCACCATCCACACAACTTTCTCTCTTCCCCATTAGGTTTCTCACTACAATAATATCCTAAATCATCACAACACCCTACCAAGACCTCTCTAGGATGGTACATTGCATCATCAAGGCATGAATAGAAGGAGACAAGTCATCAAGGTAAGAAGAACACTAATTGACATGTTGGAATGGCCTAGTACATGTAAGAAATTTTTTTGTATGTAGGCCAATTTTGGCCAACAACTCCCAAAATTCTATAGGTAACTTAGGAAGTTGCACCCATATAGGGATTTCTTCCATGGAAGAACTGCTCAAGTTATTATCAGTGTTCCATATTTTGGTACTCACATTTGACTTGCCCATGAATCATAGTCCTTCGTACAAGACTTTGAAGAAATATTATTGATTGGTGAATCTAACTATAAATATTTATTTTTCAAGGTGACCACCTTTAGCTAGCCCTTGGGTCTCCACCTTTGGTTCACCCACTTCCTAAAAGAGTCTATATTTGGTCTGAAACCATTGACTTTAGACAAAATAGAATTGACTAACTTTGAATTTTATTTCTCAACAATGGTGTCTGAGATGTTGACACAAACCTCACCATCTTCCACTGTTATGAATTTTTTTTAGCATTATGAGTTTCTTTAAATAACACATTGTATTTATTAAAAAAACATAAATAGTCTAACTATGAGTTTTGGTTACTACCCTCACAACTTTCATTAATTAACACACTATAAATTTATAGTGTGTTATTAAATATCTCAAAATTGTTTTGAATTTTAATTTATCCACATCAACATGCTTGTCACATCTAACTCCCATCAACTTCATTTGAATTTATCATCATCTATCATTGACTTTGCTCAAATTTCCCATTAGTTAACTTGTATTTAATTTTGGCATTGTCAAAAAGTAATTATCTATAATGGTGAGGTGATGTGCATAATTCAACTGGTAGTGATGTGGAATACCCCTATATCTTAAATAATTTGAAATTTTATTTCAAATTTAAATATGAAATAGAATATTTGGTTTTGGCATCTATTTCTCATTTTCATTTTCATTTGCATATCGGATTCTCAAATTTTAATCTTGACTCGGTGCTAGGGATGTCATGTTTGGCTACATAATTTTTTTATTCCCCTTACAACTTCTATCCAATTTAGTTGTCACTAATGTATTTTAATCTTCCTAATTGATGACCAAGGTTGCCAATGTGGAAATCTGTGGCACCTTCTCTAGTTGTCTATGTGGAATTGGGAGACAACAATATTAATGTCAGTAGAGAATGTTATTGACATATGGCATCCTCTATATTTCCATGGCCAATCTAGAGATGGTTAATTAACGTTTATGTTCTCAAATTTTAGTTACCATTTATATCTTAGTTGTTGGTTTTGGATAACTAAAATGACTCAAATTTGTACAAAGTCATGTCTCAACATATGAATGAACCTATACTTCTTTATTGGCATATGGATTTGAGGTAGAAAATATCTAGACTATAATTTTTATTTTATTTTACCTCAAGGTGGTGGTATGATTTATGTTTCAGTAGTTGATAGCCAGACAAGTGTTGAAATAAATATTTTATAAAGTTAAATAGAGTTTGTGAGAGACAACATGTCACTTGGTAGTTTTGGTTGGATGGAATACCTCTTAATCCTCGAGGTGTAACTCAAATAGATTTTATGTTTGACATTGATGTAGATAGTATCTTTTTTTTTATTGTCCAAAAGATATTACTATTATTGGTGTACCTACTAGTGGGGTTTGAATATTATGAGACTTAATCCTGATTCTTTCAAATGGGCATTCATGCATGAAGAGTCTTAGTCCATCCTCAAGTGGATCTAATATAATCTCTACCCTTCCAACGTTATCTTCCCTCTCGAGGTCTCCTAGTATGAAAAAGCATATAGGTGAAGGAAACTTTTTGGAGGGAGAGTATTTTAATTTTTCTTATTAAAGCATTTTTGCACTCTCAAAAAGAAGAATCAATCAAGGAAGAAGAAACAACATATAGGGAAAATAATTTGGAATTAGAACACTACCATTTATGAGAAGATAATCATATTGATCTTTTTTTTCTCTATTAAAATTTGGGTTAAATTGGTCACATTTTGGGTTTCTTTTAAACAAAATAGAATCTTCGATTGAAGGTTGGTTTTTATTTGGGGGGTAAAATAGGGCTAAAAAATATAATTAAAATTTTAATTTAGGGTATGATTGTTTAAATATTATTTTTTAATTTAGGCAACTCATTGCAAGATGATTGTTTAAAAAAATTATGAGGTGGGTTTTTTTAATGGAGTTATCAAATTTGTATGAATTTGCATCCTAGTAGTTGGTTTTGGCCCACTAAAATGTCTCAAATTTCTAATCATAAGGGGGTTACAAGGTGAATATTTTTGCAATATCATTAGGATTTGATGTGGCAAACATTTTGATGTGAATGCTACAAGGTAAAGATGTTGGGTGTTTTAAAACTTATTTTTAAAAAAAAGGTTTTATTCTGGGTTTTATTATTAACCATCAAGAATAAAACCCTAAATATGTTTCAAAAATAAAACCCAAAATAAAATCCCTAATATTTTTCAAGAAAAAACCTAGAATAATTTGGACTATAGAATAAAATTACACAAAATACATGAATTTCTTAAATAACGCATTCTTGAGCAAATTTAATTTAGCTATATTTTTTTTGTTTTCATAGTTATGTAAATTTATGTTTGACATATGTATAAATTTTAGGGCTAAAACTAGCTACGAGTAAAACCTAAAATTGACATGCTTTATCTTAGGAAAAGATTGATCCTCAAAATGCTCTATTTTAGGAAAATATTGAGAGTATAATTGAATATTTTGTACCTCAAAATAACCCTAAATTCTTGTAAATAACCTAGAATGGCAAGTTGATATGTCATTCTAAAATAACTTCAATGGTGGAACCATTGCTTAAATATCTTAATTTTTTTCTAGAATAAAACCCAAAATAATTTGCATTAAATAATAAAATTACAAAAATACATAAATTTATTAAATAAAACATTATGAATTTGTTATAAAATCTAGAATAAAAGCCCACAAAATTGTTTGACAATAAAAACCAGAATAAAAGCCCTAATTTTTTCTCAAAAAAACCATAATAATTTGCCAAAAATCAAACAATTTGAACATAAAAGGTCTAAAATTTGTATGTACTTGACAATAAAGAAATAATACCAACGTCACATTTGATATTAGTGATAAAAACACCAAATCTTATAGTGTTTCCCCATACCTTGCATGATACTTGCTAAACACAAAAAATTCTAGTTTTTTCATTTAGCTTGAATGCTTTCAAATATAAATAATGGAAATTACAAGAAGCCCAATTTGTTATTTCATTATATGTATTTTTTTCCTAATGATGGATCATGAAATGTGATTTAAAATTTTGATGTAAAAACTTACACATAGTTTTCATCCAAAAGCCTCTATATAATGAAAACTTTAATTTTTTCCTATAAATGTGCAACAAATTGAAAGAGATTTGACATGTGCAGCATTACTCCTCATCGTGGTAGTCAAACAGAAATTTGAGGTGTTTTATTGAAGGATTCCCATGTATGCACTAAAATGTGCTCACCCCGCTAATCATACTAATTCCCTGCTAATTAAACTAATTCTTGCTAATCTAGCATAAAAATTGCCTATTTCCTAGTCATAATAACCTCTTGGCCTAAATCCCATACCCATACAAATATCTCATGTAACTTTTATCCTAGCCAAAAACCCAATTAATCCCATCATTAAACCCCTAACAAAGCATATTACTTACTAATCTACTCCCTAACCCCACTAGCCAATTTAAAATTGAAGAAAATCCTAATTGCCCACCCACCACCCTATACTAGCCTCTCTTAAACCCCTAAATCCCTAGGAAGAGATTTCTAAATTGGATAATTCTAGAAATCTCTCCATTTTAGCCCTTTTCCTCTAGAATTCTCTATTCTAGAGGATTCCATGGAAAATCTTCCACCCTAGATCTTAATGGCCCAAATTCAAATTTGGACCATAAGATCTTCCTCTATTGACCTATAAAAATAAGACACTCCTCCTTGTTCAAGCTAATGAATAAGTCAATGGTCATGTGAATAAGCCATTAACTCACTCATCAAGCCAATCCAAGCAAAATCCATATCCATCTTGCCTCAAGGAAGCCATTATCAAGCTATTACAAACAATCCAACATCTCAAGTCTAATAACTCAAGCATTAAAATTTCAAGTCTTGAAATGGAGCTATGAGAAGGTAAAAATGATGGTGAGAGTGTTTTAATCATCCTAATTTACCTTTTCTATTCATTTTTATTGGTGTCATTCATTTTGGGTTTGCATTATAATTTTGATAATATTTTCTTGAATCCCACATTTGGTGCATATTTTGACGACCACGGTGGGAACAACCTCCCTTATTTAGGTTAACAATCTTGCTGGAAATATTTTAAGTGATTACAGGACCAACTTGAAGTGAAACCAAGCACATATTTTGAGTTTTTTACATGATTCAAAAAAGTAGTGGTATTGTCTTACAAATCACAGTATTGTAGTAGTGATATTGTCAGTACTAATCACAGTATTACAGCTTAGCCATTAGCAGTTAGGGGTTTAAGTAGGGTTTTAGGTTCGAACAATCATGTTATTTTTATAATCATGGTATTGCCTTACTAATAGTGATATCATCAATTCTAGTGGTGGTTTGCGGTCTCTGCTAAGAATCTTATATTTTGACATCTATTAAGTTGACTATGAAATCTTTCTGCAAGTGTGTTGCTTATGTTGTGCAAGGTAAGATAGTGACCTATGAAGAATCAAACAAGGCTATTCACCTATATCCAATAATACTATCACTCTAAAAGTTATTGTTTGATCATCAAAAACTAGTAAGGTCCCTCCCCTACCAACCTTTGATTCTCTATCAATATTACACCTAGCCTCTATTTTATAGAAAAATTAGGATATAGGGGAACTGTAAGTTTTGAAGTATCACCTTTTGTCAAACAATGATCTTTTTGTCTATAATTAACCTTAGCAAAAATCCCTCCTTATGTTATACTTATTGTTATTTAGGTGTCTAGGCATTGTCTTACAAAGGAACATTCTATTTTATAGGGTCTATCAGGATCGAAAGAAGTTGCTGACATCTCATTATTACTGATTTGGTTAACACTTGCAATCCCGCTACTTTCATAATCATGGTATTAACCTACAAATAGTGGGATTGTCACACAGAGTAGTGATATTGTAGGACAACATATTTAGGATCAATTTAGGCTTTTTTACAATCCTTTAATCATCATTAATTGTATTAAAAATAAGGCCGTGTAGTTGTTTTATAATCTATAGACTTGTTTTAAGAGTTATTAGAATAAATAGGAGAAATTAGTTTAAGACATACAATATCTATATTCAAATCTAGTGATAAGTTATGATTTTTGTCAATTCTATTAACAGTATTATAGACAATCCCACCACTAGTTAGCAATGGTATTACATCCTAGTAGTGGTATTGACTATTTTGGTTATGGTATTGCCTTATGTACTTGCAAGATTGCAAAATTTAGATAATTAATCTTTTTTTCAGGTCTTGAAGAACTTTTTTGAGGCACCTCTATTGATTCCTAAATTGTGTTTGTAGGGAGGGGTGCTATTTTGATTAATTTGCTTAATATTTATCATAGTTGTTACTTTGATATTTGAATAAATTATTGTATTCTTTCTTGTATTTGACTATTGTGTGAGTGTCTAATTATTTTTATATAATTTGTTGTATCATGTGAATCTCACATAGGTAATTAGAAGTGGTTAAATAATTTTATCATGAGCTTACTTGTTTGTTTAATCCCTCCCTTAGGATATAATGTGACATGGATTTCATCACCATGCATACATCTTAGTCTTTAGGGGTTAGTGTCATGGATTTCACCACCACACGCTAACCACACTCTATGTTCTAGTAGAGTATAACAATAAAGAAAACTTGTCATTATAGCCTAAGTAGAATTCCTCATAAAAGGTTTCATGGAGTGAGGGATGATTAAGTCCATACACCTAGGGTTATTCCCCTATAGCCTTGTGTAAACTTTAGAATAGGGGACTGCGATTGTAACAGGTGTTCCACTATTGGTGTCAGGAATAGTGCCCAAGTAACCATCAAGGGAAAGTAAGGTCAAGAGGGTTAGATCAATTTTGTAATGGGTCACTGACCTACAACCTCAATTATGTATCCATTAGATGGTTTGGACATCACTTTACACTCCCATATAGTTTACTAATTAGGGTTGTATTTGTGCATGATTATTTGTGTGGTGATGAGACCCATTTTGTCTGATAGTCGAGTTGGCCACACCCATACTTTTTGTGTGCACGCCTTAGAAACCTATAAGATCACTTCCATTATCACATCACTATCTCTTCATCTCATTCCTTCATCCCATCTTGACTATTTATAGTACATCATCTCTTATTTCCATTCCATCACATTTATCTTAGTCCACATATCATTTCCCACACGCCTAGTATCATATTTCTTCCTATATTTTGACCAATATTTTAACCACCATATACCCATACTCATAATCACACTATATCATTTCATCATCCCACACTTAGTCCCCCTTTTGTGTCTACACACATCCCATATCACTTAGCATCCACTACCCCTTTTATCATATCCCTTTTGACTATCACATTCCCCATATCCTTCTATCTATACCATCTTCACTTCCTTTTCTTATCCACACCTTATACGATCCATCTCACTTAGCATAAATCATCTTCTCACATCTTTCTTTATCATACTTTAATCCATCCTTTTCTCATCTATATTTGTTCCATAGTATTTAATACTTTTTTCACATCCTTGTATATTTATTCACCTCCATAACACATTCCTTCCCCATTTTGTCTTGTGTTGACCATCTCATCTATATATCTCATTGCAAACCCCCACATAGTGATCCATTCTCTTTTATTTCCTCTACATCCATCATCCATAGCCTCATATAGTTATTATTTTCTATCACATCTTATCACCCATCTTGTATTTATATCATCCCACCCCCTCCCTTCATAAGTCATCATATTTTATTTATTCATATAGTCAATCTATTGGTCATCCTCCCATCTATATTACCCTTATATCATCTCACCACTACACAAATCATTACATATATTTGGTCCACCCTCCATATCTATCTTTCTTCCATCCATATTCTCTTTGAACATCACCTTACACTTTTCCACGTACATTCATATACACATCTTAGTCATTCCCACACATTATCCACACTTATTCCTAGCATTATATCATCCCATAGCCATCCATACACCCCAATTATATAGCCATAATAATCATATAACCCATCTTACCTTGTCCTTATCTTATCCATTTTTATCCCAACCATATTCTATCTACTCCATCCCATCACACCTATACCAACACCACCTACCCTTTTGTATCGTATCATATTTACCCCATATTATTACCCTTCATATAGACTATGTCCTCATATCCTCCACACCATATCCACCTTACATTTGGTGATCCATCTTTCACTCTATCTATTTCCATCATAGTATCCCATTTTGCCTAGGCTACTCATTCTTATCCCATTATCATTTTACCTGCATATTCATTGCATCAATATAAATCTCCCCCTTTTAGCTGGGTCCTCATCTCATCCATATCATTGTCACAATACCTTTGTCACATCATACATCCTATCCTCATTTGTCTATTCTCATATCATCACACTTCCATAGCCCACATATCATAATCACAACTTTTACATTTTTTATCCATTCAGTGCCATCTTATTTTTATTATTCATCCCCAAGTTATATCCATTAGTTATCCTTTTAATAAATCCACCCCCATTTGTCTATATATCATATGTATCTCTTCCATCTTATCCCATCCTCATTGGATTGTTCATCCATACCCATCTATATTTCCATATTGTTCTTACTAATCCCTCATTATGTGTAGTCATTACTTTATCACTTCATTCATCTATCTTGAAATAGTATCCCTTGTCCATACATTCTTCCATCACATCTCATATATACCCATTCACTTCTCCCATCGCCCCTTTAAATATTAGTTAAGGACAAATGATCAAACTATTTCTGGTCACTTACTTCCCACACTTCATTAATCATCCTATCATAACTTGAAATTATCATCGAACATAGCCTTATAAGGTATCAATCTAGCACCCATCACTATCCTTTATCCCTATCTAGTGTCTTTGTTCCCTAGCACCCATCAATTTTTCCACTTGCTAGTTGACAAAGATATTTGATCCCATCATCCTCTTTTGTCTTTTGCTAGGTTTATATCTTGAAAGACTTTTGTTTCTTGATAATTTCTAGTTACCTTATCCATCAATATTCTCCATTTGACCATTAGTAGTCTAATCTTTTAAAACAAGGCTTATATTTAAAATACCCTTAATCACACCTCAACACATTTAATCCTCTTAGTATATCACCATGGTTAGCCAAACTTGAGCTCAATTCTGCCTAAGACAAGGCTCAAATCAAGATGACAATACTAGGGAGAAAATCATGGACCCAAATCAGGTATATGAGGACTTTCATAGTGACATCCCTACACCTCAATCAAAAAATGAGAGAAATAACTTCCTCAATAATGATGGTGTTCGTCATCTCAATGACCAATACCTATATGAAAACCATGATGAAGTTTTGGCTCAAAGTATAGAAATCGGGGGCACCTTACCACCCAATTATGACAGAACCTGCCTAAATAATATCATCCACCCATATGAATCCTTATAACAAAATATTCATCAAGAAGTGACCACCTCTTGTTAATCACTGTACTGAGGCTAACAGAAGATAAACTACCATTGAGGATCAGATGAACTTACACAAAAAATCAACCTCCTCCTTTGAAATCAACTCCCACTATCCCCACAACATAATAATACCAACACCTCTCATGATGCCCAAAATCCCAAAAATGTCAACAACAATAGCCATACCAATCATACCACTAATAACAACCATCATACCCATACTCTATAAGGAGGCCATAACCAAACTATTAATCCTCTTGGGGATCCTACCTTTTCCCAAGAGTGGAAGATGATGAAGGAAACCCTTCAACAAGTGGATTCTAGGTCCTAAGACCTTAAATACAAATATGAGGATTTTTGCTCATCACCCTTGGATATCAACATTTTGTAAATCCCATTCCCCTCACATTTTGACATTCCAAAACTTTAGAAATATAAGGGAAAGGAGACCTAAGGGATCATGTACAGGAATTTCATGTCACTTGTCATGAAGTAGCCTATGAAGATGCTTATCTATTAAGGATCTTCCCTAAAAGTCTAACAGGACTAGCACTAGAATGGTTCATGCACCTTCCTAAGGGGTCAATATCAAGCTTTAGAGAACTAATGAATCAATTTTTTAGACATTTTTCTTTCAACATCGAGCATGATATATCCATTATTGACCTTTGCAACACAAAGCAAAGAAATGGGGAAAGCCTTGTCTATTTCTTACAATGATGACTAGCATTGGCAAGCCGATTGAGATGTATTGTACCCAAAAAGGAGTTGGCCAAAATATTTGTAGAAAAATTGAATGTAAAATTGAAATACAAACTAAAATTATAGTGTGTGAAAACTTTTGATGAGATTATAGAAAAGGGCATGCAAATTGAAAGGGCCTTCATAGAGAAAGGAACCATCAAGCTATTTTATCACAATGGACACACCTCGAATACAAAAAACACCTTTTCAAACAAAACCAAGGTCTTCAATAAAAATAATAATATTGTTGGAAATGGGGTGACAGACTCAAAATAGCAAGTACAACATGTCCAAAACATACAAAGGAAAGGGCCCCCACCACAACCTCATGTTTCTTCCATCAAGGTTCCTTGGGGCAAGCCAAGACCCTGTATAGGCAAGTGACCTCTTACAAGTTTGGGGATCCCATTAGCGATTGTGTTATAATAATTGGTTGTGGCCAACATGATTACTTTGCCAAAAATCTAGCCCATGGATAATCATCAACCCAAACCAGATTGGTATCATGATGATGAATATTACAAATTTCATAGGGTGAAAGGACATGATATTGAGAATTATATGCAACTAAAGCACTATATACAAGATTTGATTGAAAGAGGTGATATTGAATTGAAAGGAGATTCCATCCTTAGTCAATAAAGAAATGGATAACTAGGTGTCTATAAAGATCCTCTTCCTAGATATGAGCAAAGGAATCAAATACCATAATGAGACCAAGGTCAGGCATTCTCTTCTAATTACATAGACTACCATAGTGTACCATATCATTACATTAATACAATCAAACTCCACAAGATCCCTACATTTGATAGCTCCTCATCTCTTATTTTAAAGATTAACTTGGCCACAACCAATTGTACTATCACCACCTGACATAAAAAAAGAGTCATTCTGACAACATCATCCCAAAAATCATCCACTTCTTCTATTTCACCAAGGGGGAACACTATAAGAAAGATACAAATGGGTATGATAAGTTTTATGATATTATTCAACAACTAGAGAAGACCGCCACCCAAATTTCCCTTATGGTTCTCCTTGAAACATCCATTTTGCATAGGGAAATATTAAATCAAGTGCCTAATGATTTAAAAGTCCCTAGTAACCTAGACACAAGCTAGTTTCAGGTATTAGTAGCTCATTAATCCCCCTCCTAATAACTCACTTTCAACACTCAATATTTACCACTAGTTGGCCCACACCATAATTATCCACTATACATTGAAGTTTTCATTGCCCATCACTGTGTCTCACATGTCCTTATAGATAGAATATCGACACTCAATCTATGCAATATGGACTTCTTGAAAAAGTTGGGATACTATGAATCATTGTTTGGGCCTACTCTTATCATGATAAAAGCATATGATGATAATGAGTGACCATCCGTTAGGTCTATTTATCTTCCCATCATTGTGGGACCCATAGTTCACCAAACCTTGGTACATGTGGTCAATGTGGACCTAACATATAATATGCTTCTTAAGAGACCTTGGATCCATGAAATGCAAGCCATCCCATCTACCCTTCATTGGTGTCTCAAATTCCCTCATTTAAGAATGGAAGTCACCATTCCTAAAATCATCTACCATCATAATTGTCAAATGGATCAATCTACTCCATCATTATCTCAAGACACTAAAAACACCATCCTCAATCCTACAGCTACAAAATAGATTTCTCCTAATCAACTAGCATCCACATCTACCCCAATGCTAGATCTTACTAAATTGAAAATCACATCCACAAGTTGTGGTGAGTATGAGTATAAGACCCTTTGCATTGGTCATCTCCCAGTGTCTCCCTAAAGTTATAGGTCCCCTGAGATGAAGGAAGCCAAGCCCATCAAATATCAATTTGGGCATATAGATTTTGAAAGTGTAGGGTTCCTATCTAATTAACATATTGAAGATGGACATGATTCTTGGATCTTGATCGATGATGACATCTTTATTTCACCTAAGCAAAATTATCCCAAAGTCTACCGCATGATGGAAAACATGAATTATAAAGGAAAGGGACTAGGAAGGCAGGAAAAAGGTCAAATAGATCCCATTAGTGTCCAAGATCATTCATCCTACTATGGTCTAGGGTACAAGCCATATGATGATGATGATCCCTTTAATATCATTATGGATTCTATCCTGACTAATGAGCAAACTCTCCCTAATGAGGATATCAAAATAGGTTTTGTTTGTAGCCAATTCAAAGAGTTGAATCCCACTAACCTTTTTTTTGACACCTCCATTTCCACCACCAACATCTCCCTCCACTATACTTCCCTCATAGACTGGGATACCAAACAAAAGCCTAACTTTGACATGTTTCATAATGATGAGGCCATCCTTGAATACATGGGGGCAAGGACTTTTATGCCATCCAAAAATCATAAGAAAGGATTTTCTATCAATTTGTGTGAATCAACATATTTTAGAGAAAATGAATCATTAAGCATTTAATATGATGATGAAAGGTCAAAAGAAGAATAAGAACTTTCTGTAGAGCTAGATGAGATCCCATTTAGCCCTGTTCAATTAGAAGATTATTTGGACATTAATACTGAGTTGCATGGAATTATCACATCTAACATGCCAAAAATCAAGTACCCCCCTTATCTATGAGATCAATCTCCCTCACTCATTGAGGAAGTCATAGAAATAAACATTGGGACAAAATAAAAACCTAAGATTGTGAGACTGGGAGCATCTCTCACTCACTCAAAGTGTGAAATTCTTATTGCACTGCTTAGAGAATTTATTAATGTTTTTGCATGGAGCTATGAAGATATGTCAAGTCTAGATCCTTCATTAGTATTCCACCACCTTGATGTCTACCCCAATGCAAAACCCATCAAACAAAAATTATCCAAAGGTGGCATTGCTGGTCAAAGAAGAATTACAAAAATTCTTGGATGCAAGATTTATTCACCCCATTGACTACTCTGATTATCCAATATTTTCATTATCTCAAAACCTCAAGGTAGAATTCAGATATGTAATAAATTTTGAGACATCAATAAGGTGTTCCCTAAAGATGATTTCCCACTTTTAAATATTGATATGATTGTAGATTCTACAGTCAGGTATGAGATGCTATCTCTCATGGATGGTTTCTTAAGATACAATCAAATTAAAATTTCCCCTAAGGACCAACACAAAACAACATTCATCACCCCATGGGGCACATTCTACAAGAAAGTCATGCCTTTTGGCCTCAAAAATGTAAGGGAAACCTATCAACGAGCAATGATTATCATCTTCCATGACATGATGCATGATATAGTAGAAGATTATGTTGATGATATCTGTTGTTCCCAAAATCCATCACTTGTTTTTGGGGACAACATATAAACTATTTTAGTCCTGCAGGCCAAAATTCTCTCTTCCCTTCTCAAAAAATGTTCTGAGTATTCAAATTCTTTAATTATTCTAGTCTTCTCAGCTAAAGAACTCGCAAGTTTAACAGGCAGGTTTTTTCAGAAAGAAGTTCCAACACTTAGGCATTTTCAATGCTGGTTCAACGCCAAGGTTCAATCAAAAGACTTAGCGGTAGGCTTAAAACAAATGGAATGAACCCTTGAACCATTGAACCTCACTTCCTCAAATTTCAAAGGTTCAATGAGTTCAAAGGTTCAAAAAGAGTTAAGCGCTCAATGAGTTCAAAGAAGTTCAACCGCTTCGAAGAGTTCAATGAGTTCGAAGACTTCGACAAGTTCTCAAGTTCAATAAAGTTTGGCAGACTTAAAGAAAACAAAGGATTCAAAGAGTGAAAGTTGAACTATTGAACTGTTGAACCTTGAACCAAAATGGTTCAACAAGTTCAAAGGTTCAACAAGTTCAATAAGATCAAAAGACTTAAAGAAAAGAAGGATTTTAAGAACAAAGATTGAACCGTTGAACCTTGAACCAAAAGAGTTCAAAGTTCAAAGATTCAATGAGTTCAATAAAGTTCAAGAGACTTAGAATAACAAAAGATTTTAAGAACAAAGACTGAACCATTGAACCTTGAACCAAAAGAGTTCAAAGTTCAAAGGTTCAACGAGTTCAACAGAAAAGAAAAGAATCTAGAGAGTTTGAAACTTCAAAGGATTCAAAGAAAGAGAATGAACCGTTGAAATTTGAATCAAAATGGTTCAAGGTTCAAAGGTTCAAAGGTTCAATAAGGTTAAAAAGACTTAGAGAATAAAAGGATTCAAAGAAAGAGATTGAACTATTGAATCGTTGAACTTTGAACCGAAATGGTTCATAGGTTCAAATGGTTCAAATGGTTCAAAGAGTTTAACCAGCTCAAAAAGTTCAAAGTTCACAAGGAAGCTTCAAGTAAAGGAAAGAAGCGAAAGATTCTAGAGACAAGTTCAAAGAAATGGTTCAACCAATTAAACCAAGGAGCCGATAGGACCACCTGAACTATTGAACCATTGAATCGATGCACTCCAAAGGTTCAAAGGTTCAAGGTTCAATGTGGTCCAAGCGACTAGCGACAAGTGACGTCCCCACGGATGTCAAATTTAAGGTAACAAAATGCCCGTTTATTTTCAAATATAGCACGAAACCTTAAAACAAATGCAGTGACTAGCTGAAGAAGAAGCCAAAAGAGTTAGCAAAAAAGGAAGAGATCCTGAGAGCTCAAATCATGAGAAAAGGATAAAATGCATTAAGAAAAGAGGGAATAAGAGGGAAAGACTAGAAATATCTATGCAGAAATTATTCCAGTAGGTGAAATATTCCACCAGGTGGACATCAAAGAGTGCGAGCACTCAAGGATGTAGCCTTTTTTTATCCATCGAGTAAAGGCAAAGTGGATAGCTACACAAATATCAGGAAGAGGACCAGGTGACCTATACTTTGGAGGAGACATTTGAGATAAATTGACATGCCATAGTTAAGGCTGATGCCCTGTTCTAGCATGGCCCCTTGATAGAACTAAAAATGCATTCAAGGCATTGAATGCAGTATGGGTCATTTTTTGAAACAAAGCCCCAAGTCTTTCTTGGTTGCTATATATTGTAATCTCTTATTTTATGCAGAGGAGATCTTTTTGTTATCAGAAGCAAAACTTTGCCCAAATTGAAAGGCATTACTGAGACTTTGAGCTCAGATTGTTAATCATATTTTGTTATTTGAATGAGAAAACAAGTGAATTTTTAGACTTTGTGCTGGAATAGCTTGTGTTGTTGAGAAAATTGTTCTTATGTCTGTTTCCTGAATGCATTTTTGTCTACTTAATTAAATAAGTAGAACTAGTGAAAGTAATCAGGAAGGTGTCCTGAAGCCAACTGTGGAGAGACTTTGTGCTACCACAATTTTCTTTAGTTTGTCTATATTTTGTTTATGTGTAAAGGATCTTGAGATGAATTTATGCCCTCATTTTTCTTTGTATTTCACTCTTTGGCAGTTGAGGTGGAGACTTTGTGCTACACTTCAGTATGTTGGTTATTGCACCCTATTACATTTACTTGTCATTACCAGAAAGATTCTTTTTGTTTGCTGAACAACACTTGTGAAAGAAGATAAGTGCCTTCTATCATTTCACTAGGATTTTTCCTTTGATTTGTGAACATCATCTCTAAAAAAAGAGAGATGGATGGTGTTATCCTACCCCTAAGTGTTATTTTCAGCCTATTTATAGTATATTAATATATAGTACCTTATAGTTATAGGGAACCTCCCCTTGATGAGAGGAGAGATTCATCCTCTTTTGATGTGGTAAACCTACACATTTAGTCGATCAATCTCCTTATGTTGTAGTTGAAACAACCTATTTTTCCCATCAGTTAGCTGGTGACAAAATAGTCATCCAACAATTTTTGGCGACTCTAATGGGGAAGAAAGCATAGTTTGAAGCCTCAAGCTTCAAATTAAAGCAATCTTTGTCCTTATCCATTTCAAGTTTTACACTCTGGCAGATCCACGGTATATGAGAAGCCAGAGATATAAAGGTATTGTTGACCCTGTATTTGAGTTGGTACAGCAAAGTAATTTTGATATGTTTCCTTCACCATCTCGCCTTCAACGAACTAGGAGTTTTCCTCTTACAAAATTCAGGTGTCCATTACTAGGCAAAGTGTCCATTTTTACTATTAGCAGAGCTTTGTCAATACATACCCCTCAAGCATTTGTTATCCCTCCCTTCAGTAGTCAAATAATGGCAGTTCAAGGCCCCTAGGGTAACTCTTTTGGCCCACTCAATTTAACTCCACCTCTACATGAGCTACCACGTAGTTCAAGAAAGAATTTCCCTAAGTTCTTTGGTGATGGGAGAGTTCATCCTGATGAACATATTATAGCCTTCAGCATAGCCTGTGTTGTGATAGGCGTGGAGTATGAGGATGTAGCAGTCAGGCTATTTGTGGAAACATTGTAAGGTGCTACTGCAGACTGGTTCTATCATCTGCAGGGCCAGACTGTGATTGACTAAAACACCCTCAAAGCCAAATTCAAATCCAAGTTCAAACCTGTAGAAGATGCACATGCCCTGTTGGCCCAGCTCACACAAATGAAGAAAGAGCCTCATGAACCTATGAGGGACTTCATTGCCAAATTTGACAAGTTGAGGAATAGGATTCTTATAATTGCTCAGCCAACAGTTGAGAACCTTAAATGTTTTTTCATTAACTCTCAACTGCCTGAAGTGAGTTTTCTATTGAGATGTGTTGGCCACATAGACCTTGCTTCAGCGCAAAATTTGGCCACAGAGGTGGAAGATGATCTTATCTTTGTAGGAAAGATAAGGAGAGATCCTAACAAAGGTAAATCTTCTTCATCCTTTGAATATCCATCTACAGGCACCACTGATCCAATGGTGTAGATGCTAGAAAATGAGTTTCTAGCCCTCAAGAAGCAAATGGTGTAAGGGATGTCTTCTACTCCTTCGTACAGAGATATACCAAGGAGAAAATTTCCCAATCAGTCATACCATTTTAATGCTACCAAGAATCAAGGGTAGCCAAATCGCCTTCCTCCCCTATAGGGGAAGCTTGCCATTGAAGCAACACCAGCCAACTCAGTAGTTGGATATCTTGAGATAGAATCTGATTTCTCTTTTCAACCTGAGTTGATACCAGAAGATGACATTAATATCTTCAAAGAGGGAGAAGAATAATTAGCTGGTGACTCCAACATTGGTTTCCTGAATTACCAGGATGAACCCAAAAGTAAAGGTGAAGTAGTTGATGGATCATACAATGTATTCACCTAGTCCCAGAACTAGTCAGCCTAACAAGCTGATGAAAAAAAATAGAGGAGCATTCTCAACCAGTAATTTCAATTGCTAAGTGGGGAACCACTCTGCCTTCTCAATCAAAGGACCCGGTGATCACTAAAAAGGTAAGTACATCAAGCATTCCTTCATCTTCAGCTTCAAATTCATAGACCAGTACTACCCCTCCTAAAAACTAGAAGGATGAACTACCTTCCCCTGTTATTAATTCATTTCAAACATTTGATATAATCGACCATGTCAAGAAAACCAAAATTCAAATGTCTGAATTTGAATTCTTGTAATCCAACCCTGAATAGTTGGATAAGTTGGTTCATTGTGTAAAGAATAAAACCATCCCTACAGGACCAACTGTTCCAAAGGTGACTCCCACATCCACCCAGAATAACCTTGTCATTACTCCTCTTACTACTCCTGGGAAGACAGAACCATTTTATGCCTCCCTACTGATAAATGGACACTAGCTAAAAAATTGTATCATAGATTCAGGTGCATCTAAAAACATCATGCCCATCAAATTAGCTGAATCCCTTGGTTTTACACTGACCAAGACATTTTGGAGATGTTTCTCTATGGAGAAAAAACAAGTGCCACTGCTAAGACAAATCAAGGACACCCAATTTGCATTTGCTGCATTTCTGGATAAGAGAATTAAGATGACAGTCTAGGTGGCCGACGTCCCAACCTCCTACGACATTCTTCTTGGGTGAAATTTCTGCAAGGATGTTGGTGGAAAATTGAGCATGGACCTATCTAAAGTGAGGATCCTGGTTAAAGGTGTCATGTAGAGATTGATCCCTGAGAAGGAAGCAAAATATGTTGTCACTCAAATATCAGCACTTGAATCTCAAATTCTATTTGAGTCTTCAAGCGTGGATAATTACTTCTTGAATACAAAGGATGTTCTTGTCTTAGCTGATGAAACTTCTGGAAATGATAATCTGAAAATTGTTTCAAACAAAAAATCAGAAGACTTAATAAAGCACAGTGCAAGCCCAGAGGAATCCTCCCCTCTAAATGAAGAAAAATCTAAGGAAAGGTTAGTTTTTTATTATCTGTGAATTCTCAAATTCTATGGTAGCCATTCTTATACTAGATTGAGAGCTGGGATTGTGTTGATATCTCTTCAAGGAGATATTTTCCCCTATTCTTATAAATTGTAGTTCAGCAACACCAACAATACTATTGAATATGAATCACTGTTGCTTGGATTAAAGGCTACTCAAAATAGGGACATCAAACTACTTCATGCCAAAGGAGATGTTGAGCTAGTGGTTTATTAGGTGAAGAACCTATATCAAACCAAGAATAGACGATTGTGTCATTACCACAATCTAGTTTGGGATCGAATTGAAAGCTTTGATGCTTTCAATATCTCTGCAGTGCCTAGAGAATTTAATGACCGAGCTGATGCATTAGTTATTTTAGTGACTCTCTTGGTTATTCACTAAGATTTTAAAGGAGACAAGTACACCATCAAACTGGTCTTTCAACCAAGTGTTCTTGACAATGCCAATCATTGGCAAGTGTTCAAAGATGACAACTAAATCATCGCCTTTCTGGAACAAAAGGACAACTTTAAACAGCTTCATTTTGAAGGCAATGGACCTCTACCATAGAAATTAGCCCCTAAAATAAGTTCAAACACAGGTGAAGAATTCCTACAGCTAAAAGGGAATAAAATTCCCAAAGGATTGGTTTTCCTTGAGAAATTTTTTGACAAGCATGACAGGTTCATCAAACAGCAACAAATGGATTCAAACTCCTCCCAGGAGTTTGATCAAATAAATTTGGGTACTAAGAAAAATCCCAAGATGGTTAACATTGGGAAGTGCTTCACTCCTGAGGAGAAGCTCAAATTTACAGCCCTGCTTCGCCATTACATGGATGTTTTGGCATACTCCTATGATGATATGAAGTTGCTCAGGCCTGAAAAAATTTGTCATGAAATTCCTCTCAAGAGTGATTCGATGCCTTACAAACAAAAATCTTGGCAGTATAATCCAAAGATATCAAGTACTATTCTATCTAAAATATAGAAAATGTTGAATTCAAGAATAATTTTCCCAATCCATCATTCCAAATGGATTGCAAACATAGTTCCTACGAGAAAAAAGAATGGCAAAATTTGCCTCTACATGGATTTTAGGAATTTGAATCAATCATCCCTAAAGGATAACTACTCTCTGCCCATCATGGATCAAATCCTTTAGATGGTGATCGGTTCAGAGATGTTATCAATGTTAGATGGCTTCTCAAGATACAATCAAGTTAAAGTTGGTGAAGTACACTAGCATAAGACTGCCTTCACCATGCCTTGGGGCACCTTTGTGTGTCGAAGAATGCCATTTGCTCTAATAAATGCTGGTGCCACTTTTCAGAGAGCAATGGACCTTGCTTTCAAAGATGAAATGGGTAAGTTCATTGTGGTGTACCTTGATGATTTAACAGTCTTTTCCAAGCATCGTCCTGATCACTTACATCATTTGCAACAACTGCTGGAATGATGTCGCCAGAATGGCATTTCTCTAAATCCCAAGAAGTCTATTTTTGGGGTAACAAAAAGGAAACTTCTTAGACACATTGTATCTCAAGAAGGTATAAAGATTGACTTAGAAATATTCAAATCCATCCACAAGCTTACTCTACCCACAAGTAAGACTGAAATTCACTCTTTCTTTAGAAAGGTGAATTTTTTACGAAGGTTCATTCTTGAGTTTGCAATGAAGACTCGCCACATTGTGGACATGATGAAGGGAAAGACCACTTTCAACTGGACTGAAGAAGGCAAATTAGCATTTCAAGACACCAAGACAGCTATTGCCCATGCCCCAATTATAGTTTGTCCAGATTACACCAAAGGCTTTATATTGTATAGTTATGCTTCTGAACACACACTTTTAGCAATTCTGGTTCAACAAAACAAATAAGGTGTGGAATCTCCCATATCCTTCATGAGCTGTCCTTTCAAAGCTCATGAACCGAAATATTCAAATCTAGAGAAGCATGATTATGCAGTGGTAAAGGCAGTAAAGCACTTCCATTTTTACATCTTGAATTCACACACTATTACCCTGGTTCTTGATACCACAGTCAAATCCATATTAACTCAGCAGGAGTTTGGAACTAAAAGGGGTAATTGGATTGCTAAAATCTAGGATTTTGATCTTGTTATCAAACCAATGAAGCTTGTGCGGGGAAGGGGTCTCTGCCAATTGATTGTTGATAATAGACTAGAAGAAATAGGGCATGAAGAAGTAGAAATTGAAGACACACCAACAATCCTCTTTGTCACCACCATGAATGAGTGGTATTCAAATATTACTCATTTCCTTACCTATGGTGAGTGTCCTGCTCACCTGTCTCATAAAAGAAAGAGGACTATCAAGTTGAAAGCTGCCAACTTTGTCCTGTGGGACAATGGGCTGTATAAGAGGAACCTTGATGGGGTATTCCTTTGCTACGTGGATAAAGTACAATAGAATAAACTTATGGAATTCTTCCATAATCTAGCCTATGGAAGACATTTTTCTACGCCTATAACTGCCCATAAGATTCTGTGAGCTAGGTATTATTGGCCTACTCTGTTTCAAGATGCATACAAATGGATACAAAGATGTGAACTGTGCCAACAGTTCGTTGGAAGACCCAAGTTAGCTACTTTGCCTCTTAAGCCAATGGTAATAGAAGAGCCATTTCAGCAATGGGGAATTGATTTCATGGGTGCTGTAAACTCGTCTTCAAGTCCTGGACATGATTATGTCCTCACAACCACATATTACTTCACCAAATGGGTGGAAGCTATTCCAACCAAGCATGCTACTTTAGAAGTAGTATGCAATTTCCTCAAGGAGAACATCATTTCTAGGTTTGGGGCCCCAACCAAGATTGTGACAGATAATGCAGCCTATTTCTCTTCCCATGAGATTACTCATTTCTATTTTTATTATGGGATTACCCTCTCCCACTCTTCTGATTATTTTTCAAAAGGAAATGGCCAAGCAGAATCGAGCAACAAGACCCTGGTGACCATCATCAGAAATTTGGTAGATGACAACCAATGAACCTGGCATAAAGCTTTGTTTGATGATTTATGGGTAGACAGAATTACACCCAAGAGGGCAATAGGTATGTCACCTTTCCAACTTCTGTTTGGTCTCAATGCAGAGATACCAATGGTCTGTATGTAACATGGAGTCAGCATAAACTAGGAACATGCCTCATCCCCCCATCCAAAAATAATGCCCCTATATGGCATCCACGTGATGTGATCTAGCTACAAGGTATCAAAGGCCTCCCTATAAAAAAGCATATCACCTGCATGGCCCAAAGACACTCCCACTATCACTCACCATCTGAATACCATGGGTTGCCTTGGCTCTAACTCAACTAATGTACCTAATGGATGCTAGATAGTGATGTGCTCCTAGCTCCAGATCTATAGCAGTAATGAGGGACCAAAGTTTTATGCTCCCCTATAAGCCCCCAGATGCATCTCTTTATACAAATGAGCTAACACCATTGGGCCCCATGTAAATACCTGGTGATCATGTATCATATCTATAACTACGTCCCCTAAGCCCAGGTGAAACCATCATTTACTCTTGTCTGGTAATAAGATGCCAAATATAAGAGCCATCACCACTAAAGTCAGCCAGTCCAGAGTACCCTTCCATGAACACTTGTCCAAATTAATAGATCTATCATATACACCGATCTGTAGGCTATCACCCAGCTATTGCAATGTCCTCATCAAAGTTTGAGATCTCTAATAGGTCCTCACGCCCCTCATCAGTAGGTGGAAAATCCTATATACATCCTCCAAAGTGATGATCATCTCACCAATCATGAAATGAAATGTGTTGGTCTCAGAGTGCCACCTCTCCACCAATGTTGTGATCAATCCTGACGAGTGGCATCATTGCCATGTCATGTAACCCCACTAGTGCCAACACTTTGTACTCCTTTAGCAACACACACCACATCTCATGAAGGACCTTAGAGAGTTGAGATTGTGATGCCAAAATCTCTAAACACTCTTACATCACAAATAAAGATAACCTATCATCATCACCATCACATGTACCTACCTAGTTCCTATACATACCCTAACAAGTGCCCTCACTTATCCTCTTATCAAACTCATCCTACACTAACTACCCTCATAACCATGATCCCACTAAGCCTGAATCCTTCCCCTTACCTAGCTTACTACCTCCCTTAGCCTTCCCCCCAGCCACTTTTCCTTTCCCAAACTAGACTTAGCTAACTAATCCCATCTCCTAATCCTGCTACTCTTTCTATAATCTCACTACTATCCTAGTAGCGGTATTGTAATACCACTATTTCCTATTAGCAGGATCGTAATCTCACCATTGGTAGTAGTGGGGTTGCAACCCCATCACCCATTCTTGTGGGATTACAATCCCGCCACTAGTAGTAGTGGGGCTACAACCCCGTCACCCATTCCTACAGGATTGTAATACCGTGACTACCCATTAGTGGGATTTCAATCCCATAAATACCCATTATCATGATTACAATCCTATGACTACCCTCTAGTGGGATTGTAATCCTCCCTCTTACCCTGACATTCCTGCCACTCTTCTCGACAATCTTATGACTGAGGGCAAAATATGCAATCATGGGATTGCATATCCGTAGTAACCTTTTCTTTTTTATCCTATAACTACCTTGTTAAATCATCTAAAACATCAACAAATTGTATAAAAACAAAATTTATCAGATTCCACTTATTGATGGTCCTAGCTTTGGCTCCCTCTAGTGGACATGAACGCATTCTTTATGGTGGGAAGCTCAAAGAATGCAGTCCATTATTCGTTTGAACTTTGGATCTCTGAAAGCAACGTGTGTAAATGAGTTCCCCCATTACTCCCCCTGGCCTATATCAAACCCCCCCCCTCCCATATCATTTTCTCCTCAAAACTATTTAAATTCCATCCACTATCTATTATCACCCTTAGTAACATCTCACAAACATGACTTACCCGCCGCTGTTACAATTTTCGTTTTCTTACAATAACTAAGCATACCGGCTCGGGTTCCTTAAGAAACTCTGAACACATCCCTATCAACATTTCGTTAATCATTATCCATTATCATTATCCCTGACATGGATTCTTATCATAAAATATAATAAATTACAAAAAAAATTAATTAAATCTTGGATTCTACGATAAGTGGCTCCTTATCATTATTTTATCTTTTTGAGCCTTTCGGAGCATGTGTCCTTGCTACTGGACCCATCAATTACTCAATTTTTTTTTATCAAACCACCTTTTTCATCACCTAATCACTTTCTAGACAAAATGCCCATTGTCTAGACCTATCATTCGAGCTGCTTATCTCGATTGGGGCATCCTTGTTATCCACTAACAAATATCCCCTCCCCCATCAACTTATCCATTTTCCACCCTGGGATGTTTTAATCAAGTCAGTGTGTCTCCCCGCATGCTTCCTCGAGGAGGCATCACATCAGCATCCTACAACCCGCTTATCAACCATCAATCATCCATATTATGATTTTTTATTTAAAATATAGTTACTTCGATTGCTCGCAACACCCTTTCAAAGAGGGGCAAAATGTATGCACTAAAATGTGCTTGCCTCGCTAATCATACTAATTCCCTGTTAATTAAACTAATTCTCACTAATTTAGCATAAAAATTGTCTATTTCCTAGTCATAATAACCCCTTGGCCTAAATCCCATACCCATACCAATATCTCATGTAACTTTTAACGTGGCCAAAATACCAATTAATCCCATCATTAAACCCCTAACAAAGCCTATTAACTACTAACCTACTTCCTAACCCCACTAGCCAATTTAAAATTCAAGAAAATCTTAACTACCCACCCACCACCCTATACTAGCCTCTCCTAAACCCCTAAAACCCTATGAAGAGATTTCTAGAATGGGAGAATTCTAGAAATCTCTCCATTTTAACCCTTTTCCTCTAGAATTCTCTATTCTAGAGGATTCCATGGAATTAAAAAATTCTATGGAAAATCCTCCACCCTAGATCTTAATGGCCCAAATTCAAATTTGAACCATAAGATCTTCCTCCATTAACTTATAAAACTAAGACACTCCTCCTTGCTCAAGCTAATGAAAAAGTCAATGATCAAGTGCATAAGCCATTACCTCACTCATCAAGCCAATCCGAGCAAAATCCATATCCATCTTGCCTCAATGAAGCCATTATCAAGCTATCACAAGCAATCCAAAATCTCAAGTCTACTAACCCAAGCATTGGAATTTCAAGTCTTGAAATGGAGCTATGAGAAGGTAAAAATGATGGTAAGAGTGCTTTAATCATTATGATTTACCTTTTCTATCCATTTCTATTAGTGTCATTAATATTGGATTTGCATTATGATTTTGATAATATTTTCTGGAATCCCAAATTTGGTGCACAACCCAAAACACATTGCAACTTAAATGGTAGCAAAAATTGTAGAAAAACCATATTGGATGTTTTGAAGTGTGTTCCCCTAGTAGGAAGTGTTTTGTTGGCTTTGGTACTCATTTTTTTGTCTTATTGTTTTAGTAATTTCGATTTATTGTGAACACTAACCCCTGATTGTACTCATGTACCAGTTCATAACTCCAATCAAAAACATTTTTCCTATTAATGTTTTTTTATTAAACGACTTTAATTATCAATAATTCACTTAATACTCACAAAAATTCCAAACAAATTAATAACATTTTTTTATTGAAACATTGATTATTTATATATATTTATAACGAATTAAATACAAGTGGAAAACCAACACGATCAAGACACATAATGAAATTCTAAGTCACCTCGCAAAGTACAAAATAAAATATGGTTCATATCTATGCGTTCTTCAACTTAATGAATATTCAATAAAATATTTTGAAATATTCTATGGTTAATGTCGTCCTTACTAGGAAATCTTACTTTTTGAAATATTTGATGAAATATTTTGCGTTGTTCCCATATAAGTATTCAATTGAATGTGTGTATAAATAACGGGTTGAGCGACTCTTGGAAATTGGGGAAAATGGTAAAGTGGATTTTCCTGCATTCAGTTCTTTTGAAGATGAATTTTAATCGAGCGTGTTTGGGGGCAACTCGGTCGGGGTGGTTGATGTTGGATTCATTCTCATGGGTCATAATAGGTTTTATTATTGGAACATTTTACGATAAATTTATTATTAAAAATAAATAAATAGAAGGTTAAAGAGTAAAGTAGTTGGCGGAAAGTATGGTATTAATCTTCACAATTTTTTTTTTTAAATCAGGAAATATTGAGCAAGTGCAAGACAACAAACCTTAATAATATGTTAGTTAGGTAGAGCCAAGTAAGTGAAAGTAACCAGTTCTCAAACAATGCTTATTGGTTGGACAAAACCAAGAAAACACTATAAATAACCCAAAACCCTAACCAAACCTTAGACAAAGATGGAAAGGGTGCGTAGATCTAATCGTAGACTAGAAATGGAGCTATTATCATTATCCAAATCATTATCAACTATTAACCGCAAACCAAAGAATTAAAAAAATACTACCATAACACCACAAAACACAAACAGAAGACAAAGTCACCATCGTAAACACAAAATGTAAACACAGAGGACATAAACCATAATCATATTTTATATATATATATATATATATATATATATATATAAACACCTTAAAGATCTCCCGTCCTCTCTAAACCATCAACACCCTTGGAGCCATACTTCGACAGAACAAACTCTAAAATAACTAAGATTTCAGATGAAAGAGAGAGCTCTCTCCAAAATGCCTCCATCGGTCAGAGGAGATTTTTCTTTTGGAGTGGATCTTTTTTAATTTAACAATGAGTTAGGCGCTATTGTTATGGTGAGAAACTTGAAGCTTGAAACTGAAAAAGGGATTATAGAAGTAATCGTGGAAGGAGAGTCCATAATTATGATCAATGCACCCATGAAGAGGGAACCTTCGAATTAGAATCTTGATAACATTCTCAACGAATATTCGAGAACTAGTTGGCTCGTTCATATCCATGCCCTATAGTCATTGCTTTAGGGAATATAATAGTTTTTTAGGTCTTCTAGGGTGGACTAAAATCCAATTTCTTTTATGTTCAATATTATATACACTTTTAGCCTCATGGTGAGGAAGTTTTACTTTTGAAAGAGGGGTCAAGTTTAAATCTTATAGAGGTAAGATACGTATGCTTTAAATTTTGAGTATAATTAGGTGGCTCACATAACTTTGTGGATTCAAAAAAAAAAATATTTTTTCCTCATTAATGTTAGATAGTTTAGTTATTTAGTTTTCATCAATATATTTAATTTTGATTTAAAAAGATTTATTCATTTTTCTTTTTTTATTCTATTTTTGATAGTGGGTATGAGTAAATTTCAAAATTTTGAAATTTTTTTACAATAAGGATATGGTATTGTAGAAAGTATGCCACTTTCGTTCATAAATGAATATTGCTCATTTGTATGGGTTATGCTTGTGTAGAGATTATGTATTGATATGATGATACTTGATCCTGGACTTTTGAAAAGGCATGCCTTCATTTGCTTTGCACGATCATCCGCTCTTCAATCAAACGTAGCTTCTCCTAATTCCTCACACATCCCTTCCCGTACTTTTCATCATTCAACTTTGAATCTACATACAACATCCATGGGAGAGAAATTTATGCATGACCTCGTATCGCTAATAGAAAATTGACATGAACCTTCAATGCTAAAGAATCAAACACAATCACCATGGTTTGAAAGGTTTTGGGAATAAATGGTACAATCCATTTTGAAAGACTTATGCGAAGATAAATAATTTTGTATATAAATATAAAACATCTATTTTTAAGTTGGTGCTTGTCGCATTTTTTTCTAAAGAGGGTTCTTTTTAAGATCTATCTACCTCCCTCTTCTTCTTGTGTTCCCTATTTAGTGTAATTGTAATTGGCTAGGTTTAACTTTAGCAATTTCTATTACTTATTAATTGATGATTGGTTTGGTAGTTGAATCATGTGAACTTGAATGGTCAATTTCATATTTCATTTCAATTGCAGATTTCTTTAAAAAAAACCCATTTTGTCAATAAAAAAAGTATTAAATTAAGCATTAAATACTCAACACAAGAGAATTTTCTTATTGTGAATAGGGAGAATCCTATACTGCATTGCCAATGAGAGTAATTAGAGTAATGCCACAAAGAAAACAAAGATATTAGACCTTAAGGCTTAGATGATGGTTTCATGGAGGATGGACATCTAAACCAAAAAGTAAGGAATAAATAAAATGAGGATTCTTATTTTCATATAATTTTCTAGGAGGAAAGGCAACCAATCAAACATTAAGTATTTAGTAGGAGGGTCACTTCCATTGTGGCATCATCTCAATTGGTACAATGATCACACTGTTTTGAGTTTGCATGTTTTCATGTACCAAGCCCACCAACCAATGTGAGATTGATTTTTAAACGATTGAGGTTTAGAGTCATTCGAAGATGCACTAACAAAACATATCAAACTTGGGGTAGTAAGACATATATTTAGAAGTATTTGACCAAGATTTTTTTTGGATTATAAAGCCATAGAAAAGGACAGAGAAACGTCAATCAAGCAAACATACTTATCTAACAACTAATCAACTATTATATTAAAGAACATAGTAAGTATTGTTATTAATATACAGTTGTTTAATATGTGAATAGAGATGATGATGGTCTCTCTTTATTTTATTTAATTTTTGATTTTTAATCGTTTAAGAAAGAAGACGAAATATTTGTTTCCATAAAATTTATTGTAATTTTAAAACTTTTTAAAATAATTTTAGTATTAATATTTTATTTTTAAACATCTTAATTAAAATGTACCAAAAATCAACCTTATCCAATTTAATATTAAAAATTGAGAGACCTATCTTACCAAATCAATAGACTCAATTAAATGAGTATGACAAACCCTTTATAGTCTCTCCATACAAAACAAAAATGATATATTTTTTACCATGTTTTCACTGTTAAACTATTGATTTGTTTTATTTTTCAAGTGCAAGTCCTACCACAAAAGCTTGATCAGATTTTCGGATAAGAAAAACTGTGGGGAAACATAGTGTTTGATAAACTTTAGCTCAAAGGTTCCAATCGTACCCTAAAAGTGAAATACCCTGACATTGAAATAAGTTATATATATAAAACAAACCTGAAAGTGAAATAAGTTATATATACAAAAGAAACTTGACATTGAAATAATTTATATATACTGAAAAAACTTGTGATCCATCATTGAAAAGAAAATAATTTAAAAAAAAAAAAAAAAATCACCATCCATCGTTAAGAAGAAAATGATTGAAGAAAATTGCTGTCCATCATTAAAGAAGAAAATGATAAAAGAAACATAGGATCCATCAGTAAGAAGAAACTAATGTTGCTGTAAGGACTGTCCAGTAAGACCATGTATTTGTCGACAATGACATGAACTGATGATCCCTTTGAACACGTAGGAACAAACCTTATTAATCTAAAAGGGATCTAGATACCAGTTCTGAAAATTTTGGATATGGGAGTTCTGAAATTTTTGGATATGGGATTTGTATTTTAATGGATGTTTTGATATGTATTATTATTTATATTAATTAAATTATAATTTTTTCAATACTTTCTAAAAGGATGTGGAGGTGGGGGATCTCGAGGGTCATTTTATTTGCTTGTAATTGTAGTTACATAATATATTAGAGATAACCATTGTTTTGTTATAAATATCTACAACATAATTAAAGAAAATAATTATATTTCTTTCTTTTTAAATAGAAAAAAGAATCTCCACTCTAAAATAATGTCAAATTTGTACATAAGTTGCAGGAATCACGGACCAATCTCCCAGGAAGATATTTTTCCAGATAAACCACTCCTGTCTAAAAGGTTTAATGAAATCTTGAATCTAAGACCAAGCATTTTGTGCTTTCGTATAGAACCAAAATGAATGCATAAAGGTCTCTAAATGGCCACATGACGAACATTTGGGCTACACAACACCTAACTAAACAAGGTGAAAACCAAGAGGGAATCCTTGATATAGAAGGAACCAAGAAAAATGTGTTACTTTAGGTTCAAAACTAGAATTCCATACCATTTGAAACCTTTTACTCCAATATTTATTAAAGAATGAATATCCCATTGAGCATTGAACTTGTCAACCATAGGTATAAGAGGTGACAATCATTCATATCCGTTGTTGGGAGTCTAATTCTAGAAAGGAGTTTCAACATACCATCTCTAGTCTTTACACCATGGGTGAGCAGAGGTGATTGAAATCTTATGCATCATCTTTGCAAGTATAGCCTCAATGACTTATTGGTAAGATTCTTTATCATTGTTTCTTAAATGAAACCTAATCTTGACCTCCAACTAAGAAAGTGAAGAGCAAATTTACTTATAGAAAATATCTTGTACATTGTATGAAGAATTTGAAGGCATGCACCCATGGAATTTCACTAAGAGGGACTTCATGAAAATTGATAACAAGCAACCACCATGAATAATGTTGATTAATAGAGGGACAATTTGTAAAACCATTACCATTTTAAAGCAACCAAGGTTTGATATTCTCCCATTCTTTCCATATAGTTTTAGAAACAAATGACCAATTTTTTTTTACCAAAGCCTAAAGGATGAGAATATTTTGAAAATCAAAACCTTTCCAAGTCGAGTGACCATTTGGAAATTTGTCATAAATGCAATTTTGAAGCAAGACTTTCAAAGCTTTTATCCCTTGAATGGACCTAATAATCTATTTGGTGTACAAAGTAAAACCTTGGCAACTAACTTCTAATAGACCTAAACCTCTAGCCTCTTTTAGAAGACAACAATATTCCAAAGCTACCTTATGGAAACCCTTCCCATGTGAAGATATAACCCAAAATAAATCTCTAAGGAGATTCTCTAACTTCGGATAGGAATTTTTAGAAGGCATTCAACAAGAAGAGGAGCATACATGAGTTGCAATGAGAACTTTATAATAGATTTGAAACTTCCTGGCTAGAGAGGAGTTTAATGATCTAATAAGATTTTTTTTTCTCAACTTGATCAATAACATATTACCACATATGGGAGGGGGAAGCTTGGAATGCAAAGTGAAACCCTAAAAAAGGAAACACCTCACCATGTTAGATCCAATTACAATATTATCTATCCAACCAAGGATGCAAAGGAAGAAACGATTGTTTATGGCATTGAGTTTTTCACCATTTAATCTAGAGCTAGAAGTCATGAAAAAAACTATCAATATACTACATCACATCAATAATATTAGGCTCATCCTCAATCAAAGTGAGAAAGGAGTCATCAACAAAGTGGCCATTAAGTTGTTGCGTATGTTCATCTAAGGGAAGAGAAATACCCTTAGCAAGACCTTACAAATTAGCATTCAATAAAAGATAGCATAAAACCTCCACAAAAATCAAATATAATGATGGAGCTAAGGAACATCCTTGTCTAACAAAGTAGAATAGCCAAAACTATTTAGAATTACACCATTGATGAAGAGAAAGCTGAAGCATCTACAAACAACATCTCAATTGGATGTAGAAAATTAGAACCAAATAATAAGGTTATTAGCATAGCCAAGATGAATGGCCATTCGATGAGATCATAGTATTTATCAAAGTCCAAATTATCTAACAATGCTAATTGATTAGACTTATGATCCCACTTCATGCCTTCCTAGACAGTTATGATTTTATTAAGAATGTATCTATTTTCAATAAAACCACTCTATTCATGGCTAACAATCAAGGGTAGGAGATGGAGAATGTGTAGTGTGAGGGATTTGGCAATGGATTTTTAAAAAACATCGAGCAAGGTAATGGGACACTAATTGCATATTAACTCCAAGTTTCCCATCCTAGATATGAACTTAATATGCCCTTAGTTAATTAGTTGCTAAAGAGATTTGGATTTGAAAGTTTTGCATTATAATTAAAAAATTTCTTCTCCTATAGTATCCCATAAAAAATTTATAGAATTCACAATGAAAGACATCATAACTCGAAGATTTATCATTTTCCATTTGCATCGTAGCTTCATACAAATCCTCAACTGAAATAGGTCTATCACATGAAACTCATTAGTATTGAGTGAGCTTGCAAGGGACCATTGCAAGGCATTGTATAAGTGTTTGTTATTTCTCAAGGGAAGGTTTTTGAGCTTTAATTTCTTTTAGATAATGGTAAAAACATATTGATCCATATCAAGCACCTTAGTAAGCCTATGGTTAGATTTTTTAATGGCTTTGATTTGCTAAATTGCAAGTATTGCCTATAGCATTTTAATATCTCTTTAGAGTCTTTATTGCCTAATTTAAACCAATGCGGCCTAGTTTTGATTTGTAAAAATCATGCATTTTAGGCATATGTAATCTGAATGTGTTGACAAAAGGTAGAAACTTACGACTATAATGATTCATGGAAAGAAGCATACTCTAAATTAGCCACTGTATGGCTTAGATTTGAGGTTGTTGTAGACACAAGAAATCCACACACTGTAATTCCGAATGTTGAAACACCCCTAGATCACCTTAGGACCCCCTTGGGACCAATCCAACCCTTTGAACCTAACTGAACTTAACCCAATTCAGTTTGATTAAACTAAATTAACCCAAAATTTTACCTATTTTTTCCATTCACCCCCAACCGCTGATAGTCACCTTGATCATCGATGGTCAGGGTGCACCTCTTTAACCACCAACATGTAAACCACCCTACCTTGATTTTCTAAAAATAACTCATCTAAATCCATGTGTGAGCCACTACATGAGTGAGTTAAAATTAGGAGGCCCGGTTCACATCTTGTTGTACTCTCTTGCCTTGCCTATAAGAAGAGAGGAACAAGGAGGTAAAAATCATCTGCAATTGTTATCAAGAGCTTATGCATCCAAAATTCTCTTTTTTGTAGGTCAATCATCATCAACAATCTAGCAATCTAGCTACTATGTTAGAGGGCCAACTTACCACCACAGCTCCCCCAAAGTGCCAAGTACCGTTACTCTATTGAAATCACGCTAGACTCCACCCATGAGTCAATCACCTCAAGTATCCACCCGATCAACTTTACGTAAGATAAGTATTTATTTTCCAGTATTCAATTAATTTATTTGATTTTTACATTCAACCCAACATCTCCCAGAATCTCACTTTGTGATCTCATCAATTAGCCATTTACCAACCCATATCTACACATAGTAAATGCCGATGGTTGTCTCAACCATCGATGGTCACCTTGGCCACCGACAGTCACCTTAACTACTGATAGTTAGCGCAACCACCGATAGTCACTATGGTATAAAATTATAATAGCTAATTCCACCCACTTACCCCCAACCAAATTTGATTTTTTGTGTCCTTGCCTATTTATGGACCTCTGCCTAGTTTTTTGAAGCAGACCCAAATCACTTAGCAATAGTATTAATTAAATTATCTTTATTTTAATAATTTTTAGTCTATTTCTTAGCAAACATTCTTGTGTTCAATTTTATTACCTTTTGATTATTGTTGCAAATACTTTCTATTTTATTTATAAACTTAATTATTAAAACATGTGGATTGATAGCCCCTGAGGAAGCTCTTGCTTTTGGGATCTAGCTATCGCTAGGAAATCCACTCAACTATCTATCTAACAAACAAATTTGCTTTAGTGCTTTCTTACTTGTAGGTCATCCTCCCAAGCCAAAGAGGAGATCTTCACAATCTTCTGATTCAATGCGCGCATAATCAAATAGGTTTTTCAACCATACTCATACTTAGTTTCTTCTTCTCCCTTCTCAAAATATAAGCTGAAATTCATTGAAATGTTTTGGCATGCCTGGTGGGACCCTTGTGTCTTTACTTGGGTTTATTTTTATTGCATCTTCTCTCTATTCTTTGTTCATAAACGAAATCAAAATTTTCCTTTGGGTTTAATATTAAGTGCATACATCAACTGCTTGCAAGTTTAGCTCACATAGTTTAACTTAAAAGCAAAGTAATCTATTGTAATTTCACTCTTGGTTGCACACACTCAACCAAACCACTTTCATCAATTAAACATAAAAAAATTGAGACAAGGCCCAACTAGGATTTCATCACCTAGCGGTAACCTTACCCTTTCTCGATAATCCCACTTGGAGGTCATTACCAAGGGGAGAACCAACTAAGCTCTCTGGTTGATTATAAACTCTAAATATCAATATATATTGGCTAAGCACCTGACACCCTTATCACTGTCGTGTGTGAAGTGAGGGGGTAGGCCCCAATACCAAACCACATATTGATTTCAATATAGATTATTTTTGAGAGCCTAAACACAACCTAAAATCAACCTTAGGCTTCCTTTCTAGTACCCACTCTACAAGCCAATTTTAGTCACTAAAATTCTTAAGGCATGAGCCAAACGTGAGATTAATAAAAACTCTAGGGCTTAACATATCGTTAAGAGTGTGATTTGATTTGTTTGAAACTTCCTGGCTAGAGAGGGATTTAATGATCCAATAAGATATTTTTTTCTCAACTTGATCAATAACATATTACCACATATGGGAGGGGAAAGCTTGGAATGCAAAACAGAACCCTAAAAAATGAAATGCCTCACCATGTTGGATCCAAGGATGCAGAGGAAGAAAGGATTGTTTATGGCATTGAGTTTTTCACCATTTAATACTAGAGCTAGAAGTCATGAAAAAAAGTATTAATATACTACATCACATCAATAATATTAGCCTCATCCTCAATAAAAGTGAGAAAGGAGTCATCAATAAAGTAGCCATTAAGTTGCTGAGTATGTTCACTTAAGGGAAGAGAAACACCCTTAACAAGACCTTAAAAATTAGCATTCAATAAAAGATAGCATAAACCTTCCACAACAGGCAAATACAATGATGGAGCTAATGAGCATGCTTGTCTAACAAAGTAGAATAGATAAAACTATTTAGAATTACACCATTGAAGAAGAGAAAAGTTGAAGCATCTGCAAATAACATCTCAACTGGATGTATAAAATTAGGACCAAATCATAATGTTATTAGCATAGCCAAGATGAATGGCCATTCGATAAGATCATAGTATTTATCAAAGTCTATATTATCTAACAATGTTAATTGATTAGACCTATGAGCCCACTCCATTCCTTCCCAAACATTTATGATTTTATTAAGAATGTATCTATTTTCAATAAAACCACTCTACTCATGGCTAACAATTAATGGTAGGAGATGGAGAATGCATAGTGTGAGGGCTTTCACAATGATTTTTTTAAAAACATCGAGCAAGGTAATGGGACACCAATTTCAAATTAACTCCAAGTCTCCCATCTTAGGTATGAATTTAATATGCCCTTTGTTAATTAGTTGATGAAGAGATTGGAATTGAAAGTTTGGCATTATACTTTAAAAATTTATTCTCCTATAGTATCCCACAAAAGAATTATAGAATTCACAGGGAAAGCCATTATAACTTAAAGATTTATCATTTTCCATTGCATCATAGCTTCATACAAATCCTCAACTGAAATAGGTCTATCACATGAAACTCACTAGTATTGAGTGAGCTTGCAAGGGACCATTGCAAGGCATTGCATAAGTGTTTGTTATTTCTCAAGGGAAGGGTTTTGAGCTTTAAGTTCTTGTTGATAATGGTAAAAACATATTGAGCTATATCAACACCTCAGTAAGCCTATGGCCAGCTTCTTTAATGGCTTTGATTTACTAAGTTGCAAGTTTTGCCTATAACATTTTAAATAACTCTTTAGAGTCTTTATTTCCTAATTTAAGCCAATGCGACCTAGTTTTGATTTGTAAAACTCATGCATTTTAGGCATATGCAATCTGAATGTGTTGACAAAAGGTAGAATCTTATGACTATAAATATTCATGGAAGGAAGCATACTCTAAATTGGCCACTGTATGGCTTAGATTTGAGGTTGTGGTAGAGTATTAGTGTTGATGCATGTATTTCATTTGAATCCCATAGATTAGAATAAATATAGATGTGCATGTGAGAGTGTTTGACCACTATTCAATCTAATTGGAAATCCATACAAGTCAGGTTATGAGGTTCCTATCTTACCAGATGTGTGCCAAAGTAGGCCCATGATGCATAAGTGTAGTATTGAGAAATAACTACATTTTATTTTTATTTTTTTGGATGCTTATATTTCCATTTAATATAAAAGTAAATGGGAAAGTGATCATAAAAAATAAAGTCTTATAATGTCTCTAGTGGCATTGAAAACTGATTATCAAAATAAAATACAGTTGTGTGGAGAGAATGGATATATTATTCATCTTTAAAACTCCATCAAATCCATGACAAAGGTTGTTCCACATGTGCCATATGGCAATCGTGGGGCCTAAATAAAAATTGAGTCATAAAACCCAAATTTTATTTTGCATATATAACCACACCACATGATCGCTAGTTGTTCGCTACAAAGGGAAGTGCCCAAGTTTGTTAGTTGGATATTTGATCATATTAGAATCCCCACACGTAGACCAATGTGCATCTATAAACTCATCAACAGTCTACCACCAAAGAGCTTCCCTTTCCATCATGTTAATAAATGCACAAATATTAATAAAAGCATATGAGTGGTTTTCAATTTTGAATAACACTTAGAGAACATTATTCTATGGGTTGCAATAATTATTCACATAATGTGGCCACCATCTTAGAACAATTTTTTTTATCAAGCCATCACATCTAGGGATGTGATCACTATTCATGACTAGACTATTAGGCCAAATTATTTTGCTAACAGCTATAAGCAAAAATATTAGCACCTTAACTTCTTATAGACATATAATGTCCAATTTTGGAAATAGAAGCCAAAAATATCACATAATATACTTGCAATATTAGTCTATGAGATCCCACATGTTCCATGAGAAGCAATTCATGAATTACGTGAGTCGAGAGAAATATCCTCAGAACTTAAGCCCTCTAGGGCACCAAACCTATTATGCAATAATTGTTGCTAGTTTGATTGTAAAAAAACATTAAGCTAAAATAGTCATCGAGGTTCTACAACATACTCTTCTTTCTCAAAATGGCAAGGAGGAATACGAGAGCATTATGGTGAAGCCTAGCATGGAAAATCATGGTGAAAAATCGAATGCAAATCTTGAGATTGAGCATGACAGGAAGACTAAGAAACTGATAAAACATTTGCAACAAGAGGTGTACTACAAATCTAAGGTTTTTTTTACCTCTTTCACCATTTTAGCTTGATTATGAATGAGTTCCCTAGAGAGTTGAGCAACGTGTCCTACAACTTTAGACGTAACATGATCCAAAGGGTCTAAACTTGGAGAAAATTTAATGGTTTTGTTGGTAGTTGTACCAATAATGGGGTTATCAAAAACACCCTTATTATGGCCATTCTTACGTTATCCAACCATAGTCCACCATTCCACCACTAGTCTTAGGGATTTTAGGAGATGATTTGGTTATGAATTTAAAGCAAGAAGCAAACAAAGAGAAATATCTAATTTTTATGTTCAATAGATTGATACCTGAAACATGTGTTGGGAAAATTAATGTATAAGACTTGTTATGAATGACATACATCACTCACTTGGATTTTAACAAACTCTTGAAGGTCACAGAAGAGGTCAAATTTCACATAAACAAGGTTTTTTGGGACAAGTTGAATATAATTTTGGAGGCTCTTGACATACAACACAATCAATGGTGGATGTTATTTGGTCAATAAAATGGAAAAAATGAAATGGAAGTCCTATGAATTCAACCCAGACATGAACCTTGATGATTATGTGTTCAGAAACAATGAATGCTTACATCAAATGCAATAAAACTATGACAAAAGAACAAATGTACCATCTATAGAGGACTTACGTCCTACATGGGTGGGGTGTAAAAAATGAAATAATAAACCCTTTCATTAAATTTTATATGCCTTTTAAGTTAATGTAGTGTTGTGTATAAGTAGATTAACCCTGAGTTTTTAACATACTTTCATAAGTATTCTTCCAAAACACTATTAAAGAACATTGCTCAAATTATTTATAAAAAAAATAAAATTTAAGAATAAATATAATATTGAAAGTTTATATACCTTTTGAGAAATACCTTGAGATAAATTTCTAAACCTTCTTAATCAAGAAGGCCTTTTTTAACAATTCCATAATCTTCATTTATAATTTCATAATTTAAAATGGAGTTTAAAAAATCCATTAAATAGACCAAGATCATTCTATGAAAAAGTTATTTATGAAAAAAATAAATGACACGGACCAAATCCTACAGAGTCCCAAAAGGAATGTGCTTTCAAAATTTAAACAAAATATAAAAAGGCAATGGTGATGTTCATTTTCAATATTGTGATTTCCAAATTCATAGCAATCAATGTAAAAATTAAAGGGAAAGATTTCTTTAATTTTAGGACTTTTAATTACCATCATCCACTTTAATTTGATTATAGCCCTTTCAATTAAAGGAAAAAACTTTTACAATTCGTAAATATGGACTAACTTAATATTTACTAGATAGATTGAAAAGTACATCATCTCAAGCAAATTAATGGGGAATTAAGAGTTGTCGGAGTAGTGAGGCATGTGATAGAGAGGATGGGATTTCTTTGGTACATATTAGTTGTTGAACGAGATTTTTGATTTTTGATTATTTATTTATAAAAGAAGAGAAGGGTAAGGTTGAGTTGATAAGAATATTTATCTAGAAAATAATCAACTATTAGAAAATAATTAACTATTATGATATAGTAGTGAATAGCATAAAGATTATGATATGTTGTTGTAAATTAAGTCTATTAATTATTATAGGATTATTTTTTTGAATGAATAAGGATATTGAAATGAGGATAACGTGATAATGTATAAGGATTATGGTAGTCTATCAATTTAAATGTAGGATTAAATTTTTGAAAGAATGAAAAAAAATTAGGATTAATATTTTCAATGAATAAAGATAATGTGAGATTAAATTTTTGAATACATAATGATTTTATAATAATAGATGCTTACTAACTAATGTAGAATTAATTTTTTGAATTAATGAGGATTTTACAATAACATAAGCAATTTTAAGATGGACTAAAGAAGTATGTCCAACTTGAAGGAGTGGATTTTTGAAGATTATGAAAAGGAGAGACCCAAAACTAATCATTTATTATGCTAGTAGGACCAAACCAATGTGAGATTGATTTTTTGGATAAATGTAGATTTTAAAGTCATAGAAGCAATTCTAAAATACACTAAAGAGGTATACTCGATCTGTAATAATAAAATATGTATTAAAAATTATTTAGAGAGCATTTTTTTAAGGATTATGAAGCCATAGAGGAGTAGAGAGGAAGGGCAAACCAAATTGTAAAATAGAATTGTCTTATCCATGGAAGTTGGGCTTATAGTGATTTTTCAATTTATATTTTTTATTTAAGATAAATAATTTATCTTAACTATTTTTAATGTAGAGCAAATATTTGTTGGTATTAGATATATAAATGATTATTGTGCTTCATATTAGTGTTAAGAACCAAAGAAATATTTATTTTATATAATTATAGTAAGTGTGTGTATTTTTCAAGTATTAGTCTAATATAAGTATTAGTGGCATGTTTTGTCAAAATTTGATGGTTTTCTCTCAACCCTCTCCAACTTCTTTTTTCAATCTTTTAATTTTTCCCTAATTATATTCATTTTCTAGAGCGTACGATGAGCACCCCTTTTTGACTTAATTGCCTCCATCCCTTGTCCCCACCCTTTTCCCCTTTTGATCATTAGAGGTTGATTTATGCATCAATATGGTTCTAATTTGAAATCATTTTATCTATAAATATACATGCATTATAGTTCATTTAGATGCCTAAACAAAATCAAGAGAGTTCATTATGTAAAAGGATTTAATGAGAAATTATAAGCATTTTATAGAAGAGAAAGTGTTCATTAGAGCATTTTATAAAAAAGAAAATATTCATTATAGATTTCATTGAAGAACTCAAATTTATGTTAGAGATATTACATGATACTGATTTACATGCTTGAATTATAATTGTATACATTTAAATTTTCTCACTTCCTCTGTCACTAATATCATCTAATTTTGTCTAATTTATCTTACTAATTATCTTAGTCATTGGTATAACACCCACTTCATCCTTCATAACATATACTAACATTACCCTCATCCCACATCAATTAATCATGTCATTATTCTTCTATTATCATGTCTAATCTCACTTATCTAATATTTTTGAATTTTAAATTACCTACCCATCTACCCTCACCTACCCTAGTTTATCCTATAAATCACATTTCTATACGCTACCTAATCTCCTTATAATATCCATTAGTCCTTCTAACATCCTCTAGAGTCTTCTACTCTCTAAAAGCCTCTACAACCTTCCATCTCTAAAAATCTCCAAGGAATGTTATATTCCTCAAAAAATCCTCAACACTCCATTTTCATCCATCATGGCTTAATCCCAACCATTGATTTATTCCATACTCCTCTATGTAAACATGCACAACCCCATGTATAAACCATGAATAACCCTGGAAAATATATCATGCCAAATTAGTCCATTGATCAAGCTATCAATTCAACATGTTATCCAAATTCTGAGTCTGCATCAAGTAATCCACTTGTCTTGGGGCACAACATGCATTTTGGAAGAAAATTGGTTGTATAATTGAGCTATAATCATTCTATTTTCATTGTTACTTGTATCCTTTTTATTTTTCTTTACCTACTCTTGAGTTTTAGTTTGAATTTGGATTGATTTGAATCGATTGTGTGTATTTAATTCCATTTAACCAAATTCTTATTAATACATAATGATGACCATAAGGGGTAGTAAAAGTCACAATCCAAGTCAAAATAATTATCAATCAAGTCAAAAATGAAAATTTTCTTGTGAAACCTTCTTTAAGGTACCAATGGGTAGTCAAAGTAAAAAATCAACAAATTAATAAATCAATGTCATAAGTAATATAAATATGGTTGACCATCCTTTTTAGTCTTCAGATCAAATAATAAAAAATTATTGAAATCCTTAATATTTAATGCATGTGGCACACAATGCTAGAGGCACATCCAACATCTCCAATGGTGTGTGTAACTATCAATCATGATTTTTGATCCCTTCGCAATCACAACTCCCTTCATGACCCATCATCTATCCAAGTCTCATACACCACCATAAAATCCAATCCCTAATCCCATCCATATCATATATCATCTTCTCATGAAAATTTGTCGCTTATAGGGACTATGAAGACACCTAGTTGCAATGTCCAAAGGAATATGAATCATGACATTAGTAAAACTCATATCGGCAACACGATCCTATTTGCAAAACTATCTAAAACTAGTGTTGGTTGAATATTATGGAAGTGTCAACATCATTTCATCTCTCACATCTCTAATAAATTGAGATGACATCAAAAAAGTCTAAGAAAATTCAAAATAAAAAGAAAAGAGAAAAAAATGAAAATGAAAAGAAAATAAAATCATGCATATAATGGTGAAAACCATTTTTCTATCACCTTGGGCAAATACCATGATGAAAACTAGTTTCCAATGTAATGTTAGAATAATTTATTGTCTGCATGTACCTCGACACTTGGGGGTAAAAATTTCACTTCATACCTCTAGTCATATCCTAAAATCCCTCTTCAACCCCATTTGCATCACATTCTAACCATCTTTACCTATCCTATCCATCCTAAGCATCATTATCCATCATGTTTTCCATCCTTTCTTCTCGTCATGACCTTCATAATGGAGTGGAAGATGTCTTGAGACATGTTGTGGAATCATCTTGGCATATCCTCCTAGAGGCACTCAGGCGACTAGACTTTTGGTTCCCTCATGATGTTGTCCTTGTAGATCCATAGTCCATTCCTCATCATCTCTATCCCCTTTGAGCATAACCCAAATCTTTTTGTCATTCCATCTATCATCATTCTGATCCTGGTTGCTAGGATTGGTTTTCCCTTTACTAATAACCCCCTTTGTATAGTGGATATACATATCCCAAAAATCCTAAAAATTAGAAAATTTACAAAAAGCTAAAAAAAAATCATAAAAATGTAGAGAAAAGCCAAAAAAACATCCCAGTCATCTTGAATTATGTCCTAAGAAAGTCCATATCCTTGTCCATATTCCATATCCTTATCCAAAATCCATATACTTATCTTAATTTAATACCATGGTCTATAATCTTGATCATCACCATCACTTTGACATTAATGTCCTAATACAACTTTATAATCTTAGTCTGACTCATCTCCTATCACTCATAACAATCTCATAATATTTCTCACCACTCAAAATCATTGTTACCCCTTTTGCATCAGTCAACCTCACCATAAAATTATATTCTCAACCCTATCATTGTCCACTCATCCAAGCTTGAGAAAAGTTTATCTAATTGCATAGTTGAGCTAGTATTATCAAGTCAACTTTGGTTAAACCATGACTTAGTAAAATCACTAGCACCCATCCAATCATGATCTTGTTCTTCATATAATTCAAAACTAGTCACACTTATGGTTACATTACCCCACCTCGTCTATCAAACTAGCTCAAAGACAATGTGTCCAAATCTCATTACCCATCCCATTTCAAGTCAAACTTTGATCAAAGTAAGCTTAATATTCCTTTATAAAACACATCATCTAATTGTCCATAAAATTTAAACTCCTGTCTTCTATCATTGTCACACTAAATCATAACTTGACCATTCATCTCATAGGACTTCATCAGGATAATAGATAAAATAATAATGCATCATATAATTTGCATGTAGATACTTATGTGTTTTAATTGCATGATCCTTGATGATGTTTTTATGTGTTTTATCATGTATATATCTGTGACTGCTTTTCTATGTTTGTTTGTTTGTCTACATTTGTTTAATTAGGCAATACTATGAATATCTTTGCACATCTTTTTGTCTTATCATTTTTGTCTTTTATCATATTTTTATACAATAACATATGGAAAACATTTAATTTTAGTTCCCATGGTGCCTTATGCCACATGCTACTTGTACAATTTATTTTTGATCTTTATATCTTTTATGTCAATCCAACATGCACATTAACAAAATGTCATCATGGTCATATACATATATCATGGTGCATACTTCGTAGTGCTACATTAAAAATGATTGCTTAGACTATGATGAGACTTGCTACACCAATGATGGCTTGATAATGGAAAAAAATCATCATTTCCAAATCCATGACATAAATCCCAATCACCTATCCAAATCAACATCTATATCCTCTAATCAACCATCTGTCTAATCATATGATCCAATCATGTCGATAATATCCAACCTCCAATATCTAATCATTTTTCCAATTCATCTATTATCTATCTAATCATATAACATTTGCATCAAATTTTCATATCTAACATATGCATCAAATAATCTTTCTAACAACTAACATATCTAACAATTCATCAACATCATCCTCTTGTCTATCTTGTTGTCTATCATCTTGAACTACATTGGATTGAGGTATTTTTAGGCTATGTAGGTATGTTAAGCATGCCAAGTGATGACATAGAAAAGGACTACTAGTGGATAATGAGTATTTATGTAGATTAGATTGAGGTGAATTTAATCTAATTAAATTATTTGTGGAAGCCTTCAATTAATTTACAAAAAAATTAATATTTACATTTATTTTTCCTTGTGTAGCTCTAAATTTTCTCAAAATGACTTCCATAACTAATTATTTATGTTGTTTCTCTCTATCATTGTTATGTTGTTCCTTGCATGGTAACTTCTAGTCTACTAAAACATATAACATTGTATTTAATATCAACATTATAAAAGCTACATTAATAGTTAAATAAAAAAATATATTATAAGGTATATTATGTACCATAGTAAGTTAAGCCCACATCCCTTGAGTCACATATAGGGAGAAGGCCAACACTCCCTATGATAAACATAATGTCCTTGGGGTGGGCAGTATGTGCCCTATTACTGAGACTAAATTTCTAGTGTGTTAGGAAATAAATCAACATATTCTGGTTGACTATCTTAGATTTAACATGTAAACACATATACAAGTGTTAAATATACAAGCACTTCAATCGTTGATAGATCAAACACGTTGCTAAGATAGTGCCTTCATATTTTTGAGCCCTTACTACTCTCACCGATAATTGTGGGAATTGTCTAGTCAAAATGGTACATGCATTGACACACAATGCGTGGGAAAGGTAGAAAGATAGGGAGCATAAGGTCCATGGTACCATAAAAAGGGTTTCAAAGGCCCACACTAGAAATGTACAATGTACAGTCTTGGTGACTTAGAACCTTACAATGTACAGTTTTATGAAACATGCCCAAAATAATAAAAAACTAGCAAAGAGGAAAAAGATAAAAGAGAGAGAAAAAATAAGGGGGGAAATAGGAAAAATAGGCCCAAAACATATGGAAAATATACCAATAAGAGCCTATCATGAATTGATAATTGATAAACACATAATTACCTTAGAATAATGTAATTTGACAACTAAAACTTACCCCAAACTAAATTTAGGCGTCTACATATTGTTTATGCCCATCCCATGTCATTTGTAGATGTATAAAGAGATTGTAATGATAAAGAATCATTGCTTATTAATAGAGAGCTAAAACATTCACTTTAAAGAATTTTAGCATAGTGCATTTGAGCTTTGTGGAAAATGATTTTTTGCGAAGAAGCTTAATATCATCTAGCATTGTCATGAAATTCAATTCATATTTGTGGCTCCTCTCAACATGTGTGCTCTCCTCTTCGTGTAATACTCATTTCTCAATAGGACATCACTCTCCATGGTAAAATAAATGTTGACAAAGGATTTATTAGTTCAATCTTCCTCACATTTTCCATCTTTGAAGCTTATAAGTGGTTTGGGGAGTGATAAATCAGGTTATTTTGCCAAGGTAAATGCTTCCTCCCCTGAATTTGATCATGATGGGATAGTCTACCAAGATTTGTGAATTTATTAATGGGAAGTCTAGTTTATGAATTAGTGAAGAGTTGTATTGAAATACTTTGATCAGTTTAGTGGCTTGCCAATGGATCAAAAGAAGGAACAAAGTTTGTATTTGGAGTTTTTTTAATGGCTTTCCAATGGATCAAAATAAGGAGAAAAGTTTGTATTTCAATAATTTCAAGTGAACTTCAGTAATACTACAAAATAGTCTTGGCAGATACAAATAGACTAATTTTAGGAGTTATTACGGTATTTTATTGAGAAGTTGAAGAATGCACGAGGATGTTCCAAATGACACATTTGTTTCATTTCCCTGGGCTATTTCTATCCTTGAATTTATTTTAATTCTTTTATACTCTGGGTTCACAAGATCATGCCTCATGTTAACCGCTTGTTGCATTATGATTATGGATTTTCACATGGTTTTATACTCATATAAAAGTGCCTCCTTGTGCTACACATGGATTTGTTTGCACACCTAGTCATAGGAAAGCCAACATTGTATGTGGCGAACAGTGTTGGATGGAGTGGGATTTAAAATATAATTGTAATCAAAAATATTATTTTCAAAAGACTTATTATGCAAAGAAAGTATAAGAAAATTCATCCATATTCATGTAGACATGTTAAGCGTGCCAAGTGATAACATAGAAAAGGATTGTTACTAGAGACAAGTATTTATGTAGATTATATTGAGATGACTTTAATCTAATTAAATTTTTTTTGGAAGCCTTTAATTACTTTACAAAAATATTGTAACAATTATATTTATTTTGCATATGCAATTTTAAGTTATTTCAAAATGACTTCCATAATAATTGTTTTCTACTGATCCTCTCTATCATTGTTTTAATGTGCCTTACATGGCATCTTCTAATCTGCTAAAATATATAACATTGTATGCAATACCAACTTTATAAAACCAAAGTAAAAGTTCAATAGAAAAATCTTAATCTTATTATTTGTGTATTTTGTAAGTTAAGCCCACAACTTTAGGTAGTTTTTAGAGGGAGAAGGTCAACACTCTACATGATAGACATAATATTTTTGGGATGAGTAATACATGTATTTTTTTCGCTGAGACTAAACTTATAGTGTGTTGGGAAATAAATCAATATACTCAGATTGAACATCTAAAATTTAACATATAAATATATGTAAAAGTAGTAAATATATTTGTTTTTGTTTGACTTCTATTTGCAAACTTTTTTGTTGTATATAAGTTTTGAGATCTTATTTACACTTTGTAAAAAAATCGGATCTCTTTCAAAATTTTCTTTTCTGATTCATAACTCCAATTCAAAAACATTAACCAATATATAAAAAATTGATAAATATACAAACACCTTAAAAATTAATTGACAAAAACACTCGCACCAATAAAGATGGCCATATCTACTCATAATGGTGATCCTTGTGGTCTCGACGATATGACCATTTGGGGATTGTGATTATCATAATGCCCACTTATATTGTTTCACGTGTGTATAAATATGAAGATGAATCATCAAATTTTGAAGTCTTGTACGATCCACACTATGTTCAAAATTTGTTTCATTCGACGCCTTAGTCATCGTCTCCATCAATGTATCATTTTACAAAGTAGCATAATGAAGCCATTGAAAAATATATGAAAATCATTTTTTTAAACAATTAGACACATAAGTACTTGTATTGTTATCCATGGGTATTTTTTATATTTTTAAAGATTTTATTTTGTGTTTGGTTTTTTAAGTGGGCACAATGAGACAAATTATCATGATTTAGACTCGTTAGTGTTTTATTTATTTAAAGGTTAATCTTTGTGAGATTTGTTAAGGGGTGAATTTTTTTAGAGAATTACATTATTAATTATGTTGATAGATGTTTTATAATGGTATTCTAAGAAGTGGTGGTGGGTTGTAATGGAGTGAGTATGTTAATTTTTAATTATAACTTTAAATTTAACGTTTATTTGATTGTCATTTTATAATTTTTTCCATTTAAAAAAAATCGGCTGACATTATTATTCTATCCACAAAGAAATACAATGTTTATATAAAAAGAAATACAACTAGCATACATATCTTAGATAAATTTATGTAAAATATGTCGAGAGATATCATTCTCGAAGAACATATATCATATTGAATCTGTAACATAAGTATAATGCATATCTCGAGAATGATATCTCTCAATATATTTTACATAAATTTATGTAAGATATGTATGTTAGTTTGTATTTACAATGGTTAACTTTTTTTGAAATAAATCTCATGATTTTATTGTAGAGAGGTTTATAATATTACAATATGAAAGTTTGAACTATATATCTCTTGGGTCTTTTTTATTTAGAGTCAAATTAATCGAAGAGAAATAAAGTATAATGATAACTCGCTAAAATAAAATCTTTAATTATAAAGACATAATGATAGAAATGCAACCAATTCCTCTATATATTGAAAAAACATCATCAATATAAATTCAATAATCATACATTTTATGGACCAAACAATTCATAATAACTTCATTCCAATAACTCAAATAAAACAAAGATAAAATTATTTGGTAATCGTTTATATACAATTAAATCCAAATCTAAAAGTGACTTCTTAACTTTGAAAAACTTTTCAATTTTTTTTAAAAAAATTGATGGAGGGCTCTTCATCATAACTCAATTGATGTAAAATGTTGTTTAGATCATTGTCATAATGTTAATTATAATGGCTATTTTATTTTATTTTATATTAAAAAAATTATAAAAATGGGCTGAGTTGTGCATCAATTAGAATGGAGGGGGTATTTAGGTCAGTAAGAAGTAAGCATGATGTCACTTAACATTTATAAGAATGTTTCTAAAGAAAACTTTAAGATTCTATAAATATTTCATGCTTCCTCACTTCGAATTCATTGTAAATAGTTCAAAATTATATTAAAGGATTTTTGGAAGAGTTTTTTAATGGAAGAGTTTAAGTTTATCGGTCAAAATCATGTTATTATCATTTTAATATTTAAATACAATTTTTAATGTTAGAATTTATGTTATATATGATTGTTTTTTTAAAAAGTAAATAAGATTATAATATATTTTAAGGAGGTTATGGAGTTTTGTAATCTCTCAAATTTCTATATGATACTAGACTATACTATCTACAAGTCTCTATCTTATTGAAGAAACTTAGTCCTAGGTAAATAAAGAACCCAGTGTTTGAAGAATATTATTAGTTTCCTCCTTTATTTTTTAACAAACCATTGTTTTTATTTTCATGTGTGTGTGTTTTTTTTTAATTCTTTTCTTTTCTCAAGAAGTTGACAATTTTTTAAGGGAGAAATTATGAATTAGAATTTTTAGGCAAGCATATTTAGTTTAATGAGTTTTTCATTTATTAGAGGAAAAAATAAGAGAGAAAAAAGGGTTTACAAGTTTTTAATGAAGTTTTAAAAATTAATTTAAAAAAAAAAAAAATTTTAGAGGCATACAATATTTTTATGTAGTAATATATAATATTATAGATTTTTTTGGTGAAGATTTCTTTATTTTTTTTTTAATTTTTAGAAAATAAAAAATCAAAGAGAGCTCTTGCATTGTTTGTAAAGATTTAGTAATTAAAAACTATATTTGGTTAAAATATTTAATTTCATATTTTTTCATCATTTTATAATATTTTTATATACATTTTAAATTTTTTTACCATGTTATTTTTTATAGCTTATTTTTTAAATAAAAATATTAAGGGTTAGAGGCCTTTGCATATCCCTTGCCCTCTTTGCTTGATCGTGTTCATTGTTCAATGTGCTCCCCATCTTCTTTTTTCAACCCCTTATTGAGCTTCACCAAGCTCAACCCTCCTGGTGCTCTTCGTGCCACGCTCGTATCCTTCACATTCCCCACATCATCCCCACTCCCCACTCCTTATAACTCCATGTGTCTCTCATGTATCCCTTTCTCCCCTCCCCACAACCTCACCCTTAGCACCTATTCTTGAGATACTCAACAACACTCTTAACCTATTCCTCATAACCTTATGAACCCTAAGCAATCGTTTAAAAATGTTGAGCTAGCTCTTTTTAAAGGGCCAACATTTTTAGGTTGTTTGGGCCATATTGGTCTTTTTAAGGTCCTTTACAAAAGTTTTCACCCTAGATGATTCCTTTGACATTATTTTTTTATGAATATAACCTCTAGCCCAATTTCACATACTTTTGTAGACCAAATGATGGGTCTGGTGTGGAAGGTGGGCATACCCACCACAAACAACATCCTTTTACAAATGACCCTATTCATGGCAACTTCAACTGCTTATAGCTTCTTAATCGTAATTAAAAGGTACTATTTTTTGAGATTACATATTTTTTCAAGAAGATTTGAAATTCGCTACTTATTTTTTGTAATATTATATAGAAATAAAAAATAGTTTTTGCTTCCAACTTTTACTTCATAATTGTAATGTAGAAGATTATTTGTAACATTACTTCAGTATAAATAATTTTGGGCAAGAGTATTGTTGTAAATGTACTAAAATATAAAGTGCCACATTTATATAATTCCAATTTTTTTGATGTGCACTTTTCTTTCTAATTGTGACAAATTAACACTATGGATGACAAACCAACATTCTAATCCTTATAATTTTTTCACTTAGAAAATTAAAATGATAAATATACTAAGGAATAAAGGTTTTTATAGGGTTAAAAAAAGCACTAAATTTGAACCTACTCAAATATTCAGAAACCTAAATGGTATAACAAGTGTCATGATGCATTTATCTTGAATTGCTCTCTCATCTATAAATGTTGTAAACACTTAAAAATGCATGGGATACACTAGAAATATTATGTTGTAAAATTAACTCTAATAGGGGTACTCTAAAATTATTGGTCTTAATTCCAATTACTATGACAACTCTCAAGATTATATAATTTATATTAAGTATTTAAGACTTAATTTTATGGATTTTAATATTAAAAATCATGATGAACAATTGATTACTGATTATTTGGGTCTAATTTAAATTTAGAGAACCTTATGTTGTATTTGTTTCCACCTTTTACATAATTTTTTTTTTGTGTGGGGTGCTAATTATTAGATGCCTACATTCCATGAATTTTTTGAATGTCTTTCTTATGAACAAGAAAATATTATTCACATAGGCACCATTTATTCAATAAGTACATAATATCATGCACTTATTTCAAATTATCCTCCACCAAAGCACACGAATTAAGGTTTAAAGCATAATCAAACTAGAACCAATCCTCTTTTATGCCTAAGCATGACTCTAAACTAAAAAGTAGAAATTTGAGATGTACCTTAAATGGGAGAAATGGCACATTGAAGACAATTGTTAAACTAAGCTAGTAGTCATAACATAAGAAATGAAGAAACATCACATTAGTCTTCCTTCTGCATCTTCCACTTCTTTAGATAAGATAAAATCTACTGTCATTTTTTCCATCATTTCTTCACTTTGAATATGTTTACCATTTAGAGAACATCTATTTATGATGTCATTTTTATTGCTGCATCTTCTACTTCTTTAGATAAGGTAAAATCTCTTACCATTTTTTCCATCATTCCTTCACTTTGAATGTGTTTGCCATTTAGAGAACATCTATTTATGATGTCATTTTTGTTGCTAGGTGCCCAAATAAATTAATTTTTTTTTTTTTTTGTTCATGAGAATCTTATTAGGCATATTTTTTGCTGAGATCAGTATAAATATATTTTTTATATGCCTTTTTCTAAGTTGTGATATGTGTGAAGCTTTTTTTCTTCACCTATTCAATCCATCTATGCATATTTTTATATTTATTTGGGTTGGTTATATTTTGGTGATTTTTCCTTCCACATATGGATTTATTTATTTTGGCATAGAGCTAGTACCTTCTTTTTGTTGTTCTTTTCTACCAATTTGCCTTTCTTTAACATCTTCCTTGAATCATTTCAAGCATCACTCTAGTTAACTATTATGGGGGTCTCTCTCTCTCTCTCTCTCTCTCTCTCTCTCTCTCTCTCTCTCTCTCTCTCTCTCTCTCTCTCTCTCCACACACACACACACACACATCCTTAGTGTGATCATTAGTATTTTGATAGCTTTCAATGATGGGTGAACTAATCCATGCGTATTAATTTTTAGATATCCTTGAGTGATGGATCAACTCATATGTGCACTTTTGTAATTATTAGTGATGGATTAGCCCATCCCTACTATTTTTATTTTTGAAGTGATGGATTAGCCCATCCATGATCACTTCTTCAATATTTTAGATATTATTGATAGAATGAATATTTACTAACATCCTTCATTTATTTTAATGATTGAATAACATATTTAGACCCTTCATGTAGTTTATTTTATGGAGGTATTTAATTTATTCTTATTGTGGATAGGTTGATTGATTTCTCTTGTGAAGCATTACTGGTAACATCATAATTTGCATTTTAAAAGTGATCCTCATATTTACGACTAGATCTTCTATGACTTGGTGGTTACATTGATTGATCATCATTGTATTATTGTAGGTTAAGATGGTGTTCATATGGAAATTTTGATATTTTGTTTACAATGACCCCAATGTACATGGTTACTTGATTATCCCTAGTTATCGAGACCCATCAATAAAGGTATCAACCTCATTTTTTTGTACGTAATACTTTAATTGCACTTAAGAGGTGGTTAGTGTAAAATTTTGTTTATGCCATAGTCAGAAGTTTACTTAAATTAATGAGTTATCATGATTTAGTTATTTTTTATATTAGGAAAATTAGAAAAGTGGATTATGAGTTAAGCCAATCAATCAAAATGGAGACAATATTTGGACATGTCAAAAGTGAGCATGTTGTCACTTGTCTAACATGAATATTTCTAGTTAAAACCTTGTAAGTCTATAAATATTTCACTCTTACTCACTTGGAACTCATTGTAAATAAGTTAGAACTTTGTTATAGGAGGCTAGGAATAGTTTTTTAATAGAATAGATTCAGTTTATGTATCAACATTTTTTTCATTATCATTTTATAATTTATATCTAATATTTGAATATAAATTTAAATTTTTAGATTGGTGTTATGTATGATTTATTTGTAGTATAAAAGATATTGGCATGATTATATGTAATTTGTAGAGTTTTGTGTTCTCCCTATCATTCTACACATTTTTATAATGTACTTTGAGTATATATTATGTACTTCATGTATATAGGCCTTTCATTCATGTTTATACTAATAAATTCATAGGTAATTATGTTTGATTCATGTTTCTCAATCCAATTTTGTGCATTTTTCAAAATTTTCCTCATCTTCAATGTAATATAGTTTTTCTATAATAAATTATATTTATTGAATTTATTAGAAAGTAAAATTTTATGAACATTGCATATAGTATCAAAATACACGAAATAATATGCAAAATATTAAAGATTACATAATACAAGATATGTGTAGGTTAAATTACTTAATATGAATTATATTTATAAATACCTTTGAGGTAGGGAAACACCATACAATCCACTATCATAGGCCTCTTCAAGGGAGAAACCACCTTATAAGAACATACACTCTAATTACAATATTTCTCCTTGATTTTCTTACACAATGATATGTTCTTCCTTATATAGATTCTCTTACAATAATACATGGGTATATTACTAATCCCTATTTAAGTTGACTTATTACCCATTATAATAAATACCATAATTTACCCATATGGATGGGTATATCATTAATTCCTATGTAGGTCAACTCATTGGCAATATAATCAATACTACAAGTTACCCATATGATTAAGAGGATGTGTGCCACATGTTGGCATCATAAATATACATCATAATATCATCTCTCTAGGTAAATTATATTCCATCTCCCTTAGCATGTTTAACCCTCAAAACATGAGAAGAACAACTTTTTTTTAATCTAAATTAAACTACATAACAAAGGATGGTTTATTCAAAGCTTTAACCAAATGGAGGATTTTCCTTTCATCCACTTCTTCTTTTGCTTCTTATTTTTCTTGGAAAATATGTTTTTGTCAAAGCTTGAGGACGAAGCAGAGGCTTGTCCATGCATCCTCTTCTTCTTTTGTTTCGTCTTAATTTGCTTGGATTCTCAGGGGTGGCATACAGATATATGCATGGATCAACCTATAAAATATCATTAACTATAAACATGTGATCAAAATTGTTAATGAAGAGAAGGAAAAATATGGAAAATCAATGACAATAATTAGAAGAATCTCTTTAGATAACTTTGAATCATCTAAGTTAAGATGAAAATAATTTTTTACCTTATTTATGGAAGACCCTTTTAAGATAATACCAAATAAATCATTCTCATCCAAGTGAAATAAATCCTCATAACATTCTCTGTATATATCCTCAAAATTGATCCATATATATATATTTCCCTTCCATATGTAAATGAAGAATTTTTTTTTTCATAATTCTTTATAGTTATCCTCCAAATCTAATAATGCATCTATTTCCTCTCCATATTCTTTTACTATATAGAGACAGAAAATATATCAAAACTATCCATTATTATATCTTTTAATTTATGCAATGAACCATCCATACCCTCAATTATCTTATTATTTTTTACACAATGATTTCCAAGAAGCTATTTAAATTTATTTTCTTTTGGTAGCAACTTCAATCGTAAATCTGAAAATAAGATCATATAGAAAATTAGATCTAAAATTTTCTTTTCAATTGCAAAAAAAATCATTTATTTTTCTCACCCAAAATAAAAAATATCTGAATTTTTTAAATGTCGTACATAAAAAAAATTAGAATTGCAGGGTTAATTTTATATTGCCATATCTCCCTTGACATTGTTCAAAATTCTTAATGTGACCACTCTTCAAGTCCTCTTTCCAACAATCAAATAATTATTTGAATATTATACCTATATGAAAAGAATGACCTTTTACAAGCTATTCACATTCCCTTTTTTAATAAAATATGTTAAAAACAAAAATTCTTTCACTTTACCCAAATCGCTACATATAATATCATAAATACATCAAATAATATGCGAAAAATTATAGATTACATAACAGAGGATATATATGAGCCAAATACCATAATATGAATTATATTCAAAAATAATTTTAATACGGGAAAACATCATACAATATTCTTTATGAAATGGGATCACTCCACTATCATATCCGTTTTTGAGGGGGCAAGCATCTTAATAGGTCATACACTCTAATTACAATATTTCTTGTTGATTTTTTTACACAATGATATGCATCTCTTTATTATACCGAAAGATGTTCCTACGATAACATCACCGAGGTAGAGAAAAGTTATAATAATATGAATGTTCCTTTAAAAAACCCAAATAATTCACTATATTCAATGCAATGAATACCATTACATACATATACACATGGGGAAAAATCCACAAAGTGAGCCTTATACCTACCCTACTCAGGAACATCATTGTCCACAATAAAATTTATTTTGTTTATTAAATCGACCTGAGCTATCTAAAATTTTAGGCAAGTTAAGCTTCAAAGTATGAGATCGTTTCTCCATCCCTTATTTATAGTGAAGCAAGAATTTATTTCTCTGATCATTATCTGTAGATAATCCACTCAGAAGTTATCCGATTGTAATCCATATGCATTTATTCGTGTATTTGGATATGTGTTGTCAAATTTCTTAACAAAAAAAAAATTATGTATCGACAGTGGGCACTTATTCATTCACTAATTATCTATAAATAAAAGGTATCTTACATCGACCAGTTTTAGTTATGAAATTAATATATTCATATTTAAGATAAATCGTAGTAATAATAATTAAGGGAGGATATGGTTCATATTTCAGAGAAATTGCATTAATGATGGTAAGGGGGACTAGATTTGGTGAATATATGACCCTAATTGCATTTCTTAGTGGTTATATATATATATATATATATATATATATATATATATATTTTAAAATTGTATCATATGCAAGGGAGATTTTGATCAGGCCATCAAAAATGTCAAAAGATTATAATAATTATGTTTAATATAATAATATTTAAAGAATCTCTATTAAAAGGTTAATTATAGATAAGTTGAAGAAGGAAAATAGGGTAATGACCGTTTAGAATCCTTTTAAGATGTGTTGGTTCAAGCTCAATTTTGATGGGGCTTGTTGTGGTAATACAGGGGTTTTTGGTAAGAGTTGCATGATAAAATATTGTAACGGTTCTTTATTTAGAACTGCATCTTTCAAACTTCTGGATGGAACTCATAACGAAGTAAAAGCTCAAGCAATGGTAGCAAGGATTGAATTGGCTCTAGAATGTGGAGTGGATTGTTTGGAGATTGAAGGTGACTCTAGAGTGATAATTCAAGCTATTTATCTGTAAAAGGCCAAAGCATAAACCCTGTAAAACATTCTTTCTCAAACGTAGGTTAAATTGGGCCTCTTTCGAAGCTAGATATGTTTGCATTGCTTTCATGAAAGCAATAAAGTGGCAAAAAATCTTGTGAATGTTGGAATAGACCAAGAGGAAGAGGTAAGGGTTGATAATAATAAATATCAATGATTGGATTGTGTTGGAATCGAAATGGTGGAACTATAATTATAATGTCCTTTATTGAGGTGTATATCTCAGGTGACAGAAGTCATAATGATGGTTGTATTATGTGCCTAGCTAAGGGTGATGGAGATGGTAATAATGGTTGTGTTTTTGCATTGTTGCAGATTTGATGGACTTTTAAAATAGAATGTACGAGTTCATTGGGCATAAGATTTTATCAAAAATGTGCCCTTCAGTTTTGGCATTATTTATTTTGGCATTTATCTCTCTAATTGCAGAAGGATGGAGTCATAAGTGGTGGAGTCTCTGGTCTGGCCATTGTGTTTTGGTGGTGCCAAAACAAGGGAGACGGGTTTTCTAGAGGGGTGTCCAAAATGTGCTTAATGAATGTTTTTTAGGTGCCATCTCTAAAAGTGTCTAATGTGATTGAGAATATTTTAGGGGTAGACTTGTTGGAGGGGAGAAGGAGTTTAAAAGTAAACTCATACTTGGTGGCCCTATTTGTAGGCAATTTGTGTATGGTTGTGACAGATAGGGACCAGGTAAAGGAGTTGGTTGATTTTTTCATTTGGATTGAATATAGGGTAGATCTACTCTCTGCTTTAGATAGTATGCAAGTGGGTCCCTTTCTAGAGCTCCCATTCTCTGGGAAAGATGGACTGGGCTTTGTTCCCTTATCCTTTTTCAGAGTCCTAAAGTCCATATTTGCTTCCCTCATTAAATTTATTCAAGAGGTGGATGAGGTGTGATCTGGTGATGGAGGGGAGGGAGAATCTAAGGGAGTAGACTTACCTAATTTTTAGGATATTTTAGCTCCAATTCCATAACTACCAGAATGGAGAGTAGTAAGGAGGTCTCCAAGAAGGTTGTAGGCTATTAAATGGTTGGCACGAGGCTTTATTCATGGTCAGTTTTTGGCTCCACCATGGTGGAAAGAGCAAAAGAGAAAAACAATAATGTAGGGGCACGTAAGAAAAGGCAAATATTGCATAACTTATCCCATTTGGGGGAGTCATTGGAAGTGAGCATGCACGTGGGTGATGTGCTGGAGGTTGATGTTTGCCTACAGGTGTAGGTAGCTCAAAATTCTGAGTTATTGGGGAAGGGTCGAGCGTAGAAGCTAGAACAAGCTCTTGGAGTTTCATAGGGGGAGGCCAAAATCATTGTAATTGACTAGTCACTGGTATTTTGTGTAATTTTTTTGTCGTTCAATACTTTTGTGTGAATAGGTTCTAAAAGTATTCAAGACTATTAAAGTTTGCACATTATGTAATATAATTTATATAAATATATATACTTTGTGTATGTATGTTTTTGATTATTTTTTGTTGGTTAAAGCATTTATGGCCATACTATCAAGCCAGACCATTTTATTTCCTTTTGAGTTATTATGGTATCAGGAAGGGGACCCATAAACCCTAAAATTGATCAAAAAAATAATATTTAAAGAACAATGTTAAATAGATGAATATGAAATGATTTATTATTTGACATTTTATGTGATATATATAAGACATTTTGATGAATATTTAAAAAAAAAAATTATATTTATTTATATATTCTATATATGATATGTTAAGAAAAAATACAATAATCTAAAAGACATCGAGCGATATCATTATCAAGGCACCTATTTCACTTAAGTCATAAATCTAATATAGTATAGGTGCCTTAATATTGATATCTCTCAGTGTCTTTTACATAGATTTATCTAATATATGCATGATAATATAGATCCTCTTATAATAATAGATGGGTATATATCTAATCCTTAACTAGGATAGATCATTACCTAATATAATTAGTACCACAAGTTATCCATATGGATGGGTACACCACTAATCCCTATGTAGGTCGACTCATTGGCCAATATGATTAATACCATAAGTTACCCATATGGATGGGTATATAATTAATCTCTATGTAGGCTAACTCATTGACATATATAATCAATACCAAAATTTATCCATATGACTAAGAGGACATGTGCCACATGTCAACATCTCCACTCATCAATATGCATCATAATATCATCTCTCTAGGTATAGTATGAAAAATAAAAACAAGTTATTTCTATCACCATATTTTAGAATTAAATATCAAAGAAGGTAAATATGAATGCTCCTTAGGTGTGGATAATTTATTTCTATATATTAGAGAGAATGAGAAATGGTCTTGGCATGTTTTTTTGTGCCACCCTCTTAATTAAATGGGAGCATATGACCCTTTCCACCTTTCCCATTTTTGGTTATTGGAATTTGGTCATGCATGCCAATTTATAAAAAAGTTCATGTTCAATTATTTATAAATATATATGTGATTATGCTCAATTGATTTGAGAAAAATCTTAGAGTCATTTATTGGATTTATTTCTATTATGCATTTTATGTTTATTAATATATGTTTAATTTAATGAGTCCAAAAAACTTGAAGGGGTGAAGGTCCAATACTAACCCTATCTATGTTATCTCTCAAACCAAATCCTTATCCATTTCAAAATATTTGGTGATTTTAGGAATACGAGAGTTGAAGCACACAATTAGAATATAATACAATAATAGGTGAACAAGAGCAAAAACATTTTTCATAATTTTAAGTCATGAATAAAACTGTACCATTTAGATATGACCATATATATGTTCCTAAAAATGTTTTATATTATGTTTTAATCTTACAAGTACACATGTTTATGTAATATTTAATTATCATAGATAATTCATATTGTACCAGAAATGACTCAAAATGCCTTATGATAACATTTAAAAAATCTAATAGCCCTCTATCCTCTCACATGTTTTATTGAGAAGTTAAGTAGCCATTTTTTATTATAATATTGTGTTTTTTACAATGATAAATTTGTGCTAAACATATGTTATGCTTACATTTTAGTGAGCTTACTTTGTGCTTCCTAAGGTTTCATCTTTTAGTGAACCCAATTATCTTAAACTTAGGGTTTAAATGTATTCCATGCTTTTAAATTTGAAAATTTTAATTTGTTCTCATATTAGATAGAATTTGATTTGAAACCTTAGGTTATTGTTAAATTCTTGAAAAATAATAAAACTATAGTGCGTTTAGATTTATGTGGCATGTTCTCATGTTTTACTTTATTTTATGCCACCAAATTTGAAAACAATTGAGATCCCAATTAGCATAAGTGTTAAGATTTTAATAATAAATACATAAATACATTCAAGAAACCCTTTGGATAAGTTTAATATAGGATTTAAAAAGGAAATAAAATATGAAAATGTGTATTCTTCTTTGAAAGTGAATATGCTTTAACAAGACAACATATCTCTTTCTATGAATGTGAATGATAATAATTTTGTTTTATATGAAGATGATGTAGATTCATTTTCAAATATAAAAGTTCAAAATATTATTTTTTGTAATAAAGTGGATGATAGTCATAAATATTTTGATCATGAGGGATATGTGAATACTTAAGCCAATGGGAATATTGATAGTAGTAAACCAACTACTAGTCTAAAAATTATTTGAAGCCTACTAATGAACCAAATGAAATCCCTAATTTCCAGTTTAAGAATTTCCTTTGAAAAATTCACAAGAGATTGAAAATATGTCTCATGTTAAAATATTTTCATGTAAACATTTTCCTCATGACGTAATCTTTCTCTAACAATTTCTTGATCCTCCCATTTATCAATCACCTCCTAACCCTTTTATTTCTCAACCATCACCATGTCTTCCCATTTATCAAAACATTTCGTACTTACAAGTATCTTCCTAACCTCAAGCAAATCATTCTCAACCTTAATTGAAATTGTCATTACCCTCCATATCTATCATGGCATATCCCACCCCATCTAGCTATTATTCCTATGTCAAATTACTTCATAAACCCTTTTCCATAATCCACCTATTCACCCATATTCAAATATCCCATTATTCTCCCATCATCCTCGTACTTTTCCATTTATACTACATTTATTTCACCATCCCTTCAAAATCCTAAATTGGCTATATGATATATACTCTTCATGATATGAGAGATAAAATAAAAACTTTTCTTAAAGGTTACAAATATTAAGCAATAAGAGGGTCACTTTTGATGATATTATTTATAATCCTTTGGCTCATGAAATTATTTATCACCTTTTTTCTCCAATCTTTATTGCACCAAACATTTAAATTATATAATATAAAAATATATCCATCACATTACTTTATAATGTTCAATGTTGTTTTTTAATAACTTATTTATGATGATAAATTATTGATTTAAGTATTTCTCATAAGCCTAAAAGATTATGCTCTTGATTGGTTCTATGATCTTCTATGTGAATGTGTTCATTGTTTTAAGAGCCATGTATGAATTACTTATTATCTCATTTTTATATTAATATTTAAATAAAATGTTACGTTTGTTAAATTAGCTCAAACTAGACAAGGTACCAATGAAAATATTGGTGATTATGTTCTTATACTTTTTAAAAAATTACTATAATGAATGATGAGCTATATGATATTGAATTCCAAAATATTGTATTGATAATTTTATTTCAATTATTAAATAATTTTTTATTTTCAATTATTAATATATTTCAAAAGGTTTAAAAAAATACTCTGATCCAAATATATTTTACGACTATCATAAAATTGAAGGATATTCATCACATAAAAGCATCGTGTTGAAGAATAAGATTCTAGATATAATTGAAAAAAATAAAATTCAAATTGAAAGATAAAATGATGAAACAAAAAATGTGAACCAATAAGTGGTTCCTCTAAATCAACATTTGAATGTTTGTAAATCCTCTTCCAAACCACAATCATGGAAAAGGCCCAACAACATAATTGTGTATGTGATTGATGAAAACAATTTGAGCAATATAACATATCAAAATTTGACTAGAAAACTCATCCATTTGATAGTTTCAATTGAATTAAGTGACAAGAGTCAAGTTCCACTTCAAATTTTATTTGATGAAATTGAAATTCCAAGTGATAACTTGTATAATAGCCCTTTATTTATGAAATGCTTCATAAGAGATATATAAAAGGATGGTCTAATGATAGATAATGGTGCAAGTTTGATTTTTTGGTACCAAGGGTTTCTATATAGCCTTGGATTTTGCAAAAAAGAACTTTAATTACAGAAATAAATATTAAAGGCTATGATGGTGTAGAATATGATGTTTTGGGGTGTATAATTTTGCTTATTCAAATAAGTTAATGTATGTATGTATGCATATATGTATGAATGTATGGTTAGAAAGGGTTTTTGAAAGGGACCTAACCTTTATACAACATAAAGAAGAAGGTAAGATAATGATCACCTAAAATTAAAGAAAAACTAAACAACCAACAACCTGGAAAAATAAACTAAGAAAACATAACACAAACATATAATAACAAAACAACACTAAAAAATGGAAGAAATAAACATTACAACAAGATATCAACAAATAAAATATTAAGGCTCAACAAGATCATTAAGGGGAGTTGCATATTCTCATTCCTATTTTAGGAACTAAATATGTTATTCTATGAATTCATTGTTAGGGTCCTTCTCTTCCAACACTTGATTCTTCCTCTGACTCCTCATTATTTTACTCAAACCTCCTTTGACAACCTCTTCTTTCCTCATCCTCGAGCCTTTTTAAAAATTTTCTAGACTTTTTAGCACAATGTTTTATTTTAAATTTGTTAATATTAACCACTTTGTTGAGTTTATCCTTAATGACTAACATTTCACTATTCAAAATTTCTAGACTAAAATTAACTTAGAATTATCCTTTCTAAGTTGATAGAACCCTAATAAAAGTCTCTATTGCTCCCTTTTTGAATGAAGGTCCTTTGATGGGTTATGTGGTTTCCTTTTTATGTTTTGTTGGAGGGAGTCAATTTTATCTTTAAGTTTGTTATTTTTTCTTAAGAATAATTTTAAAGTTATTAAATATAGATTTAACTCATTCTTAAGGGACTCAACCCTACTTTGGATGTCCTTAATATTAAACATATTTACCTTGGTATTTTAGTTTTCCATTGCACCATCAAAAGGGTAGTTGCGGATGTTTGTATGATGGCTTGTATTCCCCCTATGCACAGGCTATTCTCCATTTTGAGTGTCCTCCTCTTCATCCATGATTTAAATGACTTTACCTTTTATATCCTTTTGTTTACCATCCTTCTCTCTTGAGAAGTCACTTTGGAAACTAGGTTTTTTCCTTTTGGAGGAATTAGCATTTGTGATTTGCTTCCTCCCACCTAATTTTTAGTCTACACCCTTGATATGAGTATCCACATTTGATATTCATATACCTTTCCCTATTCCTTAGAACTTTTCATATGATTTTTGATATTCAATTAAGTTCAAAGAGGGTCAAAATCATATTCCATATAGTGCCTAATGATGGATCATACAACATATTATTTAGAAAAACTTTGATACATTAAATGGAAGATATTACTTTAAATATGCATCAATGTATGAAATTTAAAGATGAATGATAAGTGGTAGCTATTTAAATAGATATATAATTTGATAAAATAAAATGAACAATAAATTACTTTAGAATAATAACTAATTTAATTAACAAAAATGAAAAATCAAGGAAAATGTTCAAAACATGAAAGAATAAAATCAAGGAAAATGTTCAAAACATAAAAGAATAAAGTTCAAGTTAGAAAATATAATCCAAATAAAATGTGTATGGTGATCATAGAAGCTAAAAAACAAGATCTTAAAATTCAATTAAGATTAGAGAAATAAAGGGATATGAAAGTAATGTTTGTACATGGATAAGTATGGATGACAATGACCTATTATGGGATAAATCATCCTCGTATAAATGTTTATCCATATTAAATTCCCCTTTTATTTAGATTCCACCTCTTACTTTCATTAGTATTTATTTTGATACAAATTTTATTTAAGTGATCTTTACCTTATAATTTCTAATTTATGCCTTAATGTTTGATTTGTTTCAAATATTATATAGTATTTATTAATTTATTTTATGTGACTTGTTTTAAGTTATATTTTTGTAGGTATAACATGATTTCATTTTTATCTTGTTCAAGTAACTTACTCTTCTTTTACCTTTGTAACTTTGTGTGCTTTGTCTATTTTTCAAGGTTGCCTAGCTATTTCTATGGAATTTATTTTTATTGAGTATTTCCTCTTATGATTTACTTTGTTTGAAAGACAAAATGACTTCTATATGATAATATAGAAAGTTGTTTGAATGTAGACATTATCAAAATGTTATCATAAAAATATTTGATGAATAATGTTATTTTATTTATTTTCATTTTATTTGTCCTGGCTTACGAGTTTCTAAAATCTAGTGGCTAAAATTCTTATCTTTAAATTTTTATATTTATGAGTTATATAATGTCGATTGTTGGTAGATTATTGTAAATATTTTACATGAATATAAATACTATGAAAGATGCATTGATTTATAATGTTTCATTCTTTGCTATAAGTTTATTCTAAATTGTATTATGTTATACAAAGATTGATTTTAGACCCCTTGAGTTGTGTTGGGTATTTAATAATTGCATTATAGCTAGTATAGTATAGATTTAATTTATTAAACCACTATAATAGTTAGTTATATTGCTAAATCCTTTTTTTTAGGTAATATTTAATCAATCCTAAGAATGTTAAGTAGAATAGAGTTTGATGTTGAGAGAATAGAGGGAGTGATAACTATTTTTTCCTAAACAATACTAACACAACATTGTATAAATATTTCATAGTGTTTGAGTAATAAAAAATTATGTGTCAAGTATTCAAATTAGTTTGTATATTGTCCATTGTTTATACTCTAACCAATTTTTAGATTTGGTACTAGAGTAGGTAAGATGAAAAGCAATTCTATGTTTGTAGGCGTGTGATGGAATGTCATATGGGATCTTGAATATTGTATAGGGAAGCCCCATTATTAATTCTTAGTTACCCCAATTGATGAGCTGTTATTTTAAATAAACTATTGTATACTAGTTTATCTTTTGTATAAATAGAATTTGGGAGAGAGTGGAGGTGTTATTTATATGCAATGTAAAATGCATCCATATCTATAAATCAATACTAACTCAAAGAAGATACATCCTATTTACACTTCCAATTGGGGATGCATTAGATAATCAGGGTCATGACTAATATGGATTTGCTAGACCTAATTAAGGCATATCTTAGCACAATAATATCACTATAGAGGGTTCCAAAGTCTTCAGTCAAGCAAGACTATGAAATAACCCTAACTAGATCCTATGTTTTCATATTCACTAAACTAATAAAAAGTAAAGAAAAATCTAATCTAGTGTTCACCAAAGCTTGTGGCAAAAAGTGGGGGTAATAAACATTAGAAGTAAATATACATAGAAGACATATACTCACATCAATGTATATAGTATCTTAATGCATGAAATAAAAGTACAAATGCATATTTATCTACTCTTACAAAGGAAGAACAAAGTTAGGAATACTTACCTTTGAAGATGAACCCATTGAGCCTCAATCTCTCCATTGGACAAGGTGTTTTGCAAGAGGTTGTTGTGGTATGTAAGGATGACAAGGATAAATCAGCTCTAGGCTACACAACCTATCAATGCATCTAAAAAACTTTTCCACAAGATAATATTTGTATCTCCAAAGAAAGTATGAAACCCTAAGCTTGATCCTCAAGTATAATGGTGGATAAGTAGATGTGCAATATATCTTACTTCTTCTCTTCTCTTAGAAATGGAAAAATGATTGTGTTTATATAGGTGGATCTAACCCTAAACCCTTCCAAAAGTTTTGACTGATAAGGTTGACCCAGTCGACCTAGTATTGTAATTAACAAAAACTAAATAGGTCACAGATTAGGTTGGCCTACTAAGTTTTATCAATAAAGATACAAGGTTGATGTGGTCTACATAGTCACGTAAACTGTTAAAAAGGGGTTTAGATTAGGGAAAGGTATAATGAAGGTGGAAAATGATTAGAGGAGTATGTAAAATGGGAGGAAAAGCTTAGGGTAATAGTTTTAGGAGACAAGTGTGTAAATAACAAGTGGAAAAAGGGGCAACAATCTTGCGATGCACCAATGGTCTGCCCACCCCTTTCCTAGTGCACCCCTTAGGGCATGTATTCAAAGAGATTGAGACTTGATGGGTTTATAAAAGATAAAGAGTAGTAGTAATTAAAAAAAATTAAAAATATTATGTGTATACATATACCCCACTCGAATCTCATCACGTGTCACATAGGTGCAATAAGGGATTGTGCTTTGAGAAAAGAACACGACAACACATAATATTGATGCTAAATAAAGTGTAGTAAGGAGAAAATAAGATAAATGAAAGGATAAAATTGAAAAATACATACATTTAATTACCTTAATATTATAGATAAATAAGGGGATGTGGGAAATGTGAAGGTGTCCAATATGAAAAACATTAGGTAGACCTATAGAGATTAACGAAAAAGAGCAAAAAATTGAAAATTTTAAAACATAGACATATAATAGTTAAAAATATTCTTTATGACATCAGGATTCCATTATATTTTATGGGTTGGAAAAAGAGTTAGTAAAAACAAAGATATGAATAAAACAGGAAATATGATGATAAATTTTTGAAGGGTAAATAATTTTGAATAGTAAATATAAATAGGGTGAAAAAGAATTCATTTTCTATTATTTACTATTCTAACAAAAATAGATCTTTGAGATATGTAGTGAGAGCCTAGAGAGACAAGATGGTGAGGAGATGATAACTAAGATGGGGAGGATGAATTACAACCATAGCAAGTGCAACACAGGTAAGTAATTGAAAATTTAAAAATTTTGAGCATTTTTATTTGAAATTGAGTGTTTTATAGAAATTTGATAATTAGGCAAAATATATATACCAGAATGAACCCTAATAAATTTTTAAGGACACTAGGGGTTAAATGGGGTATTGGGTAGGAAGGAGTCAAAGTAATAAATTCCCAAGTCATTTATGGTAATTAGTCAAAAAGTCATCACAATGAATGAATAAGGTTGACCAGGTTGACTTAGTTTGTAGAAGACAACAAAATTAGTGGGTTGACTTAGTATTACATGGTTGACTTAGTTTGTTGAGGAAGAAGGATGATATAGTACTATGTGGCTAACTTAGTTATTTATAAAGTGGTCAATATAATACCATAGGGTAAAAATAAGGCTGGCTAAGTATTGTAATTCAAAGGGTGGTTGACTTAGTTATTTCCTAAGTGGTCAATATAGTACTTCTAGGTAAAAAAGGGTTGATATTATACCGTTAAGCCATAGGGTGTCTAACTTATTACTAAAAAGGCTGATGTAGTTTAAAAATAGGTTAATTTGGTAAGAAATGAATAAATTAAAGCAAATTAGTTTATTTTTATGAAATTTGAAAGAATGTATTTTGATTATGAGTGACATAGAGGTTTAATACATCCTTTGTTGTTTGATATTTTGTAGAGATAGTTAGATATTTTGATGATTGGTTGATGCTTCATGGTTAATGGATTTAATAGAGTGATTGACAGATGTGGATAGATCTAGATTGGTTGCAATGGACTTGGGAGGCATCATGGAGATGGGGCACATCCCATTGAGTGTTGATCTCATGGTCATATTCCTAGGAATATGGGAGCATTTGACCAACATTTAGATGTGTGGTGGATGGGGATACCATAGAGGTAGGTATCACATTATAGGATGTCCATGCATTACTTGGAATACCTATAATAGGGAGGCTAGTGATAATAAAGATACCAAATGACCAGGAGGAGACACAAACACTATCTTGTTGGGTGATGTGTTCAAATAGGATTTACCCTATATTGAGGGTGAGCTATTTTGATGTGTATATTATGTATATTTTGGATATCTATAAGGTTATGATAGGACTTGTGATAACATAAGTGCTATGTCATAAGTTGGACAGAAAGGTACCATTATATGTGATAGCCTTATGTTAGTCCATATTAGATCAGGGTGTAATCTATGACTTGGGGTCTATCATTTGGGTTCAACTCATGCATGATTTATATGGGATGTTATCCAGAGGGTAGAAGACCATGGGACCAATGGTATTACTGAACACCTAGATATATGAGAGGGTCTTGATGTATCATTTAGCTGGGTTGCCCTATGTAGTCTATGATTAATTACCTTAGGTGGTGAGATGGAGATAGGATCAGGTGGTGTGGGTCATGTCTCATTTTCCAATATTACAAAAAATCACATGAGGAGAGATCATGTGGTATCCCTATGCACATATTATGACTATTTGACTGAGTTGGGTGATTGTTGTGCTAGGTCTAGAATAGGTATGAATCACCAACCATTATACCTAGTGGGTATAGCTATAGGTAGTGACACACTTGCTAGGATAATTCAGATTTAGATACTTGATGGAACATATATTAGTTCCCAAATTTTAGGCATGGCATATAAAAGAGTGAAGGGGGAGAGGAGGAGTCCCAATCAAGAGACTACAGATCAAACTAAGGTATGTGAGACCATGGACTGGTCGAGCATGACAATCAACAATTAGAGGAGGAGAGGACATATATGTAGATGCAAGGGTACAATAGGTACCACAAATGGCACCACAATAAGAAGAATAATGACTACCTCAATAACACCACTAATGAAGATGCCAATGATTAGATTAGGTACATAAGGTGGTTATCCAAGATGACCCATTAGACAACCCAAGGTAAAGTTGATCGATAGAGGCACCACTAAGGAGAGGCTTGAGACTTGCACCAATGGTGACTCTAGGTTTTAATTTGATTGGGAGGCATCCCATAGACAAGGTGATTGAGATATGGGATAATGGAGAGACTATGCTTAGTAGATAAGTAGATGGGGAGATGATGATTGGTGATACCAAGACATGTGATATATGTAATTTTTAATTTTTATGATAGAATACTAGTTGTAAATGATTGTAGATAGATAGATTTTAAGATGTATATGTGATCTAATATTTATTTGAATTAAATTTTGTATATTTTATGGTTGAAGAGATTAGATGGGGATCCCTAGTTATGATAGCACACCATGATATTCTAGATGGGGTTTTGGCACCATACGACACCACCACACTGGATGATCCTATGGTACTATCTACCTTAGCTCAGGTGAGCTAGTTTAGACTGGAGGAAGAGGTCATGAGGTATTTATAGGCATGCATAGATATATTGAAACCATTGGCAAGGGTGGGAGTATGAGAGGTATAGGCATGGTCGGCCTTGGATCAGGAGAGAGCCATGCATATGGCTACCACTATCCAATTGGGACAAGTATAGGTCTAGGTGGCCAACCTGTAGGGATAGGTAGCAAGTTTGAGATCTTAGAAAACATCATTACAGTGCCTTATTTAGAGAGGACCATCTAAGGCATATATGGGTAACATGGCTAGGCCACGAGATAGACATGATGGGGCCTAACCATAGAGCTAGAGTGATGTATTTTTATATTTTGTACTATTTGTATTAAAACACATGATATATATAGAGATATTCTATTTTGATAGTTAGATTTTGTTCTCATGGGTTATATTTTGGTTGTGGTTATTGATGCAAGGATATATGTCTTTATAGCATATGTATTTTACTTTTGTTGTATATGATATAAGAAATATATGTGTGGTGTTTTCTTTTGTAGAATTATATAGTACACATGCATGGTTTAAAAAAAAGGCAAAAATGCTTGGAAAGAATAATTAATAATAAAAAATGCACTACATACTATATCATGATGGAAATTTTTTGATAACAAAAGATTGCTAAGTATAATAAACCAAAAATGTGGTAAACAAGAGGTAAAAAATGTTTTTAAACCATGAAAAATATTGGCATCAAATTAAAACAAGTAAAATCATAGTAAATCACATTGAGAAGTATGGAAATAATGTAAAAAAATGGAAAGCACGTGAAAGACTAATAGTATAAAAATAAATCAATTAAGCTAATAAATCATACTAAATCACATTGGGAAGTATAAAAAATAAATAAAATTGGTAAAATGGTCTTAAATTAATCACACTAATTCAAGTTGGGAAGTATGAAAAACTTAAGAAAAGTGGTTGGATTCTTCCATGCAATTAGAAAATAAGAATATAAAACTAAAATATTAATGAAGTAAGCATAAAACATACTAAATCAAGATGGGAAGCATTTCAATGATGTGTAACTCATAATCAATCACATCTTATCTCATATTTGACATATGTAATTTTTTTTTGACTTGGACATTAGAAAATTTTGTGAGGAAGGCCAAGTCCTTTCCATGGTCTTACATTGCAACTTAAAAAGGGAACACCAATGAGGTGGAAATAATGTGAAAATATGGTAAAAGGGAATGTTTGGAATGGTAATGTGAAAATTTGATAATTTGTGAGGAAGGCCAGGTCCTTTCCATAGTCTTACACTACAACTCACAAATGGAATCCCTGGGGGGAGTGATCAGTGAACAAATAATATTTCTCAAAGGGAAATATTGGGATGGTAGTGAGTGAAAAAGGAAATGTAATAATAATAATGTAGGTATATTATGAGAATACCTTAGGAGACATGAGGCATACTAAGGATATGAGAAGACACTAAGTGACTAGTGACCATCAATATACAAAGGATACCTAGTTGCTATAGGCATAAAGTTGTGTAGGCAAATAAATGTGAAACCAAGATCAACTCATGTTGGAGGTTTTGAATAAGGAAATTAAAATGGACCTACCTTCCCATGATGTGTTCCTCATTATTCAAGACCCTTTACAGATCCATTAGTCTACTGTGAAGATTGGATATTTGCATGAAAAATTAAGTAGCACTAAAAGATTTTTTATTCTTATTTTATAATCTATTAGCCTACCACACCCCAATGGACCTTGGCTCTATCATGAGGATAATTGTGGAGTTTTATATTTGATTAGAGAAAAGAGATGTGCTTAGAATCACATCTTAGAGTGTGATTTGAATTTTGAAAATTTTGAATGTTTCCTTTTAGATCATTGCCTTTTGTTAAATGATTCAAATTTTGAATGTTTATGGATTTTAAGATTCCTCCTCCATATAGACTTAGAATGACCAATCATGAGAGATAAAGTGATACACACAAATGATATTTAGGATTTTGTGAAAGGAAGATAAGTATCCAAAGATATGACTAACTAGAACACTTAGGCTTAACTATGAACTAGCATGTTATCTCAAGTCTCAACCATGTGTAAGCTTAGTTTGTGAAAGGGAGTAAAGGGGAAGAAGGGGGTATCTAAAGTGGACCGATTAAAGGAGATTGTAATGAGATGAATTGTTTACTAACTAATCACATGGTAAATGAGGAATGACTAAAGGGAACAAGGTTTGTATAACCAAGTCACAATAACAATTATCTATATTTATAGAGATAATATAGCAAAAAATCATGAAAAAGAACAAGGTAACCATAAAAAATGAATTCAAGAAGAAAAAGTATGTAATTACAAAAAATAATTGATAAGAGAACATGAGAAGAATAATGATAGCATAAGCAACATGTGGTGTGAAACAAAAGTCACTATGTAAGATAGATAAGAATATGATACAATGTTAGATGATAAACATATATAAATGTAAAGTTAGAGCACACATCCAAATAAAATGAGGAAATAAATGTAAAAACACCATGCTTGTGTTCATAAGTACTGATATATTTATCCACAAATATTATCCATAACATTTGATATGTCTCTATAAAGCTGAATTTAGACTACAACTAAAGTCTCATCGATCCTTAGGGAAAGTTGAGAAAATACTTCACATCGAATCTCCTTGATAGAAAATGTAGGAATGCCAAAAGGATTATGTTGATGAGGGATATCATGTAGGGGATGCTTAGGAGAAGGCATGTGAATGGATTCTATAGGAGATAAAGGGATCATTGATGGGGAATGTGCCATCGAGGAAGGAGTCATTGATGGAGAGGGATCCATAGGTGAGGGAGGGTCCACAGGTGAGGGAATCATAGGTGGAAAAATAGTAGTTGGAGAAGGGAACATAGATAGTGGAGCCATAGGGGAAGAAGGGGGAGATTTATTATGAGGGTGACCTGTGTGAGGAAGGATAGTAGGCATAGGAATGGTTATGAGGTGATCCTTAAGATGCTATTAACAGATACAACAATGGTTAGTATGATGAGTACCACATTAGTGCCAGAGACAATATACCTCTCCATATTTGGGAAGATGTTCAAGTAACACTTTTGAGGGAGGTATAGCCTTGTTTATGGGTTGAAGAGTAGTGGGATGCAAGGTGTCGATATATTGCCATAATTTATAACAATGTGTGGATGAATGATTATATGTGCCATGAAAGCAACATATATTCTTGTGAGTAGACTTGGTAGGTGTAATCACAAGAGGAGTGAAAGTAGAAGGCAAGGAAGGTTGGTATAATTAATAGTCTCTAGTCTAGTGATTGATAAATTTATGAATTTCATAATATGGTTGATTAGCCCATTTGGTGGGAAAAAGAGCAAGTTGTAGTAAAGGGATCAAACCATCACCAAGAGAAGGTGAGGCTTGTGGAGAGATTGGGCAAGGCTCCACTGAAGGAGTAATAATATTGTAAATGTTAAGAGAATCAACTATAGAGGGAGTGGGAATAGGATCCAAAATGGGCTCTACTAAGGGAATTGTGGGATGCACCAAAGGCTAAAGGGTAGTCACAAGCATATAAGGGATAAGTCAACTAGAGGGCTCATGGTATCTAGTAAAGCAATAGGGACTAGTCTATCATAATCCATACACATACTCCTATGAGTTTATTTAGTAATTAGAGGTGTGTTCACCATCTCTAACCTATGATAAAGAGGAAAAATCCTAAAATTAGGAATGATATAGGATGTAATACTAGAAGATATACTTAAAGACTTAAGTAAAGAGGAATGATAATGAATCATTTTGGCATCTCAAGCCTGAACAAGACCTCCTACGACTAGATCATATAAGGTATAGTCATCATCATAATCAAGTGTATGAAGATCAATGGCATAGGTAGGGATGACCTAGTCATCCAGTGTGACATGATGAATGGAATGTCTAGTCTTAGTTAAGACAATGGGCATATCATCACTAGGTGATTGATGGGAATGAGGTTATAAATAAGGAGGAAGATGAAAAATGAGATGAGGTGAGAGATCTGAGGTTTTAATCTTGATATTAATCTCATTAGGCTCATCATCATTAGAATCTAGGAGGCTAGGGGGTATATTCTTGATGATTTCAGGGTGACCATTGTAACCTTGGGTGGAATTGACATAAAAGTTAAACCTTTGAGATTCAAGAAATGGAATGCTTGGCAAGGGTTCAAGCATAGGAATATTGAATACACCATGGTCTTGGAATTGTTCAAAATTTCAAGGATTAGTTTCACCTTGAATCCTATAGATGGTTCCATTATGAGGGAATTTGAAACATTGAAAAGTGGAAGAGGTAACTACTCTAAAGTGATGAATCCATGGATTACTAAGCAAAACGTTATAGAATAGAGGAAATTTGAAGATCATCACCTTCACATGAATGGTGATAGGTGGGATGGTAATGGGGAGCCACACATAACCTAAAATAGGCATTTGCCTTTGGTCATAGCCTTGACATGTGTTGCATGTGGATTTAAGATTAAATTAAGAATATCCAAGGGTTTTGATAAAATCAAGAGAGGTAACATAAGTTTTTCAACCCTCATCAATCAAGGCATGCTTGAATTAGATATCACTGATTTAGATACTAATAAAAAGAGGAGGATCATCTGCATGAAGCGTAATCTCATCAAGGATCATAGAGGCAATGAGAAATTTGAGGGAAGGAGAAGTGTCCATTGTTTCATCAACATGTATGGACATCTCTTTGCACTATTTTAAAATGCTATCTTATGATCCAAATAAGGTGGCTTTGCATCCTAATAAGGGAGGATGAGGTGTGTTCATTTTAAACAAAAGCTACATAAGATGATTATAGTGATGTAGAGAGGTTCACATAATTTTGAGAAATGGGATTTGAGATGGGAGAGTAGTAATCTTCGTAATAGGATCTCACTCATCATAACCTATAAGGGGAATATTGGAAAGAGGTGCATAGTGTTGAAGGAGGTCCTCATAAGGAAGATCCTAAGTTCATATGAATTTATGTTGATAAAATGCATAATATCTAATTGGAGGACAAGTTTATTGATTTATTTGAGAATATGGGGTAGTTGATGCAGATTTGGTTTGAGAAAGATTAGAAGAAGTGTTGATATAAGTTTGAGTATCATTGGTGATGGGTAAAGAGGTTGGGGGAATGATAGAAATGGTATGACATGTCTTATACAAGGGAGGTGTTGGAATTGATTCATCAAAAGGTATAAGGTCTTCTTGACCCAACTCTGTTAAGCGAGTTGGAGAAAATGTCAGGATCTACCGCCCACTAAGGGCAAACTTGATTACCTTTGTATTAGCAACTAAACACAGAATTTAACCAGAATGATAAGTAACTAAACATATGAAACAACATAAAATATGAGAGACAATACCCAATTGTATTAATACTCAATCATAAGAAAATACAATAAAGAAGATGCCACACTTCTTCTTCCCACACCTCTAGAGCTCCCACACTTCTAGGGTTCACCTATAATTCTCCTTCAATAGTTCACTCTCTCAATTACGGTCAAAACAATCAACTCAAACACAGATTTGTTGTTCACCTCCACTAGTTAGTAACAATGCTGCAGTACACCAAGTACACAACCATACTCCAAGTATATCTCCCTACTCTTGAAACAACCTGCAAATCACTAGACCTTACTTACCATGTAGTGTCTCTACAACCTGAAGAACCCTTGTCCTTGCCTCACCAAGTCCTTATGATTCTTCAACCAGTACCTCGGTGGATCTTCTACCAGAACTTGCACAACTTGCAACTCTCCCTGATCATACACACTCAGCACCCCTTTGGAACTAGGAGAAGCTAATCCTTGCTCTCTTCTACAAGCCCTCTTGGCTATCTAGCACTCTTGCTCTCTCTCTTCTGAAGGAGCTAATATTTGATCTCTCACTCTAGTACAATTTTACAATATAGTCCATGAGTCTATTATATAGATCTCATGCATATAATAATTAGACCCTAATTACAATAATTAGATCCACAACTCAAGACTAAAATTAGCCTCTTAACATGCAAACAACCAATTTGTTAACAAACTATTCGTCAACTCATAGTTATGGAACCGCACAGGTGACCGACATCAGTTGGCCTGACTGACGCCAGTGTCTGTGACACTTCAACAACTCCTCCTGTTCGCATCTTGGTGAAGCTTTTAGCTCCACAACCTAACAATCTCCCACTTGGAGATAAACAGCTACACATATACCTCTACCTATACCTTCGTCTAATTCATTTCCTGGCTTGTATCCTTCTTCAAGTTCAATCTTGAAGACCAACCACCACACAATCTGTGGTGCACCTCTTGTCATCCAAGTAACCTGCCACATCCAAACCTACAAACCCATGTAGTGAAGTCCCTGACCCTGCATAACATGTTAACCTGCTGCTAGTCCCTCTCAGATACCTAAGAATCTACCTTCCCTGAATTAGCTCCAAACTCTCTGACAACTCCCATTGCTTGGGAAAACTCAGGTCTACACTAGACCTCATGTGATTTCAAACACTGTTCTAAGCTCAGCTTGAACTGTCCAGCCCTTGGTGTGCTTACTGGTTCTGTATCCTACAAATTAACCTTCGCCAACACCTTCTTCACATCAGCTCCCACTGGAGACAAAATCAACCTGTGATCTTCCATGTCTCTTATGCCAAAGAATTTTGCTGCTCCCAAATTCTTCATGACATACCTCTGAACTAACTTTACCTTTAGCTCAGAAACTCCCTGCATGTGTAACCCTGCAACAAGCAACCACACAACAGTAACAGGATAATGTTGCAATCATCATCCAACCCAATAAATAAAACACAATGGTTACACTGACATTGACTGAAGGCCTACTTTGTCATCCACCTGTCAAAACCTATACCACTATCCTGCAGCTTTCTCAAGACCATATATCTTGGCCTTCTATCTCACGTATCCATCCACTCTCTTCTCTGATCTAGGAATCCATTCATCTTTCAGTGCTTTTATCCCAGTTGGCAACTCTACCAAAAAATCTCACTTGGTTCTCTTCCAAAGAATTCATGCCATGCTCCCACTGTTTCTTGGATTTTACTTGCATTACCTCTTCACATCTTCCTGGTTCTTGACCATCAGCAAGCAACAAGTAATAAAAAAGGTGAACAATGAATATGAGGTTCACTTACCCTTTTAGTCCTCCATATGGGTGTTTGAGACTCCTTGACAACTTGCTATCTGCCCAACATCCATTCCAGTGACCGATCTCGGTCATCTCCCAATCTGCACCTGATCGATGTTGGTTCCCTGCGACTGACCCTTACTATCGACATCGGTTCCCCCTAATCGATGTCGGTTCCACTTGCCCAACACTACCGACTCTTCTAGTCTGCACATGATCGACGTCGGTACCTATCTGTTTGATGTCGGTTCCAAATGACTGACGTCGATAACTGTGTTCTCTTGTGAGTGATGACTTTTTACGTACAAGCTCACCTTGGATCAAAACCCTGTCTAAATTAACACAACCCTGCTCAGAATAATCCAACACCCTCAGCTGATCTCTATCCGTCATCTCATCCATGAACACCAAGGCTTTCCAATTCTTAAGTTTGTCAAAGACATCTGTCTTCTGCTTAAGAACATGCATCCCCTTCTTACATATGTGACCAAGCCTACAAACCCACATCTCTGCAACAGAAGGTGAATTAGTAATATAAGTAAATAGATAAAGGATACCTACTTTCTTACCACTGTCTAATTCAAGTGCATCCGTTGTGAGAGTTACTGTGCATCTCTCATCACCCAACTTTCTTGAAGAAATTAGACTCATCTCTAAGACTAGGACCTGCATTACCTCCTTCAACACCCGTGTGTTACCCGTCTACAATTTTAGCTTCACTTCCCCTTCACCAACAATTTGACAAGGCTCACCAACCCCTAAATAAATCTTTCCAAAGTCTCCTTGGACATACCCATGAAAAGATGCTCTATTTCGAGCTGCATGGAAAGAGGCAACATAATCTATAAACCAAGATTCTACTTTATCCAGAGCATCCTGTGCAACAACACCTGTAACATCTGCTTCTTCATGCTGATCTGCTACCAACTAACAATCTTTATTTACCTGCTCTTTCTTTCCATCAATTAGACCATTCATGCTATTCAGTTTCTCCATTCGTGGCTTACTTTATTCTGCCATTGCTATACTCCCACTCGATCAAAAACCCTTGTGAGTGACCTGTAATCAATCACAAACTTGCTCCCTGTAACCTTAGCTCTGATACCAATTGTCAGGATCTACCGCCCACTAAGGGCACACTTGATTACCTTTGTATTAGCAACTAAACATGGAATTTAACCAAAATGATAAGTAACTAGAAATATGAAACAACATAGAATATGAGAGACAACATCCAATTGTATTAATACTCAATTAGAAGAAAATACAATAAAGAAGATGCCACACTTCTTCCCACACCTCTAGAGCTCCCACACTTCTAGGGTTCACCTGTAATTCTCCTTCAACAGTTCACTCTCTCAAATACGGTCACAACAATCAACTCAAACATAGAGTTGTTGTTCACCTCCACCATTCAATAACAATGCTGCCAGTACACCAAGTACACAACCATACTCCAAGTAGATCTCCCTGCTCTTGCAACAACCTGCAAATCACTAGACCTTACTTACCATGTAGATGTTTCTACAACTTGAAGAACCCTTGTCCTTGCCTCACCAAGTCCTTATGATTATTCAACCAGTACCTCGGTGGATCTTCTACCAAAACTTGCACAACCTACAACTCTCCCTGATCATACACACTCAGCACCCCTTTGGAACTAGGAGAAGCTAATCCTTGATCTCTTCTACAAGCCCTCTTTGCTATCTAGCACTCTTGCTCTCTGACTCTAGTACAATTTTACAATATAGCCCATGAGTCTATTATATAGATCTCATGCATACAATAGTTAGACCCTAATTAAAATAATTAGATCTGTAACTCAAGACTAAAATTAGCCTCTTAACATGCAAACAACTGGTTCGGTAACAAACTGTTCATCAACTCGCAGTTCTGGAACCACACAGGTGACCGACGTTGGTCCTTGTCTGTCTGGAGGTGACCGACATCGGCTGATCTATGATCGATGTCGACAGCTTCCTGTCCACTCCTGATCAATGTTGGTTGGCCTGACCGATGCTGGTGTCTATGACACTTCAGCAACTCCTCCTGTTCACATCCTGGTGAAGCTTTTAGCTCCACAACCTAACAGAAAAGTCTTGGATAACATGAAATGTGTGAGGTAATTGAGGAGTGTAGATGGGATTATGATTAATGAAGGCAACCACCCTTCACATATTATTCATATTGAGCACAATATCTTCAAAATTTGGATCAATAAGACTTTGAATATTATTGGTACAAGGGGTAGGCTTGTCTTGGTTATCTTGGTGATTTGGAAGAGGTTCTTTATAGATGGCTAAATGAGCATTAGCTTGGTTCAAAGCTTGAGATTTATTTTATGTTTCATAGGATTTGAAGGTGATTTCATAGGCTTATTGACATTTAAAAATGATATAATCATGGTCAAAATTGGGACCAACAAGGAAATCCATAGCCAAATTATGAAGTTGCCTACAGGTTTAATGAGAATAACCCTAACTAGCATGAAACCAACAAAATTTATTGAGATTGTACCGAGATTTCATGGGTCAAGTGGGATCAATTTCTCATGGAAGAGGATTTGGTAGAAGTTTTTGTAATTATATTAAGGATAAAGGCTTATATTAAGTTTTGGTTGAAGATAAATGAGGATTAGTGATGTGGTTGGGAGGGGAAGCTTTTTCTAGAGTCTAGTTGGGAATAACAGCTTGAATAGTATGAATGGTATCATAATAGTTGGGAACAACAACTTGTATAGTATGATGATTATTATTCTTGATTAAAATGCAAGTGCCCATAGAAGGTTGGGATGGATAAAATTGATGCATGAGGAAATCTTGATGCTTGGCTTAGTCAATGGACTCTTCTAAAGTGCATGGAGAGAGAGAGAGTTTGAACATGATATTGTAACTTGGGAAAAGAGCATTGGTAAATAGATGAAAGAGGTTATCATATTACATATTATGTTTTCATTTATTAGAAAATATTTTCCATAATTTAATGAAAGCTTGTTTGATTTTGGTCTCAAGTTACTTATAATTGATAAAATGGGCTAAGGTATTCTCAGAAAGATCACTATTTTAGAACTCCTAGACTAGATCATTGACTAAGTCTTCTAAACTAGTAATGGAATGATATTTGAGTTGTTTTTACCAATCTAAAGCATCACCTATGAGATTATTTGATAATATCTTGGTAGTGGAAAAATTATTTAACTTGACCCAGTCTTTATATAGATTTCTAAATGTTTTTAAGTGGAGAGTAGGATCGGTTGACCCATTGTAAGTAATGGTAGGGGTGATACCTTCTATATCGATATTGACAATTTGAGATACAAGAGGATCATTTTGAATATGTTTGATTATTTTGTTAAAAAGGGGAGGTTAAGGGATAAGATTTCCATGGTAATCTTGAAGAGGATGTGGGGGAACATTTTGGTTGTGCGTGCCCTATGAAATCTATTAAGGGTGAGTTTGGAGATGGATAATATGATTTTGCATTTGCATCATTTGATTTACATTGTTACCTTGGAAATAATTCATTTGATTAAGAGTTTTTAATAGGAATTGATGGGTTTGAGTTGTATTATTAGCATTATTTAAAGCATTGGAATTGGTAGTAGTGGCTTGGGTACCACTATGGGTGTTACTAGTAGCTTGAGAAGAATTGTTTTTAAGTGAGGCACTAGTGGCATAATTTTCTTATGTGGAAAAATATTTACTAGTAGAGGGATGATAAGAAGCAACACTATAGGCATGATTACCATGGGTATAAAATGATGTATTAATGGAAGAATTGAGAAGGGTGGGTTTAAAAAGAGGCCCACTAGATGTAAAACCTACCATGTTAGTAGAGATATTAGGCATGGAGGTGGAGGAAATCAAAGAGGAAGATGTCATGGTATGATAAGGGGTTAAAATAGAGGGAAGAGGTTGAGAAGCAAAGAATCTAGTTTCCATAAATCTGTGTGAGAATGTGGGAGAAGGTGAATGAGGCTTCTTGACTTGACTACTTATCATGAGTTCATAAATATTAGAAGGATTATTTCCTTGATGTTGATGAAATTCATTAATGAAGAATAGCATTTTTGGTGTATACTCTAATTCAGGTTAATATTCAAATGAAAAGAGAGGATTTTGAAGTGAAGAGGAATGATGAGGGGTCCCATAGTTTGTAGTGAAAGTGGAAAAATGCACATTACTTTCATCTAGGGTAGAAATCACAAGCTGCTTATGGGAGAACCTATTGGGGTTGATAAGACTCATCATATATATTGAATTCAAATCAGTGTTATCTTAAAATAGGAATTTCATGATGAAGGAGAGAGATTAGGAAAGGGAAAGCTAATGCAAAATCAAAGAGATAAGAAGGATACCGAGTAAACTAGGTCATATGTTCTACAATCTAGGAGATAGATAAGAGTACAAGGTCAACCAAGTTGACTTAGTACTATTGGAAAGAAGATAGAAGAGTACAAAGTTGATGAGGTTGAATTAGTAATGTAGATAGGGAAAAATATAGTTTGATAGGGATACAAAGTCAACCAGGTCAAATTAGTACTGTAACTTGATTGGCAGAAAGGAGTACTGGGTCAACTAGGTGGATTCAATGCTATAGTTAGGGAAAAAGATAGTCTATATGAGACTATGTTAAACAAAATGATAGTGTGTTAAAAATAGGAAAATATTTTTAAAATTTAATTTGAAGCAATAAATGGAATTAAACACACAAACAATTGGTTCAATGAGAATGACCCAATTGGAACATAACACAAAACCTTGCACAAATGCTAGCCAATGCAAGTTTCTACAATACAACATACAATGAATAGAGAGAAATCAATCAACTAAAAAGTAAATTTTAACTAAGTGGTCATCCTGAGTGTTTGTATATTATTATAATGTGTTATTTCAAGTGTGATAAGGAAATTAGCTTAAAATAGGGAACTAGAAAGTAATCTATGGATGGTTTTAGGATATTTACATTGAAAGGGATATGTGTTGGCAATGGTATTGGATTAGTATTGGGGTCTACCCTCTCACTTCACAATCCTTTAGTGATAAAGGTGTCAGGTGATTTTCCAATATATATCATTAACCATGTGTATATTCTTGGCTAGAAAACCAAGTCAGCTTCCTCCTTGGTGATGAAATCTAAGTAGGTAGGCCTTGGGAAGACAAATGTTAAATGCATTTTGAGTATTGTTTGATTTGGTAGTGTGTGAAAAAAGAGAAAAATAGTGCAACTAAATGGTATTTTTGAAAAACCACCTAATTAGACTATGTGAGCTACTTTAAGTATGTAAATAGATGAAAATGAAAGTGTGAATGAATTACTAGCATATAATTGTTAATTTCCACATTAAGAATGGTACAGATTTGGTTTAGATGACACTATATGTAAACATTATAGAATATAATTGATAGGGTTGTTACTATTTTTTAGAAACAAGAGTCATTAAGAACTAAGTTGACTAGATCAACTTAGTCTTTTAGATAAAAGATAGGATACATAACTAAGTTGACTTTGTTGTAGGATTTATAGTTTTGAAGGATTGAACTAAAAGAAAGAGAAAAAAGGAACCTTGGTGTGTTAAAAGATGCTGAGGATTGAAAATTTTATGTTAAATTGCTTTGAATGTTGCTTATAAGTTATGCCAACTATATCGACTGGGTTGACCTAGTTCTATGAAACCCTGTTTGCTAAACCCTGTTAAGATGATTAAGTTGACTTAGTTTATTGTTTGAATACTGACTATAAGTCTAAATCACCCTATTCAACATAGTATTTTTATCTAAAATTAAAGAAGAATAATATGTCAACTTATTTGATCTAATAACTTGTATCTGATGAAAACCTGCATAAAAATAATTGAGTCATTTTGATACATTGTGTGTTAAACCTATGCACAAAAGTTAGAACTATACTGGCCTGATCGACCTAGTATCATAAATATATAAAAATAATAAAATGATATAAATTAAAACCATGAAATAAAAATTTAAAGGGTTAGATTCATGTCAGGTTCATCAGAATATATGCAATGGAAAATGCATCATATCTATAAATCAATCCTAGCTCAAAAAAGATAGATCCTACTTACACTTCCGATTGGGGATACATTAGATAATTGAGGTCATGACTAATATAGATCTAATAGACCTAATTAATGGATATCTTACCATAATAATATCATTAGGGAGGGTTTCAAAGCCTCTAGTCAAGCAAAATTATGTAATAACCTTAAATAGGTCATATGCTTTCATATTCACTAAACTAATAACAAGTAAATTAAAATATAATCTTTTGCACACCACATCTTATGGCACAAAGTGCTGGTAATAATTATTAAAGTTAAACATGCATAGAAAACATATACTCACGTAAATGTATTAAAATCCTAATGCATGGAAGATAAGTACAAATGCATATCTATCTACTCTTACAAAGGAGTAACAAAGTTAGGAATACTTACCATTGAAGATGAACCCATCGAGCCTCAATCTCTCCCTTGACCAAGGTTATTCATAAGAGGTTGTTATGGTATGTAGGGATGACAAGGATAAATCAGTTCTTGGATATACAACCTATAAATGCATCTAAAATACTTCTCCACAAGATAAGATCCGTATCTCCAAAGAAAGTATGAAACCCTAAACTTTCTCTTTAAGTATAATGGTGGATAAGCATATGCACAATATATATTAATTCTTTTTCTCTTCTCTTAGAAATGGTGAAATGATTGTGATTATATAGATGGATCTAACCCTAAACCCTTCCAAAATTTTTGGCTGACAAGGTTGACTTGATTGACCTAGTATTGTAATTGACAAAAAATAACTAGGTTAACCAAGGGTTGACCTAGTCCCTAATAGGTTTTGTCAATAAGGATACAAGGTCGATGTGATTGACATAGTCATGTAAATTGTCAAAAAGAGTTTTGTAGATACCAAAAAACTACACATTTATAGTTTTTTATGAATAAATACCTCGAGATCCTCTAAAATATATTAAACCTTCCCAAAACTCCCCTTAACCTAACTAAATCACTATTCTCTTAGTCACAAATATCATTCAAAATCACCATTTGAAAGTACTATTCATAATCATTATTCACTATGGGACCCACTATCACTATTCATGATGACATGGCATGTGACATGTCAAGTGATATGGGAGGTGATTTGGGAGGTATGGTACATGACATGGCTTAGAAGTGATATGGCTTGATGTGGGACATCATACCCCACTTGAACCTTTTCCAAAGTACTTGATGACCTCACTCAAGCATCACAAGGCCCCCCCTTGAAATGTGGTGAATTTCCCATTAAGGGGTATTTATTAAACATGTATTTTTGTCTTTTCACATGAAATTAAACTTTAAAAGATATACCTACCCCTTTAAGACTTTAGAAAGACAAAGGGCACCCATTTTTGACTTTTTAACCCAAATAGAGGCTCACTAACCCAAATGAGAGAATTTTCAACCCACATGGGAATCCCTACCAACCTTACCTTGAAATTTTCATCCCCCACATGGAAAATGGCACCACATTTGGTGTGTAACCTATTTAAGTGTCTGAATGAAGATGAATAAGGATGGTAAAAAGTCTTCGGTCTCATTTAAACTCATGTGCATGATTTCCATTCAAACTTGGATTCATGTGTAAAGAGGGAGATTTTACAACCCAAATGGGAATCCCCACCAACCTCAACTTGAATAAATCATGCAACACTTGGAAAAATTTTAATTTCTTCACTATTCTACTCTTCTGTCATGTTTCCCAGCATCAAATGCTATAAATATCCCCCCTTTCCTTTACTGAAGGTTAAGTTAGAAGTTAGTCTTTGGTTTTTAACATTTTGTTGTAGGTTTTTGGAGGAGGTCATAATAATATTAGAGGATAAAATATCAAATAAACTAAGATATGTCTAAATTTTTTCAAGCTTCATCAACATTCAACCATCATCAACATCTTCAAACCACTTCAACAACATTGAGGTAATTTGATTTATTTTGTAATTTCAGTTCTTTCTTTATTTCCCTTTGGTATTTTATTTTCTTAACCACCATAATATTGATCATTTAAATTATTCCTCTTTATCCCATTCATCCCATTTAATCCCTTTGGCTATTTCCATTTCATTTATCCCCTTTATCCCCTTCACCTCTTTGCCTCATTTGCCTCTTTTCACTCTTTGCCATCTTTACATTTCTTTTTCCTTTGCCATATTTACTTATTTACCTCATTTATATATTAATATATTTTTATACTTATAGACTTGACCATATACCTAAACCAACAAAACAATCCTTTTTAACCTCACCTTTTTACCAAACCAAAACCATAATCTTTACCAATTTTCAGCATTAGTATTAATTAAACTATTGCGTTCATTTAGTTATCTCTTGAAAAGAATTTAATTTTATTGTATAAAATGTATTTATTTGTTATTTTAGTATTAATTATTTTCTATTTTTATATAAAATCTAATTCTTTTATCATTTCAACTTAAGTGTTTTGAAGAAGGTGGATTGACAGCCTCCTAGAAAGCTTTCACTTCTAGGATCTAGCTCACGCTAGGCAATCCATCCATCTACTTGTGTAACAAACAAGTTTATTTTAGTGTATTATTATTTGAATGTCATCCTCCTAAGACAAATATGAAATCTTCATAATCACTTGGATTCAACACATTCATTTTTAATAGGTTTTTATACACACCCCTTATCACTAGTTTCTACTTTTCACACTTAGGAAAAAACAAAATTAGATAGAAACATTTTGGCACGAAAGAAGAGACCCTTGGGTTTTAACGGGTTCATAGATGTTGTAGGACATTTATAATTTCATTAGTGAAAGTCATTTATTTTCATTCTAAGAAAATTAATCTTTCTTTCTTACTTAATAAAAAAAGAACAAAAACACAAGTTTTAGTTGCATTTTTAGAAAAGTTAAAGTTTATTTTCCTTACATCTTTAAAAGAAATAAAAAGAGAAATCATCATAGGATTAGGAATTTCATTTTCATATTTTATTTATATTGAATATTGTAATGAAATTACTTAGATATTCACACAAAATTATTTTCTATTGTGTAGAATAAGAAAATATGAGAGATTACACAACGATAATTGACAACAGAACAAAATAATGGATAATATAGCAAAGCCACTTTGAGGGGGAAACCTCCAAAACAATTAACTAATAGAATAATAATTTACATGATGATTAAAGACTAACCAATACATCTTATATATAGTCTACTTATCCAAGGTTATTCCATAGGCTGACCTAGCTATGAACATCAAGAAATGTAACAAGTAAATAAAAGAGGTATGTAAGCCACAAGCCAGCCACACATATCCCTAGACACACTAATGGTTAAGGGAATAAAAAGCCCTTCCCCTTCAAAAAAACATTTCCCTCAATGTTGTGGTAACTCTAGATGCTGCTGCATAAATGCTTCATCCTCCCAAGTGGCATCTTCACATGGTAGATTCTTCCATTTGATCAGGTATTCTATAATTGCTCTAGAACACAATTTCTTCGTGCACCATTGAAGGATCACGTCAGGATCAAGAGTAAATATACCTTCCTCATCCAATTTTGGTAATTATTTTTTAATGTTAACTCTATTTCCAATGACTTTCTTTAGGCATGATACATGAAATACTAGATGTATGCGAGTGGATGAAGGAAAATTTAACTTGTACGTCACACTGCCCATTTTTTTCAAGATCTGATAAGGCCCATAATACTTAGGGGACAAATTTTTATCCTTTTTTTATTGCTTCAATGACATATATTTTTATGGATATAAGTGAACAAAGACCCAATCACCAATGTCAAAATGCCTCTCACTTCTATGTTGATCTACTTGTTTCTTCATGCGATTCTGGACCATAGCTAAATTTTCATGCAAACTTGCAAGCACCTCCTGTTGGTGGTGAATATGTTATTCAAATGCGTGAACCTTAGGATGGATCTTAGAGGTTGAAGTGATGGATGGAGGGTGGTATCCATATAGTTCCACAAAAGGAGACATTTTGGAAGAACTATGAGCAAAAGTATTATACCACATTCAACAAGTGGTAGCCAATGAACCCATTTATCTTGTTTATCAAAAATAAAACAATAGAGATATCCTTCTAGACATTTGTTGACTACCTCAGTTTATCCATCAGATTGAGGATGATAGGATGAACTATGAGCCGATTGAGTTCCTAAACATGTAAATAAATCAATCTAAAAATTATTAGTAGAAATGGGATCTCTATCACTAACAATGATCTTAGGGGTCCCATGCAGTTTTTGAATTGTATTGAGAAAAGAAGAAGCTACTTTACTAGCAACAAATGGCTGAGATAATGAACAAAAATGAGCATACTTACTGAGATGATCTACAATAGCCATCATAACATTTTGACCATCAGATCTTGGTAACCTTGTAATTAAATCCATAGATACCTCTTCCCAACACTAGCTAGGGATAGATAAACGTTGTAAAATACCTAGATTTTTTATGGTTTCACCTTTGTTTTGTTGATAGATCATACATTCAGCCACATATTTTTGGACAATCCCCTTGAGAACTTTCCAAAAAAAATCCTACTTGATCTTATGATAGGTTTTCAAAAATCATAATGACCCCTAATTGGAGTTGCATGAAGTTCTTGAAGGATTTTTTGTTTAAGAGAATTCTTACATAGGTACAATATATTTTTGTACCATAATGCATTACCTTTCCATGTTATTTTTTTAAATCCATCTAAACCTTGCTAAAGATTTTGAATCAAATCATGAGCAGTACTATCATGTTCCCATTTTGATCGTGCTTCCTCTAGCCAATCTACTTGCAAAATAGTTATGACACATAGCATAAAATAGTTATGGCACATAGTAATGCCTCAAATGATTCATCTTTTTTGGATAGTGCATCTGCCACCACATTGTTCTTGCCTTTTTTGTAGACTATTTCAAAATCATAGCCTAGCATCTTAGTTACCCATTTCAATTGTTCTTCTAATGACAACCTTTGTTCTAAAAAATATTTAAGACTATCATGATCAATTTTTACCTGAGAGTGATGACCCATCAAATAAGATCTCTATTGTTTGACTGCATGCAAAATGGCCATCATTTCCTTCTCATAGATGGGCTTGTGCTAATTTTTAACCTTGAGTTGAAAACTTTCAAATGCTAGTGGTATACCTTCTTGCATGAGTACAACACCCATAACATACCCAGATGCATCACATTCAACCATAAAAGTCTTAGAAAAATTAGGAGAGGCCAATACTAGAGTAGTGCACATAGCCAATTTTAATTGTTTAAATGCCCAGGTAGCTGCATCAATCCACTAAAAGGAGTTTTTCTTTAACAAAGAGGTAAGTGGGGTTGTAATACTACCATAATTTTTGACAAATATGTGATAGTAACCAATAAGCCCCAAAAATCCCTAAATTTACTTGAGTGTCTTAGGAATTGGATTGTCCACCATTGCTTGGATTTTTTTAGGATCCACTTTCATTCCTTCATAAGACACTAGATGACCCAAATATTTAGCCTCACCAGCCCCAAAAATACATTTGGAAGGTTTGGCATACAATTAATTTTGCTCCAAAATGGAGAGTACCTGTTTCACATGTTACAAATGGTTTGCCCAATTTTTACTATAAATGAGGATAGCCTCAAATAATACCAAAACAAATTTCCTCAAAAATAGCTTAAAAATAGTATTCATCAAAATCTCAAAAGTAGATGGTGTATATATTAGGCTAAAAGGCATAACCAAAAACTCATAATGGACCTCATAAGTCCTGAAAGTGGTTTTGGGTATGTCTTCATCATGGATCCTGATTTGATGATACCCAAAATGTAGATCTAACTTGGTAAAATAAAGAGAACCATTCAATTCATCTAGAAAATCATCAATGATAAGAATTTGAAAATTATCTTTGATAGTGTACTTGTTGAGTTATCTATAGTCAGGGTACATCCTCTAAGTGTCATCTTTCTTTTTTACCATGACAACTGGTGAAGAGTATTCACTTTGGTTATGGTGAATGATTCTTGAATCCAACATCTCTTGTATCATCTTTTCAATTTCACTTTTTTGGGCATAGGGATACTTGTATGGCCTCATGTTAGGTGGTGTACTGCCAAGAATAAGTGTGATAGAATGATCATGCATATGACTAGGTGGAATTCTTTTTGGCATGTCTCTAAAAATAATGAAATGAGCATTAATTATTTTTTGCAAATCAAGAGGTGGAGATGGATGGTTGGTTGTACTTCCATAAAAAACAAGTGAGCTACAAATCCCTCAACACCCTTATGGAGAATATTTGTCATTTGATGGGAGATAACAAGTTGGGGAGATTTAGCCTTTAATCCTCTTAGCTCAAATGTCCTTTCTTCAGAATGAAAATGAAGGAATAATTCTTGAAAATTCATCTCAATAGTGCTAAAAGTGGTGAGCCACTAGACTCCCAGAACACTATCAGCTCCATCCATCAAAAGAGCAAACATAGGAGAATCTAATAAGTAGTATCCCATGTCCAAATTAATACTATGACATTTTCCTAAATAGCTGACAATACCACCATCTACAATCATAACTATAAATTCTAGAGTTAGATAAATGAAATAGTTCAAATGAGCAGCCAACTTACTATGGATGAAGTTATGTGTGCTCCTAGAATCAATCAAGATAGTGACCTTCTATTTCTAAGGTAAATCCATCACCTTAAGAGTTTGGAGAGTACTAATACCCGATAGGACATGGCATGAAAAAGTATGTTGAGAGTAATTAGATTCCTCCTCAAGAACTTTTGCATCCACATCATGTACTTTTGCATCATCTTCATCATCATTGGCACCTTTAATGTAAAATAGCTTTGTTTCATCACAATGATGGTCTTTGTTCCATTTTATATCACAACCATAACAAAACCCTTTGGCTCACTTCTCCTCAATTTGTCATTGTGTTAATCTAGTGGGATATAGAAATGATGGTGCTGGAAAGTTGCGATCATGACTAGTAGTGAAATTTTTCCTTTTGACCATCTCTTTTTCTTTTATCATGTGTGCCTTAGGGATAGCTCGTAATATAGATGTTGGGCTAAACATTCGAACCTTGTATTATATGCTATCTTTGAGGCCACCCAAAAATAGATCCATCAAATTTCTTTTAGTGATATTTTTTACTTATAAAGAGAGATTATGAAATTGATGAATATAATTCTTCATAGGTCCTATTTGCTACAACTTGACTAATTGGATAAAATAGTTCTCGGAGACATTATTATGATAATGAGATATCAACTCCTCAGTAAAAATAGTCCATGTAATAGGAACACCATTCTTTTTTTTTGAGCACATAATCGATGATACCAAATGAATTGCTTAGGTTCCATATACAAGGACACCACCATCACCCTCTAAGAATAAGGGGTTTGATGTAGTTCAAATAAATTCTCAATTTGGTTAATCCAAGTGAGAGGATCCTTACCATCAAACTCACACATGTCCCACTTTTGTCAACATTAGTTTCATACCAACATGGGAGTTATTGAAAGGAGGATTTGAATGCTAAAGTTTAGGGTATTAGGTTGAAACTGAGATGTGAGGGTAGCCAATTGTGTAGTGATATACTAAAATTCACTGTGAACTCCATTAATCTCTCTGTTCATCCCTAAAACATCATTTTGGACTGCAACAAAGTCATCATGTCTCACCAAGTTTTTTATATCCTCTTGAAGCTGAGCAATCATTGGATCCAAAGTTATAGATTCCACATCATTAGCAGAAGGAGTCTTAGGAGTTTCTGGTTCCCCTTTTCTTTCCCAAGTTGAAGTACCTATCATAAATAAACCATATGAGGGTTTTGACCCCAAGAAAAAGTGTACCAAGAAATGGTACCATTGTGATCACCTTGTCAAGATGAATCTAATGATTTACTTTGTGCACTAGAGTAAAATTTTTGGTACCAAAAAAGTGTACCAAAAAATATACCATTGTGATCATCTCACCAAGATGAATCTAATGACTGCAAGTGTGCAAGGGAAAAAAAAATTATAGACTTTTTTTAAATGTTTTTTTTCAAAAAAGCATTTTGAGCAATATTGCATTGATGAAAAAAAATAATTCTTCCTAGATTGTAAGTTATGTTTTTTCGCTTTCACTACTCCCAAAAGCCATGCCTCACCAAATCCAATAAAAAATGCTATAGGAAACTTGACCAAATTGAAGCTCTGATACCACTTGTAATAAAATTACTTAGATATTTGCACAAAATGATTTTATATTGCATAGAATAAGAAAATATGAGAGATTACACAGTGATAATTGACAACATAATAGAATACTAGATAATATAACAAAACCTTCAAGGGGGAAACCTCCACAACAATGCACTAATAGCATAATACTTCACATGTTAATTAAAGACTAACCACTACCTCTTATATATAGTCTACTTAGCCAAGGTTATTCCATAGGCTGACCTATCTAAGCACATAGAGAAATCTAACAAGTAAATGAAAGAGGTATGTAAGCCAAAATTTGGCCACACATATCCTTAGACACACCAATGGTTAAGGGCATAACACATTTAAATATTTTGTATGCATTTAAATAAATATAAAATTTTATTTTGGCTTTAAAACAAACACTTTATATTCATTAAATTGCTTGCCAATCTTAGTTCATCTAGTAACTAATAGGAACAATAATTTTATCGTAGCTTTCACTTGTCTTCACACACTAAGCCAAACCATTGAATAATCAACACATCAAAAAATACTTGAGACAAGGACCAACTAAGATTTCATCATGTGGAAGCAACCTTACCCCTTCTTATCTATCCCACTTGGATCTCACCACTAAGAGGAGAACCAACAGCTCTCTAGTTGAGTATAAACTCTGGACTTGGTATATCTTGGCTAAGCACCCATTACCCTTATCATTGTGGGATTATGAAGTGAGGGCGTAGGGCCCAATACCAAGCTATGTATTGAATTTCAACATAGATTTTTTTTTGAGTGCCTAAACAACTCGAAACCAACCATAGCTTGCCTTTTTAGTACGTTTATCAAACCAACTTCCCGTTCACACTCTTTAAGGCATAAGCCAAAAGTGATTTAAAAGTAATCCTAGGCTAAACACATTTCTAGTGTTTGTGTTGATTGCTTTGAAATCTTTTTAGTTACTTTTTGTTTAATTTGAGAGCTTCACCTTTTCATTCCTTATTTTCTCATATGGTCACTACCAAACAACAACTCAAAAATCAAGTTAACCAAACCCCATCTTCTTCTGTACCTATGAAATATACCTTGGACATTGAGAGTTCCCCTCACATTGAGATTTCCCATCCTCCCTTTCCTTCTAGGGTCCCAATTATATCTGAAGGAGATCCTAACTTTACTACCTTCCTTGATAATAATCAGATGGCTTTACAACACTACCTCAATACCATGCCACACTGCACCTATTTTACTTCAATTTCATCTATCAAACCCCCTCTTGGCATACGACCTAAACTTATGGTGGGTACCATTTCAACCCAACCATTATTGACCCACACCTCTTCCAACATCCCATCCACCCAAACCCAAACTAACCTTCCACCCCCAACCAAACACCTCCTGTCACACCCCAAGTGGGTTCAACCTTACCCTTAGTCACTTACACCCCACCTATTATGGCATTATCCTCCACTCCTGCTTCCATCCTCACTTTGGTAGCAACCAATACCTAAACCACAACCCAATCTCAAAATATAGTACTCTCCATACCAAAAACACTTCCCCTATAATCACTTTGATCACTACCCACCTTCAACTAACTAACCTACTAATCACTTCGATGCCACACATAAACCCCCCAACCTCAACCTTCCAATACATACCCATGACATATTATCAATATATTCCTAAAACACAAGTATACATACCTTCACCTTCCACCCAACCTTACGTGACCTAACACACGCATGTAACATCATCTCAACCATCCACTAGTTATTTCCATGTCACCCAACCCTAAAAAAATATGTCACATATCTATCCAACCCAATAACCCCAAACAGACTTGGTCAAGATGCTAATGAAGAAGATGAATACCCATTAGTCATCCATCTCAGGATCACATAACCTTATCTCTTATGACCAAATTTTCAATGAACCCATCCATCCATCTATCCCTTTTTGACCATATCCTCTATAATGGGAATTACCAAAATTCTCTAAATTTCAAAGCAAGGAGGACCCCAAACAACATTTAAGAGCATTTAGGAATGCATGTTACTTGATTTCCCATGATGATGCTCTTCTCCTCCATACCTTTCTTATGTCCTTATCTAGACCGACATTAGATTGGTTTACTGCCATCCTAAAAAACTCCATCTTCTCCTTGGCCCAACTAGCCCAAAATTTTTGGATCACTTTTTGATAAATATATCCAAGAAAGTTTTTATTACCGACCTCTACTCCATTCAAAAATTTGAAGATGAATCTATTGCCAATATCATGGCTCATTAGAGGATCCTAATAAACCAAATTTATTTTTCATTGCCTCAACCTGAGCTTATATATCTCTTTGCCCAAGCATGTGCAAAACACATCTCATCTACATTGCATGTCCAAAGATTCTAGACATTTAATTAATCTTTTACCATGTCTCAAAAACTAAAGGACAGATCCATTAAAGAGGGAAGATTAAAGTTGAATAACAAAAACCCAACTTATAAAACCAATGAGTCCTCTTCTTACAAAGTAAACAACCCAACCAACCCAACCAATACCAATTCCAAGAATAAAGCCACCTCCAATGCTATTCTCCTCAAAGCCACACCTCTACCATCTACCAACCAACATAACCCAAAGAACCAAACCTATGAACCCTTCAACTATCCAAACCAAAACCAAAGGAAACAAACCTGGAGTAATAATAAGCTATTAACTCTATTTAGGGATCCTTATCCTTCTATTTTGGAAAAGTTACTAAAATCCAATATCATCCAACTTCCACCAATTAAACCACCCTAACAATTTGATACTTCTTACCCCATTCTCGATTGGTATAATGAGAATGACCATTGCACTTTTCATCGAGTTATAAGACATGATATAAATAGGTGCAATACTTTTAAATAAATTTTCTAATCCCTTATTGACAAGGGGGATCTTAATTAGATAATCCTAATACACCACTAAACCAAGCCCTTGACATATTCTACAAGCCTTTACCTAGTCATGCTTCTACCCATCATCATGAAAATAAACCTGAATCATCTCATGAGGCACATACTATTAATGTGGTTACTAGTGAACCCATTGATAAAAAAATGTTACCTCAACAAATTCTCTCCCCATATCCATGCCTCTATTGGAGGATACCAAACCTACCTCCCCTATCATAGAACCATCCACCCCACCTTTGGAATCTATCTCACAAGAGAAGATGACTCCATCCACTCAATCTCTAATTTCAAAACCTTCTATGAGAGGTCAAGATAAAGGTAAGGGAACCAAACTAGAAATTCTGTCTTTAATAAACCAATGTAACCCCCATAAACCAACTAAAACCTCCACCCAACCAACCAAAACCTCTTCCTAGATGATTGACCCTCAAACACTTAAACCCACCAAGACAACTAAAGTGACCAAATCCCCTCCAAAACCAATAACTAAAACAACCAAAGAGGTAAAATCACATAGGGCCCAAAAACCCAAAATTTCCCTCCCTCAACCTTGCTCTCCATTCTAGGTCCCCATCCCTCTACCTTAAAGTCCATCATTTTTACTAAAACCTACCACCTTTATTGGTCACACCTTCATACTTGCATTCTAAAGCACCTTTTCCAACTACACCAGCAATTCTTAAGTTACCTACCTTGCCCTCTTCTACCATTAGGCCATCATCCATCATGCCTAAACCAAGAATGTCAACCAATAATACCACTTTATCCAATACACCTACCACCAAACTTACATCCACACAACCTCCCACTTCAACACCCAAAGCAAAAACCACTAAAAACCTACCACCTTTAGCCAAATCTTACTTAACCATTATGCAATAGTTATTGCAAACTTTTTCCTTGATCTTAACACCCATCAAGCCCTTTGACCCTTCACATACCAAACCCTCTTGGTTTAATGATAACTTGATATGTGCATATCATAGGGCACCAGGACATGATACCGAGAATTGTAAATCTCTCTAAGTGCTTGTTCATAACTTGTATGAAGATGAAGATCTATTATCAGACAAACCTCCTTCATCCCCATTACCAATCCAACCACTGACTCAACCCATGTGATATTTGATCTCACCCAAAAGTGAAGAGGAGGAACTGAAGTAACCATCCAACCCAAAGAACCCCCTTATCCACACTATTAACATGATTACCTGATCTTGAGCCTAAAAAAAGGATAAAGGGAAGACTAAGGCATTTATTCCTTAGACTCACCCTCACCAAACTCCTAATAAAACAATACCCAACCTTATCCATCTTAAAAAAACCCAAGGTGTTTATCTTAGGTGCATCCCCATCTAACCCTCTATACCCTAACCCATATGCAATATCCATTCAAAAAGTCATCCTCAGGTAACTTCACCAAAATCCAACAAAGATGAGCTTGTATGAGTTAATATCTACCTCTCCCCATCACTATTAAGTACTCATAGAAGCTCTAAAATCCATCAAGGTCCAACCTGATGATCCTCAACCTCTAGCCACTTTTGTTGGTACCCTTCGGACTTCTAATCTTGTCACCTTCAAGAATTTAGAAATACCTTCTATTCGTTTAGAAGACCTCGATCCCCCTCTCTTTATTACAACATACATTGATCAGACCCGTATCAAAAGGGTGATGATCGATGGGGGATATAACATCAATATTATCTCCTCACATGCTTATGGGTAGTTGCAATTACCTTAAAACATCATGTCTAAAAGCTCAATGGTCTTTCATTCTTTCAATGATACTATGGCTACCACCTTGGGCAAAATTATCCTCCACATCCATATAGGGCCTCGTATTATTTTTAAACTCTTTTATTTGGAAGAAGGAGAGTTTTAATACAACATTTTACTCAGTTTCCCTTGGATTTATGCCATGAGTTGTGTCCCTTCCACCCTACATCGATGTGTCAAGTTTGAATATGAAGGGCAAGTTGTGACTATACAAGCTGACCCTAGTCCTTTTACATCTTGAAATATGACATATCATCCCAATGGTGTCTTTATTTCTCCATTATCCACCACACAACCATTTTCTAACAACAAAACCTCACCAACTAACACCCATAACATTTCCACACCTAATGTTGATGAATCTTCCACTAGCTCATCTATCCCTTCTTCCTAGATTCCTATAGAAGACCCCATGACAACCGCATTTAAATGTCTTTATTTTGGGGAATATAGAATTTTAGCCATAGATGCCCTCTTTACACCACAAAAATATGGGAATCTCATACATGACCCTTCTTATGACCCTAACCATCATCCCCATTAGTATTCTTAACCATCAAATGAATTTCATTTATGGGGGACTTGATCAGCCACTTTTAACCCCTACCACTACATCATCCATCCAATTGTTGACCTCTAATTTTTCCTATCTTAGCAAACCATAATTTGCTAGACTATATCTCTATAGGTGTGCTTGGAAAGGATTTTGGCCTCAATCACTATGAACAAGGGCCTCATGAGTTTCCCCATCTCAAAAATTTGTAACCTCATGAGTCATTTGGCCTTGGGTATGAACCACCTCAACAATCCACTGATTTACCCAAACTCATTACCACCATAGAGGAAGTTATCCCATCCTTTCCAACCCAACCACTTTCTCCACTTGAAGACCCTGATATTATCCCTCTTAACATTTTTTGATCAATACTATAAGTCTGGGCCCTCTCATCTACCAAAAGAGTGGCCGAACCAAAGTCCTTCCACTTGTACATCCTAAAATGGTAGAGAATGATTCTCATACCATCAACACCATCCAAAATCAAGATGATGATTCCATTCTTACCTATCTCGGTGTAAGGGATTATTTTATCCATAAATCCCTTCCTCTTGAGGCCTTAACTATGTTGAATGAATCTACCATTGATACCAACTTGGTCACTCTGGATAACCCCCACATTGTCAAATTGGGCCAATCATTGAATACCAAGGAAATTCAAGATTTCTCCTCTTTTCTCTAAAATCGTAGCATAGCATTCACTTAGTCTTATAATGATATTCCTGGGATTGACCCCACCATTGCTACTCATAACAAAGTCACTCACCATGATGCCAAACCTATTAAATAGAAGCTTTGATGCATGCATCCTCGCATAGACCTTCTCATCAAAGAAGAGATCCAACATCTCCTATCTGTAAACTTCATTCAACCCATTGAATACCCCTAATGGGTCTCAAACATTGTACCTATCACCAAATCCACTAGGGGTCTATGTTTTTGTGTGGACTTTCATGACCTTAACCTTGCCTACCCTAACTATGACTTCCCTCTACCTAGAATTGACCTACTTATTGATCTTACAATCAGCCATGAGATTTTATCTCTCATAGATGGGTTTTCAGGTTATAATCAGAGCTTGATTTCTCCTGAAGATCAACATAAAACTACCTTTACAACCCCTTGGGGAACTTTTTGTTATAGGTTCATGCCTTTTGTATTAAAGAATGATGGTGTAACCTACTGACATGCCATGAATTATATTTTACATGATATCATTCATAAGATTGTAGAAGACTATATGGATGACCTTTTTGAGAAATCCAAACTTTGAATAGATCACTCAACTACTCTTACGATTATATTTGAATGCCTCATCCATTTTCATGTTTGCCTGAATCCCAAGAAATGCATTTTTTGGGTCCTTTCAGAAAAGCTTCTTGGATTCATCATCTCTCTTTATAGAATTGAAGTAGACCCTACTAAAGTTAGAACAATTTTGGACATGCCTCCTCCAGCCAACCTTAAATATCTCCATAGCCTTTATGGAAAACTTTAATCCATTCATCATTTCATTTCCCAACTTTCAGATTGGTGCCAACCATTCCATCACCTTTTGAATAAGGATGTCTCTTTCAAATGGAGTAGTGATTGTCAAAAGGCCTTTGATTCACTCAAATAGTACCTTTTGTCACCACATGTCCTCACCCCTCTAAAGGATGACCACCCCTTTTACTCATATATGTTTACCACTGACCATTCCCTAGGGGCAATGTTGGCTCACCGAGATGAACAACACAAAGATCAAGCTGTATACTACATTAGCTGTATGCTTATATAATATGAAACTCAATAGACACACATCAAGAAAAATCTGCTTAGCATTGACGTTCATGGCCACCAAACTCTACCACTACCTTCTTAACCATAAAACCTATGTCATCACTAATACTGACTTGCTCAAATATATGTACTCTAAACCATACCAAAATCAGCGTATGGCTAAGTGGTTCATGCTCCTAGCTAAATTTGACCTTAAATTCCTCCAACAAAAGTTGATTAAAGGTCAGGTCATTGTCGATCAATTAGCTAAAGCTCCTTTAGCAAATAACTAACCACCCCCTTTTGCCTTTCTATATGAGTCTGTCATGACTATTTTTCAAGAATATGACATAACCTACTAAATTACCATGTTCTTCGATGGCTTGAAATACCAGTAAGGAGGGGGTGTCAGGGTTATTCTCATTCTTCTTGATAGTGAACCCCTTTCTCTCTCCTTCAAACTTGACTTTGAATGCAATAATAATATGGCCGAGTATAAAGCCCTAGTGATAGGTCTCCAAATTGCTCAAAGCTTGGGAATTAAGATAATCAATGTCTTTGGTGATTCTTAGCTTGTGGTCAACCAAGTCAATGGATCCTATCAATGTAAGAATGATGTCTTGATAAAATATAAACTTTTAGTTGACAAAATCATAAGAAAATTACCTAGTCCAATCCGTTCCTTGATCTACCAATAAATTTATAGATACATTGACCTGCCTTGCTTCTTAGATCTCTTCTCAGCCTTCCAATTCCAAAATATTTGTCACTGTTCATCATTTTACCACACCCTCTTATGGCCAATCTGACCTCCCAATGATTTTTAATGTAGAGTAATCCCCATCTGACATTTGGTATGACCAAACTTTCAACTACCTCAACCTAGGCATTATTCCTCCCAACCTCTTTAGGAATGCCCGAAGAGCTTTTAATCAAGGTACCTATCGTTACACCATACTAGGGAGAATCCTTTACAAACATGGTTTTGACAGTCTCCTAATTTATTTCCTACATAGCCTTGAAGCTTCCCATACCATCAAAGAAACACATAATGGGATATGTGGGGGAAACTTTAGTGGCCTAACAGTTTCTAAATGTATCCTTCACCTTGGTTACTATTGGCCCACCCTGAACCACGACTATTTTGATTATGTAAAAAATGTATTAAATTTCAACATCATGCTAATGTATATCATGTGCTAGCCAATAGCCTCCAAGTATCTATGGACTTTTGGCCTTTTTCTCAATGGGGGCTCGACCTCATTGAGGAAATTAACCCCCATTCTTTATAGTGGCATAGCTCCATCATCACAACCACTGAATACTTCACCAATGGGTGGAAGCTATTCCTCTAATCTCTACCAAAGCAAAAAATATTGACAACTTTATCAACTACCATATCATCTGCCACTTTGGTGTTCCTCATAAGATCATAATCGATAATGGAAAATATTTAAAAAATAAGCAAGTCCAAGGTTTATGTGATGCATTTGGCATCAATTTAAGCTTTTCCTTACCTTACTGACCACAAGCAAACAGACAAGCAGAAGCCTCTAATAAAACCCTCACCAAAATGTTAACCAAAGTTGTTAGTGCTTTAGGTTAGGATTGGCACTTACACATCCCATTCACCTTATGGGCCTATCAAACTAGCATTCAAACCTGCATTGGTGCTACCCCTTTCTCTTTAGTCTTGGAGCAGAGGCAATCTTTCCTTTTGAAGTCCAAATCCCCTCTCTTCACATATCTTTGAAGAAACTCATTTTTGAGGAAGATTTTTGTCAACATTGTTTAGCTCAACTTGATTTACTTGGTGAGCATCATTTAGAAGCTCTCACCCACCTCTGTATCTATCAAGAGCATATCAAAAATGCTTATAAAAAGAACCTCAAACAATGGGAATTCAATATCAGAGATCTTATCCTAAAATAAAACCAACATGTGACCAACATGGAGAAGAGAAAATAAGGCAAGTTTCCTTTCAATTGGCTTAGACCCTACATCATCACCCACAAGTATGGATCAGGGATTATTATTTATTCTCTATCAAAGGCAAACTAGAACTTGAGCCTATTAATGCTTTGCATCTGCATACATTTTTCTATTAAAGAAGGATCAAGCTCACTTGTTTGTTTAACTTAAGCTCATCCCTTGATTATGAGATTTTCACCTTCACCCACCTTCCTCCCCTTTTGAGGACAATTAATTAAAACATAGAACCATGTGATTAACCATCATAGTCATGGCCTAATCCTAAATATGGGTACCATGGCTCGAACCATAGCATGGTTCTCATAGATACTTTTCATTTCTAACATGATGGAATCCCATGGTCATTATATCTCAAAACCACACCCTTTCACATATCATTAACCTTCTTTTGTAAAGTTTTGTCCTAATAAAGGTAAACCTCTAAACCTAATTAGACTAGTCCATATCTAAACACATTTCATCTTGAAATAATTAATTGGGTCAATATTTTAAGCATTGCAGACTACTCCTTCGAAGGATAGCTACCCAAAATCTAAATAAAAATTACTACACATAAGGTAGACTACTCCCTTGAAGGATAACTATCAAGAACATTAAAATAAATCTAATAAGCTTAGACCAATCCCTCGAAGGATGGTTGAGTTAACTTTTTCAAAAGTAGAATAATTTCATGGAAGCTTCCTACATCGATCAACTTCCCATATACAACAATAAATCAAAAGACCCACTATCAGAAAAAAAATCTACAACCACAATCAACTTTCACAAGTAGACTTCCCACATTGATCAGTCTACATCTAGAATACGACATGGAATTATCTTTTACCATTCTTAAGCCACCTATAAAAGGGGAAAACTAATTCACATGAGGTTATCATACATATCACCAATTAACCTTCACACCACCTATCACCCATCTTCCTTTTTGAATATTTGTAAATCAAGGGATTTAGAGCTTACTTGATACTATGTGATCAAGAAACATTTTTTATCAACTAATTACCACTCATGTACAACATAGGAAGGGATTATATTCATTAAGCTGATCCCACTTTATGTTCATTTTTATTCCTTGTCAAAAATGAAGCATCATGCCCTATTCTCATCTTAATGTGTTTGGTTGATGTTTTCATCACAACTTTTACCATCTAACATTTCAATAACAATAGTCATTCCTTTTACATTGAGTGAGATTCAAAAAACCATAACCATAACATTCAACCAAAAACATCCAACACATTTTATACATGTTTATGTCAAACTATGAAATATTTTATTTAAGGTCTGAGGAGTGACATGACACATACATAGTCATTAGATTACACACACATTACCTAACACACAGGCATACATTATTTTCCTAACTAAGCATTAAACCAATTATTTGGTGACTCTATATTTGTGTTCAACCATCCTTCTACTTAATTACTCCCTAAACTAATAGCCATAACATTCCCTATCTCAGCAACTGCTAAAGGGTATTCTCTATTTTCCTCTCCCACATTCATCCCCAAAAGATGAGAATCATACCCTACTCTGGGTCTTTCACAATAATACATTCACATTCATACCCCTTTTTCCCTCCTATTCCCACCAACCCACTACCACATGCTTTGAGCATTAGACCTCAACCATTGGTAGTGTTTGATGGAATATGGTAGTCTTTTCTTTTATGCCAGCTAAATGTTCATCCATATCAAGGGAACCACCATCTCCTCCTGGATATGTAGCGTCTGATTGGTTAGGCTTGAACTAGCAAAACTAATAAGTCATTGGTTCCATGGAGCTGGGATAGAGGATGCAGACATGACCATGATTTTTCTAGCCTATGCATGAATTTCTTGGGTTAAGCAATGTCCATCCTCTATCACTTACCACATTCCTAACTTCCTTACTTGTATAATCTACTTGATCGTCAAACAAATTATTTGTATGTCATCATTTCACTACTACCCTTAAAAATTGACTTGTAGTGGTGATGAACCGTGGCCACAACAACTCTGTAGATCTGGGTAGACCCCCACCTCTTAAAAATCAACTTGTAATCGTAAACACTATCTCCAAAAATCTACCCTCACAGAATTTTAGAAGGTGTAACCTCTTAATAAAGGCACCTTTTCTTTGGATTATCTCCATTGAATATCATTTGTGGTACTTCACATTGTGATCCCTTATAATTTGTCATACCTTGCCCATCTGTATCTCTCATACTACTAAATGTGGGATCATTATGGTAACTATTTACCAACCTACCCCATTCAATTTCACTGACACCTTCACCAAAACCCAAAACTATTGTTTTACCAAACATTCTCCCTCAACACAAACCAGCCCATGTGGTCCATCAAATTAGGGCAGCCAACTTGAACACCACTCATCTAAACCTTGTTGAACTACATTGGCCTGATGTCCATGAACTATGTAGGCACTGTTCTAGGGGTAACTCAGCCACTAACAACTAATTCACATCCCCTTTTTTCTTCTCACTCATTTCCACCACTAACATCACCCTCTTTCTTAGAGCATCCTACATCAAGGAAGCTTTGAATTCTTTCTTCAACATCCTTATGTTTTAACACAATCTAATACTTACTTTTAAGTCTTTCCCCCATTATTAGGAGAACTATATTGGCTTGAGATCTTTTTAGACTTTCTAGGAAATGCTCAGTTACTAAGGTCAGCTCGGCCACTTCCTTTACTTTATTTCCCCTTCTCACCTAAAATCTTTTCCTTCACTTCTCTATCTATCTCCTAACCATCTCCCTACCTCCAGCTTGTCAATCTCTTTTAACACAAGGGTTGAAAGCATTCCTCATTGGCCCCTCTTACCTCCCATAAATCCACCTCCTACTCTAATTTATTGGCCTCTCGGTCATGTTTACTTCTGCATGCTTTATGGCCCACTTCCCCACCCATATTTTGTATTTTCTACCTCTATTTTACCTTATGAAAACCTTTCCCTTTATCACCTTCAACTTATTTCTCCATCATCATCATCTTCCCTCGCCCATGGCTATTTGTCATACCCCCTTTATCATTCTCTTTTTCTCACCCATTCCACATCATACTATGCATCTTGAAAGTTTTCTATTTCTTCTATTGCTACATTTTTTCTTTACATGTATCGCCATTCTCTGCCATTCCACCACTCTTCCCACCATACCCCTTGTCCATTCTTCCTATTTTCTTTTTTTCCCCATCCTTTCATCCTTTTTATCTTACCCTTTTTCCTCCACAACTAGTTTCTTCCTAGGTATTTATCCTTTAAGAAGCCTTACATAATTGCCCTTTTTTTTCTTATCTCTTCTTACCTATGGCCCTTTTTGCATTACCCTTTTCCTCTTTTCATCTTGGTATTCACTTATATTTTGCATCTATGTGAGCATCCATGCTTTGTATCCCTGCTTCAACTCTTCCTTTTTTTTCTTATCATCCATGATCTTCACCCCTTAGTTTCATCTCACTCCCTTTCATTGTGTCCCCCTATTTCTTCACCACCTCACCATTTTTAGCTTGTCAATCCCTTCTAATCACCCCTTTAGCTTATTAATCTCTTCTAATAAGTTGATTAACACCTACCTTCTCTCTTCACCTTCTTGTCCACCCATATTTTGCTTCCCCTTGTTCCTCACCCCTTTCCCATTTTCCATCCCATTCTCATTTCCAAAAACACCATCTACTTTTCTTCGTTAGTCCTCTCATTACATATCATCACCCATGTTTACTTGATAAAGATACTACCTTATTCTTCCCTCTCCCTTCATCCTCTTTGTGTCCTCATTTCACTTTTTTCTCCTCATGTTTCCTTTTCTTCCATTTATTTCCTTGTTTTTCATTTTTATCACCAAACCATTTTCACTTTTATCTTTTTTAGACTTGTTTTCAAACCTTTCATGGCTACCCATATCCCTCATTCTCCCCTTACCCTTCATGCTTGTTACACTTCTCTCCCCCTCCTTTTCAATTCTCCAACCTATCATTATTTAGTGCATATCTCACCCCTAATCTTATACATTTTATTTTTCTTCTCTTTTCTCCATTTCATTTCATTTTTTTCATCTCCCTTGATTCCCTTCCTTGCTCTTCCTGACCTATATGACCATGCCTAGATTATTACATCATTCTCCACATTCATATTTATTTGTGACCTCATAATTTTCTCCTCATTCATCTCCTGGTCCACCTTTTACTCATCCCTTGTTGGATCTCCCTTATGTTATCCTATTCAACCTCCACCTCTTTAGAGTGCGATCACCAATTGTACTGCTTTTGCATACATCTCCTTGTCTACTTCCTTGTATCCTCCATGCCCTTGTCTTAATGCACAAAATTTGGTTAGGTTCCTTACCTTAGGAACATCCCTTTCTTCTTTTAATTCCTCTATATGTTGTACTTAGACTCTCTTTTTTGTCCCTCTCCAACTACTCCCTTTACCCTCCCAATCACCTTTTTCCTTTTCAACCCTCTAACCATTTTGAGCATGCTATGGCCTCCAAGGTCTTCCTATTAATTTTGGTTTACTATGAGATATATACCAATCCTATGGCTCTATAACATAATTGTCTAGGACCACATGCTCATACGACTAACCAAAAAACTTGAGCATCATTCTGCCATCAAGATGAAAATTCCTTCCCCACCTCTTCTGGTCTTGCCTATTTTAAAATCCTTTTACTCTAACCTTCAAAGATGTTAGAATCAAAATTAAAACCACCTTCAAATGGAATATTTAGGATACCCATGTGGGGATGATATCTACACCCTCTCACATGCCCTAAACTTACAACCAATATTTTCCCTTAATTCTCCATTTTAGATTACATCTTCTTACACCTTGCAATAGCCCTGTTCTTTAACTGCAATCCACAACCTACTCCCTCAATTAATTAATGTTATTATTATTCACCTCACTCCATATTCCAAAACCCCGTAGTGTTTTTCTTTGAGTTCCCTCAAAAACTCAATGCTTACTTATTTTGGGGCCCCACTGACTCAAGGGTCAAGGATTCAAATCTTCACCACTTCTCATTTACCTACTCTGTTACTTTGCTTCCTTGAATCGTTGAATAATAACCTTACATATCCTATTAATGACATTATTGTGGAATGTGCACAATGTTAGATTATTTGGATGGTGATGAAAGAACTCATTGGATCATCGTGGCAATTTAAGTAGTTCAAATTTTTCCAAATCCTGGTATCACATATTACTACCTTTCCTTTTCTTTATGATGGTGGTAGAAAATTCACACTTTAACCTACTTATCCATGGTTGAAAATTATTTTTACATAGTTGACAAAATCATCTAATTGTATCCTAGGTAATATCATCCACCATTTCTACCACATCCATTAGAAACTATTTGATAACCATCTTTTTCACCCTTTGGCACTTCCTTTTCTCCAATGTCCTTCCGCTGGACCTACCTACATGATATCAAATTGGGGAAACCAAGCTAACCAACACCATTCACCTCAAAAGAACTACATCTGGCCTAATGTTTTTTTTTGATTCATATCCATAGAACTATGTAGGAAATTTCCACTTGCCATGTGCATTTGGAGTCAGCTCAACCATCCCCTTCCAACCCATACCCAATCCACCTTGACGTCGATTGCTTTTGACCCAAAACATTGGTGTTTTTTTGCAATAACTTTTAACCACAATTATCAACCTTACCATGTTGAAATTTTAAATTTTTACAGCACCTCATGAAAAACTATATCATTTATGTTTTCTCAGGAGCACTTCCTACCCTGGATACCTGAGTCAACATTGACCCTATCTTGATAAGACTAACTTGATTAGCTATGACCAATGTTTGGGACCGATTACCTTATAATTTATCTTAGAACCCAACCTTATTATTATCAACATTTTCACCTTTAGATTCTACATAATCTTGACTATTGTACTTAGTCATATTTTGTGAACCCATGGACACCACCCAGTGCCTCCCCATCAATTGCTTATCAAACCTACACTTGATTCAACCTTTCCTCATTGAATCTCAATTTGAGGGGGAACACCTCCTCCCATAATATGGGCATCTTGACCTTTAACCAAGTTATTTTTTTATTTTTTAGCTTGTTAATTCAAAGCTACATAACAAAAATGGGTAAAATGTAGACACCAAAAAACTACACATGTATAGTTTTCAATGACTAAATGCCTTGGGATCCCATAAAACTTATTAAACCTTCCCAAAACCTCCCTTAACTAAATAATTATTCTCCTAATCACAAATATCATTTAAAATCATTATTTTAAAGTACTATTCACCATCACTATTCACTGTGGGACCTACTATCACTATTCATGATGACATGGCAAGTGACATGTCAAGTGACATGGGAGGTGATTTGGGAGGTGATATGGAAAGTAACGTGGCTTATAAGTGATGTGGCTTGATGTGGGACATCATACTCCACCTGGGACCCTTCTTAAAGTACTTGATGACCTCATTCAAGTATCACAAACCCTCGCTTGAAATGTGGTGAATTTTCCCTTAAGGGGTCATTATTTAAAATCTATTTTTTTTCTTCCCACATGAAATTAGACTTTAACAGAGATACCTACCCCTTTAAGACTTTGAGAAAGATAAAGGGCACCCATTTTTGACTTTTTAACCCAAATGGAGGCTAATAAACCCAAATGGGAGACTTTTCAACCCACATGGGAATCCCCACCAACCTCACCTTGGAATTTTCATCCCCCATATGAAAAATGGCATCACATTTGGTGTGCCACCTCTTTAAGTGCTTGAATGAAGATAAATAAGGGTGGTAAAAAGTCTTCAGTCTCATTCAAACCCATGCGCATGATTTCCATTCAAACTTTGATTCATGTATAGAGATGGATATTTTCCAACCAACATGGGAACCCCCACCAACCTCAAATTGACTAAATTATGCACCACTTGGAAAAATTCGAATTGCTTCACCATTCCACTCTTTTGGCATGTTTCCCAACATTAAATGCTATAAATATGCCCCCTTTCCTTCACTAAAAGTTACTTTGGAAGTTAGTCTTTGGTTTTTAACATCTTGTTTTAGGTTTTTGGAGGAGGTCATCATCATCTTGGAGGATAAAATATCAAACCAATGAAGCTCTGTCAAAATTTCTTCAAGCTTCATCAACATTCAACCATCATCAACTTCTTCAAGCCACTTCAACAACATTGAGGTAATTTACTTTATTTTGTAATTTCAGTTCTTTCTTTATTTCCCTTTGGTATTTTATTTTCTTAACCTCTGTACTCTTGAGCCTTTAACTTCTTCCTATGTATCCCATTCATCCCATTTAATTGCTTTGACTATATCCATTTCATTTGTCCGCTTTATCCCCTTCACCTCTATGCCTCATTTAACTCTTTTCCCTCTTTGCCATCTTTACCTTTCTTTTTCCTTTACCATATTTACTTATTTGCCTCATTTATATATTCATCTCTTTTTATAATTTTAGACTTGACCATCTACACAAACCAACAAAACAATATTTTTGACCCTCACCACTTTACCAAACCAAAACCATAACCTTTACCAATTTTTAACATTAGTATTAATTAAACTATTGCGTTCATTTAGTTATCTCTTACAAAACATTTAACTTTATTATATCAAATTTAGTTATTTGTTGTTTTAGTATTATTTATTTTTTATTTTTATGCAAAATCTACTTCTTTTATCATTCCAACTTAAGTGTTTTGAAGAAGGTGGATTGACAACCTCCTAGAAAGCTTTCACTTCTAAGATCTAGCTCATGCTAGGCAATCCACTCATCTACTTGTCTAACAAACAAGTTTATTTTAGTGTTTTCTTATTTTTAACTTATCCTCCCAAGTTAAAGAGTAGATCTCCATAATAACTTGGATTCAACGCATGCATTTTTAACAAGTTTTTATACACACCCCTAATCACTAGTTTCTTCTTTTTACACTTAGGAAAAAGCAAAATTAGATAGAAATAGGTTTAGGTTAGGCAAAGGGATAATGAATGTGGAAAATGACTAGAGGAGTATGTAAAATGGGAGGCAAATCTTAGGGTAATGGTTTTTAAGAGATAAGTGTGTAGATAGTAAGTGGAAAAAGGGGAAATAATATTATGAAGCACCAATGCTCTGCCTACCCCTTTCTTGGTGCACCCCTTAAGGTATTCACTCAGAGAGATTGAGACTCGATGAGTTCCTGCAAGATAAAGAGTGCAAGTAATTGATAAAAATTTGAAAATATTGTGTATACATTATTCATTTTATGAGCATTTGAGTAACCCATTTTTAGATTAGATAGGTGTTATTATTTTAAATAGATATTTTAAAAACATTACAATGAGGCACAAACTAGAGGAGATGTAAATGCATTAAGTGCCACATACCAAAGCATTGAAGGAAGATATATTTAAGCAAATAATAAGGAGAGATTTTTTTGGGTTGGAATGGAAGAAAGAAACAAATTTCATCTTTTGGATTGGAATAAGGTCTGATCCAAGAAAAGATGTGGTGGACTTGGTCTAAAGAATTTGTAATTGATGAATAAAGCCCTCGTTTCAAAGTTTGTGTGGATATTCATTAAATTGAACATAGTTTTGGGTAAAATCCTCTCTATTAAATATCTAGAAGGGACCCGATCTGCATTTTGGTAGATGCTAATTTTTTTAGGGCTCACATGTTTTGAAATTCTTAATAACAAATAAAGAGTTGATAATATTGGGTTCTAAATGGTAGATTGGTAATGGATACAGAGTTGATTTTTGGAGAAATAAATGGGTTTTTGAAAATCCTCTTTCTCACAGTAACATAGCATTGTAGTTGAAAGATAACATTAAGAATAAATATGGTTTCAAAGTGATGGACTATTGGCAAGAGTTGGAAGGAGATAAATGCTAGAAGAGGTTGAGTTTGGATAACTTAATCCAAGAAGACATGTTAAAGCTTTATAACTTGAAAAATATTTTGAGAAATGTTCATATTATGAGTACTAATAGAGAAGATCAAATGGTCTGAAAGGACTCCTTCAATGGGCATTACAAAGTGAAATTAGGTTATGACTTGATAGCATAAGAACCTAGGCTTCATGGTAGCTAGGAGATTTTATGGGACAAACGGATAACTCCAAAAATAATTTTATTCATATGGGTGGTGATTCAGAATAGAATTATTACAATTGAAAATCTTATAAAAAGAGTTTGCATTCTCATCAATAGATGTGCTCTCTATGAAGAGAATAATGAATCAGTTTTCCATTTGCTTTTAAGTTTCTCTTTCTCTCAAAATATTTGGAGCCATTTTTTAAAAAATTTAATGTCTCTTGGGTGCAAATAGGTTCTCTAATAGAAGTATGGCAGTCTTGGGGGTGCCCATTTAAAAATGCCCATCTCAAGAAACTTTAGAAATTGACTTTGCCACACATATATGGGTTATTTGGGGAGAATGTAAAAGTAAAATATTCAAGGGAAAGAGATGTAATATAAAAGTCATCTCTATAAGAATTTTTGAGCACATTAAGGAGAATTATAATTCTATCCCTATTAAGAAAGGAAAAATCTTGATTCAATTTGAACAAATTCTATATCACAACTAAAAAATTGATTCCTCTGAGTTGGGTAAACTAGATCCTAAAGAATAAATTAGGAAAAGAAATAAATGGAAACCCCCCCTTTGGGTTAGATGAATCTCAATTTTGATGGAGTTTTGAAAGGAAATTTAAGACCAATTGGAGGAGGTGGAATCATTAGAGATCATAAGGGCAATTTGATTATTTCTTATGCCAAACACATGGGTGTTAAGTCTAATTATTGGGAAAAAGTACTAACAATGTTGTGGGGGATAAAATTGGAAAAACATTTGAGAGTTTAAAAAATAATAGTGGAGGGGTACTCTCTAAATATTGTGAACTATTTGTTAGGGAAAAATGTAATTATCTAGTCCATCAAATAAGTTTTAGAGGAAGCTATAATTATTTTGGATTATTTTCAGTAGGTTATCATTAAACATACCTATAGGGAAAGAAACACTATAGTAGATTGGTTCACCAATAAATGAGTGATTATTGTGTTTCTAATGACTTGGATGGACTATGAAGATCTCTCTAGGGATCTATTTTTAAATATAAAAGATGAAGGAAATCTTAATGTATGTAACCTTAAACATATTAGGGAAGCCTCTAATTCATAGAGAGAAAAATTATTGGACTCTTTTGAGTCAAAGACTCATATTGTTTGGTTTAATTATTTTGGGGTATACAAATAAGTTTTTAGAAGTCCTAAAGAATCTATTAGACAACCCAAACATAAAACACAACTACATTTCTTCTCAGCTATATTTAGTGGAGACCAATTTTTAAAATAGAGAAAGTCTCTTTTAGTTATATGTTGTCCATAAGGAAAGCAACATGGGCTTACCTAATAGAATAGAACCAAAAATTCTGATTGAAGTTAGTGAAAATGAAATAATTTGGGCAACACTACAAGTGGGAGGTTTTACTAGTATTATGGAGAAGATTGAAGGACATCATAGACACTTCTTGATCATGTTTGTGAAAGCCTAGGAGGATAGAACAATTATAATCAATGGAGTTAATCTTAATATCATAGAGGAATTCATTACTCTTGTTATTGGGTTGGTGATTGAGGAAACCAAGATTTATAACTCACTGAGAGATTTCAAAAGGGATAAAAAGACATTCCTAGAGGAGGGAGAGAAAGTGCCACCTAGAGTTAGGAAAAATGAAAGAATTTGGGCAACTCTACAAGTGGGAGGTTATGTTGGTTTTATGTAGAAGATTGAAGGACATGACAGACACTTGTTGATCATGTTTTTGAAATCCTAGGAGGACATAATGGTTACAATCAATGGAATTACTCTTGATATCATAGAGGAACTCATTGCTCATGATAATGGGTTGGTGATTGAGGTGCCCAAGATTTACAACTTGTGGAGAGATTTCAAAAGGATAAAGAGATATTTCTAGAGGAGGGAGAGCAATTAGAACTGATTCATAATGGTTTTGACCGATAATCTTTACCAAGATGTTTTTAGAGATTACCTTCCATCCAATGTAGTATGTAACCGTAGAAGGTAGGTATAATGTAGCTAGATGGTCTCTATTTAAAATTTTGAACTATTGTAGGTATGGTGTGCCCTTCAGTCTTCCTTTTTTCATTTTGAAATTAATGGAGTTGTTGATCATGACATTTAAACATGGTAATTAATCAACTCCAAGATGTGAAGGGGTGATCTACCTCATTTTAAAATATTTTAAGGGCATGAATCAAATTAGCCCAGATATTCCTTAGCCCTAGAAGGAAGATACAGAGGATGTGTCTGTTGATATTAGAAAAATTAAAAAAGTTTGGATAAAATACCTAAGGAGTTTGAGTAGGGTTATAGAGATCATTAAGAAACCTATGGAGACTAAGACCAAAGATGTTAAAGTAAAGAATCTAAATCCATAGCAGAATATCAAAAAATGTCTTTAGAGTGCTTCAAATGTTGTAGGTATTAGTCAAAGGAAATAGGGCATACAAAGTAAAATGAAATATTTAGCTGGGGTTTTTATTGATGTAGAAGATGTTAGAAATATTCCAATGGAGGGCTAGAAGGATGTTGAATATGGAAATAATTAGGCTCAAAAACTTGTTTCATAGGTTTTGAAAAGTGTGCTTAAAGATGTTCCCATAGATAAAGGGGAGATCTCTCAGAATAAGCAACTGAAGGATCAGAATGTGGCCCTTAATAATTTGGTGACATCTCTTAAGGGCAACTAGAACTCAGATAATATAGTTGAAGAGCTTGATTTTTAAAAATATATAATGTTTTTGTTTATGATAGATATTATGGAGCTTAAAGGTAAGGTTATTTCCTTACAACAAGAAAACATAAGGATGAATCAAATCTCTTCAGCCAGGGAGGGTGATCAGCAAATTTAGAGTCTCTCATTTAGGGTGGAGATTTTAGAATACGAGAATGAGAAACTTCATAACAACATTAGTTTTTAGTGAATTGAAGCAAGGCTTATATGTATAAGGGCATTTAGAATTTTGAAAATATATGAGCCCACCTCAAGAAGCTTTTTGATCCCAAGTTCATTGGCAAAGGGAAAGGTAAGTAGGGGCAGTGCAATGGTTTCCAGTACATCATGGATAACTATAAATTGTTGCTTCAGATTGATATGAAACTTAAAAAGATGAAATCTTGTTAGGAGGATGTTTTTGGTAGTTTAGACTTAGACTATAACTTTTGTCATTCTGTGTTAGTTTCTAGGCTATTTTTTAGTTGTCTCTGGGCTTGCTTGGTCATGTTTCTTATTTGGTCTTTCGTAGACCATGGTATCTCTTTTTTTTTAAAAAACTTATCCTAGGGTCTAGGGACCCTTATTCAAAAAATTCCCCCGTTTAACCCGAATAAAAAAAATGAGAGGTTTCTAATGTTTTCAACTATTTTTTTTAATTTTATAATGGGTTGAAATTATTCCAACAAATAAAAATATTGGTATTAAAAATTAACCTATAGATAGATCTATGAAGTTGTTTAGAGGATAAAAAATATTTGTGGCATATATGTACAACAAATAATGGCATCTAAAAAATAAGATGATAACTTTGGAATTTGTATTTTGATGTATAAAAGTGTGTGAAAGGCATGAAATGGAGCATTCAGACTAAAAACCATACAAAATTTTACATAAAATATGTTTAGTATAATGTTTTGAGACTCATAAAAATTTAGTGTTTCCAATATTTTTAAAAATGTATTTAGTTTTAAAATCTCTATCTCTCTTTATCGCACACATGCACACACGCACCCAATTATACAATAAAACTTGAATGAGACCATAAAGATATACTTTATTCAGAAATGGGCAACGTTCACCTTCCTCATACAATTACTTTTATAATCTTTTCATTTGATTTCCTTACTCTATAGCTTCTCTTTATGCCTCTTTGACTCCTTTATGCCTTTTCCTTTTCCTTTTGTCTTACATGACTTTTATCTCTTTTTTGATAATTTATAATTAAATATATTCCCCTATACCTTGATAACACTCAAATTGAATAAATAAGTTTCTCATCCCAATACACACAAAGACCTACAAAATTAAGTTTTTACAAAACTTTTTCCATTACAAATGAATTTGAGAACCTAAAATACTCCTACTCCTACTCTCCATGGCCTCTAATGATAGAGCTTCCCGCATATCTATTCTACCTACTCTAAAAACCCCTAACACATTTATAATATTATAAATTTGAAATTAATTTTACTTCATTGGACCTTTTACATCTTTTATCCTTTAGGGAATAATAAAATAACCAAAATCATTACATAGAGATAAATCAAGAATCCAAAATATATCAGTCATAGTATTATCTTCACACTGTAAATAGGTCATGTAATTGAATGACCAATTTAGTATAGCTTGACATTGAATTTAAAGTAACACCTTATTCATTCTCTACCTAGGTTTGAATCCTATAAGAAACTTCTGTGAAACATTCATCACTTCTTCTTTAGACATAGCTATACTCTCACGAGTATCCATAAAGTTATGAAGCATAAAAATTAAGAGGAACACTAACATCATCATCACTAGAATATCCATTGGTAGAAGTTTTAGGCACCTAAAAATGGCCATCGATAACCTTTAGCTAGAATTTTGACCAATTTCTACCAAAGTACACAATTTGGCTTTAAAACACTAAAATGCATTAAAATAGTTAAATTTTTTATATTCAAGTATCAATTTTTTCGAGGGTATCATTAAATGGGGCACTGATATTTATGAAGCAACTAACTTTGATCAAACCATTTTGATCAAAATGACATTTTTGTACTTAGGTGCTCTGAATTGCTCTATTCTATCAAATTTACTACAAAAGACATGTGCCTTTATTGTTTTGTGTTGGTAACATCGTAAATTGGAATACGGGTCTAATGCATCTAACATCAAATTTTAATTCAAATATAATCAAATTTTGAGCCAATAAGATGAAATTTTGACTAATTTGATTAATTTGTGCATAAATTTCCAAGATTTTGCATCAAAGTTGACTAATCATGTTTAAGGCTAATTAAACCAAATCAAGAGCTTAAGTTAATTTTCCATGGAAATTTTTGAATATTTATTTTTAGAAATTGATATTGAATATCTACATCATCAAATTACATCATTTCTTGGAAAGACATCCATAGGTCATAAATGCATAAAATATCTCATCAAGCTACCCCATGCCTCATTAAGAACCTCCTATGCCTCATCAATGCCTCCCATGCCTATTAAATGCCCCTTCATTCCAAATATTAATGGGGGATATTTATGAATTTAATTGCATAATTTGGAATAATTCATGGTCACACATCTCAATCTTGAGATGCGTTCATGGTTAATCCTAAACCATTTCAAAAATCTATAAATAGGAGGCCTTGCCTATTGATTTTTAATCTCTTTTATGCCAAACTTATAATACATAAATGCATTAAAAATAATTGTATCTTAGTGTTATAATACCCAAATATTGAGCCAATCCAAGCCAAACCAAGTCAAAGCCAAACAAGGTGCCAAGAAGAGATGGAGGTAGCCACACTTTATTAATGTAGACTTCATGAGCACAAATCAAGCAAGCCACTACAACAAGCATTTTGGAGCATCTAAGGAAAGTGAATAAAGGTCTCTCTTTCATGTTTTAGTTATGTTTTCCATTTTTATTTTGTTAACTAAGCTCCTTCATTGAGATAGGTTTAAGGTGTTAGCTATTAGTGTGTTATTTTGATTTTTATTTCATATATTAACACAATACTAATCCCCCCTTATTGCAATCCTATGTTCACAAATGGCATGCCTAATTGGACTTAACCTCAAAAATTTGGTCAAATGGTACTTACAAGCAGCCCACTAACCATTATCATGTAGGATTTTGGAGTGTGGAGGTAAATAAGGTAAAGATTTGAGCATAAATCTATTTTTTTTATAAACCATAGTTTTATTCTCAGGACAGTGTAACCTGGCTTGACTTTGTGCTCAACTCATCTTGACTCACCCTAACATGGCCCCAACTTGGCCCACTCACCCTGACTGAACCCCAACTCAGCCCCAACTCAGCCCCAACTTGACCCAACTCACCCAGACTTGACCCCAACTTAGCCCAACTTGGCCCTGACTCACCCCAACTTGACCCCAACTCACCTGCCAACCCAACCCACCTATCAACCCAACTCGACTGTCAACCTGAGAGGTCATTTTTCAAAAGTCCTTGTCTCATCCTCTAAAGTACTTCAAAGTAGGTAGTCTTAATCTTGTTTTTGCATATTGAAAGGATGTTTTGGAACTAAATGTGGGTGTTTTAACTAATCATACACTTTAATTTAGATTTTTACAAAGAACTTGGTTAAAATTATGCACACTTCAAATTTGGTGCCTAAAATAAATCTTTAACATGCCATGTCTGAACACTTCAAACTTTGGGTTTAAAACAAAAGTAGGTGGTTATTGTTTTATTTAGTCTTTTTTGTTTTAATCTGTACATGTTTTTATAACTTAAGACTAAGGTGTCAAAATAACACCACCTAATCTTTCATTTGGTTCTTAAGATTGAACTCACTTGTCAAATAGTTTAAACTTAGGATTTAATTGGCAAAAAGAGGGACATTGTGTGTATTCTCTTCCATCTATCTCCTTTAAGGAATTTTCGGAATCAAAAGCATCATTCTTATTAAAAACATGCCTAGTCCAAGGCATAGAAAGAATGTCATCTAAAGCACTCCTTAAAAACTTGTAATAGTTTGGGTGATCTTGAAATGACCCTAAAGTCTTTCTATTAGTCATTTATTTTATTGCATCTTGGATTACAAGGGGGAGTTCATTACCTCCCATAAGTTATATAGGGAAGCTTTGACTCAGGGTTTTGTCCCCCAACACTTACTTTAACCACTCCCACTAGTTCTAAGTTTGATCAGTTAAACCACCTTATAGTGTTGGAGTTGCACACAAGATTTATCTACACTTTGGAAATTGTACTACATTGAGAAAGCGATAGATGTAGTGGTTTCAAAAAGGATAAGACCTTTTTGAAATAATCCAAGTGCTAAAAAAAACTAATTTAAGTGCATTTATTTTACAACATGATGTGAAAGTAATTAAGCAATTGATCCATTTAGATGTTTGAAAACTTGTAGATCTTAGATAAATCCCCACTTGCCATGAAAGTATTGGTGCAAAGTACACCTCAAGGTCCATGTCACAATATTGTCATTTGAGAAAAGCGGGGGGGGGGGGGTGTAAAAACCCTACTATATAATGTGTATTTTAATTTTTGTATGAATACTAAAATCCTCTCAAATGATGTATATTGATGGATTCCAACAATACCAAACAACCTTGTTAGTTTAGGACTTAAGAGTGATTAATTAGTTAGTTTTATCCTAATTTAAAGTCTTGTTTGGAGTAAAAAATTGGTGTGAACAAACAATACAAACCAAAACACATAGTCCTCATTTTACTTTGAACAAAGAGGCATTATGCTGCCCACGTGAATCATCAATTTGCTTTATTCAAAGTTCATCAAAACTTGGAGTCATATCATCCACTTTGGTGCAGTTATGCTACCCAATTGAGTTTATACTATTACTAAACATTGTTTAAACTCCTTCATTTATAGGGTTGATGTGATAAGTGAGTTTTCCATTTACACTAAACTTGAGGGAACTTAGGTTCAATTTCCAATTTGGGTTGAAGGTAATTTAAGACTCATAATAATTATTACCACTTGATATACTTAAGTCATTTTGTGCTAAACAATTGAATTTTGAGTCTATGCACCAAACATTTTTGTTTTACCATCCTATTTCCATTAATATCATTTGAATACATAATTTTTTGCCTTACAGATACTATCAAAACTTTGAAGATATGTATGTCATTTGAGTTAATAAAGGTAGTGTTACACTGCTAAATTTGTGAAAAACCATCTTTAACTTAAAGAGTTTTTAAAACAAACATTTTTCATGTCTTTTGAGTAGTTTAGCATTTTTACACTACCCAAAGTATTCCAAACATTGTTTTATAGACCTTTTTTGCATAGAGCTCAAGTTTGTACACATTTTTCAAGCCAATCCGAGTATACCTTTGTGAATCTTTGTCTAGCATAGTTATGTCATTAACATTTGTCTAGCCTATTTGTCAAAAGAACCAAGATTTTTACCATTATTTGTGAGAAAATAAACTATCCCTAAAGTGCCTTTTGTTTCATACCTTATACCTATTTGATCGAGTTCATGTCCAAGAGTCAAATGCATAGTTTTTGTTAGAAGTGTTTCAAATCCATTAGATTAAAATTTCATCTATTTTCAAAGTCTATCTTTTGATACCATTTGGCTAAGAGTCCTAGCACATGCCTTATTTGATCCTAGCTTTTGATGCCACTTTTGGCCAAAACACTTAGCAATGGTTTATTTCCTAAATTAGATTGATTTGAAACACTTCGACCTTATAGTTTGGAATTTTGATTTTTGGTCCATTTACTTAATATTTTTTTTATAAGATGTGTAACGTTAGATACTTAATGTTAGCTTGTTTTATCACAAATCATTGCATAAACCTTTCCATCTTTTTGGCAAATCTAGACCAAGTTTGAACATCATCTTTTAGACATTATATTTTTAGATTTTTTTGAAATCTCTTCCCTTTATATCACAAAAAATTCACTATGGATCCCAACATATATTCCTACACTCATAGTGGACTCATGTAAAATCCAGGGATTAGTAATGTGGTTATGCAAGAAGAAATGGTGCAAGACCTGTATGTAGATAATATTGATTATGAGATGGATCCTTATCCCTCTTATAATACTTAAATAGGGGAACAAAACCAAGATCCATTGGATAAATATTTGGTTAACGCACCACCATTTTGAGAATAGGACCAAGAACAAACTGCACAATACCTAGCTATGATACCCACAGTTGAAAAACTAGTTCCTCAAAAATCATACTCTATTAATATGCCTTCCATGTATGATCCATTTTTATTTGAGCATCATTTATTGAAGAAAAAAGATGAGATTTTGGTTAGATCCATAAAATTAGGGGCTAAGTTTCTAGTGGATTTCCCTTATGAAGGTTTACCAAGCCTAGTGAGAATGCCTCACAACATATTGTATATTCAACAGGGCTTTTCTAGCAATCCTTTAACTCTAGTCCAAATGATGTATCAGGACCCTAATATTCCTAAAAAAGGAAATAACCTCATATAAGACCACTTTAACCAAATGTAGACATCATATCAAACCTACCTGAATCTAGCACATAATTTCAATCAACTGACCATATTGAGTAAACCTCTTATTGACTTAGTTCCTTCAACAGGAGTTTTGATAGAGTTAATTGGTCAAGATAATTAGAGTTTAAACTCATTCATGCAAAAAAAATTGGTAGACAACTTGTTTTATATGCCAATTACTGAGTAAGTTTCTTCTACTTTTATGCACAATAATGAGCAAAACATAGTGGAAAATCCACAAGTAACATCCAATTCAAATCAAAGTGGTATTAATACACAAAAAACTAGTCAATAACATATTCCTTTATTTAATACTATGAGTGGCTCTATAAACCTAGGAATGGGAGCTTATGCACCCTAACCTCAACTAGTTGCATAATCAAGCACACAACCAACATGATCAGGTAGTCAACTAGCAACCAATGCCATGCCTCAATAATAAAATGTGATGAATCCTATTCCTTATTAATAGGTGATGATTAGAATTCCATAAAAATAGGCATAAATGAATATACCAATGCAATAAATGTTGAACATATTACCTCCTCAACAATGGGTAAATAATGTTCCACCTCATCATGTAGTATCAAACATATATTCCTCTTCACATACCAACATGCTAATTCAAAACCAAATGATGGTTAATCAATAATGTATTCATGTTGATGAATGACAGGTGCCAAATCTACAACATGCATCCACTTCCCAACTGGGATTCATATAACAAGGGGGTTCCAGTGTCTCTCAAATACTTATTAGGAAACAATTGCCTTTTGTGTATAGCATACCATAATTTTAGAGATAGGGTCTTAGATCACAAGTTCCCACTCAACAACAAGTTTTGAGTAGTCAGAAACAAGTCCCTATTCAACCAAAACAAGCATGGTATCATTATATCCCTCCATCCCAACCTTTAAATCCTCTAAGTCAAACCTTCATCACCAACCCAAACTAGAATATTGCACAACTAAACATATAATTTTAATAAGTAAATCCTAATTTGCATGTGTATTCCTAGTTTGTTCCCCAACCAATCCAATGTATACCAAATACCCCCATCATACATGCTCAAAGTGCTTCAATTGTGACCACCCAACCATCTACCCAGGGCAATATTCCCACAAGTTTCCTAGAACAAGTGTTACAAAAAATGAAGGATGCAATCACCACCATCTAAGTGGGGAAACATATTAAAATTTTTAAGTTGGATGATGTGTGTTACTATCTTTTCAATATGGAGTACTTACAAATTTTATTTCTTTTGGGATATGAGCCACCAAAATTTGATAAATATAAGGGGAAAGGTGACCCCAAAGCCCATTTAACTGAGTTCTTTGTTGCATGCCATATAATAATATATACCTTTTATTTTTGTTTCCAAGGAGCTTAGTTGGATAAGCCTTGGAGTGGTTTTTAAAGTTGCCCAAGAATTCAGTAAAAAATTTTGATGACATTTCAAAAAAGTTTGTATAGCACTTTTCCTACAATCTCAAACATAAAATTTCATTGGTCGACTTGACACAAGTAAAACAAAAATATGGTGATAGTTTTTCAAGTTATCTACAAGGATGGAGAGCACTTGCAAGCCAGTTCACTCATAGTTTACCAAATTCACAATTAGCCACTGTATTCACTAAAAACTTGCATAGTGAGATAGCCTATCTAGAATTATAGTGTGTACATACCTTTAAATAAATCATTGGCAAATGTTTTTTGATTGAGTGCTCATTAATAAAGGAGTCACCAAGCTTAGTTTAACTAATCAAAACCAAGGTACCAATTAGGGAAGTATCCAAAACCAACATCCAATCCAAGTGCAAGCATCACAATGGCACATGCCAATAACCAAGATATACCAAAAAAATTCAACCACAATAGGAATGTTGTGAGAAATGGAGTGGTTGGGTCACACCATGTACAAATGGTGTAACATTATCTGCTCAAGCTACACCACCTTTTTAGCTTACTCCTAGTTGACAACCTCTTCAAGTAATACTGCAAGCACAATAACCAAGACCCATGCAACAAATGCCATAACCTTTGCCATTGCAAAACCCTCCTCTAAGGAGAATAATACCTACTCACAATGTTTTTAGTGACCTTGGAGAGCCTATTAAATTTGTGTTTCATAAACTTGCTACCACTAATTTGATTAGTTAGCCTATACCAAAACATTATCCCCAAGGCATTCCTTATCTTGATTGGTACCATGAAAATGAATTATGTGAATATCATCAGGTCAAAAAACACAATTTATGAATATATATGCAAATCAAACATTTTACTAAGAATATGTTAGAGAATGGGGAGATCACATTGGATGGTAGTGCATCCACCTCTAGTCATACTCTTGGGATTTATCACAACCCTTTTCCCCAACATAATAACTATAAAAAACAACAACAACAACAACAACAACAACAAAAACAACAACAATAATGGCAACAACAACAATAGCAAGTGCAACAATAAAATCAATAGTATCAAAATCAAAGGCTAAACCAATAGAACTAGCAGAATCAACAATAGAACCAATAACATTAGAATAATGGACAAAACTAAGGTCAAAATAGTAACAACCAACAAACCTACCATGTAGTTGTACATGACTACAATAGGGTTGTAGGTCATATTGTAGGGGGTAACATTAATACCATCTCCATTAATCCTAGGCTGAGCACCAATCAATCTAGACTATTGCTAAATAATGTCACTCAACCAAATTACATGGATAATCCTTCTTTGATCTAGGACCACATTTAGGTAAACTAGAAAACTAAGATTTCCACTTTTAGACCTTATATCGATAACTTGTCCTTACCCCATGACCACATACAAGTGCACTGATATCTAAAACTTGTCTTATCTGGTCCCATGCCATTACCATCATTTGTTAGTAACCATGGTCCTATACTTAATCCTGATTATGGAATCACAACTTAGAGGTTAAATATTACCATTTAAATCCCACAACCATTTTCCACCTCACCCATTATCCAACCAGTCATTTAACCTTGAAACAAACCATTTAACATTGTCCAAGACAAAAAAATGATATTATAGAATAATTACAGAAGACACTAGCCTAGATCCCCATTTTAGTTTTTTTGTGAATGTCGATAATCTACAAAAACATTTTGAATGAGTTCTTAAACTAATCCACTATTTCTAGTGACATCTCCCTTGATAAATTTTTAGCTTTGGTTGGACACCTAGCTCCTGCCCAACAAGTCATATTCAATCAAAGTGATATGTCTTCCTTTAGCCCAGTCCATAATAATCCATTATACATATAAGTTCATATAAAGCAACATAAAGTGAAACATGTCCTTATATATAATGGATCATGCCTCAACATAGTGTCTCTAAAGCTCATCAATCTTCTTGGGTACACAATGGTATATCTCCACCCAGAAATGATAACTATCAAAGCCTACGATAATCAAGAAAGAGAATCATAAGGCACCATTAGCCTACCAATTATCATTAGGCCTTTGACCCATGATACACTTTGCTATGTGTTTGATCTTGAGTTCTCATATAATATGCTTCTAGGAAGGTCTTAGTTACATGATATTCATGTAGTTCTATCAACGTTGCACCAATGTATCAAGTTCTCCCACTCAGGGATGGAAGTAAATATTCTAGGATATTTGCACCCATATGAACACTACAAACATCTCAAGGCTGAGTTTCAAAGCTACAACTACTAATATGACATGAATCCAAGTTGTAAGTAGGATAAAGGAAAGGCCATACTTATTGATTCTCTAGAGGATAACTGCATAGATCCTAATCCTTGGATTCCATTTCCCACATGCCACCTCGTAAAGCTTCCAATCATTACACCATTTTAGCTAATAGCCTAGGAGAATATTTAATGCATGATACCTTTCATATTTCCAATCTTCCTCAAAATCTAAAGACCTTTAGAAGACCTAAAATTACCCCACACATGAATTGACAACAAAAGTGTAAAAATAAAGGACCTATCATGTTTGTACCAACATCTAGCCTAAAACCAAACCCTCTTAAGGGAGATGAATCATGGTTATACAATGATAACCAAGCTAATTGTTATAATAGTAAAAAGTATCTTATTCCCAATAGGATCATGAAGAATTAAGACTATGAAGGAAGAGGTTTTGGATCAAATCAAGAAGGAACCATTGAGCCAATTTCCATGACCAAATACAAAAGACCCTATGAACTTAGATTTAAACTGTTTGGGGGTGACCCCACATATCTTATTCATGTTCCATCACTGACAACTAGTGATGATGATGTTGATAGTGAAGTAGAGTCTAATCATAGCCTTATCTTTGATGACATAGTTGAGACTAACCTATTTGATAATAATGCCATTTTTACCCTTACCCAAATCATTTGTCACAACCCATTGCCATTATACTATCCCCAATTGATAGATTAGGACCAACAAGAATCTAGTTTATTGATTGATGAGTTTCAGAATGATGAGGAATTTTGTGATTTTCTAGGCCTTAAAGACAACATTTCATTGAGAGATTATAAATCATGATTCTCAATCATATTGGATCATGAAGCCTTGGCCAAAAACAAATAAATAAAACATTAAGGTCCCAAAGTGAAAACCTCTTTGAGGCACTTTTTGACTAGGTAAAAAGTAAAGATAAAGGATAGTCTAGTGGTGAAAACCTATTTCAGCTACCATTATATGGGAGTGTTCATTCTTCTTTGAATTTAGACTAAGAGACCACCAATGATGAACTTGCCTTTGGATATGAGTTCAATTTTGAGCAACAAGTGTTTGATCAAATTCTTCAAGAATTTTTTACTATTTTTGTCACATGGTTGGATCTCCCATTAGGGGACTTAGATTCATCATGCATAGGATAAGTTGAATATAAATTCCTAACAGAGGACCCTAATATCATCCAATAGTTCAAGTCTTTGCACACTATCCTAAAAGATGGCTCGACCCTTCTAGTCAAAGATACAACAAAGATAAACATCAAGACTCCATTAGACTCAAAATAGATAAAATTAGTCACATCCCTCATTGAGGAGGAATGTAAATTCTTTACATCTCTATTGAGAGAATTTGTAGATATATTTTCATGGGCTTATTCTGACATGCTAGGTTTTGACCCTGCCTTGGTTTTATATTACCTGGTGGTAAATCCTGATGCCAAACTAGTTAAGCAAAAGTTATGCAAGATGCATCCTTGCATTGTTATATTAGTAAATAAAGAGTTAGAAATAATCTTAGAAGTAGGATATATTCGATCCATTAACTACTCATAATGGATATATTATGTTGTACCTATCAATAAAAAGCCTAAAAGAATTATAATATATACTAATTTTTGAGATATAAACAAAGCCTACCCTAAGGATGAATTTCAATTGTATAATATTGACATGATCATCAACTCCATGATGGGTTATGAGATTCTTTCATTCATGGATGGACTTTCAAAATACAACTAGATCAAAATATCACCAGAAGATCAACATAAAACAACATTCACCACTCCATGGGGAACATTCTATTATTAGGTAATGTTGTTTGGTATTAAGAACATTTGAGCCACCTATAAAAGATATATGGCCATCATATTCCATGATATGATGCATGATATTGTTGAATACTACATTGATGACATACTAGATAAATAAAACACTAGGGCTGATCATCCAATAGTGCTATGTAGAATATTTGAAAGAGTACGTGAGTATAAAGTCAAACTAAATCCAAATAAATGTGTGTTTAGAGTAACATTAAGAAAATTAATTGGATTTATCATGTATCATAGGGGAATTGAAGTCAATCCAACCAAATTCCAAGCCATAACATAGATGCCACTACCAACCAATTTGAAGCAACTCTACAGTTTGCAGGGCAAGATCTAGTCAATCTGACATTTCATATCTCAGTTAGAAGACAAGTGTCATCTGTTTACACATCTTCTAAATAATGGTTGCATTCCACTAGGATAATCACTTCCAAATAGCTTTTTAGTAGCTAGAATATTACCTAGTAAATCCACCTATTTTTCTACCCCCTATGCCCAAAAAACCATTATTATTGTACCTATCAGCTATAGATAATGCCTTGAGGGAAATTCTAGATCAACATGATGACAATGGAAAAGAGCATGTAGTATACTACTTAATCCATACATTGGTCACATATGAACAAACTATATACTTATTGAAAAATCTTATTTAGCCACAATATTCATAGCTCAAAAATTATGACACTACATGTTAAACAATAAGACTATGGTCATTTCAAAAGTAGATCCGCTCAAGTATCTACTATCTAAAATAGATTTATAAGGTAGAATGGCCAAACGGATCATGCTTCTTAGTGAGTTTGACATAAAATACGTCAATCAAAAATCCATTAAGGGGCAAGTTATTATAGATCAAATTGCTAAAGTACCCCTTATAGACATAGAGCCACTCACATTCCAATTTCCTAATGAATCCATAATGGCCATCATTGACATACCTCTTGAAGAAAAACACTAAAAGATATATTTTGATGGATCATTCATGGCACATGGATCAGGGGTAGGCCTTTTATTTATTACACCATAGGGGGATCTAATCCCTAAATCATTTAAGATCAAATTTCCTTGTACTAACAACATGGTTGAATATGAAGCACTTGTTACATGGCTTCGACAAGAGGTACAATGGAATGTATCTCATCTCAAGGTTTGTGGGGATTCTCAGTTAATCATCAATTATGTTACATATCACTTTTAGACCAAAGATTGGAATTTGGTTCCATATAAGGCCATGGTTGACACTCTCAAATAAAAAATTATAGACATTCCATTTGAGCATATACCAAGGGCCAGTAATGGAACTAAAGATGCTATGGCCACTATTGGATCTTTGATTTGAAAAATAGAAAAATCTAGAGAAGATTAGTTCCTATTTGAGAACTTGTTTGTACCATCTCATGAGCCTTCCACTATCGTGATGATTTGTGATAATGTTGGTCCTAGTTATATCTAGTACTCAGACCTTTACAACTACCTTCATGACCAATTTTTACCACATGACCTCTCTTGAAAACAAACCAAAACCTTTATCCATCACTCCACTCATTATACTCTACTTGGATCAACCCTCTACCACCTTAGTTTTGATGGAACTCTACTTTGTTGCTAAACTTTGATAGAATCTACACTAGCATTATAGGAAGTACATAAAGGAGTATGTGGAGCCCACTCCAACATGGCAGTCTTATCCAAAATATTTTATGTACTATTTATTATTAGCCCACAATGGATGTAGATGAAACTACATATGTAAATAAGTGCAACAATTGTCAATGGCATGCTAATTTATATTCATGCCCCAATAAAGACTTTGAAACCAATGTTGACACCATGACCATTTGCTACATGGGGCCTCGACCTCATTAGAAAAATAAATCCTACATCTTCAGATAACCATAAACATATCCTTACCACCATCAAATATTTCACTAAGTGGGTCAAAGCTATACCCCTCACTTACATGACTGGAAAGTAAATTTCTAAGTTCATTTTCAACTATCACATCTACCACTACGATATCCCTTCTGATATTATATCTGATAATGGAGGATCCTTCAAAAATAAAGATGTTGAATAGTTATGTACTAAATACAATATTACACAACATTTCTCTATGACATGTTACCCTCAAAGTAATGGTCAAGATGAGGCATCCAACAAAACAATTGTTAACATTCTCAAAAAGATTGTAAATGATGTTGGTTACGATTGACACCTTTAGATATTCCATGCCCTTTAGGCATACCATACCAATTATCATACACCCATAAGAGCCACTCAATATTCGCTTGTTTATGGTATAGAAGCCATATTTTCTATTAAGGTTGAGTTACCTTCACTATGCATATATTTCAAGCATGTCCTAGATGATCACGACTATCAAGTAGCTCAGCTGCAAGAGCTAGACCTACTTGATAAAAAATGCATAGTTACACTTAACAATCTTTAGGCATATCAAAACTGACTCAAAGGCCACTATAATCAGTGTATCAAGTATAGAACATGTGAACTTGGTGATCTTGTTCTTAAAGAAAATAAAAAGAATACCATGACTAAGAAGAAGAATAAAGGTAAATTCAAACCAAACTAGATAGGGCCTTTCATCATTAATGTAGATTATGGATCAAGAGCATACATGCTCACCACACCAAATAGATATGGACTTTCTAAACTGATGAATATTATTCACCTCAAGCGGTACTATGCTTGAGCACTATGGTGTATTATCTATAAGGACCATTTTAGTTGTGACATTTTATCACTATTCTTCTTTGTATGAATACCATTCTTATCATTCCTCTTAACCTATTACTTATCTATTTTACCATTCCATTCTATCAACCAAGCATGTTTGGAATCCTATCTACCTAGCCCATTTGACCTTGGTTTTGCCATTAGTTGCACATTTTTAGCACCAATGAATTTGAATAGTTTTAGCAATTATTTTGAGAATTTTAGACAAAGATAGTATTTTGGAGAAGTACAATATATAATTGGTAGTTGCATCCTTCATTTCATATTTCATTCTCTCTCAATTTCTTGATCTTAAGTATAACTGCCTATGGGCAAATTAGTCTCAGTGACCTATGCCATTATATCCTAGTTATAACCACCTATGGGAAAACTAGGGGAAACACTTGTTTATTGTGCCTTAACCATACCAATTAGCCATTCTCTATACCATACTATGCCTTTATACCAACTATGCCTATTTTATTTGAATTGAAAACTACACTAGTTGGATTTCTCCATTGTAAGGTAGAACTACAGTGACTTGAGGTCCTACTTTAGGACTATGTAGGTAGTGCTCAATACTTGTTGAGGTCAACTAAGTCACCCTTTCCAGCCTAAGCCATGCTCTTGCTATTTTGTGAGCAACCTAAGCCATACTCTCACCATTTTGCAATCAACCTAAGCCATGCTCTCACCATTGTGTGAGCAACATAAGCCACACTCTCACTATTTTGTGAGCAACCTAAGCCATGTTCTCATCATTTTGTTAGTAACCTAAGTAATGCTCTCATAATTTTGTGAGATTGAACCATTTAGTGTCTTTTCATACTTGATCAAGTTGAGATACTCTAAAAATTCCAAAAACATTTATAAAACCGTTAGAAAAAACCAAAAACATTGACCAATTCTTTGCCTTAAGGATTCAAGGCACCTTACTAAGTCACAAGCAAATCACTTGTCACTTAGTTTCCCCATCATTTTTGGCCTTTTATCTCATACATTTACCATTTTTCAAGACCATTCCTATTCTTCTATCGCATCCATTATGTTGTTTTCATTAGTTATCATTTTCTTCCCATTTCCTTGGAGAACTACATTTAGCCTAAAGTTTTTGTTGGATATTACATCTATGGAACTATGTAGGCAACACCCACTTGCCTAGTGCATATGAAGATAGCTTGACCACTTCCTTACTTTTCTTCTATTACCCCATTTTGTTAGTTTGTTAAGTTGTCACGTATTTTCTAGGGGTAATGTTCGTATGGTTTATATTGAGTTGTTTATTTCTTTGTTTTGCTTATTTATTTGTTTCTCTACCTATTTATTTACTTTTAGCACTATTTCCTTGATTTGGTCTATGTACATTCATTGGGTGATTCCTTTCCCACACTTACACTTGAATCCATCCATATTCATATGTGTACATTGGCATCATGGTTTCTATCATTGGTGCATTATTTTCTATTGATTATTGGATTATGAGAGTCAGTCCTTATGCATATTTTGACCAAGTCCTCATGATTTTATACCATGATGCCTACCAACATGTGCTACAACAAACCTTAGCTTATAAAAGTCTATTCAGTAATGGTGGCATCGACATCTCTTCAGTACTGACATCCTAATTTAATCCTAATCATATCCTACACAACATAATTGAAAAACAAAAGAATTTCAACATTTGTTTAGTTCATATGAGCATCTCCCTAATAACAGGTTGTCCCAATTCACCTTTATCCTCTATATCAAATTATCATCATCATCAGCCAAGTCAATCATGTTTACCATCATCAAGGTCCAATGATTATAAACCACTTATGGACAAATCATTGCACACCGTCCCACCTGTATTTCTCAATGATTATAACCGACTTTGGGAAAATCATTATTTCTTACCAAATTTAATTTTTATATGCCCAAATAGGGGCATGTTGATATCTTGTTTGTCTATCCTAACTGGGACAACTCCATCTTCTCAATGATTATAACCACCTTTGGGCAAATCATTGTGTTATCATACCACATTGCTATTATTAGGGTACAATGCTTATAACTACCTTTGGGAAAACCATTGTACACCATCCTAATTTTTCAAACTCATTGTGTTTTCACCCAATCATCTTCCTTTCTTTGGTCCCCTCATTTTGCTTCCTTCTTTTTGAGAGACTGTTTGCTAACCTACTTGTGCCAACTATTCCCTCAAGGAGGGCATCATATTGTTAGTTCATCATCATTACAGTTATAGGCATACATGACCTTTTCATTCTTTGAGAAGATGTTATTATGATTATAGCTTGCAACACCTTCCCAAATAGGGGCAAACTATAGGCACCTAAATCTAGCCATTGCTAACCTTCAACTAGGATTTTGACCAATTTCTACCAAAGTGCATAATTTGGCTTAAAAACATTAAAATGCATTAAAATTTTTGAAATTTTTATATTCAACTACCTATTTTTTCTAGGGTATCATTAAATGGGGTAATGCAATTTATGAATTAGCTAACTTTGATCAGATAGTTTTGAGTCAAAATGACATTTTTGCACTCGAGTGTTATGAATTGCTCTTCTCTATCAAATTTCTTGCACAAGACACGTGCCTTTGTTATTTTGTTTTAGGGACATCCTAAATGGCAATAAGGATCTAACACATCTAACATCAACTTATAATTCTAATCCAGCCAAAATTTGAGCCAATAATATGAAATTTTGACTAATTTGATTAATTTATGCATAAATTACCAAGGTTTTGCATCAAAGTTGACTAATCATGTTTAAGGCTAATTAAACCAAATCAAGAGCTTAATTTAATTTTCTATGGAAATTTTTGAATATTTATTTTTAGAAATTGATATTGAATGTCTACATCATCAAATGATATCATTTCTTGGAAAGACATCCCTAGGTCATAAATGCATAAAATATCTCATCAAGCCACCCCATGCCTCATTAAGACCCTCCCATGACTCATCAATGCCTCTTAAATGCCCATTATTTCCAAATATTTATGGGGGATATTTATGAATTTAATTACATAATTTGGATTAATTCATGGCCACACATCTCAATCTTGAGATGGATGGTCATGGTTGATCCTAAACCATTTCAAAAATCTATAAATAGGAGGCCTTGCCTATTGATTTTTAATGTCTTTTATTCCAAACTTATAATGAACAAATGCATTCAAAATCATTGCATCTTAGTGTTATAATACCCAAAGATTGAGCCAAGCTAAGCGATGTCAAAGCCAAACAAGGTGCCAAGAAGAGATGGAGTTAGCCACACTTCATTGATGTAGACTTTATGAGCATAAACCAAGAAAGCCACTACAAAAAGAATTTTGGAGCATCCAAAGAAGGTGAAATAAGGTCTTTCTTTCATGTTTTAGTTGTGTTTTCCATTTTTTTTGTTAACTAAACTCCTCCATTGAGATAGGCTTAAGGTGTTAACTATTAGTGTGCTATTTTGATTTTGATTTCATATACTAACACAATACTAATCTCCCCTTATTACAATCCTATATTCATAGAATTTTATCAAGAAATAAGTAATCAATAATGTATACATTTGACTGCAACCTACTAGAAGAAAAATCAATGCCCTTTTAGTTATAATTTACATACTCATAACACTTTTCTAATTTCTAACTACACTTTATGTGTCTATAGCTACCAGCTCGATAATAATATATCCATTTAAGCCTAGATGTGTTCATCCTATAGAAATGTGCACCAACATTGACTAACTTTGTTGGATGTCATCCCCTGATGCCAAAGTCATTTCAAACCCTGTTTCTTCATAATGTAAAAATAACAAGAGAGCTAGCTTGGAAATCCATGTCATGATACACCTCTTAGGAAAATAGAATGCCAGATACCTCAAACATTTCCCAATAGTTATTATCCTTATTTATTTCTCTCTCTTCTTTATATATCTCCATCATTTTTTAGGCCAAGAATTATATTCACCTTCATCAATCAATATGACCGCTTGTATTATTATACCATAGGCCACGACCTCATCTAGATTTACATATCTCTTTCTCATTGAATAAATCATTCATGGTCACCTTCCATACGCATGGTATACGTGATCATCCAGCTTCATATGTGATTTTTTTTATCTTCATATTTAAGGCTCCAAATATAGACATCTCATTTGTGTTCTAATGACAATAGTGATTGATGAATGATGAAAATAACCACATGATTTATCAACTTGAATGTTCTTGATCATCCAAAAATAAATAATCAGACATCATCAACACTCCATGTATATAAATAATGTCCAATCTAACCATCAAATTTTGAATAAGTAATGAGATAATGTTGGTTAGGAATAAAAAACAATGGTGAGCATAGTCATAATGGTCATCTCCTCTTTATTACTACAGATCCATATGCTTGGTCAAATATCTTGTTGTTACAAGTTCTTACATTAGGTAAAGGCATATTCTTCAACATTTATTACATCTAAAATCTTTTTAAATCACTCACATCATAAATCATCTACATCATCAAATCTAAAAAACATGATACCCACACTCTTTTAAAGTAGCTAGACCCTTGTTAGCTATAATTAGTGGCAAGAATAAAAAATAACTAAATTTGCACTTATGAACAACATAAATGATAGAAAAGAATAATACAATAGAAACTTGAATGAGACCACAAAGATATACTTTATTCAGAGATGGTCTACATTCACATTCCTCATACAATTACTTTTATAATCTTTTCATCTCCTTTCCTAACTCTTTGGGTTCTCCTTATGCCTCTTTGACTCATTTATGCCTTTTCCTTTTTCTGTTGTCTTACATGGCTTTTCTCTCTCTTTTGATAATTTATAATTAAATTTATTCCCCTATACCTTGCTAATAATAAAATTTGTTTGTTATAACCCTTATCTTAAAGTTTTTGTATAAAGGTGCATTATTTTTAGTACTCGACACCATTAGAATTTTTTATTTAAGGGAGGAATTATATTACCATGAAAGTGAAAATTTTAAGGATGAAAATGATTAGAACCAATAGAGTGATTCATGTAATATTCTATGATCCAAAGGACCATGAGGATATACCTAGATAGTTGATCTAGTCCTAGAGGAGGTTATAAGCCCACATGAGGATGGAGGGTAACTATTAGTCTTAAACTCTATACTAGATTGGAAATTAATTTATTATTTTAGTAGAAAATTCATGATTAAATTGGATTTAAATCCAAATATGATGATCATCAGTTGAAGTAATAATAAAGACCAAACTCTAGTTGTAGATGAGAAAATTAGTGAGGTCAGTCCCATTGAAAAAACATATAAAGGACACAATCTTATTACTACTATTTTGTAATTATTTAGTGAGGCCTATTCCTACCAAAGGAGTAGTTGATGTGAGGTCCAATACCACCTAAAAATGAGTGTAGTTAGGACTAGTTTCACTAGTAGTATATTTATGATGAACAACCATGTGTGTCCCTATTTATGCAAATTTATTCTTTGTTGTGAACAATCACGTGTCTCTTTGTTCACATAAATGTGTATGCATGAGTTTATGTGTGTATCCTAGTTCATAAATTATTCTTGATGGATTGATGAATATATTATCATCCATCACCATTTTATGACCGTGTTGGACTGTAGGTATGTCCCAGTCTTCATAATGATTAGATGTTTTACAATGAACTTTGAGTTTTTCCTCGTCATCAACTAGTAGTAGGTGTAGTGAGGACATTCCCACTACTATTTATAACTATGATGAACTATGAGTAAGTTACAGTTTATATACGATGTTGATTATCTCCTAGTATTAAAACTATATGTAATAAAGGGGGATTATTGGAAATTTAGTGATTACAATATACTAAATATAGTAAAGGTTTAATTTATTAAACTTATTTATTAGTTAGTCAAGTTATCAAGTCCTATGTGTTAGGTAGTTGCTACATAGAATAGAGTTTGAGGTTGAAATAATAGAGGGAGTGATAAGTGTATTTCATAAACATTACAAACACAACATTATATAAATATTTCATAATATGAAGTATTCAAATTAATTTATGTATTATTCATTACTTATACTCTAACCAAAATTTCTAAATTATGAATTAATTTTCAAATTTTATTTCTATGAGTGGCTTTCTGGTTTTATCTTAAGTGACTTAAGCATGTTTATTTTGTGTTGTCTTTATTATTTATAAAAATAGATCATACACATTTTTGCATACACGTTCACACATGGGCACATAGATAGAGACAAGTTTTCATTTCATTTTCCATATGGTGTTTTTATTTTATTGAAAAGTCACATTTAGAATCTTTGAGAGGTCAAAAATTCATTATTATAGGCTCAACTTAGGCATGGGTATCCATTTATTCATTTATATATAAGGAAAATCATATTCTTACCTTAAGAGGAAATCCTTTGGAAGATCAAGTCAACACCATGAATTTGAAGATTATTTATTCATGCATCTCTTTTTTTTTATGTTTCCATTTTATTTCATGAATATGTTGGAGAAACATGGGGGAATTTTTTTCTCTTGTATGTGTTTCTCCTCCCTTTATATTTATACCTATGTTTCAATAATGTTATGACTAATTATATATATATGATGTATGATTGTTTCATTAAATTTATTTTATATTATTAGCATTATATATGATTCATGATTTCTATACAAGTATTCTATGATCCAATGTGATATTATTCCTAACTTGATTTCTATTATACACAATTTCATGTTACACACATGTTTGTTATTTTTATATAAAATTTTCCATTATCCTTATCATGAAAATGTTAGTATTCACTATGATTATGATATGATGTAGTGCTATGATCCTTATCATGCATATATATTTGGGTAGTATGGGTACAAAAATGCTTTGGCTTATGTGTTCTTTGTTATTATATTTTTGAATTAATGATCCATTATTATGTCAGTTTTAATAATATACTTTCCATGATTGATAAATTACATGTTGAATTGAATTGAACTTACATACATATTTGGGTAACATGGGAAATATACATGTTTTATCCATGTTTCTCAAATGCAATATATTTACACGCTATGTTATTTGATGATATGTTATATATTTTTCAATTACACATCTAATTTTATTTTGAGATGTGAGCTTCATAAATTTACCCCAAATCTCAAATGATGGAATATATATTGCTCATTGTATTTTAAAGTCCATATTTCTTCCACGATGTGATGGATCCAATGGAATTTGTTTTCATATCAAGGACAATAGGGCAAACATCTCATTATATTAAATATTATGGAATTGGAGTTTTGTCACATGAATTTTTTATATTTCCAACGTTAATTCATAATATGTAGTGACTCAATGAACTAGAGTCATTTCATATGTGGATGCCCATTCCTTGATGAAACACATGGTTCCAACTCTACTTCATCTTTATATCTCATTTTATTGTATGATAGACCCATGTAGTTTTCACTGCATATTAGGGACAAAGGTGGTATCTTTCTAGCAATACATTTTTCATTAAATATAGCATAATTTTTTTATTGAAATAATTCAATAATTTATTTTATTACTCACCCATGTTTATGTAGGATAGGTAATTGTTTTGGTACGATGCCCTTTTTCATTGAATTTTTTTCATGCATTATCACACTTGTCTCATGAGAATACATTTGATTTTTTTTAGAAATATTTCCCCTTGTGTTGGGCCCCATATTATCTCCCATTAACTTAGCTTAAAACTTGCCTTTTTTTAATTCACATAAATGATAATACCTCCATTCTATTTGGAATGTCTAAAAATATATAGATAAAATATTTAATTTTGTTGGTATAAACATAGATGCTCCTAGAATTCCCAAAACATTGTTTTATGGTTTTTATATGACCACATTTGTGCACCCCATAATTCTAGTTGATCATATTCATTGGTTCCATGAATCTAGTCATTGTGTTTATGGGTGTTTAATGCCTCGAGTTGACTTATTATGCCTTGATTGTTAGTTTTCACTATTTTCTATAGACCACCTTTTAAAAACATGTTTTTATGAAGCCTATATATACAAAGGTACCCTATCCATTTGATCACTAACTCATGTTATATATATCTCTTACAACTAAAGATTTTCATTCACATTTATCAAGTACTATCAAAAGGCTTATACATTTGTCAAATGATCCTATACATTGATCTAATTTTTTCCACATTTATCTTGTGTTAGCACACTTGTACCAACATAAGGTCATAGCGAAAATATAGTTGCATTTGATTATCTAGGGAGAGAAGGTCAATCCATTTCTCTCATTTTGGTTGGGAATGCTCACAAATCACTAAAAATTCATTAAGCCCTAATTTTTAGCATGTGAGATATATATCTAGAAACCTTGAGGGGGCCTGAGACACTAATCTTGAACATATTATCTTCTTATGAAATTGTGGTGAATTAGATTTACCTCAAAAGAGAAACAATTTTTCCAATTCAATGCATTATAAAATCAAAAAAAAAATATGGGTTTTGTTTGTCTTCACTTAATGAAACATACCTAATGTTTTTAGATAGGTAGGAGTAAAATTTACATATTTTAGGCACATTACCACATTAATCAAAAACATGCTACATTTAGAGAATGAATGTGGTCAAATTTTATAACTTCTCTATTTGTTGATTGGTTTTTAGGTTTTGTTTGTTTTGTTGTATGGATTTATTTTTCACTATTTTTAGCCTCAAACAAGTTACATGTAAATAAAAAATCATGAATTTATCTATAAAACTCCCTTGTCAAGATCTTAACATTTAAATATCTATTTTGGCATAGTTCAAATCTTACATATATTTGTATTTTCCATAGATTTGCATAGTGTAATCCCTATTGGGCACTCTTTTGTTAATACATATTGGTAAAATTGATACTTTTACACAATATTAGGGTTATATTATTATTTAATTCACCTTACAAGCTATAATTTCACATTTCAGATCTTGGTTATGCTCAGTTTTTAATCTTTGACCGTATAGTCTTGGACTTGGTCACCTTTCAATTTTGTTCCTCACTTTTTTATGAAATCCTCTTTTTTTAAAGCTATAAACCTTAGGGTTTTCATGTTATCTCTTATAAGGTTTTATGTTGTGGATATTTCAAATTTGATTTATCTAAGGTTTTGATTTATTATTGTAATATCATTAGCCCTATCTTATAATGTATATGTTTCAAACCCTGGTGTACATGTAATGGCTTAATATTTAGATGTTATAAATGCTTCTATGAATGCCATGATATTTTTGGTCTATAAAATTATATATGTTGGTAATGATGATATATCTTTTTATTATGATAGTGGAATGGTATAAATGAAAACTTAGGAAGACTTAATTCTAACCCTATTGGATTATTTGAAAATACAATTAATATGAATGACTTAGGTGTTAATTGTCATTATTTGAACCCTCATGAGTATGGATGCAAAATTTTTATGCAAAAAATAGTTATTAAGGAGAAATATGTTAGTCTTAAGTAATGTATTCTAGTACAATTTAGATTCAAACCTCAATGTATACAATACAAAGTTGATTATTTTGTAGAGCCTAACATGGATGAAAATGTTGAAAATTATGGGTTTCCTACTCTTTTTACTATGAACATAAGAATCCAATAAGGGGAGATTAGTATCATGTTAGTAGATAAAGTCAAATCCAAAAAAAATATAATGAACTAACACCTTAAGCCTAAATCTTAGGGTGAGATTAGTGAAGAAAAAATAATGACAAAGCAAAAATAAAATGAAAGAAAACAAAATTTCTTACCTTCTTTGAATGATCCAAGAGATCTCTTTATTGGCCTATTCAAATTGTACTCAAGAAATCTGTGGTAATGGAGATTGGCTATCTCCTTTTCTCTTTGGCATCATTGGCTTTGTGGATTTGGCTTGTGAAGTTTGACTCAATATTTTGGCATAATAACACTATATCAAAATAGCTTTGAAATCATTTGTGCATTTTAACTTTGGCTTATGAGAGATAGAAAGTATGAATATGAGGCCTTGTATTTATAGATTTTTAAAATGAACTAAGATCAACCATGACCATCCATCTCAAAATGAAGATGTGTGGCGATGAATTAATCCAGTTATGTAAATAAAATCCATAAATATCCTCATCATGATTTAGGAATAAAGGGAATTAATGAGGCATGGGAGGGCTTAATCAGATATTTTTTGTATTTATGGCCTATGGATGCCACCTCAAAAAATGATGTCACATGATGATGCAAATATTAGAAACCAATTTTCAATAAAGAAATATTCAACAAGTTCTATGGAATTCTTACTTAAGCTCATAATTTGGTTTAGTTTTCCTAAGTAATATTAAATAATTTTAATACAATTCTTTAGAAATTTGTGTAAAAATTAATCAAATTGGTCTAAATGTCATATTATTGGGTCAAAATTTGACTGGAGTGGAATTAGAAGATGATGTGAGTTGCATACAGACTAATATCCCATTTAGGATGTTATCAACATAAAATAACACATGCACATGTCGTGTACTTCCAAATTAGTGTAATTCAGTGGTTTAGAGCATCAAATTGCATTTTTGGTATTTTGGTTCAAAATGATTTAAGAAGAAATAACAACCATGTGAAATGCATTAGCCTATTTAGAGATACTTTGGCCTAAATCGACACTTTTATATGAAAAGTTTGAACCATTCAATGCATTTAATGTTTTTACCCTAAATTGTGATGTTTGGTAAAAATGTGTCTAAAGCTTGGTCAGAAGTTATTGGTGGCCACTTTTAGGTGCCTATAGTTTGCCCTTATTTAGGGAGGCATTGCAAGCTATAGGCATAGTAACGTCTTCTCAAAGAATGAAAAGGTTATACATGCCTATTAATTTAATGGTAATAAATGAATTGTATGTGCCTACTCAAGGGAATGGTTGGAAAATGATCCCTCAAAACAAGTTGACCAAACAAATGAAAAGTGATGGAGTGATAACACAATGATGTGGCCAAAACTGGTCAAAATCACAAAATTTCCATGTATCCCATTCCTAATCAGATTATGGAAAACCAAGAATATGAAATAGGAGGCCTCAAGACAAATCAATAAGAAACACTGATGCAGAGCATAAACCAACTTGTTTCACTTATCTTCATTTTTAAATCCACTTTCTATGATAATGACTCTTAGGCTCACTAAATCAAACATTCATGCAATATTCCAAATTTAATCTGACTGTTAGGTGGAATATAATATGTTTATTAGGTTCTATAGGGTCTCTTTGACCTCTCAATCACATATCAACACCCATCATAACATTTTTTGAATCCCACACAACTTCTACTTTGCTTCTCAAATCTCTAGTAGCCCTTTTTGTAGATTACTTTTGTGAGTACGGTCCTGTATGAACCTCTATATAAAAAATAATTGTGGTTTCAACAATCTTATATCAAGCTTTGCCTATTCTAAAAAATTTAAACCTTTTTTAAATACTTAAGTCCCTTTTCTAAACTCAAGCTGCTCTTTGTTTAGGTCTCCTAAAGGTTCCTTGCACCATTCTTCATATAATTATCTATTAAGATACATATACATACCATATTACTCTAAAAACTCCAAAAACTATTAAAACTCTTCAAGACCAAACTTTCCACCAATTATTATAATTTTTCAACAATGGAATCTCCTTCAATCTTAATTTTATCTCAAAACCCTAGAAATAGGGTTAACAAGGTCTGTTATAGGTCGAGAAGGTTTAAAAATTGTTTATAAACATTGCAAGGAGTTTCAAAACTTCTAATAGGTTTATTAAACTTTGAGACACTATTAAAAACTTTTCCAAACCATTATTTTTCCATACTCTCACTTCTATTCCACTTTTTCATGTTGTTATTGACCTTACTATATGCACACAATCAAAATAGTAAGGTCTATGGAGATTGTTTGAAGGGTTTAAGCCTAAATGTTATTTACTAGTCTTTTCACAAGATTAAAAAAAACTACAAAAATTATACTCACCTCCTAGAGTCCAACTCCACTTCTCATTATGTTTGGGTTATGCTCCTTAGCAACACACTTTATTTGCTTACTGACTGTACATACTAGTCTTAACAAGAATACACAGGGTAATTTGTATCATTAAATGATTAATAATTTAAAACCACACATGTGATGAACATCATAAATAATCACTAGTTCTCATTCCTCTTACATAGGCATAGTCTTCCTTTGTCATTCTTCATATAGTAACTTGTTTTAAATAACCTATAAAGGCATGACCAAGGTTTATGTCTATAGACTTATGCAAACCATTAACCAATAATGGCAAACTATACTCAAGGTATTCAATAACTTATTATATTTATCCATAAAAAAATAAACATTTCTAACATATATGAATCAATAAAACCTTCTTTTACTATATGTTTAAATGAACAAACACAAAGTTGGTTATACCTGCAGTTTTCTTGAACCACATCAAATTACTTATTTTACATTAAATTCATATAAATAACTATGTAAATCTAAGAATGCACAAATACCATAATAATAATTCTTCAAAATGACATTCTTTACTGATGTCCTTTTATATATACAATTTGGACTTACACATAGTCCTTTATCCTTGTTATGGTAGACTCCTCACCATTTTCTTTGACCTTGTCTACCATGTTCTCTATTTATACCTCCTATTTTGAACCACACACACTATATTATTTCTATTTATGATATAAACTCTTAACTATATATATATATATATATATATATATATATATATATATATATATATATATATATATATATATATATATATAAAACTATTTTTTGATTCAATAAACTTCTAACAACCCCTAGAACCACATCTACCAACTCAAAACTTGACTTATTAACTCATAACATCTTAGGACCTTTTTTGAGACCTTAAAGGTCTATTAAAACATTATTTCATCAATTACATATCATCAATACTCATTTAGATCAACTGATACATCATTAAATTTTGAAAATCCCTTTTGGAAAGAAAAATAGTTTTTTACTCAAATTCAAATTACACTGAGAAACATAACTCTAAGACACATCTTAGACCAACTATGAGCCTTACTAAGATGCCCCTACATTATACTCTTAAAGGGACAAAAGAAATTAACCCCCACATTCTTCTTCATTTAAATTTTCATATAAGTGTGTGTGCTCTTGACTGCCACACTTATACCTTGACTTCTTTGTCCTCCTTTTCAGCCACTTCATGCTTTGATCAACCTTCCTCTTCTTGTCATTCATTTGTTTGTGTCTTTGTTTTTCCTTTCTTGTATTTTTTCAAAATCATCTTCCATCTTCCTAGAATTTAGTAACAATTTCCATTCTCTATCTATTACTTCCTCTCATAGTGTTGTTTTTGCCTCTTCATCAACACACTTATTCTATATCATACTCTCTTCCTCCTTTAGTGACCATTATAAAGATTTATGATTGCTCATATCCTTGTTGGCAGCCTCCATTCTACTATCATCCTCTTGCTCTAGCTTATCTTCATTCCTATTTTCATTCTTCTTCAACTCTATACTTTCCCTATTATCTCCCATATCATTGACCATATAGTATATCCAGTTCATCTTCTCCACTATAGCTACTCTCTTCTTGACTATCAAATCAATCAACTCATCTTTCACTTATTCATCATTTTCCTCAAACACTTCATGTGCTTCTTGCTTCTTCACTGATCCAATGTACTCCTCAAACAAACTTATTGTGTCTTTGTAAAAAATATCATCATTATATTCATAATATTCATCAAAAATTACATTTTATTCATTACCTATTGTTTGCTTGCCTTCTTGGTCTACCTTGGTTGCCTTCATGTGGCATGTTATGTCTTATTTATCTCCTACTCTTTTCTATTCATCAACTTCTTATTTATGGATTGTTGTCCAATCAATGTCTTCATCCCAATCATGCTCTTTACTTTCCACTTCTTGACCTACATTCAACCATGACAAATCAATGTTAAACTAAAAATTTTGAGGCCCAATTTCTTTTCTCTACTCCATCAACTACAATTATTTTATCATCTCCTTCCATTATTTTTCACACATTCCACTACTTGATGATTCTCTCTCTTGCATTATTTCTCTAAAGTTTCACTTGACTCTTTTATAGGTATTTATTCCACACTACAAACTATACACATTTCACATCTATAGTAACCCTCTTTCCATCCTTGCCAATATATCCTTAATTTCCTTTATCTCTATCTCCATCTTCCTCTCACTATGGCATTCACATTAAATGCTATCTCTTACTTTTATTTCTACCTCTCCTTTTATTTTCATCTTAAGTACCTCACTTGAGTACATAATTATCATTTTGTTTTGGTCTCACTTGGAACACTTTCCTTTGGTTCACACTTGGAACCCCTCTTACTCTCTATTTTAGACATCACTAGGGCCTTTCCACCTCTTATCCTTCACACTTCAACTGCCTCCTCTTTCCCAAGATCTATTTATGAGCTTCTCTTCTTTGAGATTATTAATAGCTCTCTTATTTTAGGGTTTACACCACTCTATTCACTTGTTTTATTTCCTCACCTATCACATACCATCATCCATGCATTAAAACCAATAAATGAACCATAAAATAGATCATACCTTCTCTTATTTGTTGTCTCAATTCTATCTTTCAACAAGACTCCATGTAAAATGCCTCCTTGCTTACCTGTAAATTGTCTATCCACATGCAACATGCATTAATTACCAAGTTCATACATGTATAAAATTTTTCCTAGAGAATCTATATGGCTCTGATACCAAAATTATGTAGAGCATAAACCAACTTGTTTCACTTATCTTTGTTTATAAATCCACTTTCTATGACAATGACTCTTAGTCTCACTAAATCAAACCTTCATGTAATATTCAAAATTTCATATAACTATTAGGTTGACTCTAATATGTTTATCAAGTTATATAGGGTCTCTTTGACCTCTCAATCACATATCAACACCCCTCATAGCATTTTTTGAATCTCACACAACTTCTACTTTGCTTCTCAAATGTCTAGTAGCCCTTTCTATAGGGTAATTCTATGAGTACAGTCCTGTATAGACCTCTATTTGAAAACCAATTATGGTTTAAACTACCCTCTATCAATCTCTACCTATTCTCAAAGTTTTTAACCTTTGTTCAACACTTAAGTCCCTTTTCTAAATTCAAACTGATCTCTATTTAGGTCTCCTAAAGGTTCCTTGCACAATTATTCATAAAGTCATATAGTATGGTATGTATACATACCCTATCACTCTAAAAACTCCAAAAAATGTGAAAAATATTCAAGAACAAACTTTACACCAATTATTAGGATTTTTCAATGGTGGAATCTCCTTCAAGATGGTTTAAAAATTGTTTCCAAACATTGCAATGAGTTAAAAAACTTCTAATAGGTGTATTAACCTCTAAGACACTATTCCACACTTTTCCAAACCATTAGTATTCCATAATCTCACTTCTATTTCACTTTTTCATGTTGTTCTTGACTTTATTGTATGCACATAGTCACAATAGTAAGGTCTATGGAGACTGTTTGAAGGGTTTAGACCTCAATATTCTTTCCCAGTCTTTGTATAAGATTAAGACAAACCTAAAACAATGATACTCACCTCCTAGATTCCAACTCCACTTCTCATTATTATTGGGTTATGCTCCTTAGCACACTTTATTTACTTATTGACTATGCATACTAATCTTAACAAGAATACACAGGGTAATTTATATCATTAAATGAACAATCACTCAAAACCACACATGTGATTAACATCATAAAGAATCACTAGTTCTCATTCCTCTTACATAGGCACAGTCTTCATTTGTCATTCTTCATACAGTAACTTATTTCAAACAACCTATAAAGGCATGATCAAGTTTTTTGTCTATAGACTTATATAAATCCTTAATTAGTAATGACAAGCTATACTCAAGGTATTCAGTAACTTGTTCTATTTCTTCACAACCAAATACACATTTCTAACATACGTGAAACAACAAAACCTTCCTTTACTGTATGTTTAAATGAACAAACATAGATTTGTCTATACCTATAGTTTTCTTGAACCACATTATATTACTTATTTTAAATTAAATTCATATAAATAACTATGAAAATCTAAGCATATAAAGAGACCATACTAATCATTATTCAAAATGACATTCTTTACTAATGTCCTTTTATATATATATATACAATCTAGACTTACACATAGTCCTTTATCCTTGTTATGGAAGACTCACCATTTTATTTGACCTTTTTTTCCATGTTATCTATTCATACCTCCTAATTCAAACCACACACACTATATATTCTTTCTATTTATGATCTAAACTCTCAAAACAAAATATAACCATTTTATGATTCAAGAATTTTTTTAACAACCCCTAAACCCATGTCTACCAACTCACAACTTAACTTGAGTTATAAACTAATAACCATCTGGGACATTTATTGAGACCATAAAGGTCTATTAAAACATTAGTTCATCAATTACATATCATCAATACTCATTTATACCAACTGATGCATCATGAAAATTTGAAAATCACTTTTGTCGAGAAAACTAATTTTGAACTCAAATTCAAATTACATTGATAAAAATGACTCTAAGACACGTCCTAGACTAATTATGAGCATTCCTAAGATGCCCCTACATTAAAAACTTGATCCAATTTGTCAATATATAACCATGATTTATCTCCTTCGAGAGGGTCCTTTTCTTTGCTAGAGGCAAGTATGAAAGTGATAGGTGTTGGACTATGTATTTGGCCTTTGCCCTTTCTTTGCCATTGCATGAGTGGTTAATCTTTTGGTCTTCCAAAATACTTAAGTTTTTTCGAAATTTTTTCAATGTGAAACGTTTCATGGGTCAATTTTTCTCTTGGGCCATTATTTCAGTAGGTGGCATGTGGGAAATGGAATCAACGGTATTAGGGTCAATGCAATTGGCCTCTGGTAAATCAACAAGTATTGTTTTCCATTTTTATTGTTTGGAAATAAGATTCATTCCAAAATTACAATTTTATATTTTGAACTTAGCCTCCAATTTTTTGAAATGCTCATATGGATGTAAATCTCCTTGAATACTAACCTCCATCATTGAGTGGTAAAACTTGATACACTGGTGCAGTGTCAATGGGACTGTATGAATATCATGTAACCAAGTTCTACCCAAAAGCATATTATATGAAAAATATAGATATAAAACATGGTAAATTTTATCATGTGTTAAGGGCCCAATGATAATTGTCAAGCTAATGGTGCCTTATGATTATCATTCTTCATTATCGTAGGCTTTGATGGTGATTATTTTTGCTTGGAAATCTATTGAGGTGTACTTGAAAATATTGATAAGATTTAGAGACATTATATTCAAACCCAATCCATTATCTATGAGAACACATTTCACTTTATGCCTCTTTATGCATACTTTGATTTATGATAGAGTATTGTGCAGTAGGCCAAGGGATGACATCACTTTGATTGAAGGTTATTGTTGATCATTTTGACCAAAGTCAAAATGGGTCAACCCCCTATAGTCATGACTTGATATGGGGGTATAACATAGTGTCATAGGGTGTGTTATGGTGTATTTTATGTCATTTAATTCCATTCTAACTTTGGTCATGATCTAGTTTAGTCTTATGTTGTTTGGAGTCATCTAAGGGGCCATACCATCATGGCATGCCACATAAGAATGAACAAGGAAGTCTAGTTGTATATTTTAAAAGTGTTCTTAGAAAACATTTCAAGCCAAAAATAATATATGGACATGATGATTTTAGTTCCAAGATTATCCTCTATAAATTTTGTATTTTGATGAGCTTTATATCTCAAGATATAAGCATTTAAAGTTGAACTAGTAGAAATAGATGTGCACAGGGACGTCAAGTTCAAGGTTCAAGCACTAACCATTTAATTTTAAAATCTATAAAAGATCATAAGCTCAAATTCAAATATAAAAAGTGGTGAGACAACATTTAATCAAGTTGAGATCAATGGAACATAGGTGCTTAACAGGGTCAAAAAGTCAAAAAGTGACCAGATCAAGGATCAATGACACATGTTAAGTCATGCATATATGATCAATGATCCATGTTCAAATATTGGGACCAAATATCAATGGAATGAATTTAAACATGTATTAGATATCCAATAGTAAAAGTGAGGCTCAAAGATTTAAAGGATCTTGAGATTGAATGCCATTATGCCAAGTGTCACATTTTAACTAGATAAGCAAATCAATGGCATGGGTTTGATCTTATAGACTAAGATCAATGTCACACATTTAATTGAGCAACTAAGATCAATGGTATGTGTTGAGTCAAAGGTCAAAGATCTCAGATTGAATATGAGACTACCAAGTGGCATAAGCACATGAACTAGATGGGCTGATAATAGGAGCCATATAAATCATGTGGTGCTGACAAGTGTCTCAATCTATGAAGCTCAGATAAATTATCAATGATAGATGTCAAAATTCAAATCAAGGAGACTCACATGGAAATTGATAGAATGAATTTGATTGAATTCTAGGGTGTATAAAATGAAGCCACATATTCAAATGATGATAGGCATGTTTAAAATTGAAAAAGAAATATGGCAAGGGAATGCCACATAAGTAGCCATGTAGGATCAAAGGATTCTATAAATAAGCAAACACTTCATACTCATACACCACCATGAAATCTCAATCGAGTTCTGAGATAAATAGTGACTACCAAATGTGAAGATTCAAGATCTAAAAGACCAATAAATGACTATAGATGGTAAATATAAGTGTCTAGAAGATATCTAGTAGCTAGGAAAACATCTATGATTATCATAGCATATGTTTCAACTATTCTAATTTAGTTTAAAATTCTCAAGAGATGATCCATGATGAAGGTAGTTTCATAAAGGCTAACTGAAGAGTCTTTACACCATTTTGGAGAGTTTGTCATGGTTTATATAGAAATTTTTCTTAGGATACATTCATGTTCTATTTCACACTCCATTTCCTTGAAATGTAACTAGTTCTCATGCCTTAACATGTGGCATTGTGACCTTTGAGCTTCTTCACTTAATTCTTTTCTCCTCCTCTAGTTATATAAGTATCTACCATTTTGGCCTTTGTAATCTAATACCACACCATATATTTTGAAGCCCTAATGGTTTTGACATTTCACTTTGCCTTGGAACAATAAATTCAATCTATTTTGAGTTCACATCTCATCTTGTTAAATTGTGTGAAGAGATATATAGTGAATAACTAAGTGATATCAATATATCTTTGTTTTCTCTCAGTCCTTCCATGTTTGATGCAAGAGATTTCAGCCTAGCAAGACATATGAAGTGTTGTTAAGTGTATGAATATATATTAAGTGTGTAATGAGCCTTAATATTTGCAACTGATCTATGGTTTTACTTACCTTGGATAGTCTTCATGCATCTCACCTTCATATTGAAACACTAATGCTAGTGCATTCTAGGACTTTTAGGTTAGTGTTTTCAGCATTATTTCTTTATGAAATAAGTATAGTGGTCATGTGGAATACATCTTGGTGCATCACCCTTTTAGAATAGGTTTATTTCATGTTTATCCCTTCCCCCCATAAGCAAATAGTTAGCATAGGTGAAATTACTTCAAGATATATTCAAGGAGCTAGCCCTTAAATCTAGAGGCTCACTTCCACCATAGGTACACCCACATACCTATAAGTGTTCCCATGTTGCACAAATCTAGAAGTGGCTTGAATGTCCTTTTCTAAGGTGCAATATTTTATGACAATAGTTATGGCATGCCCGATGGGACCCATTGTCTTCAAGATAATTTGTTAAGGTGAATGTTGATCTTGACAACATTAGATGCAAATTGGTGTGCTATTAAGCATTTAGTGACTCCATCAAGGTAAAATTTGGTTTAAGACCATTGTCCTATTATAAATTTTCTCTCATAATTCATGGTTTTTACTAGGTCATCATATAGTAGAGTTTTTAACTCCATTAATCCACCTATTTGTCCTAAACTTCCCTAAAAGTTTAATATCCTCAACCTAATCTATGCTTCAGAGAACCAATATATTTTTATAAAGAGGAAGATGTTAAATACATTGAATATTTTGAAGAATATATGGATAGACCTCATGCCTTCCCTACCTTGAATACTAAAAATCCAATTCATCTTCAATTATATGATTCCATTCTTCCTAATGCCACAAAAGGTGTGCCCATATTCAATGGTGAAAGTCATGTTACACCTAGTGAACACATTAGGGATGTCTCTAACTTTTGTATCTTCCACAAAGTCACTCAAAATAACATTACCATTAAATTTATTGCCATGTCCCTTAGAAGGAAAACTATTGATTGGTATAGGACTCTAGAAGGTGGATGCATCAGATCATGGGATGATTTTGGAGTATTGTTGACCTCAAGATTTGGAAATGAAAGTGACCATGCCTCTCTCATACATCAGCTCATTATGATAAAAAGAGGATCTAAAGAAATAATGCATGACTTCAATGAGAGGTTTCAAGAGACTTGGTATAGATTACCTCCTCTCATGAGGCCACCTACTAGTTTTATCTTCCCTACTTACTTGAGAGCCATTAGTACTAAAAGTGCCATCATGCTTCAAACCATGGGTGGCTCTACTCTTCCTAAAGCATAGAAACTTGCCATAAAGGTTGAAAATGGTCTCATCTAAGCTGGAATATTGCCTCCTAAGGTTTTTATTCCTCCATTGTCTTATACTTATGCTAATACTCGAGATGTGTCCCAAATTCCTAATGCTAATACCAATCTTAGAGCTATTCCTAAGAAGGAAGATAATGTCATGGATAAAGATGCATAAATTCAAATTCTAAGAGCTTGAATTAAGAAATCTAACATATAAACAAGTGCCTATCAAAATATTTAACCCTATCATCAATATTATGGTCAAAAATTTAGGAGAGGAAGAGGTCAAGGGTAGCATAACTTCAATAGGCATGCCAATGTGTATAACCCCAACTTCACCACCAATGCAAGAGAGATGGTACTGGTTCATAACAACTTGGTAAAAGGTGAAAATTAGTAACAAGGCCAATTCATGGATGATAATGAAGGTATATAGGAATATATTATTGCTCAAGGAGGAGTCACTCCTCTCTTATTAGTTGAAGATGAAGTCATGATGCAGACAAGTGAAGGTGGATAACCTCAAGGAGAGATCTTCACTAACTTCCTAGTTGAAGACACTTTTATGCTTAATCAAGGAACATCAGTTGAAAATAACACTAGATCTAAGAGAAAGGATTTATGTTGTGATATTAATGTTCATACAAGCTCATTCAATCCTCATACAAAGAAACAAGGTATGGTTGCAGGTTTGGCAACCTCAAATAACTCTACACATCTTCTAAATGAGAATGTTGGAAGGACTATTCAAAGCACTTCAACTCCTCAGGTTTTAAGCACTTCCTTACCTCAAAATATACAAGAGAAAGTAGGTATGTCTTATTTAAACATTTTAGATTCATTGAAGAGTTATAAAACATCCATTTCCCTTTTCGATGTGCTTCATATGCCTAGTCAAATAAAGATCCTACAAAAATAGTTATCTATTATCCCTACTAGTGCCCCTCCTTCAAATAAAATACATGATCATATTTATTTTAAAATTTTTCCTAACACTATTATTGAACCATCTACTAGGGCCAAGAAACCTCCACCATTCTATCTCACTCTCATAGTGGGTGACAAACTAGTTCATAACTGCATAGTTGATAGTGGAGCTTCTACTTCAGTCATGCCCAAAGTGGTAGTTGATAAAATGGGCCTAAAGTATGAGAATCATAGAAAAGGATTTATACAACTAGATGATACACCTACCAAGATGATAGGACTGATAAAAAAATTGAAGGTTTTTTTGCATGATTGTCTTAGTTTTCTTATCCTTCAAGATATAATTATTGTTGACCTCCCACCTCACTATACAATTTGCCTATCAAGGGACTTTATAGACAAGATAGGTGGATATCTCTTATGTAATTGGTATTTATTGTATTTTAAAACAATATATGGAACCAAGGTGACTATAAGGACCCAACCTCTTGCAAGGTTTCATATTGATCCCTACATTGAGAAAAGTTCTAATTTGAACTGTGTTGTTCATGAAGACAAGGATTCTATTGTAGTTAATGGTACTTCTTCCAATATTGAAGGAATTTATGATTTTTTTCTTGATGAATATTTTACCAATACTTATGAGCATTAACTTTATGCATTTATGGAGGAAACTGATCTAGGAATATATTGTATACATGAAGAAGGAATACCAACACCTCTACTTTCCGAACAAGAAGGTGAAGATGATGAGATATGGAAGATGTTTTTTGATGGTTCAAAAAGTAGAGTTTGTGTAAGAGATGGTGTTATGTTTGTCTCAAAATATAAAAATCAATACTTATAATGTGGTTTAGTATGAAGGTTTAATTCATGGCCTTCAATGGGTAAGGAGAAAATGAATCAAGAACTTGCAACTATATGGAGATAGTGAATTGGTTTTTCATTAGGTTAGGAATGTGGTTGATAACAAGAATGATTTTATTAAGTCATATAAGTATATTTTATGGTATTTAATTAAATACTTCAATGAATTTAACATATAATTAGTCCCAAGGGAGAAAAATAATCATGTTGATACACTAGCTACCATAGGAGCTCAATTTGATACTCCAACTACCATAAAAGAAGAGGGGAAGTAATCTCACATTAAGATCATTATCAAAATTTTTGTACTTGATAATGAAGTGTCTTGGAAATAGTTTTATAGTGAATAATACATTACATACTTATTGCATAATGAGGCTGAGTTTCTCTTCAAGGAATCAAAGGAGACTCCATGAATAATTTGATGATCAGATTGTGTAGCTAAGGAAAAAAAAGATACCTAAGGGTCTGGTGACCTTAGAAATTATATTAAATGAGAATTATCAAAATAAGAAGGAAAAAGTGAGTATTTCTATAAAATAAGAGAACTATGAAAGAGTCTTGATATTCAAAGACAGTCTCCTCAAACTAGGCAATGTATGTTCTACATTAGAGAAACAAGCATTCATTGAGTTATGTAAAGAGTTTGATGATATATTTTCTTTGGAATATAATTACATCAAAGGATTTGATCCTAGACTATCACATCATACAATTGAATTATAACCTAGAGTTAAACTAGTTAGATATAAACAAAGACCCATCAATCCCAAGGTTGAGCAACTCATGAGGTTAAAACTCACTAAACTCCTTGAATCTGAAATAATCTTTCTTATCAAGCATTCAACATGGGTATCTAACATTTTTACTATTATAAATAATAATGGGGAGATAAGACTTTGTGTGTAATTTAGAGATCTTAATAGGGTATCACTCAAAGATCACTATCCTCTACCTTCAATGGAATAGATTTTGTAAGTTATTTTAGGATCTCAACATTTTTCTCTTTTAGATGGATATTCAGGTTATAATCAGATTCTTGTGAATGAGGATGATTATTTTAAGACAAAATTCACTACTAAATGGTGGAATTTTTCTTATATAAATATGCCATTTGGTTTTTCAAATGTTGGTGCTACCTTTCAAAGAGCAATGGACATGGCCTTCAAAAGTTTGATCAATGAGATGTTTTGGTTTATTTAGATGATATAACAATGTTTTTTAAAGATGATAATGAACATATGAAATAATTTAGGTAAGTTTTGTAAAGATATAGGTAGTATGGAGTATCTCTTAATCCAAAAAAATGCATCTTTATTGTCCATGAAGGTAAGCTCTTAGGACACTTTTATTTCCAAAGATGGTTTAGCTATTGATCCTAAAAGGATAGAGGTTATTTTATGCCTATCATTTCCATTACATAATAAATGTCTCAAAAGTTTCTTAGGTAAGATAATTTTTTTAAGGAGATTCATACATGGTTTTGCATCTTTGGTAAAACCTATCAGAACCATGCTAAAAAAATTAGGTCTTTTCTTGGACTAAGGAAGGTAAGAGTAGATTTGAAGCCATTACGAAAGTAATTGCACAAGTTTCTACTCTTTTGAATCCTAATTTTTATAAATACTTCATGTTTTATTCTTTTTATAACCTTGATACTATATTAGCTATGCTAATGTAAAGGAATGAAGAGGGTTTATAGCAACCAATTGCATTCTTTAGTCAAGGTTTGTAAGATTATGAAATCAAGTATACCTTTATTGAGAATCAAGTCTTTGTTTTTGTAGGAAGACTAAATAAGTTTAAGCATATGGTTTCAGACAATAAAATTTATGTTATGGTCTCTCATCCTAGTACCAAGGAGTTTCTTTTGAGCAAAGACCTTAGTGAGAAGAGGGCAGGGTGGATCACTAAGGTAATAGAATATGATGTTGATATCAAAGGAATAAAGTCGATCGTAGGTAAGGGTAATTGTGAACATATATATTTAGATCTTCATGAGTCAAAATAAGAGGTTTTAATCAATCATGATTGCTCCCAACTAGCTGGTTCTTTTCATATACAAAGTTAGACACAAGATGTGATCAGATTTATTCAAAGTGGTGAGTATCCTAATGATATGAGTAGATATCAAAGGAGATATTTTAGATTAAAAGATATTCCATTTTTCATTGTAGATGGTGTGATTTTTATAATAGATAATAATGGTGTATTATTTCATTGGCAATGACTAATTTGGAGTGTTTCTTGAGAAGTTCCATGATAGAACAACATGAGGTCATTTCTCCCCAAGAACCATAGCTTCCAAGATCATGAGGGTAGGATATTATTGGCCTAGCCTCTTCAAGGAATACCATGTTTGGGTGAGAAAGTGTGTACAATGTGATTTATTTATGGGAAAACATAAGATTATATCTCTTCCTTTGAAGCCTATCTAAGTGGATCAACCTTTCATGCAATGAGGTCTTGATTTCATTAGCATGATAAACTCCCCATCAAGTGTTGGTCATAAGTGGATACTCACAAAAACTAATTACTTTAAAAGGTGATTTGAGGTATTAGTATTGAATGAAGCTAATGATAATTCTATCTTAGATTTTTATAAGATCATTATAACAAGTTTTGGCACTCTTATTATTTTAGACAATGATCTTGATTTTATAGGTTCTAAGACTTTTGATTGGGAAAATAGTAATGTCATATTTTTGAGTACTTCATATAACTATTAACCTTAAGGTAATAGGTTGGTTGAATATACTAACAAGAATCTGATTAGAATCATCAAGAGAACCCTGGAGCATAACCATAGGGCTTAGCACACCAAATTAAAGACAACTTTATGGGTTGATAAGATAACTCCCAAGAGGTTAGTAGGGAATTTTCCTTTTGTACTTGTCTATGAAAGATAGGCTAGGTTGTCTATCTCTCAAGATATGTCTACCTTAGAGTTGGAACATCAATTACAGTTGTTTGAATAAACTCTAATGGAGGTGAGATTTATAAAATTAATGGAGATGCAAGAGACTAGAGAGAAGGCTCATGAAGCTATGGAGAATCACTAAGCATCAATGAAGAGGTATTTCAAAAAGAAGGAAAATCCAAGGTCATTTAAAGAAGGTGACATAGTATTGAATTAGGATGAAGATATAGTAAAACCAAGGAGGCATACCAAATTTGACACCCTATAGAGTGGACCATATCTCATCATCAAGTGAAAGAAAAGTAATTCTTTCCAATTAATAAGGATGAATGGAGAAGATCTTCCCATCCCTATAAATGGGATACATTTGAAACCTTGATATTGAGTGATAAAGGTCAATTTTGTAAATAGTAGATTAGGTGTGTGTTTTGTTTCAATTGTGTGTGTTGTGTTCCTTAAGTGTTCTAATTGAACACATGTGTTTTTGCTTTGTGTCTTCTTATTTTTTTTGTTTTTTGGTGTGTTTTTTTAAGGAAATTTATGAGTCAAACCTATGTAATTATGACTCTATAACTTAATTGATAAGATTAGGCAACTGGTCATGGCATATCAAGCATACCACCCTTGGGAAATTACAAAGAATGTTGACCATTTTGACCAAAAGTCAAAATGGGTCAACCCCCTATAAGCAAGACTTGATATGGGGGTAGAACATATTGTCATAGGATATGTTGTGGTCTATTTTATGTCATTTAATACCATTATAACCTTGTTCATGATATAGTTTAGTCTTATGTCATTTGGAGTCATCTAGGGGGTTAGACCATCATGGCATGTCACACAAGAATGAACAAGGTAGTTTGGCTATACATTTTACAAGTGTGCTTAGAAAACCTTTCAATCCAAAAATACTACATGAAAATGATGATTTTGGTGCTAAGATCATCCTCTACAAATTTCATGTCTTGATCAACTTTCTATTTCAAGATATATGCATTTAAATTTTAACTAGTAGAGATTGACATGCATGGGGACATCTATTTCAGGCTTAAAAAACTAACCAGTTAAGTTGAAAATGTCTTAAGGATCCTAAGATCGAATGCAAAGTTACCAAGTGGTGAAATGGTGTTTAATAAAAATAAGATTAATGGCATGTTGGTGCTTAATACGGTCAAAAAGTTAAAAAGTGACCAGATCAAGGATCAATGACATGTGTTGAGTCATACAAATAGGATCGATGATCCATGTTCAAATACTAGGACCCAAGATCAACAATGTGCATTTGATTACATAGTGTAAATCCAATGGTGTGAGAAAGGTTCAAAGATTTAGAGGATCCTGAGATGAAACACCATTATGCCAAGTGTCATGTTTTAAATGAACATGCAAATCAATGACGTGCATTTGATATTAAAGACTATGATCACTAACACATGTTTAATTGAGCAACTAAGATTAATAATGTACATTAAGTCAAAGGTCAAAGATCATATTGAATGTGAGACTACCAAGTGGCACAAGTACATGAACTAGATGGGTTGACAATATGATCCATATAAAGTATGTGGTGGTGACAAGTGTCTCAATCTATGAAACCCATATAAATGATCAATAGCCAATGTTGAAATTCGAATTGAGGAGACTCCCATGGAAATTGATATAAAAAATTTGATAAAATTTTAGGGTGTATAAAATGAAGCCACATGCACAAATGATGACACACATGTTTTAAAATGAAATAAAAAAAATGATAAGGGAATTCCACATAGGCAACCATGTAGGATCACTAGATTTTGTAGTGAATCAAGCACTTCAGACTCATATACCACCATGGAAGCTTAGTCAAGAACTGAGATAAATAGTGATTTCCAGATGTGAAGAGTTAAGGTCCAAAAGACTAATGAATTACTATAGATGGTAAATACAAGTGTTTAGAAGAAAACTAGTAGCTATAAAAACATCTATGACTATCATAGCATATGTGTCAACTCTCTTAATTCAGTTTCAAATGCTTGATAAGTGATCCATGATGAAAGTAGTTTCACAAAGGCTAACTGAAGAGTTTTTACACCATTTTAGAGAGTTTATCATGGTTTATATGGAAATTTAACTTAGGAGACATTCATGTTCCATTTCACACTCCATTTCCATACAATGTAACTAGTTATCATGCCTTGACATGTGGTATTGTAACCTTTGAGCTTCTTTACTTCATTCTTTTCTCCTCCTCTAGTTCTATAAGTAGCTACCATTTTCACATTTGTAATATAATACCACACCATGTATGGCAAATCCCTAATGGTTTTGACATCATAATTTCCATTATAAAAATAAATACAATCTATTTTGAGTTCACATCTCATCTTGTTAAAGTGTGTGAAGAGATGTATAGTGAATAGCTAAGTGATATCAATTTATCCTTGGTTTCTCTCAGTCCTTTCATGTTTGATGCAAGTGATTTCAGCCTAATAGGTCATATGAAGTGTAGTTAAGTGTATGAATCTAGATTAAGTGTGTAATGAGCCTTAATATCTACAATTGATCTATGGTTTTACTTACTTTGGATAGTCTTCATGCATCCCACCTTCATATTGAAACACTAATGCTAGTGCATTCTAGGTGTTTTAGGCTAGTGTTGTAGGCATTGTTTCTTTGTGAAAGAAGTAAAATGGTCATGAAAAATACATATTTTTGCATCACCCTTTTATAATACATTCATTTCATGCAACTAATATCCCTTCCCCTCTACAAGTAAATAGTTAGGGTAGGTGAAATTACTTCAAGATATATTTAAGGGGCTAGCCCTTAAATCTAGAGGCTCACTTCCACCATAGGTATACCCACATACCTAGAAGTGTTCCTATACTACCCAAATATAGAAGAGGTTTGAATGCCCTCTTATAGGGTGTAACATTTGGTGACAACAATCACTTTTTGGGATGGAGCTAGATTTCCAACCAAAGCTTGAAATTTGTCAGGAGATATGTCATTTGGAATTGTGGATTGACCAAAGAACTTTGTCAAAATGTTTTTGTGGATTATAGATGTATGAAAAAAATCTAATTGGAGATTAGTGCTGGTGTATTTTGAAATTGTTCCATAATGTCAAATGTCTTTACTTGGATAGTGGTAAATGGTTAGTTCCAAAGTAGAATGACTAGTTGGATGATAGGTGAAGTGATAAATGGTTGTGGGCCTAGTATGGTAATCTTTGACCACCAAGTTGTTATTACACAATTAGGATTAGGTATAGGACCACTATTACTAATAAATTATGGTGGAGGGGAACTAGATAGGATAATTCTCAGTTGTTGATGCACATAAACATGGTCATAGGCTAATAACAAGTTATCAGTATAAGGTCCTAACATGGGAATCCCTACTTGCTGGTTCACTTGTGTGTAGTACCAAGTCAAAGAAGGATTGATATAATGGTTTGGCTGATTGGGTATGATTATAAATGATCTTATATAATTGGTACTTGGTCTAGGATTAATGAAAATGGTCTTAACATGACCTCCTACAATATGGCCTATAACTACATTATAGTCATATGCAACTATATGGTAGGTCTATTGGTTTTAACCTTTTTGACCTTGGTTTTGTCTATTATTTTGATGTTGTTAGTTCTTATATTTGTTATATTGTTAGTTATTATATTGTTAGTTATTATATTGTTTATATTGTTGGTTTTTTTATTGGTTTGGCCTTGGTTATTGATGTTTTTGTTGTTGTTGATGTTGCACCAATAATATTTATTGTTGGTTATTATGTTGAGGAAATGGATTTTGATAAGTGCCAAGGTTTTGATTGGATGGGGAAGCTCCATGATCCAATGATACCTATCAATTTTTAATTATGTCCTTGTTGCCATGTTTGATTTACACACATCATTGCAAATTATGGCCATTGACCTGATGATATTTGTAGAATTCATTTGGCCTATACCAGTCTAGAATGTTAGTACCCTCAAGATTTGGCCCTTTTAGAATAGGAAATATAATCAAATTATCTATGGCAAGTTTGAAAAACATAGCCTCAATAGGCTCTCCAAGGTTTCTAAAAACATGATGAGTTAGAACATTTCTTCTTGGAGGAGGAGGGTTTTGAAAAGGCATAGGTATTTTTTGTATTTACAATACTGGTCTAGGTTATTGTGCTTGTTACACTTGTGGCTGTTGAAAAGGTTATTGGTTAGGAGTAAGATAAAAAGGTAATGTAGGTTAAATAGATGGTGATTAAACTATTTAAACATGTCATGATTCTATTACTCCATTACCTACAACATTTTTTATTGTGATTGAATTACTTGTGTCTGTCATTGTTATTGGCCTATGTCGATTGTGATGCTTGTGCTTAGACTAGATGTGGATTTTAGACATTATTTTGGTTTTGATTTTGTCCATTATTCTTATTTGATGAGATTAATTTAATGATACCCTTGTTAATAAGTTCTATTTCAATCATCAAACCTTTGTCAATAATCTCTTTGAACATGTACGCATATTGTAACTCCAAATTATAAGATATCTTGTTGTACAAATTTTTGGTAAACATAGTGGTTAGTTTTTTATCTAGTAAACTATGGGTGAATCATATTTCAAGGGATCTCCATCATTTAAAATATCTTGTAAAGATTTCACTGACTTTTTAGTTGGCCTGTGTTAATTCTACCAATGAAATCTCACGCTTGAGATTGTAAGAAAAGTGTTACATGAACTTATCTACAATATCATCAAAATTAGATAATAAATTCTTGGGAAAATTTAGGAATAATTCCAATGCTTGCCATGCTAGAATACATAGAAATAACAATAAAAGATAGATGTTACTATAGGCCACTAGTTGGCACACAACAAAGAATTCTATCAAATGGGCCTTAGGGTCACCTTTCCCTTTGTATTTGTAAAACTTTGGTGGCTCATTGCCTAGAGTAAATGGTATTTGTAAGTACTCCATATTGAAAGGGTAAAAACACACATCATCAAACTTAAACTTCTTTACTTGTTTCTCAATTTGGATGGTGATGATTGCATCCTTCATTTATTATAGCTCATGTGTGAGGATACTAGTGGGATCATTAGCTTATTGGGGTGAAGGTTGTGCAGTCATAAGTGGATTGATTTGATCAAGGTATTGTGGAGGCATTTGTTGGGAAATGTTGGATTGGATTGGTAAAGGACTATGAATACACATTCATGGATTAGGGTGAAATTGTTGAAATTACTCTTGTGGTTATGTGATATTCTAGTTGGGGTTGGGTATATAGGTTTGATGTTGAGAATACTAAGGTTGGGATGGTAGTATATGGTTGTATTATGCCTACTAAGGTTTAATAGGGACATGCTACCAACTAGTCATACCTGGCTAATTGAGAGGGTCTTGTGAACCAAGACCCTATCATTAAACTTGTGGCACATTCTACAAGAAAGGTAGTTGCTACCTAATATGTACTTGAGGAACATTGGAGCATTTTTGTTGCATGAATCCGAGTTGGGAAGTAGATTCATGTTATAGATTTAACATATGTCACTGATAAATATTTATACGTTGTTGGATAGACATCATTTGGTTTTAGATTGACATGTTAGTTTATAATGAAAGAGGTATGTTCATTACTACCTAACAAGGTGGAACATTGGTTACCCCTGATTGAGGTAGAAATATGTTTTGCCTCTACTATATAGGTTGATTGGATAATGCCTGTTATTATGAAATATTACTCATCACCCTTTGGGGAGGAGTAGGATTCATCAAATTATATTATGGTGTGGCACTGGTTATTGGTTGACTATTTAATCCTTATTGTTGGTTGCTTGATGAAACAACTGGTTGAAGATTAGATGTAGTTGATTGGCATTGGGACATAAAAAATCCTACTCCCTGAGTTTGTAAACCACTAATGGTGTTAGTTAAAGGCACATTTTATTTTTTATTATGTGTTTATGTGTTAACACCACTTTGGTTTAGATTAGGTGTTACTTGCATAATATCTACTATGTTCTGCTCATTATTATACATAGAATCAAAAGACACTTCCTTAATGGTTAGGGTATTAAACATGTTATCAACCAAAGTGTTTTGCGTAAGTGGCTCAAAACCCTAATTTTATTAACTTGTCAACTCAAATAAAACTCCCATTGAAAGGAGTGACTGAATAAAGGTGTATTTAACATCGCCACTTGATTAAAGTCACATGCTAGGTTTTGATATGCTTGGTATGTCATCTACATTTTTATGAATTGTATAATGTCCTCTTGGTAGATGTGTCAAATTATCATGTCCTACCTCTGTGGCTCTATTAGGATCATAAGTTGATGGCATGGTCACATAATAGGGTTTTTATTGAATGTTTTTTCCAATCATAGGTACACTATCCAAATATTGGGTTGTATGTTCTTGATCTTGCTCTATGTATGGAGGTGTGCTAACCAAATAATCAGCCAAAGGATCTTGACTCTATTCCCCTATTTGAGTGTTTAAATGTGGATAGGTATCCATCTCCAAAATAACATCATTTCCACAAAGGTATTAAAAAAATTATTTTTGTGTGACATTCCCATATCCTAGATTATGCATGGCTCCACTACATGCATAGTAAGACATGGTCAAATCAAATGGCAAATATTTCATGATGAGATGGGTTAGAGTTATACAAACTCTAAAAAGACAAAATGTTCAACAACTTGGTCAAAGGTTGAGATGTATCTCCAAAAGGTCTATGATAACATTTGGTAAAACTAATATAATGTCAAATGTCTAACACAAACTAGGTCAAGTGGATGAACTAAAAATAAGATGCCAAAGTATAGGTCCAAAAATATTCCAAATAGGTCTAAACTAGAAAAGGTAAATGTTTCTAGGTCTTTTATCCAAATATGGAGTCAAAATATAGGCTCAAACAGGGTATGCTAAGACTTTTAGCCATATTTGGCATCAAAATCTAGACTTGAAACAAAGGATGATGATTAATATAACAAACTTGGAAAACTTTGGCAAAGATTAGGCACTTTATTTTAGACATAAACATGATCAAATTGGTATAAAACACTTAAATAAAATACATTTGATGATGGACTGATTTTCACAAATGAAGGCATAGATAATATAGTTTTCAAATTTTGTGTAAAAATTTAAGTTACGTAACCCAAAAGAGAAATATCTATGTATCAGTCCCTACGTGTCAAGGCCTAAACATAAATAAATCAATGTTTGGATTAAAACTTGGAAAATTTAAATGAAGACTCAACTCAAGAAAACTTAGGCTTTAATGACCAATAATCTAGGAAAATTTGAATGGTATAACAATGCTAAAACAAAGATCCAACAAGGCACATGTGATTTTTTTAAACAATGATAATTAGGATATGAGACAAGATAAGTCTTTTGAAATAATTTAGGTAGTGTAATGGAATTATCACTCCCAAAATATGCAATAATTTTTATGTTTCAAAGACTTCTAAGGCACAAGATTTGAAATGATTTGGGTAGCATAATGTTACCCATCTCAATCAAGTACCACACTCAATGTTTTAACATAAAGTTTGCTAAGTTAAATCAAGGTGTCAAATGCATGGCATAATTCCTCCTCAAATAATGGATTAATGTGGAAAAACAAACTCATTCAAGACATGTTTAGATAAGTTTTAGTTATAACACACCAAATAATACAAGAACAAATGACAAAAATACAACTCAGTATATCATCCTAAATCATATCAAGGTGTGGCAAAGTAGGGTTGACTAAAACTAATTTGTTTTTTTATCATCTAGATTGATCCCATATATACATAATTTCACGTATGCACACAAGAGAATTAGCACATAAATTGAGTTTGCATTGATCAGCTTATTATGAAAATGTCTTATCTTTTTCATGACCACTACATCCATCACTTACTTAGTGTAGTGTGATATTCATATCGATCATACATCTTGGGCTTAACCTACCACTAATGAAGATGGTTTAACCATTTAAACCACCATCCTAGTGGGGTGATCCTAATTTGTATACCCCTCTCCCTCCCCCCCCCCCCCCATGGAGAGGGGTTGAATATGATGCTAGGATATGAATCCTCAGGTCAAAGATTCCCTATATAACCCATGGGAGGTAATGAATACCCACTCACAAGACAAAATACATGAAATAAAATTTAATTAAAAAGGATTTATAGGTTATTTTTAGATCACCCAAATAATTCAAGTCTTGGGGAGAGCCTAGACAACTTCCTTTTTACACCTTTGGAGTAAGGCACAATTTGCAATGAAAATGATGCTTTTGATCCTAGGAGTTTCCTATAGAGGATGGGGGGAGAGCATACCCACACAAATTCAATTTTACTCAAACAATTTTACCCAAGCAATGATAATGACTTATATGAAACAAAAATTTGAAGTGAGTTTGATTTTAAAGCACCAAATTGAAGTGTTTAGTGGTGTTATTTGGCCCCTTGTCCTAAAGTTGTAATTTTTTTTGAAAAAACTATCAAAAAACATTCAATATAAATATGCAATCTTTTAATTTAAAGTGCCAAAGGAAAGTTCCTAATTCTTTTTAAGCACCAAAAAGAAATGTTCGATACTTAGGATTCATTTTAAGTACTAAAAATGAAATATTTCTAAGACTTAACCAATACTATATTATTTTTAAGCACTAATATCCAAATGTGAAAGATTTGACATGTTTATTTTAAGACATAAATTAAAATGTTTGATTTGACTAAGTTCTTTTTAAAGCCCAAAACTAAGTGTTTGATTACTCAAAACAAGCAAATTGGTCTTCAGCTCAATCCTTCAACCTGTAAATTTTAGATTATAACCCCTTATTTAGAAGCACTTTCTTGGTTGAGAAAATGAGGTTTGAAATTTAGATCCCAGGTTTAGATTTAATTTCACACAGTGACCATCAATGGTCATAAATAATTGTTGATGGTTTCAAGGCAATCATCACTGATTGATTAATAGATAACCGTCGATGATTAAAAAAAAATGTCGTTGGTCAATAAAAGACTATAGATGATGACCTCTGAACATGAAAGCAAAACCTCAAAAAATAAATGCATTAGGTTAGGCTTGGTTAGTTTAATGACCAAGAAAACCTACAAAGTAAAACTTAGTTGAGGAGTTTAAATGCCTTTAAAATCAAGAAATCAAGAACATGTATGATATAAAGACTCAAAATGAAATTTTTAGTCTATTTCTACCCTATAACCCAATTATTGGTAGTTGGACTTAACCGTCTATGATCACACCTAACCATCAATGATCTTTTTATAAACCTATGAAAATGAAATATGGCCAAAACAAATTTATAAAATAAATTTTATAGAGCTTCAAGCATCCAAATCTTGGTTTAAGATATACATATTGATCTCTTTAGTATATGGGATGCATTGTGTCCCATAAGGCATGCTATTTGTGAACATAGGAATCTAATAAAGGGAGATTAGTATCATATTAGTAGATGAAATCAAATCCAAAAACACATTAATGAACTAACACCTTAAGCCTATATCTTAGGGGGAGCTTAAAGAAGAAAAACCATTGACAAATCATAACTAAAATGCAAGAAAAATAACTTTCTTACCTTCCTTGAATTCTCTAAGTGATCTTTTCATTGGCTTGCTTAGATTGTGCTCAAGAAGTCTGTGGTAATGGAGCTTGGCTATCTCTTTCTGTTCTTAGCATCAATGACTTTGTGGATCTAGCTTGTGAAGCTTGACTAAATATTTTGGCATAATAACACTATATCAAAATAGCTTTGAAATCATTCGTGCATTATAAATTTAGCTTATGAGAGCTTAAAATTATGAGTGTGAGGCCTTCTATTTATAGATTTTTCAAATGAGCTAGGATCAACCATGAGCATCCATCTCAAGATGAAAATTTATGGCCATCAATTAATCCAATTATGTAAATAAAATCCATAAATATCTTCATCATGATTTGGGAATAAGGGGCACTAATGAGGCATGAGAGAGCTTAATCAAATATTTGTTGCATTTATGGCCTGTGGATGCCACCTCAAAAAATGATGTCACATGATGATAAAAATATTAGAAACAAATTTACAATAAATAAATATTCAATAAGTTCCAGGGAATTCTTACTTAAGCTCATTTGGTTTAATTTGCCTAAGTAAGATTAAATAATTTTAGTGCAATTCTTTGGAAATTGGTGCACAAATAAATCAAACTAGTTCAAATGTCATATTATTGGGTCCAAATTTGACTGGAGTGAAATTATAAGATGATGTTAGTTGCGTACAAACCAATATACCATTTAAGATGTTGTCAACATAAAATAACACATGCATGTGTTGTGTGCTTCCAAATTAGGGGAAATATAGTGGTTTAGAGCATCAAATTACATTTTTGGCATTTTAGCTCGAAATGATTTAGGAAGAATTAACAATCACATAAAATGAATTTCCTTGTTTATAGATACTTTATCCTAAATTGACACATTTATATGACAAGTTCAAACCATTTAGTACATTTTAATGTTTTTAGCCCAAATTGTGATGTTTGGTAAAAATTGGTCTAAATCTTGGTTGAAGGTCATTGGTGGCAACTTTTAGGTGTCTACAGTTTACCCTTATTTGGGGAAGTGTTTCAAGCTATAGGCATGGTAACATCTTCTCAAAAAATGAAAAGGTTTTGCATGCCTAGGACTTTAATGGTAATGGTTGAACTGTATGTGCCCGCTTGAGGGAATGGTTGGTGTATACAATCAAAAATGCATCATGTCCATAAATCAATCCCAAATCAGATAGGATATAACTCATACACTTTTGATTAGGGATCATATAATTTTAAAGTGATATCATGACTAATGTGAGGATCTGCTAGACCTGATTAGGGGATCACTTGTCACAACACACCATGCAAAATAGGGTTCCAAATCCTATAGTATAACACAATCATATAACAACCCTAAAAGATTCATATGATTTGATATTTCACTAATCTAATAACAATAAAAGTGAATCTAATCTAGTGCACACCAAATCTTGTGGCATAAAGTGGGGGTTAGAATCAAAGCAAATAAATAACTAAACTAAACATGTATAGGAGACATATACTCATGTCAATGTATACAAAATCCTAATACATAGAAGAGAAGAATATAAATGCACTATCTATCTACTCTTACAAAGGAGGAATAAATTTAGGAATACTTACCTTTTAATATAAACCCATTGATCCTTAATCTCCCCTTGTCCAAGGTGCTTTGTAAGAGATTGTCATGGTATGTAAGGATAACTAAGATAAATTAGCTCTAGGATACATAACCTATCCAAGCATCCAAAAGACTTATCCACAAGATAAGATCAGAGCTCCAAAGAAACTATTAAAACCTAATGCTTTATTTCCCAAGTATAATGGTCAATAGGTAAATGTTCATTCTCACTTCTTCACTTAATTATTCACTCTTACAAATGGTGGTAAATGACCTTGTATATATAGTAGTATCTTACCCTAAAATCATTCGAGAACATCAGCGGTGTTAGGTCGACCTAGTTGACGTAGAACATTTTTGGGTCTAACTCTCTAGGTTTTTCCAAGGTTGTCCAAGAGGTCAACAAACCAAAAGAGAGAAAAAATCCCTAAACTATGTTAGGTTGACTTGGTCGACCTAACACAACTGACAAATCACAAGGGTGCTAAGGAAAGAAATGAAGGATAAAACATAGAAAGTGATAGGAATAAGTATAACTAAGAATAATTAGCTTGAGTTTGAATGGTTTTAAGAGGCTAAAGTGTGGATGGAAAGTGGTAAAAGGAATGACAATCTTATGAAGCACTAATGGTCTACTCACCCCTTTACCAGTGCACCCCTTAAGGCATGACCTTAGAGAGATTGAGACTTGATAAGTTATTACAATATATAAAGTGTTATTAATCTATAAAAGTTAAAAATATTATGTGTATACATATGCCCCACCTTAATCTCATCACATGTCATGTAAGTTCAACACGAGATGGTGCTTTGGAAGAAAAAATGACAACACACAACACTGATGCTAAGTATGGTACAATAAGTAGAAAATAAGATAAATGAAAGAACTATATTGAAAAACACATACATTTAACTTACCTTAGTGCCATAGATAAAGAAGTAGACTTAAAGAGATGTGAAGGTGTCTAATGTAGAGTACACTAGGCAAACTTGTAGAAGGTAGTGCAAAAATAGCCAAAAATCAAAATTTTTGGAAAATAGACATATGTTGGTTAGATTGAGATTTTAAGAAAATTGGAAAATTAGGATTGATGAGGAAAGGTTTTTAGAATATTAAATGACAAATGATTGGAAAATGAATTACAAATAATAGGAAGGTAAATGGCAAATGACAAGTAAAACATAAATGGCAAAAAAGAATGTAGAACATAAATGGAAAAAAGAAATGTAAAACATACTAAATCATGTTTTGAAGTGTGTAAAATAGAAATGACAAATTAAATATCAATACAAGATATTTTGAACAAAGATATGTAAGAAAATGAAAAAAAAAGCTCCTGTAAGATAGGCATGAAAGAATCAAACATAATGAAAAATATGAAAGAATGTCGAATGAAATTTAAGTCAATATGTAAGACAAACATAAAGAAGGCATACATAAATAAAGACATATAATAATGGCAAAAGGGTGCAAACTCATTTATTCTTAATAGAAGGGTAGTAAAATAATTACAAATGAAAGAAAAGAGAGTGATCTATAGTCACTCAAACATGTTATTTTGATCTAAGGATAGATAAAATTAAAACAAAGTAGTGCTAGCATGTTTTTAAGAGGTGAAGAATAAGTAAGTATAGAAGAGAGAAAATAGATTTGGAATCATAAGTTGCCTATCAAGGGGGGAAATAAAATGGGTGGAGTGGAGAATTAAGGAAAAACCAAGGTAAACGAACTCTTTATCAAAGTGAAGACACTCAAATTAGGTTTGTCAAAACAAGAGGACTTTTGACCTTAATAACTATGAAGAACTTCTCTTAGTGACACAAGTCTTGGGTAAACAAATGGAATATATATCATCCCATGAAAGCTATATGCATGAAAATTAAAATGGACCTACCTCCCCATAACATGTTCTCTTCTCTTCAATACCCCTTATAGATTTATCGGTCTACTAAAAATATTGGGTACTTTCATGTGAAAGTAGGTAGCACCATAATTTTTTTTGAATTCCCCCATTCTAATCTACTAGCTTACCATACCCCAAAGGACTTTGGCTCTATGTGAAGTTGACTATGGAGTTTGAGCTTCGATTGGAGATAGGAGATGTGTTTATAATCACATATTTATGTGTGAATTTGACTTTTAAAATTTGTATGTTACCTTTTAAATATTATTTCCTTTTGTTTCAAATGATTTGGATTTTAACTTTTTTGATGGCCTTTTATATTCCTCCTCCATAGGAAAACCAAACATGGGTGCTAAGGATGATTTTCATTTGAATACTTGGGACAAGGTTGCTAAGAAAGAAAAACTTCAAAGAGCCTAGGGTCTAAGATATTCATAAATCAAGGTGAAATAAAAGTTCTATCTTGACTTTGACCTTATTTTATCCAATGAGGAGATGAAAGAAAGGGGAAATCAAGAGGAATGATACATGGAACAATTTAAATTATTTTAAATTTCAAAAAATGTGACAAAGGGGAAAAGAGGTATATAATGATAATAAAGTGTGATTTTTTATCATAAGAAAGAAGGAAAATGAGAAAAACATGCTAGCATAGATTGATGTGCACATTTCATCTAGCAAAAGAAATAAAAACTAAAGTTGAGAACAAGGATCAAAAACATTAAAAGATGGTAATTTTATGAGGAGAGATAGGTCTTATCTAGGGTCTTACAAAGCAACTCATAAAAGAGAGACCCAAAAGGGTGTTGATAAGCAAGAGAAAAGCAAAGTAAGGAGCCTTTTTATAAAGCATCTCATAAAGAAAAACCCAAATGATGCCAAAATAGCATTGGCAAGCAACAAAAACAAAAAGAAGAAATACAAGTAAAAGATGGTGATTTTGTGAGGAGTGTCAGGTCCTATCCATTATCTTATGAAGCAACTCACAAAAGAGTAACCCATGAGGGTGACAAAAGAGAAATGTCAAAAGATAAATAAGGCTATGGTACATCAAGAAGAAAATGATAAAGAAATGGGAAAAAATGATCATAATGCTACTAAGGCAAAGAATGACATAAAAAGACAAAAAAATAAAAGAGATATATAAGGACAAAAATGAAAACAAATGCCAAATGTGATGTGTAATAAAGATAAAGAACATAAAATAAAATGATGATTCTTAGGAAAGTGAAACTAAAATAAAAAAATACACAAACACAAAGAAACATGAGATAAAAAGAACAAGTAAAATCTATGCTAACATCTGTATCAAAAGATGAGCATGTAAAATTCAAGTCTATAAGTCTCAGATTGTTTCTTGAAGCTAAATTTATTTGTTATTATGCATTATATAATAAGAGTGGGCATCTCAAGATGCCCTAAATGGTAAGTGGATGTAGGGATGGACATTTTAATATGCCCCAAAGTTTGAATGGATATATGGATGGGCATCATAAGATGCCCCAAAGTCTAAAGGGGCATGTGGATGGGCATCACAAGATGCCCCAACATGTGAGTTTGAGGAAGGAGAGATTGAACCATTAGAATGATTTGTATTGGGTTGGTAAGTACATTTGGAGATAGGTAAATGTGTTGGTTTGTTAGATTTTAAGGGAGTTGAATGTGACATTGATGTGTAGGAGAGGTATGAGGAGATAAAGGAGGTAAAGGAGGACCATGTATGATATGATTTGGAGTAGGAATTTGAACTAGGTATTCTTTTGGTTCATGCGACTTAAGAGGTTGAGGTTCAATGGATGCACAATATGTTTAAATTTATTCATGTTAGTTATCTTTTCCTTATTGGTATAGGAAGAAGGATCAAATATTATTTGAATAAAATTAGTAGATGGTGTACAGGTATGGGATGATTGTTGTTGATCATTAGGTAGTTGATGTTGATGTGATTATGGATCTTGAGATTGATTTTGAGAAGCTTGAAGATAGTCTTGATCATATTGTTTTGTGAGAGTATCAAGATTGAAATATGGACCAAGCAAGGAAGAAATAAGAAATCAGTGAAATTCATGAAAAGATTCATGAGAATGACCTATAGTAGTATGCCACCAACAAAACTTATTAGGATTATATCATTTTGGAGGAGGCTTGGAAGGGTCAAAGGTCATGGGTTTAGAGGGTGGTAATTTCTACTTAAGTTTTTATAGACTCAAGGGTGGGTGGGTTGGGGTAAAATTAGTTGAATTAGATGCTCCATTTTGAGGTTGGGGAGACTTGGATGAATCAATGGTATTAGAAGGAGATTGGAAAGTTGCTTTTGTAGTTATTTGAGATGGTTCAAATTGAGTCATAATAAAGTATTATCTTTTTTCTTGGTCTAAGGCTTCTTCTAAAGTTTTAGGTGAAAAGATTCAAACTTTGTATTGAAGGGGAGGTTTAAGAGATGTGATAAATAGTTTGACAAATAGTTTTAAAAGAGTATAATCATTCAGTTTATGGTCTACTTTATGAGTGAGAGACTTCAATAATTTGATGAAAGTATGAGAAAATTCATTAGGAAGTTGCTTGGCATTGATAAAATGGCTAAGGTAGTTTTCAGGAAGGTCATCATGTTGGAATTCCTTCACTAGAAAAATGACTAAATCCTCTAGTTGTGAGATGAAATGTATAGGAAGTTGGTTATAGCATTCAAGTGTATCACCAACAAATGTTTTGGCTAAGATATTGGTGGTAGAAAAGGTTTTAGTTTGGACCCATTCCTTATAGAGATTACCAAAAGACTTAAAAAAGATAGTAGTATCCTTAGTCCCATTATATGTGATAGTTGGAGAAATGTTTCCAATATCTATGGAAGAAATGAATGGGGCTCAAGGTTAATTTTGTTATTCATTGGAGGTTGAGGGATGACATTCCCTTTGGAATATCTAAGAGGAAGAGGGACAAATTTTGGATTTGGTTGAGATATGATGACTTGAGATGGTTGACTAATCATGTTGCATAGGTGTTGTTGCATGTTCATCATTTGAGATTGATTAGAAGTTTGCATGATGCTCATTTATTGGATAACTTGGACAAGAATTTGAGTTGTGTCAATAGGTGGGTTTGAAGGTGGGTTATTAGTGTTGATAGGAAGAGGATTGTTAATGTTGGTGAGAGGAAGATTCTTTATAGGTGGAGGATGCCCAACATTGGTGTTATTTATCTTGAGTGTGGTATAAGAATAAGGAAGCTTGATAAGGCCACCATTCTTGTGGGGAGTATAAATTGTATTATCATCAAGGCTTTTAAATATTTGGGAACCATTTATATTATCAATTTGAGTAGTATTATTTGGGGAAGGATTCCCAGCATTGGTATTGGGAGGAGGATTATGATAAAGGATCTCAGCTACATTGCATTGTGTAGTGAGTGCTTTTGGTTTAGGTGGAGAATAAGGAAGAAAATGGATAGTTTCATTGGAGGCATTGAAATAAGTTAGATTAATATCCAAGTCCTTAATATGTAATGTTTTTGAATAAGGGAAGGCTACAAAGATGTCATCATGATGAAACAAGACTAGATAACCACACAAGGAGAGCAAAAAGGGATAGAAAAAAGTACAGGGTCAACCAAGTTGACCTAGCATAGAAATAAGGACTAAAAAATTATATAGGGTCAACCAAGTCAATCTTGTATAGTGTACAAATATTGGTAGAAAAGGTAAAATAGGATGAAAATAGTGATAGGTTGACCAGGTTAACCTAGTATAGTGCAAAGGGGATGAAAAAGATACTAGTTTGGCATGGTCAATCTAGTACAATAGATAGGAAAGAAAATAAAGCTAATAGCAAGCTATGAATTGAAGTAAGATAATTGTAAGTAATGCAAGAAAGTATTAAGTAATGAAAGGGAAACAAATAGTTAAATGAATCGATGTTGGCCAATCTAATTGATGCACATAAAATAAATTATTGCACTAACACTAGCTAATGCAAGATTTTTCACACTTAATTAATCAAAGAGAAAGCAAACAACTTTGAAAGTAAAGATAGCTACTTGGTCAACCTATAATGTTGACTAGATTATTAGAAATGATTTTTAATGTCAAAGGAGGTTGGCTATAATCAAGGTACTAGATAACAATCTAAGGCTAGTTTCAGGTAGGTTTAGAATGAAAAGGACTATAGTGGTAATGATACAGGCTTGGTATTGGGGCCTACCCCCTCACTTCACACACTAAATCAATAAAGGTAATGGGTGATTAACCAAAATATACCATTAACTATGCTTTATACTTGATCAGAGCATCGAGTTACCTTCCCCCTTGGTGATGAAATCTAAGTAGGTAGACCTAGGTAGTCAAATGTTTAAATTCTTATTGATGTTTATATGGTTTGGTTGTGTGTGCAAGAGAATAAAAATATTGAAACTAAGTGATTGATTTAAAATTCCCTAATTAGACTATGTCAACTATTCTAAGCATGCAAACAAATTAAAATAAAGATGTGATTAACATTTATGGTTAATTCCAACTTTGAAACAAGGTATAGTTGAGAAAATATATGGACAATCATATAAAATAGAGTCCACAGGGCCAAAACTATAATGTGGAAGAATAGTTTGAAAGTAAACTAGGTTTGTTAGGTCAACCTAGTTATTTCAAAAAACATAGAACATAGAATTAGGTCCATAGTGTCGACCTAGTTGATTGTGCAGGGGAGTTTTAAAGACTGCAAATTATGAAAGGAAAGTACAAAAATAAAAAGATACAGAGGAATAGAAATTGACATGAATGGTTTAGAGATTAAAAGGATAATATTTTTGATCAAGAACCTTGGAGAAAACTATCAATAACCTATAAACTAGGTCAAGTTAGTCGACCAAGCAATACAGGAACTTGCTAAAAAAGTGCTAAAAATGCACTAGGTCAACTTGGTAAACCTAGTAGGTTGGACTGGATGTTTGAAAACCTAAAAAAAACTTGTACTAGGTCAAGCTGGTTGATCTAATTATCTGAACATAATTATGTGAGTTCTGAAACCTATACTTAGTCGAGCAAGTCAAGCTAGTTACATATTCCTATAAACCTATGCACAAAGATAAATAACTATGTCGATAGGGTTGATCCAACATAGTAAATATATGATAAAAATAATTATGAATATAAATGAAATAAATCCTACAAGGGTTTGATTTACATTGGGTTCAACAGAATGTATGCAATAAAAAATGCATCATGTCCATAAATCAATTCTAGATCGGATGGGATAAAGCACACCTATACTTCTAATTGGGGAGAATACAATTGTTAAGTGGGAGCATGACCAATGTGAGGATACACTAGAATCGATTAGGGGATCACTTGTCACAACACACCATGCAAGATAGGGATCCAAAGCCTATAGTCTAACACAATCACATAACAATCCTAAAGAGTCCCATGATTTAATATTTCACTAATCTAATAACAAGAAAAGTAAATCTAATCTAATGCACATCAAAGCTTGTGGCACAAATTGGGGTTAGAAATAAAATAAATAAATAACTAAACTAAATGTTTCTACTCATTTTTGTTTTTCACATTCAGAAGAAATAAGAAACTAAAGGTTAATGGTCAGGGGTTTGTACGTACTCGAATGAAGTTGCGCACCATTATCCAGACATTGAAGGAGCTCCTCTTTGGCTATGGAGGATGACACCTATAGATAAGAATGAGACTAAATATAAAAAATGTTAGATAGATATATGGTGGATTGCCAAGCGATATGCTCGGTCCCGAAAGTGTAGAAACTTCCTTGAGGGATGACAGTCCACTTTTTGATAAAAAGAGTGTCGTAATGGAAAGAAATAATGAAAGACTTAAAGAAGGAGAAATAGATAATGCGTACCTAAATCCTATAATTAGTCTTCCACAGTTTTCGATGTCGGTAGTCCTGCCAGTGTTGGTTGGTAAAGTTGCCGACATCAGTTATGTTGTCGACATCGGTAGGGGCAATGGGCTTTGGATGGGTTTCTGGTTGATGTCTGTGGTCAACAAAATGGTCTGGGAGATTCAAAAGGGTTGTGTAGGGATGCAGGGCAGTGGACAGTCTTAGGAAGGATAAAAGGTAGGGGATAGGGGTGGAAGGAGAATAAGGATGAGAGGAAGGCTTTTCAGCCTTTTTGGGAAGAAAGTCGGGTTGTCTCAACAGTACTCAGAAATAGCCAATGGACTAATTACCAATGCATTTTAAAAATACTAAAATATAAACCAAAAGAATACTTAGCTCTTGGTGGAGAACCAAAAGTGTAGAAGACTTGTTCCCGTTATGGCTAATGTAGGAGACCTCATGCAACATTTCAATCTGGTGTGGAGTGAATTCTACAGAGTTTCGTAGCCTGGAGAGTGATGATAGAATGTTGATGCCTTGTCCTAAAGCCTGCCTTTGATATGCAAGGAGTTGAGGAGCAAGATAATTCAGATCCTAGGAGTAAGAGAATTCACATTCAGGGTTGTAGCCGAGGTTAGAATTTAGTTTTAAGCAACCGATGTCGGTGATCCCACCGGCGTCGATTGACTGTTGACTGACGTTGGTGGCTAGAGAATGGGTAAAAAGGCTATTTTTAGCCTTTTTCCCATTCTTCCATCTGCCAAGCTCGGTTGTCATTGTTGAATGGTCCAAATGGTGGGTTTAATAGGTGTCAGGATTAGTGGGGGAGTTGAAATAGGGCTTAGGTAATTATGATTAGTCATAGGGTGATAAATGGTTTAAGAGCTAGGAATCCAAGGTGAGGTGTCTAGGGGGGATGATTAATTTAAAATAATTATTTTAAATTAATAAAGTATAGGTTAAGCATGTTGAAGTTAGAAAGGGAACAAGGGGGGTTGACACTATTTTGGTGTCTACATTTGCCCATTTTTGTCTTGTTGGTTGTTCTTGACGAATTGCAAGACAAAAATAGGAGTAAGTTGCCCTAAGTATGGGATAAGGTGTAGGTTGCCCCAAGTATGGGATGAGGTATTCCCCCTCAAAGTGGGAGTTGAGAGAAGGTAACCTGATATTGGGTGCTGATTTGATAGGCGGTGGATGGGTATGGTGAAGTTGGAGTGTGAATGCTGCAATAGTTGGGATTGTGCATATACCACTTCACGTGATAGATAGGTCAAATTGTCACAGTCAAAGGTTGAGGAGTGCTAAAATTGAAATAACCAGTCCCTAGCACTTAGTCATAGCTGATTGGGTTAAACGATCAAAGTTGTAGCTCCAATGGTCGTCATGTTCCAAGTATCTTGAGCTCAGGAAGTGCTCTTGGAAAACATGAAAATATCACAAATATTGAGGATCAACTGGAGTGCGATCTAACAATACGTGTGAGGGTCATAATGTGGGTTGCATACAATTTGCTAACTATTCATGAGGTAGCATATATGCAATCAAAACAACCAAGGCAAAGTTGTCGCAGAAGTGGTCATGGTCTGAGGAGATAGTTGTGATCTCCAAGGTCATTGGTCGAGTCAGGCTGAGATATAAGTGATCTCAAGTGACGTGTGTTGTGGTCAGGGAGATGTATGTGATCTCCAATGTACCCTATGAGAAATATAAGGTGACTTCTTTCAGTGTCAGGGCTGGTTGTTTGGTCATGATTTTGGGTTGGTATAGATAGTTGGTCCATTAGATAGATGGACGAAGGAATGGCTGAGTTAACCTCAGAAGACCCTATGTCAACTGAGTGCTGCTTACATAGCCCCTGTTTGAAGGGCCTCAGGCCAATGTAGTTCTCCCTAAAAGAGAGGAAGGAGGTAAAGAGGTCGATAGTTGGTTGGTCATGTTGATGGTTTAGCACTTCCCATATGTCTAATGGGACATGCTTGAAATGATGAGGATAATGATGATGTTACAGCCTTTTTCATATTATGGGGTAGTGTATTCTGTAACATAGGTTATGTGGTTTTTCATCCCTAGCAATTTTCCATATTGGTGATGGTGTATGATAAAAATGAAATGAGATATTTATGCTTCAGCAAGTAATGGTTTATGCTTGACATAAATTGTGTTTGGTTGATAGTTTCCATGTGTATTGTTTTCCATAGAAACTAGTGTGAATGATGATGTCATGTTAGAAAATGTTTGGGTTTGGTTGTATGTGACCAAAATGTGTAAGAAGTGAAAGGCGCATTGATATTTCATTGATAAGGACCATAATGATAGCATAGATAAAGTTTTTGTAAACAAAAGCCCCGTTCATGCATTGCGTCATTGATCATTGTTTGTGTTAGAGAAGTATTCAACAAATCACTCGATGTTAAGTGAGCTCAAAATCCCTTGGGTATGTTGGGGTAATAGGTTTGATTATGTGAGGTGTGAGGATAGCGTAACCCTTTTTTAGCAAGGATAACTTTTTTGCTTTTATAGGTGACCCTGAGAACGACTATAGGCAAGTCCATGACTTAATATTTTGTCAGTCGATTTTTTTTTTTTTTTTGGGTAAACTGATGAATGCGGGAAGTCTACGTGGGGATGCTGTTTTGTTTTGTGGTCATATGTGAAGCTGATCGATGTGGGAAGCTTCTGAGAGAGTGCTGTTTGTATCAAAATTTGGGTATAGCCATCCTTCGAGGGAGTGGTCTATATTCTGCTTTGCATGTGTTAATAGTTTTAGATAGCTGTCCTTCAAGGGAGCAGTCTACATTGATAGTTTTATGACCATTGAATAGGCATCCCAATTTTATATGTTTTATATTTTTTTTGTTTTTGACTGGACTTTTGGTCATGGACTTGACTATAGAGGTTTAGAGGTTTCCCTTTTATTAGGACAAAGCATTCATGCTTGACAAAAGGGTTGACTAATGTTTGTAAGGAAAAAGGGTTGAAAAGAATGAGGATGACGGGGGTGGCTCAAGGGACGAGCTTAAGTTAAACATCAAGTGAATGATTACTTGATTAACAGTAGAATGGTCATAGATGCAAGGCATTAAAGAGCTCAGGTTCTGGCTGACCTTCAAGAGAAGACAGATGATAAGTCCCTAATCCATACTTGTGTGTTATGATATAAGGTCTGAGCCAATTAGGAGCAAACTTGCCTCGTTTACTTCTTTCCATATTGGTCACGTGTTGGTTTTCTTTGAGGACAAGATCTCTAATTTTGAAATCTCGTTCTCTCAGACTTTTGTTATAGGCACGTTGGATGCAATTTTGGTAGATATGGAGATGGTTGAGGGTAGCAAGGTGACGTTCATCAAGTAACTCAAGTTGAGCCAACCAATCTTGATGAAAGTCATTGTTAGAAAGTATGTCATGCAAAGAGATGCGTAAAGAAGGTATTTGTATTTCAAGAGGTAGGACAGCCTTTGTTCCATACACTAAAGAGAAAGGTGTAGCACCCGTAGGGGTTCGGATGCTAGTGTGGTAGGCCCACAAAGCAAAGAGAATGTGAATGTGCCAATCCCTTCCAGTATCGTTGACCAGCTTCATTAGAATTTTGGTTAAGATTTTTTTGGAAGCCTCGGCCTACCCATTTGCTTGTGGGTAGTAAGGCGAGGAGAAGCTAAGCTTGATGCCAAATGAGTCACAAATTTTTTGGATAGTTTTGTTTTTGAATGATTTGCCGTTATCAGTGATGATCTTGTGGGGTACACCAAAATGATAGATGATATGGGTGTTGATGAAGTCAACGATTTTTTTAGCTTTAGTGGAGACGAGAGGAATAGCCTCCCCCCATTTAGTGAAGTATTCAGTTGTGGTGATAATGGACTGATGTTGAAGAGATGAATGAGGGTTAATCTCACCGATTAGATCTAAGCCCCATTGTGAAAAAGGCTAGAAATCCTTAGCGACTTATAGAGCATGGCTAGGGACGTGAAGTAAGTTAGCGTATTGTTGGCATTTGATACAATGCCGAACATAGTCACTGTAGTCTTGGTGAAGATTGGGCCAATAATATCCCAGGTGAAGGATGCACTTTGCAACCAAGTTACCACTAAAATGCCCTCCACAAATCCCATCATGGACTTGTTTGATAGCGTGAGATGTTTTAGTGGAGGTTAGACATTGAAGAAGGAGGCCATTGAAACCTCATTTATAGAGAAGATCCCCTAGCATAGTATATCAAGTTGTGCTTTTGATAAAATCCCATTGCACATTGCTAGAGAGATCAGGGGGACAATAGAATAAGTTAAGTAGTCCACAAGTTGTTTGTACCAAACATCCTGTGGACTAGAGTCAATGGTGCTGATGAAGTTGATGTTAGTAGAGATATATGAAGGTAATGCCAAATGATGTACCATAACATAAATTCTCAAGGAAGATGATGAGGATGGAATGCGTGAGGCGAGAGAAGCCATAGTATCAACAAACTTATTCGTAGATCGAGGAATAGTTTGCAAGAGGAAATGGTCAAAAGATTCTAGCAGGGTGTCAACACAGTATTTGTATCTTTGCAAAACTTCATTTTTACAAAGATATGAACCATTGATTTGATTGAAGACTAGTTGTGAGTCACCAAATATGTTGATGGCTTGACGCCTAGGAAAAGGGTGGTTTGAAGTCCCAAAATTAAGGCTTCATATTCATCCATGTTGTTGGTACATTCAAAGTCAAGTTTGAAAAATAGGGGCATGGGCTCACCCTCGTGAGGGATGAGAATGCCCCCCACACCCCCATCGTGTTGACATTTAGACCCGTCAAAGAACATTGTCATTTGATAGAAAATATCATTGGTGGATAAAGTGGCGATGGATTCATCAGGGAATTCACAGTGAGAGGGTTGGTTGTCAGGTAGAGGGGCATCTGCTAGTTGGTCAGTGATTGTTTGCCCCTTTATAGATTTTTGTTGGATGAATTCCAAATCAAACTCAGCAAGAATCATGAGCCAACGAGCCATACGTTGGTTTTGGTATGGCTTGGAATGCATGTATTTGAGGGGGTCAGTGTGGGTGATGACATAAGTTTTGTGATTGAGAAGATAATGATGGAGTTTGGTAGTGGCAAAGACTAATGCCAAACAGAGTTTTTTGGTATGAGTATGCCGAGTGTCATAATCAATGAGCGTTCAACTTATGTAATAAACTACCTGCTCACGATGTTGTTCATCTCGGTGTGCAATCATGGAACCTAAAGAATGATTTGTTGTTGAAATGTAAAGATAGAAAGGTTGGTCATCTTTAGGTGGAATAAGGACTAGTGGAGAGACAAGATAACGTTTAAGAGCCTCAAAAGCATCTTGGCAATCCTTATCCCAATTAAAGGAGACGTCCTTCTTGAGGAGGTGATGAAAGGGTTGACATCGGTTGAAAAGCTACGAGATGAAGCGATGAATAGATTGAAGCTTCCCTTGCAGGCTACGAAGTTGCTTTAGATTGGTAGGTGGTGGCATCTCGAGTATAGCTCTTATCTTAGCGAGATCAATCTCAATGCCACGAAAGGAAATGATGAAGCCTAAAAGCTTCCCAGAGAGAACCCCAAAGATGCATTTCTTGGGGTTGAGTCGAGCGTTGTATTGTAGAAGGTGAGTGAAGATTATTTTAAGGATGGTTAAATGGTCATGATGAAGTTTAGATTTGCCTAGTAGGTCATCCACATAGTCCTCCATGATTTTGTGGAGGAGATCGTGAAAGATGTAGGTCATGGCACGTTGATATGTGGTGCCTGCATTCTTTAGTCCAAAAGGCATGACCCTATAGCAAAAAGTCCCCCATGGGATGATTAAGGTGGTCTTGTGTTGATCTTCTGGCGTAATTAGGATTTGGTTATATTCTAAAAACCTGTCCATGAGTGATAGCATCTCATGACCAGCTGTAAGATCAACAAGTTGGTCGATGTTGGGTAGAGGAAAATCATCTTTTGGGCAAGCTAGATTAAGGTCACGATAGTCAGTATAAATTTAAATTCCCCCAGTCACTTTTATGATAGGGACAATGTTTGACACCCATTGCAGATAATCAATGGGTTGGATGAAGGATACAGAAAGAAGACATTGAAGCTCCTCTTTGACAAGGAGTGCAATACAAGGATGCATTTTGCGAAGCTTTTGCCTGACAGGCTTAGCTTCTGGGTTTGTGACAATGTTATGGATGATGATGTTAGGGTCGATGCCAGGCATATCACTGTAGGTCCAAGCAAAGGCTTTGCTATGGTCTGAAAGGAATTTGGTATAGTCAATTTGTTCCTGGGCATCCAAAGATTGACCAATCTTTAAAACGTGAGGAACATCGGAAGATGGAAGGTTAATGCCAATGGTCGATTCATTTAACATAACCTATGTTTCCAAAGGAAGTGATTGTTGGATAAAAGAGTCATCTGTACCCATGTAGGTGAGAATGGCATCATCGTCTATGCATTGGATAGTGTTGATTGTAGTAGATTCATCATCTATCATGTTTGGATAAATGAGAGGGAGAGACCTAGATACCCCACCTAGTTGATAGGTTAGGGGTTCCAAGCGAATGGCATTTATGCAAAAAAAAACTAGGAGGGATGGAAACCACCAACTTCGTAGGTGAAAATGGGGGAACAGGCGAGTTTGGAGGTGATTGTTCTATGATAGGTTTGGGGTGAGGGTTTTAAAAGTTTTAGTAGGTTCTTCAAAACCCAAGCCATGTCGCTTCTTGGCATTCTTTATGGCCTCATCATTTGGTGGTTCAATGGGCTGGTGGGAGCCTTGTTCATAGCACCCAAAGCCAAAGCCCTTCCATGCAAACCTATAAAGATAGGTATGAGCAAAGTTTGGGCTGCCAAGAAAAGAGAAGTCAGATGTAAATAGTTGGGGTGATGAAAGAGGATTCCCATTAGTGGGAGCTTGATCTAGCCCTCCATAGATGAGATTTGTTTGAAGATTGGGAGGACCATAAGGGATGACCATTCCGATATGATGGTCATAGCTAGGATTGTGATGAAGTTGTCCATACTCTTGAGGAGTTTGGAACATGTCCAAGGTGAGTAAATGATACTCCCCAAGTGAAAGACGTTGGAAGGTATCTTCCATAGGGTCTTTTATTGTCACTTGAGGAGGTGGTGTAGGTATAACCACTGTTTGCGTACTTGTTGAAGCTTTTGCAGGCAGAGGCAGTGTTTGGGTCGATGTCTTGAAAGGAATGAGAACATCATTGGGTCAATAAGTTGTGTTGCATGTCTTGAAAGGGGAGGGGTCTATGGGAATGACATGGACTTGATCATCGTGTTCAAATTTGACACAACAGTGTAATGTAGAAGGGACACAGGCCATGGCACGGATCCAAAGTCTTCCTAATAACATGTTGTATTAGAACTCTCCTTCGATGATGTAGAAGAGCTCTAGGATTGTTCATGGGCCAAAATGAATATGTAAGATGACGGTGCCAATGGTAGTGGTGGTGGAGTCATTAAAAGGTTGAAGAATTGCATCAGTTTTAGAGATACAATTCTTTGGGAGGGCTAATTGGTCATAGGCATGGGTGGAAATGATATTGATGTTGGCACCCCCATCAATCATAACTTTCTTAATGTGAGTTTGATCAACATAGGCTGTGATGAAAAGGGCAACATCCTGATCTTCCAGGTTGGAGGTAAGAATTTTAGAATCACTAAAGGTAATAGAGGTGATGGTAGGTAATGATTGGACTAAGGCAGCTAGTGGTTGGGGGTCCTCGGGTTGGACCTCCATTACCTGTAAAGCTTTGATTAAATATTGAAAATGTTGTGGAGAGCTTTGAATGAGGTCATATAAAGTCATCTTCATGGGAGTTTGGTGAAGATGTTTCACCATAGAATCACGGATTGCCTCTGAAGAAGTGGGTTGGGATGTACCCAAGATAGAAATCTTGGGTTTGGGTGGTTGAGCAGGTTTGACAAATGGGTAGGTCTAAGGAATAGAAACTTTCTCTTTTGCTTTATCCTTTAAATTTTTTGACCTAGTGGCCACATTGATGGTGTTAATCTTGAATAAAGGGGGCGAAGGAGGTAAAGGGACCATGGTCTGATGATGGGATTCTTATGAAGGTGAAGAGGTTTGAGAGACATGAGACAGTGTTGGAGATTTGTTGACAGTATCCTCAATAAGAAGGGTGTATTTTTCCATGTAATGGCAAATGACAACCTTGAGGGCACAATAATTTTTAGTGTCATGCACAGGTGAGCGATGATATAGGCAGATTGTAGTGTCATCGAACCAAGATAGTTTTGGTTGGAGAGGTTGAAATGGTTTAATAGGTGGAAGAGTGATGTTAGAAGTTTGCAAAAGTTGGTGTAGTATCAAAGCATATGAACTCACTAAGGGGTCCATGCTTGTTGATGCACTAGGTGTTGATGACTTTTGTTTGGGAGTTGTTGAGGGAGATTTCCGTACCACCTTTTGGGATGGTGGTGTGGCCACTCGTGTAGATGACACTTTCTTCGGAGGGATGCTGAATTTTTTAGAGGAGGTATGTTTTTGGTGGGTAAAGGGAGTAATGAAGGAAACTTGCTTTTATTAGGTGTTGGAGTAGGGAGCACTCCTATTAAGGTAGAAGGATGTGGGCCCAAAATGGAGGGTAATGATGATGGTGGAGGAGGAGTTCTCCTATGTGGTTTAGTAGCCTTCTAAAATACGGTGTGAGGACTACTATTATGGGGGGTGAGATTCAAATCTACCTTCACTTGTGGGTGAGTGAGGTTAGATATGGGGCAAACATCGAGGGATTTAACTAGTGTTGGTATGGTGGATGTTTGTGAGGGTTTAGGTTCAGATGTAGATGATTGAGTGTCTGAAGATTTGGAAGTAGAAGCCTAGTCCTCGTTGGAGACTTTGGTAGATTTTGTTGAAGGAGGGTCGTTAGTACGAGATGAAGTGGGATGTGTAAGATAAGGAGCTTTAAGTCACTCCCACAATGCCTCATGCTCTAAATTACTCAAATGGAGAAATCCTAAGTTCTCAGCCAGTCAAGAGAATGGTTTAGAAGCTATTAGATGAGGCTTTGGTTTTTTAGAAGATGTGGGTGGTTGTGAGACTGGAAATGTGTTATATGTAGTGATCTCAGGCTAAAGGCATGAGAGAGCCATTACTAGATCATCTTCGGTTGAAGTAGGTGAAGAGACAAGTTCTTCTCTTGGTGGAGAAGGAATTGGAGAATGTGAATCCTCAAGAGGATAGAGGGTAGGGATGATTGTACCTTCTACTTGCAGTTGAAGAGTGAGAAAATTATGGTCCTCCATTGGTAGTAGGAAGGATGGAAGTGGGGCTAGTGGCGTTGGTATGGTTAAAGAGTCCTCCAATATAAGAGAGGTCGATGGAGAACTAATAGGAGAAGGAGGTTCTTCCACTTGTGGAGGAGAAATAGGAGAAGAAGGCTCTTCTACTTGTGGTGGACAAATAGGAGAAGAAGGCTCTTCCACCTGTGATGGACAAATAGGAGAAGAAGGCTCTTCCACCTATGATGGACAAATAGGAGAAGAAGGCTCTTCTACCTGTGATGGATAAATAAGTTGACTAACCTCTTTAGACTGTGGGAGAGGTGTCAGGAATCAAGAACAACAAACATGCTCTGACTCCACTGTTAGGATCTAGGAAGCACAATTGATTACCATGTACAAGCAACTTAATATGCAAAATTAAACTAGAAGTAACAAGTAACTAGAATTCAGAAACAACACAGAATATGAGAGACAATCCCCAATTGTATTAATACTCTTCCATAAGGAAATACAACAAAGAAGATGCCACAGTCTTCTTCCTTACACACCTCTAGGGCTCCCACACCTCTAGGGCATAAACAGTAAATCTCTACAAGAGCTCACTCTCTCTCTTACAGCCCCAACACAAAAATCAAACACAGAGTTGGTGTTCACCTCTACCAGCCAGTAACAACACCACCAATCAACCAGTTAGTATCACTACTGCCAGTACACCGAGTATACAAACATACTCAATCGAGTACACAACGCACTCCAAGTAGATCTCCCATGAACTTGCAACAACCTGCAACTCAAATGATCTTACTTTGGAAGGATCTACCTTGCCTTCATCTTTGCTCTCCAACTGAGTACACACCGTACTCTAAGTAGATCCTGCCTGATATTGCTCCCTATTGTGTTGCTGACCTCCCTGATCTTGCACACCTGCAAATCAATCTGGTTCTACACACCTACAAACCTAGATCTCGCACACACAAACACTTGTAAATCAATGATCTTACTTACACATGTAGATCTCCAAATGTGGCCTTACACACCTGCTGACCAAGATCCTACATACATGAAGAATCCTTCTGATTCTCCAAACCAACACCCACACTTGGCACTATGGCACTAGGAGGAACACACCTTGCTCTCTTCACTCTGAAGGAGCTAATATTTGCTCTCTTACTCTCTAGCCCTCTTTACAATACAACCCATGAGTCTCTTATATAGATCTCATGCAAATAATAATTAGACATCTAATTAAAATAATTAAATCTGTAGCTCAAGACTATAATTAGCCTTCTTCATGCAAACAACTGATTCGTTAATTAACTGTCCATGAACTAGCAGTTCTGGAACCACACATGCGACTGATGTCGGTCCTTGTGTGCTTGGGGGTGACCGACGTCAGCCAATCTCTAACCATCATCAGTAGCTTCCTGTCTCCACCTGACTGACGTCAGTTGACCTGACCGATGTCGATGATTGTGACACTCAACACCCTCCTCCAATGTCTGCATCAGTGAAGCTTTTAGCTCCACAACCTAACAAGAGGTTTGTTAAGCATAAAAAGAGAGACCATGTTGACCGTGCGTATATTATGCTCTTGAGAGTCATCAGCCATGGTCTGAATGTTATTTTGACTAGGGGGATGGTTAGGGAAAGGTTGTCTAAAGATGTCTATGTTTTGGTTAGATGGCACATTTGGGTTATCCAAGACAAGATCGCCTTTATCTAACATGTCCTGAATGACATTCTTGAGGGTTTTATAATTGTCTATGTCATGGCCTTTGACACAGTGATAATTACAGAAGTCATTCTCCCTATACCATGCAGAGATGGCATGCGAGGGATCAAATTGAGGTGGTGGTCAAATTTGGGGGAGGTTGAGGACTCCTTGTTTGACTAGTTTATCCAACACAGATGCGTATGATTCTCTTATTAAAGTATATTGATGATGTACGTATCATTGTTGGAATTGTTGTGTGATGTATTCTGATGTTGAAGGTTGAGATTGGTTGGTTGTTGTTAAAGATGATGGTCTAATGACCACAGCATTTACTGATCCCTTGGATTTGGAATTGGAGGAAGAAGATTTGGAGGAAGGGTCATTTGATTTTGCATTAGTATTTTTACTATGCAATTTGATTTTAATTTCTTCGACAACATAGAGTTCAAGCTTCTTGGCCATGGTGAAAGCTTCGTCAAATGTGCAGAATGTTTGGACCCGCAAAGTCGATGAGATGTGCTTGGCATATGCTCTAGAGAAGAGCTCAATGAGCTCAGGTTGAGGTAATGAAAAGGAGAGTTGGTTAATCAAACCTCTCCAACTGGCAATGAAGTTAGCGATTGACTCATCATCAAATTGTTTGATAGAATAGAGGTCTATAATGGAGACCTTCTTAGTGATGTTGATTGAAAAGTGGTCAAGAAATAGTTGAGCTAGTTGAGTGAAGGTAAATAAAGAGTGACTGCTAATAGAACTATACCAATCGAGGGTAGCACTAGAAAGTGACATGGGAAATGTGCATAGTAATAATGCATCATCATGTGCTATAAGGTAACAAGCGTGTCTAAATGCTCATAGATGTTGCTATGGGTCCTCTTTACTCTGAAAGTGAGTAAACTTGGGAAGTTCCCACTGACTAAGATATGGTCAGATTGGGATTGAAGGATGAATAAGTTCATTATAGATTTGTTCATATGAGAGAATATTTCTTGAACCTGAAACAGATGTCTCAAGATTAGACATCTTATCCATCAACATCTTGATTATATCAGTTGATGGATTTGCAAGTGGGGCACCCCCTAGGTTGTAAGGCATTTGGAAGGTGTTAGGTGGAGCGTATGACATAGTTGGTTGTGTTTTTATAGGTGCAACATATTGGTAACTAGTCATAGGGATTGATGATGAAGTCAAGGGTGGTTGTGTCATGAAGCTAGAGGGCACAACTTGACTTGATGTCACCAAAGGTGGTTGGATGGTGGCAACACTAGCCGAAGGATAAGTAGTCACTCTTGTATTTATGGGTGCAAGAGTAGGTGGGATGGAGACAAGCAAGTTTTGAAAAGGTGTTGAACTTGCTTGAATTGTTTGTGGTTGAGGGGGTACAGAAACCCCAATGGAGGTAGGTCCAGAAATAGAAGGAGAGGCCACACTTTGAAGATTGGTCATGGCCAGGTTGATAGTTGAGGCAATGGCCTAGGTGACCATGGGTTGGGTTATGGAGGCTGTTGATATGATTGTCATTTCAACTAAGGAAGTTGGCATCCCATAAACTGGGTTACCTGAAGGATCTCACATTTGAATTCTCATGAGATAGTGCTGAAGAGCTTTGACATTGAGGTCAAGGAACCTTTCAAAGTCTTGGTCCCCTTCAGGAATAATAGGGGGTTGAGTTGGGGTTGGTTGGATAGGAGTACGTTCAGTTTCTAAATTATACTCCATTTGGGGACTTGATATATAAGGTGAAGGCGGGAGTGGTTGTTACCTTGCGTGGTCAATAAGAGTTTTGGTTTGACTACGTGTCAAAACCATCCAAGGCAAAATAAATCCAGGTTCTAAAAACTATATGTTTCAGCCTCAGAAAACCAAAATTTGTTTTTAATAGCAAAAAGGTCAGGTTTTTAGCTTGCTGTTTGAGAATTTTTTTTTGACAGTGACCAACATCGGTAGAAAAACTGATGTCAGTGAAGTAAGTTGCTGATGTCGGTCAGATAACTAATGTCGGTGAAGATAGTTGCTGACGTTGGTGGAAAAATTGATGTCGATTACTGTGTATTTCTAGAAACTCAAAAAACTAAAAGTTTTTGGAAGAAAGAAGAAAGTCTGAGTTGATTTTAGATCTCAGAATGTGACCTCACCAGCTCAAAAAATTAGATATAGACAAAAAAATAGATGATGGTAAGCAACCACTAAATGTTAATTCCTAAGAATAAATTTTAGAGTCGTGTTGGCTTATGCCTTAGAAGAGTGTGTTTAGGAAGTTGGGCTTTTAGAATGGGTCCTAAAAGAGGCAGTGTAAGGTTAGTTTCAGGTTAAGTTTTGGTTCTCAAAATATGTATTAGGTTTCATATGTGGCCTAGTGCTAGGAGCTTGCTCCCCTCACTTCACGATCCCAGAGACAAACTGGGTCACTTAGCCAATATATACTTCCCCTAGAGTTTATACTCTGCTAGAGAATAGAGTGGGTTCTCCACTTGGTAATGAAGTCCAAGTGGGATCATCAGAAAGGGTAAGGTATCCGCTAGGTGATGAAATCCTAGTCGGGCCTTGTCTCAGGTATGTTTAGATGTTTGATTGTGAATGTGGTCAGGTTGTGTAACATATGTGCACTATGATTTATTCATAATGCGGTTTTAATTACTAAATGAGCTAAAAATGCATTCAAGCAGGAATGAGATGCAATATTATTTTTAACCCAAATTGAAATGTTTTTGTTCGGATGCAAACAATTAGGAAAAGGTTAAGAGCATGAATTTCACTACTCTAAGATATAGAAAAGAAGTGACAAGAAGAAAAAGTTTTTTTTAACTTGTGCTAATGGTGTCTTTTTGAAATAAGGAGATAGAAGAAGGATACAAGGAGAGAAAATTTCCTAATGCACCTATATGAAAGTTTGCCTTTAGAAGAAAAATAAATGAACCCAAGGAAAACTCCAGGGTCCCACCGGGCGTGCCAGAATGTTTCTACTCATTTTTGCTTTTCACATTTAAAAGAAATAAGAAACTAAAGGTTAATGGTCAGGGGTTTGTACGTACTTGGATGAAGCTGCGCACCGTTATCCAGACGTTGAAGGAGATCCTCTTTGGCTATGGAGGATGACACCTGTAGATAAGAATGAGACTAAATAGAAAAAATGTTAGATATATGGTGGACTGCCAAGAGATATGCTCAGTTCCAAAAGTGTAGAAACTTCCTTGAGGGATGATAGTCCACTTTTTGATAAAAAGAGTGTCATAATGGAAAGAAATAATGAAAGACTTAAAGAAGGAGAAATAGATAATGCATACCTGAATCCTGTATTCAGTCTTCCACAATTGTCGATGTCGGTAGTCCTGTCGGTGTCAGTTGGTAAAGTTACCGATGTTGGTTATGCTACCGACATCGATAGGGGCAATGGGCTTTAGATGGGTTTTTGGTTGATGTCTATGGTCAACAGAATGGTATAGGAGATTCAAAAGGGTTGTGCAGGGATGCAGGGCAATGGACAGTCTTAGGAAGGACAAAAGGTAGGGGACAGGGGTGGAAGGAGAATAAGGATGAGAGAAATGCTTTTCAGCCTTTCTGGGAAGAAAGTCGGGTTGTCTCAATAGTGCTCAGAAATAGCCAACGGACTAATTATCAATGCATTTTAAAAATACTAAAATATAAACCAAAAGAATACTTAGCTCTTGGTGGAGAACCAAAAGTGTAGAAGACTTGTTCCCGTTATGGCTGATGTAAGAGACCTCATGCAACATTTCAATCTGGTGTGGAGTGAATTTTGTAGAGTTTCTTAGCCTGGAGAGTGATGATAGAATGCTGATGCCTTGTCATAAAGCCTGCCTTTAATATGCAAGGAGTCGAGGAGCAAGAGAATTCGGATCTTGAGAGAAAGAGAATTTGCATTCGGGGCTGCAGCCAAGGTTAGAATTTAGTTTTAAGCAACTGATGTCGGTGATCCTGCCGGCATCGATCGACTATTGACCGATGTCGGTGGCTAGAGAATGGGTAAAAAGGATATTTTTAGCCTTTTGCCCATTCCTCCATCTGCCAAGCTCAGTTTTCATTGTTGAACGATCCAAATGGCAGGTTTAATAGGTGCGAGGATTAGTGGGGGAGTTGAAATAGGGCTTAGGTAATTATGATTAGTCATAGGGTGATAAATGGTCTAAGAGCTAGGAATCCAAGGTGAGGCGTCTAGGGGGGATGATTAATTTAAAATAAGTATTTTGAATTAATAAAGTATAGGTTAAACATGTTGAAGTTAGAAAGGGACCAAGGCGGGGTTGACACTATTTTGGTGTCTACACTAAACATGTATAGGAGACATATACTCATGTCAATGTATATGGAATCCTAATACATGGAAGAGAAGAATACAAATACACTATCTATCTACTCTTATAAAGGAGGAATAAAGTTAGGAATACTTACTTTTGAAGATGAAATCATCGCACCTCAATCTTCCACTTGGCCAAGGTGTTTCACAAGAGATTATCATCATACGTAAGGATAAAAAAGATCATTCAGCTCTAAACTACACAACCTATCCAAGCATCTAAAATACTTATCCATGAAATGAGATCAGATCTTGAAAGAAAGTATTGAACCCTAAAGCTTTATTCCCCAAGTAGAATGGTCAATAGGTAGATGTTTGTTCATACTTATTCACTTAATTCTTCACTCTTACAAATAGTGGTAAATGACCTTATCTATATAGTAGTATCCTACCCTAAAATAATTCATGAACATTGGCTATGCTAGGTCGACCTGGTCGACCTAGTATATTTTTAGGTTTAACTCTCTAGGTTTGTGCTAGGTCAGCCAAGAGGCCAACAAACCAAAAGAGAGAAATTCCCTAAACTATGCTAGGTCAACCTAGTTGACCTACCATAAATGATAGGTCAAAAGGGTGTTAAGGGAAGAAATGAAGGATAAAACATAGAAGATGATATGAATAGGTAGAACTAGGAAGAATAAGCTTAGGGTTTAATGGTTTTAGGAGGCTAAAGTGTGTATAGCAAGTGGCAAAAGGAATACAAATATTATGAAGCACCAATGGTCTGACCACCCCTTTCATGGTGCACCCTTAAGGCATGCACTCAAAGATATTGAGACTTGATAGGTTCTTGCAAGATACAATGTGTTAGTAATTAATAAAAGCTAAAAATATTATGTGTATACAAAGGGGTTGGCAAATAATCCCTTGAAAGAAGGAAATGAGTATACCAAACAAATAAAAATTGATGGGGTGATAACATAATGATGTGGCCAAAAGTGATCAAAATAATTGAGAATGCAAGTGGGATGGTGTATAATGGTTTTTCCAAAGATGGTTATAATCATTATAACTTGATAGTGGCAAACATGGTATGATAACACAATGATTTTCCCAAATGTGGTTATAATCATTGAGAATGCATGTACAATGATTTACCCAAAGGTGGTTATAAGCATTATACCTTGATAGTGGTAAAAATGATTAAGGGCTGATGATTCAAAACATGATGATGACAACTTGATACAGAGGATAAAGATGAATTGGGATATGTTAGGTTGTGGAGCTAAAAGCTTCACTGATGAAAACATGGAGGAGGTTACTGAGTTATGGAGAAACTGACATCAGCAGTGCAACTGACGTCGGTCATCTTCAGTGTTCATAATAGCCGACGTTGGTTATGAGTCGGCCGACATCAGTCAGACAGGCACCGACGTCGGCAGCTTGTGTGTGCATGCATTTGCATGTAAAATACTAATTTTAGTCTTGAGTCTATGTTTCTAATTATTGTAATTAGGAAGTCTAATTATTGTTTGTATGGAATCTATTTAAGAGACCCATGTGTTGTATTGTAATCAAGGACAAGGAAGAGATCCTTCCAATTGTAAGATCTAGGTTTGTAGGTGTGCAAAACTAGGTTGATCTGCAAGTTGTTGCAAGATTAGGTAGAAGATCTACATGGTAAGTAAGATCTAGTGATTTACAGGTGTGCAAGATCAGGGGATCTACTTGGAGTACTTTGAGTACTTGTTTGAATGGCAGTATTGTTATTGACTGGTGGAGGTGAACAACAACTCTGTGTTTGAGTTATTTGTTGTGACCGTAATTGAGAGAGAGAACTCTTGAAGGAGAATTATTGTATGCCCTAGAGGTGTGGGAAGAAGAGTATGACTTCTTCATTGTATTTCCTTCTGAATGAGTTCAATACAATTGTGTATTGTCTCTCAAATTCTGTGTTGTTTCTGATTTCTAGTTACTTGTTACTTCTGGTTAAATTCTGTGTTTAGTTGCTTATACAAAGGTAATCAATTGTGCTCCTAATATTGACAAAGTGGTATCAGAGCTAGGTTGTAGGGAGCAAGTTTGTGTTTGATTACAGGTCACTCTCAGGGGTTTCTGATTGAGTGGTAGTATAGTAATGGCAAAAGAAAGTAAGCTAAGAATGGAGAAGTTTAACGGTAAGAATTATCAATTATGGAGGATGCAGATAGAAGATTATCTGTATCAAAAAGATCTATACTTACCGTTGGGTGGGGTTGTAAGCAAGCCCACAGATATGAAAGATGAAGAATGGAAGGTTTTTGATCGAAAGGCTCTGGGATCTATAAGGTTGAGCCTAGCATCATCTGTGATTTCCAACTTATCACAGGCTAAGACAATGGTAGAGTTAATGGGATCTTTGGAAAATTTATATGAAAAACCCTCAGCTTTGAATAAGGTATTTCTTATGAAGAAATTATTTAAATTACAAATGTTGGAAGGTGGATCTATACACAGTCATCTTAGTGATTTCCATGGTTTGGTAAACCAGTTAGTTTCAGTCAATATTGTTTTTGATGATGAAATTAAGGCTCTCTTAATCTTATGCTCATTACCTGAAAGTTGAGATAGTTTGGTAATGGTAGTTAGTAATACTGCGTCTGCTTCAAATATCTTGAAAGTTGATGATGTTGTTAGTATAATTTTGAATGAAAAAATTTGTAGGAAAAGCACAGGTGAATCATCAGGGAATGCTTTAAGTGTTGAAAGCAGGGGAAGGCAAAGAGAGAAGATCGAGCAAGGGAAATCAAGGTCAAAGATAGGCAGGAGATCCAAATCCAGGTATGGCAGAATAATCTACTAGAAATGTGGAAAGCAAGGACATGTAAAGAAAGATTGCTAGTTGGTTGAAGATCAGCATGAAGGAAATGAAGAAGAAAATGTTGTAGATATTGTTGCACAGGATGCTCTTGTATGTTCCTTGGATAAAGTGGAATCTTGGGTGTTAGATTCTAGTGCCTCTTTTCATGCAACCCCAAATAGAGCATCTTTTCATGAATATGTCTAGGGAGAGTTTGGAGATATTTATTTAGGGGATGGTAAGCCTTGTCAAATGGTTGGCAAAGGGAAAGTGCAGATGAAATTGCAGACGGGCAACACATGGGTGTTGAAGGAGGTTATGCATGTCCCAGTCCTAAAGTGGAACTTGATTTCTATTGAAAAGTTGGGTGATGAGGGATGCACAGTAACTCTCACAGTGGATTCTTGGAAAGTTTCCAAGGGTACAATTGTTTTAGCAAGAGGTGAGAAAGTAGGTACTCTTTATCTATCTACTTGTATTACTGATTCTCCTTCTGGTTTATCTAATTCAGTTGTAGATTCAAAGATGTGGCTCCATAGGCTTGGTCACATGAATAAGAAGGGGATGCATGCTCTTGAGTCAAAAGGTAAGAGTTCATATTCAGAGAGCATAGATCGAGATTTCTGTAAGCAACAAAAGAAAGTGAGGTTTCTTGAAACACATGCTACAAGAAAGGATCAGGTCTATTGCATAAAGAGGAAATTTGATGTTTTTGACAAGAATAGGTAAGCCTTGGTGTTTAAGGAGAAGATGACGGATAGAGATCAGCTCAAGGGGCTGAATAATTCTAAGTAGGGTAGTTTGGATAGGGTTTTGATTCAAAGTAAGCTCATGGGTAAAAAGTCATCACTCACAGGAAAACATAGTTACCGATGTCAGTCAGGTAGAACTGACGTCGAATAGGCAGGTATCGATATCGGTCATGTGCAAACCAGAGTTAGTGGTATCAGGCAGGTAGAGACTGACATTAGTCAAGGAACTGACATCAGCAACCAAGTGGACACCGACATCGGTCAGGGAATTGGTGTCGGCGATCAAGTGGATTTGACACCAGTCGGGTGCAGACCAGGGTCAACCAAAAAATGGATTTTGGGTAGACAGCAAGTTGTCAAGGAGTCTCAAATGCCCATAAGGAGGATTGAAAGGGTAAATAAGCCTCAAATTTGTTATTCCCCTTCTTTAAAATACTTGTTACTCACTGATGGTCAAGAACTAGGAAGTTTTAAAGAGGCAGAGTAGGTAAAATCTAGGAAATAGTGGGAGCATGGCATGAATGAGGAAGTTGATTCTTTGAAAGAGAACCAAATGAGAGATTTGGTAGAGTTTCTAGCCAGAATGAAAGCACTAAAAGATGAATGGATTCCCAGGTTAAAGAAGAGAGAGAATGGACATGTGAGATAGAAGGCCAGGTTATATGGTCTTGAGCAAGCTACAGGACAATGGAGGTTTGACAGGTGTATGATAAATCATGGCTTTAGTTAATGTCAATGTAACCATTGTGTTTCCTTTACTAGGTTGGATAATATTAGCTACATTATCCTATTACTGTATGTAGTGTGTATGCTTGTTGCAGGGTCACACATGCAGGGAGTTGCTGAGCTAAAGGTAAAGTTAGTTCAGAGGTATGTCATGAAGAATTTAGAAGCAACAAAATTCTTTGGCATGAGTATTCCTAGAGACAGGGAAGATCACATGTTGATGTTGTCTCAGGATGATTTTGTGAATAAGGTAGTGGTGAGGTTCAAGATGCAGGATGCAGAACTGGTTAGCACACCTATGGATGGATAGTTCACAGAACAGTGTCCTAATTCACATGATGAGGTTGAGTACATGTGTACTAGACCCGAGTTTGCCCAAGCAGTGGTTGTTGTCAGCAAGTTTGTGGCCAATATGGGAAAGAAGCACTGGAAAGTAGTTTAGTGGATTCTCAGGTATCTGAGAGGGACCAACAGTAGGTAAACATGTTATGCAAGGTCAAGCACTTCTCTACATGGGTATGTAGATTCGGATATGGCAGGGGACTTGGATGACAGGTGTAGCACCAGAGGATGTGTGGTGGTTGGTCTTAAAGATTGAACTTGAAGAGAGATACAAGCCAATAAACAAAATTAGACAATGTACAGGTACAGGTATAGAGGTAGTTGTTTATCTCCAAGTGGGAGATTGTTAGGTTGTGGAGCTAAAAGCTTCACTAATGCAAACATAGAGGAGGTTGCTCAGTTACAGAGAAACCGATGTCAGTAGCGCAACCAACGTCGGTCATCTTCAGTGTTCACAATAACCAACATCGGTTATGGGTCGGCCAACATCGATCAGATAGGTACTGACGTCGGCAGCTTGTGTGTGCATGCGTTTGCATGCGCTTCCAGAACTAGTCTTATTTTAGACTGAGTGTTTGTTTGCATGTAAAAGACTAATTTTAGTCTTGAGTCTGCATTTCTAATTATTGTAATTGGGAAGTCTAATTATTGTTTGTATGGGATCTATTTAAGAGACCCATGGGCTATATTGTAATCAAGGACAAGGAAGAGATCCTTTCAATTGTAAGATCTAGGTTTGCAGGTGTGCAAAACTAGGTTGATCTGTAGGTTTTTGCAAGATCAGGTATAAGATCTACATGGTAAGTAAGATTGGGTGATTTGTAGGTGTGAAAGATCAGGGGATCTACTTGGAGTACTTTAAGTACTTGTTTGACTGGCAGTATTGTTATTGACTGGTGGAGGTGAACAACAACTCTATGTTTGAGTTGTTTGTTGTGACCGTAATTGAGAGAGAGAACTCTTGAAGGAGAATTATTGTACACCCTAGAGGTGTGGGAGCCCTAGAGGTGTGGGAAGAAGAGTGTGACTTATTCATTGTATTTCCTTCTGAATGAGTTGAATACAATTGTGTATTGTCTCTCAAATTCTATGTTTGTTTTTGATTTCTAGTTACTTGTTACTTCTGGTTAAATTCTGTGTTTAGTTGCTTATACAAAGGTAATCAATTGTGCTCCTAATCCTGACAGGATAATCTGCTAGTAGGGAGATATTCATTTGAACTAAGGTTGAAATTATTTTATTATTTAATCAATCTACATGGGATATGATTATGACTAAATCAATAATGGTGTTAGTGCCAAGGAGAGATATCATTACTTTATTGTCTTGTAGACTTCTCAAAGCTACTTTTTTCTATTGCATGTGATGGTAGTCATCATGAAGAACACCATGAGAACTTGGCCAAAATATGCATAAGGATTGACTCCTGATCCAATACTCAATTGTAAATAATGCACTAATGATAAAAACCATGATGATAATATTGATGTATGAATATAGATTTATTCAATAATAATGCACAAGGAATCACCCAATGAATGCACATAGACTGAATCAAGGTAGCAGTACTTGAAAGCAAAAAAATAGGCACACAAACAAACATACAAATAAATAAATAACAATTAGTCCTATTATTAGTAAAAATAACATGACACAAACAAGATGACAAACATTACCCCTATAAAATATGTGATAACTTAGCAAAAAAACATGATGGGGAATAGAAGAACAGGAAGGGGTGTTTGAGCTATCCATATGTGCTAGGCAAGTGGATGCTACCTACATAGTTCTGTGGATGATATATCCAATAAAACTTTAGGTTGAATGTAATTCTTCTATGAAATGGGGATAAAATGATAACTGATGGAAAACAAACATGACGGATGTGATATAAAAATAGAAATGAGCTTGCAAAGTGGCAAATGCATGAAAAAAAAGGGCCAAAAAGGATTGGGAAACTAAGTGATAAGTGATTTACTTGTAACTTAGTGAGGGTTCCTAGAATCCTTAAGGCAAAGATGTGGTCAATGTTTTTATTTTTTCTAAATGATTTTCAAGTGTTTTTGGAATTTTGGAGTATCTAAACTCGATTGATAATGATGAGATACTTAACAGTCTAAGCTCACAAAATGGTGAGAGTATTCAAAATTAAAGATTGCTCACAAAACAACAAGAGCATGGAAAAATTTGAAAGGATGCTCACAAAATAGTGAGAGCATTCTAACTTAAAATGGATGCTCACAAAATGGTGAGATCATGATGGCAAAGGTAGACTAAGATAAATACAACATGAATCAAGTATTACCCACATAGTCCCAAAATTGTTCTAGGTCATAGTAGTTCCACCTTACAATAGAGGAATTTGACTAGTGTAGTAGCCAATTCAAACAAAATAGGCATAGTTGGTATAATGGCACAATACAACATAGGAATGGAAAGTTGGTACATTAAGGCATAATAAATAATTATTGCCCCTAGTTTACCCATAGGTAGTTATAACTAGGAAACAATGTCATAGATTAATGATACTAATTTTCCCATAGGTAGTTATAATTAGTAACAAGATTGATGAGACATTTATTTTCCCAAAGGTGGTTATAATCAAGCTCACACAAACAAGACATGATAGGAAGGGAACAAGAAATGAAGGATTTAACTGCCAAAACTTCTGCCTTACTTCTCCAAAATATTACCTCTATCTAAAATTCTTGAAATAACTATTGAAACTGGTATGATTCCATATGCTAAAATTGAAACCAATCGATGAACCAAGGTCAAAGGGACTAGGTAGGGAGTGTCAAACATGCTAGGTGAAAGAAAAATTGATAGAATGGAATGGCAGAATGGTAAAGTGATAGAATGGTATATTACAAACAAGAAAGTCAATAATATGGTAAAACTTGAAATGGTCCTCATAGATAATACACCAAGTCACTCAATTAAAGTAATGCTTATGGTCTATAATATTCATTAGCTCATAAAGTTCATCTTTTTTTGGTTTTACAAGCCTGTATTATCCAATGCCATAGTGTAAAACAATGATGAAAAGACCTACCTAATTGGGTTTGAACTTGCCTTTATGCTTATTTTTAGCTGTTCCATTTTTTTTGGTTCTCTTTGAGGAAAAGATCACCAAGTTCAAAGTTTTTATGTTTCACATGTCGATTATACTATCCATGGAGGTAGTTATGATATGCTTATAGATTGTTCACTACATCCATGTGTTTCTCATCAAGCAACTCCAGCTCTTGTAGTTGAGCTACTCAATAGTCTTCATCATTCGGAACATGTTTCAAAGAGATGCGTAATGATGGTAACTCAACCTCAATAGGAAGAATGGATTTAGTATCATAAAAAAGTGAGTATAGAGTGGCTCCTATTGGGGTGTGGTGATTGGTATGGTAATCCTAGAGGGTGCAAAATATCTAAAGGTGCCATTCACGATCAACATCATTGATAATATTTTTTAGGATGTTGATAATGGTTTTGTTTGATGATTCAACCTGGCCATTACCTTGAGGGTAATATGTTGTGGAAAAGTGTTGTGTGATATTGTATTTGGCACATAGATTTTTGACATCCTTGTTCTTGAATGATCCTCCATTATCAGATATAATGTCAGAAGGGATACTATAACAACAAATGAGATGGTTGAATATGAATTTGGAAATTTTCTTTTCATTCACGTGAGGGGTATAACTTCAACCCACTTAGTAAAATATTCAATGGTAGTGAGGATGTGTTTATGGCCATCTGATGAGGTGGGGTTTATCTTCCCAATGAGTTCAAGGCCCCATGTAGTAAATGGCCATGGTGTCAACATTGGTTTTGGAGTCTTGGCTATGGCATATATCAAATTGGCATGCCATTGACATTTATCACATATTTTTACATATGTAGTTACATTTGCATCCATCGTTGGCCAATAATAACTAGTATGGAAGAGATTTTTTGATAGAACTACCTCATTGGTGTGGGCTCCACATACCCCTTCATGAACTTCATGTAATGCTAATATAAATTCTGCCAAAGGTAAATAATGAAGCATAGTACTATAAAAACTATGATGGTATAGGGTTGGTCTGAGTAAGGTATAACATTGTGCATTATGGATGAAGGATCTGGAATATTTTTGGGATAAGTTTGGTGGCATAATTGGTCATAAAAGTAAGTATATAATTTTAAATACCAAGTAGAGTTGGGACCAATAATATCATAGATCATTGCGATAGTTGAAGGTTCATACGCTGACACTGTTATATTTTCAATAAGAAATTGGTAGTCTTTTATCATTTGTATATGTCGAATGAGTGACCCAATGATAGCCATTGCATCTGTTGTTATGTTGCTTTCCCTTGGTATATGTTCAAAATAGATATCAACAATCTGTAACTTGAGAGTGTTGACCATAGCCTTATATGGAACCAACTTATCATCTTTTGTCTAAAAGTGATCTATAACCTGATTGATGATTAACTATGAATCACCCTAAACCTTTAGATGATATATTTTCCATTTAACTACATGTCAAATCCTTTCCATGAGTGCTTCATATTCAGCCATGTTATTGGTGTAAGGGAAGTTTATTTTGAATGACTTAGGAATTAGATCCTCCTATGGTGTGATAAACAAAAGACCTACCCCTGATCCATGTGTTATGAGTGAACCATCATAATATAGCTTCTAGCGTTACTCCTCAAGAGGTGTTTCAATGACGGTCATAATGGATTCATTGATAAATTGGAATATGATTGGCTCTATGTCTATAAGGGGTGCTTAAACAAGTTAATTTGCAAGAACTTACTCCTTGATAGCTTTTTGGTTCACATATTCTATCTCAAACTCACTAAGAAGCATAATCTATTTGGCCATACAACCTTGTAAAGTTGTTTTAGATAGTATATACTTGAGTGGATCCACTTTTTAAATGACCATGGTCTTATTTTTCAACATGTAATGTCAAAGTTTCTAATCTATGAAGACTATGGCTAAATAGGCTTTTTATATGGATGTATAATTATGTTCATACACTACTAGTGTACAACTTAGATAGTACACTACATGATCTTTTCCATTTTCATCATGTTGAGCTAGAAGTGCCCCCAGGGTATTATGTATGGCTAATAGATATAAAAGGAATAGTTTTCATGGCGTTGAAGACAATGAAATTGGTAGATTGGCAAGATAGTCTTTTAGCTACTAAAAAGCTTTTTGAAAATCATTGTCCCAAATAAATATTACACCCTTCTTTAGTAGGTGTGTAAATGGGTGTAATTTATCATCCAATTGATAAATGAAGCATTCAATGTATTGGATCTTGCCCTGTAAACTATAGAGCTACTTCAAATTGATTAGTGGTGGCATCTCTATTATGGCTCATACTTTGGCTAGATCGACTTCAATGCCCCTATGAGACATAATGAAGCCAATAAATTTACCACAAGTAATTCCAAAAACATATTTTTTAGGATTAAGCCTAACTTTGTATTCATATAGTCATTCAAATATCCTCCTTAATATTGTTGGATGATTGGCCCTAGTCTTTGATTTGCCTAGTATGTCATCGACATAGTCTTCAATAATGTCATACATCATATCATGAAATATGACTATCATGGATCTTTGATAGGTAGCCCTTACATTCTTGACACCAAATGGCATAACCTCATAACATAATGTTCCCCATGGACTAGTGAATGTTGTTTTGTGCTAGTCTTCTAGCTCTATTCTAATCTGATTGTAGCCTAAGAATCCATCCATCAGTGAAAGAATCTCATAACTTGTAGTGGATTTGAAAATCATGTCAATGTTTGGCAATGGAAATTCATCCTTAGGGCAAGATTTATTAATGTCCCTAAAATTAATACAAATTTTGATTCTATCTAGCTTTTTATTGACTGGCACTATATTGGAAATCCATTTAGAATAGTCGATTGGCTTGATACATCTCATTTCTAAGATCTTATCCAATTATTTCTTTACCAATACATAAATGTGAGGATGTAATTTTCACAATTTTTGCTTCACTAGTTTTGCATTATGATGTACCATAAGTGTTAAGCATAAAATATACTAAGAGGGGTGGATGGGTTAAATCAATATATTATATATCTTTTATTAAATCTAATTTATTCTCTTTAACCACTTAATCACACATTCAAGATATGCAATCAAATCAAAACAATAATATGCACCACATGAGAGAGAGAGAGAGAGAGAGAGAGAGAGAGAGAGAGAGAGAGAGAGAGAGAGAGAGAGAGAGAGAGAGAGAGAGAGAGAGAGAGAGAGAGAGAGAGCATATTTTTACATGGAAACCCAAAGTGATAAAAACAATGGAGAACAATCTCAAGTATATTAATGAGCACCAACTTATATAAGTACCAACCCCTTTACTGAACACCAACACAACACTATTTTTGAGCACCAACTCCTTGCAAAGATTTATGAGTACCAACCCATAGGAGCACCAACCCCTCTTGTGTATAAACTACAATTATCTCTCAATGTTGCTTACTACATAAATGATAAAACTCTAAAATATCTCCTACTTTTTTCTCTTCAAAAATAAATACAAACCATGCACTATATTTCATATTACAAATGGATTATCAAACCTTTATTTATAACTTTCCAAGAGACCTTTGGCATTCACCCTTTGTGACCCTTCAATCCTCATGGAAAATGGCACCAAACTTGCATGACCCTTCATATCCTTGAATTTGAAAAGTTACATGATGACCCTTCATAAGCAAATGCATCCTTTCCGCTTTTGCCTTTATCTTAGTGACTTTTCATATTCTTCAAAGTGTCCCTTCATATAAAAATGTGCCATACCCTCTTTTTTGTTCACATGGTAACTCTTGGAATTCTTCAAAATGACTCTTCATGAGCAAATGCATCCCTTTCCTCTTGTGTTTTTAACCCATGACTCTTTGACTTCTCCATGGGCCCTCTTTTAACTTATATGCAACCAAAAATCTATTCATTAATATTAACACACATTAGCTAAGATATGAATATTAAAAACATCATTAAATGCAATGGGGCCTTTATCACCAATACTAAACCTTTGACATCAATGAAAATATTTCCAACAATCTCCCCCTTTGTCATTGATGGCAACCTCAAACTAAAACTACCACATCCTAAAATATGCACATACTACCATCTAAAGAATATACAATAACTCCCCCATACTGTAATACCCTGTACCTATTCCTTGTACCTATTTTTACACCTATATCTATACCTATTTTTGTTCTTTTCCCCCTTTGACATCAATTGAAAAGGACCTATCCTAGAGATAACACTTAGCTCTCCCTCAACTGATGCTAATCCTCAATGGTAGGAAGTAAAATAAATTACTCCCAACTTCTCCTATAGATACTCAAATGTGTCTTTTGGTAGTGCCTTTGTGAAAATATCTATAATTTACTCTTTAGTATTGATATATTCCATCTTAACCTGTTGATATGTAACCTACTCTCTCAAGAAGTGATATATGATGGGAATATGTTTTGTTCTTAAATGCATCACTAGATTCTTTGAAATATTAATAACACTTGTATTGTCACAAAAAATAGAACTAGGTTCATCATATTTTACCTTGATATCTTCCAAAGTTTTCTTCATCCAAAGCACTTGAGTACAACACAATACCGCTGCAATATATTCTACTTCAGTTGTATAAAGTGATACTAATTTTTTATTTTTGCTTAGCCATGATACTAAGCTATCACCAAGAAAGAAAGATCCTCCACTTGTAATTTTTCTATCAGCGAAGCAACCTACCCAATCTGAATATGTATAAGCAACCAAAGTGAAATCTCTACCTATGAGATACCACAATCCATAATCCAATGTCCCCTTGATATATCTAAATATTCTCTTCACCAACTAAACATGACTATATTTTAGAGCTGACTGATATCTTGTAACCATACCTACTACATGCATGATGTCTAACCTTGATGCTATCAAATATAAAAGACTACCAATCACAGATCTATACAAAGGTTGATCTGTAATAGGTGAATCTTCATCCTTGCTCACCATATTTCATGTACACATTGGTGTGCCAACAAGTGCACAATCCTCAAAACCAAATTTCTTCAACATTTCCTTGGCATATTTACTTTGAGATATGAAAATTCCTTTATCTAATTGAAATATTTACAACCCTAAGAAAAATGATAATTCTCCAGGCATAGACATCTCAAAGTCTATTTGCATATTATCAAAAAATTATTTTGTCATCTTTTCAATATTTCCTCTAAAAATGATGTCATCAACATATACCATAATAATCAATTGATGCTCACCTTCTATTTTTATGTAGAGATTACAGTCAACAAATCCTTTCTTGAAACCTTAATCCTATAGGTACTTATCAAGTCTTACATACCAAGCTCTGGGAGCTTGTTTCAATCTATATAGTGCTTTCTTCAATTTGCATACATGGCTACTAATATTTGAGAGAATAAATCCCTCGGGCTACTCAATGTTGACCTCTTCTTCTAGATTCCCATTTAGGAAGGTTGATTTGACATCCATTTGAAAAACTTTGAAAATTTTAAACACTGCATATGCAATAAACATTCTAATAGATTCTCACCTTACTAATGGTGTAAAAGTTTCTTCAAAATCTATTCCCTCAATTTGAGCATATCCTTTACATACTAATCTTGCTTTATTCCTAGTCACTTATCCATTTTCATTCAACTTATTTCTATAAACCCATTTTATTCCTATCACATTGTGATCTTTTGGTCTATGCACTAATTCCCAAGTTTCATTTTTTTCTATCTAATTTAATTCTTCATCCATTGCCTTAACCTAATGCTTATCATGTCTAACTTCTGAAAAAGTTTTAGGCTAAATTTTGAATAACAAAGAGAAACTAACTTGCTCAGATTCACTTACCATCATTCTTCTAGTATGAATTCCTTCATTTATGTCCTTGATGATGTCACTTTAATTATAATTTTTCTAGACATATTTGGATGGGGTTTTGGTGTCTTTTTTATTCTTCTTCTCATCTTCATTTGATTCTTCAAAATCTCTCTTCAATGATTTTAGGAATGTCTGTTGGATCACTGATTCTTTGTGTTCCTTCTTCTATCCTGACACTTACACTTTCAACTATTTTTTTGGTTCTTTTGTTATAACATTTATAAAATTTAATTTTTCAAGAATAACCAAGAAATATACCTTCATCTACTCTAGATTCAAACTTACCCAGTTTTTCATCGATTCTCTTTGTGAAGCATCTACTATCGAAAACTCTAAAATAATCAACTATTGCTGATTTTTTTTTATAGCTCATAAGGAGTCTTGTCACTATCGACTCTCAATAATTCTCTATTCTAAATATGCACTATTATAGCAACTACCTCTCTCTAATATTTATCTAGTATCTTAAATTCATTTAGCATTATCCTTGCCATCTCCTGAAGTGTTCTATTTCTTTGTTCAACTACTCTATTTTGCTATGGAGTTCTAGTCGCTAAATAATGTCTCTTTATTCCATGGTATTCATAAAACTCAATAAAATGATTTGACATGAATTCTCCTCCTTGATTTGATCTTAGGCACTTAATCTTCAAATGTGTTTCATTCTTTACTAATGCTTTGAAAGCTTTGAAATGTCTAAAAGCTTCTAATTTTTCTTTAAAAACATTACCCAAGTCATATGTGAAAAATCATCAATAAGAAAAATAAAATATTTCTCATCTTGAGTATTTGAGATCTCATAAGTCCAAAAAAATCAGTGTGAATAAGCTCTAACATCTGAGTAGTCGAGTACTCTTTTATTTTGAACGACCTTTTGGTTTGCTTCCCATGTTGACAAGGTTGAAAAAGAGTGTTGGATGGATTTGTAATCTTTGGAAGATTTATGAATGCTTAATTCTTACTGATGTTAATAAGATTGTTAAAATTTATGTGTCCCATTCTCTTGTGCCATAGCCAACTTTCTTCAATCTGACTTGAACAACATCTTTGACTTTTGATGTCTGATAACATATACAAATTATTGCTTGTTCTCTGAGCATTTGTCACCAACACATCTAAATATTTTATCCTAATTTCACAACCTTATACATAAAAATTTAGTGTGTTCCCATTATCACACATTTTAATTACACTCAAAATATTATGCTTAAGATCTTTTACATACAAAACATTTTTAGTTTTAGTTCTACCATTATCCAAACTTAGTGTACCTTTTTTGGCAATTCAAGAAGTAGTATTATCTTTGAATTTAACTGTGATAACATTGATATTCTTCAAGGTTATGAAATTTCTCTTATCTCCTATCATGTGCCTTAAACATCCACTATTAATGAGCCATATCTTTTATTCATTTCTTGCATGAAAAGTTGTCTGTACCAACATAGATTTTTTAGGTCATTTCTTCTGCCATGAACCTATCTGAACTTTCTTCTTGATGAATGGAGCCTTGAAACTCTGGTCCTTCTTAAATGACTCAAACATGATTCTATAGTACTAGGCTATGTATATGAAATTGTTGCACTTATAACATATTATGGCCTCTTCATTAAAGCTTGATAGAGGAACAAAATAGTTGTGGCTTCTGCTTGACTCTGCATGAGTTTCCTTCTCCTTATTTCTGAAATTATTAGCCCTTTTTTGACATTCTATTTTATTATAATCATATCCATTATAATAAAAATATTAACCATAAAAATAGGGCCTATTTGTGTATCTCTGACCTTATTGCCTTTTATAGCTCTATTCCTTGCAGCCTTCTTTGTTTGAGATATCCTCTGTATTCTTAACTTCTTCCCTTTTTATTTCCTCTTTTGTAAGAGATTCAACATAACTCTTTCCTTTTTTTGTGTTAACCTTTTTTGTGAAATTAGTGGCCTCCCCTTTCTCTTTTTCAAATTTGATACCTATCTTATCTTATATTAATCTTTGACTTTCTAATATCTTATTCAACATATTAGTGATATTCTCAAATTTTGAATCATGGTTGCTCTATCATTGATTTCTTTATTTTTTTCTCAAGATCTACTTTTAAAGAATCAATTTCAATAACATACTTTTCATATTCTTCACTTAATTTTTACAACTATGTTGTTAGATCTTTTTCATTCTGCTTGACTTCTTCAAAGTGTGCTTGTAGATCTTCAATTGTTTCCTTTGATAACTTTTCATTTTTCTTGATCTGGAGCTTTAATATTTGATTCTTCTTCTCAAGATATTTTAACTCATCTAAGGTACAAATGAGTTCTCCTTCCAGATTCAATTTGGCTTCATTCTATTCTTGATCATCTATACTTTTACTTGTAGAAGCATCTTCATGTATGGCCATGAATAGAATCTCTTCTTATTCTGAATCATTGACTCCACTATCTTTAGTTGAGATAAGATATTTAGAATAAAAACTCTTCTTCTTGAATCTCTTCTTGAATTTTCTTTTAAAATTCTTTTTGTATGTATACTTTCCTTCTTCAGCCTTATCTAGGCACTTAGCTACAAAATGTCCAATCTTTTCACAATTAAAACATTTAAAAGATAATTTTCCTTGATATTTACCTGTGCCCTTTTTTAGCTTGTGAATGAATAGAGCTCTGTTATCATATTCATCATTGCTAGAACTATCACTTGATTCTTGAATCTTAGCCTTCTCTTTATTTGATGTCTTGAAAGCATCTTCTCTCTTTGAGGGTTTCTCTTGTTCGGTCCACATTTCATATGCCGAAAGAATACCATGTAGCTCATCCATCTTTAGTTTGGCTAAATTATTCATCTCTTCAATTGATAAAACTTTTACATCATATCTCAATGGTAGAGATCTCAAAACTTTTTGTACCACAATTAATTCTTCTAACTTTTCTCTAGGACGTTGAATCTAATTAACTATTTGATCAACTTGTAAAAGATAACTTGCTATATTTTCTTCCTCTTTCATATTCAAACTCTCAAACTATCTTCTAAAAGTTTGAAGCCTAACTTGATGAACCTTTCCATCACTTTTATAAATATTCTCAAGTTTTACCCAAGTTTCATGAGCAAATTTACATTGCATTAATTTAATAAATTTTGATTCACATAAGCCACATAAAATATCATTTAAAACTTTAGCATTATTTTCACTTGCCTTCTTTTCTACTGAAATATTTACAAGTGTCTATGGCTCTTCATATTCCTTGACCACTACTTACCAAATGTCAAATCCAAAGGCCATCAAATAAGTCTTCATCCTTATGCTCTAAAAAGCATAATTTGTCCCATCAAATAAAGGTGCCTTATTTGTAGAAAAACCTTCATGTGGTCCATCCATCATGGTTTCCTAATCTACCTTCAAGATATAAAACTTTTTCCAAAGGAACCTACTTTGATAAAAATTGTTAAGCACAAAATATACTAAGAGGGAAGGGGTGAATCAGTATATTATAAATCTTTTACTTAATCTGATTTCTTTTCTTTAACCACTTAATCACACATTCAAGATATGCAATAAAATTGAAATAATAATATGCACCACATAAGAGATAGAGAGACACTAAATTTTCACATGGAAACCTAAAGTGGGAAAAACCATAGATAATGATCTCAAGTATATGAATGAGCACCAACTTGCAGGAGCACCAACCCCTTTGCTGAGCACCAACACAACTATTTGTGAGCACCAACACACACAAGCACCAACCTCTTGTAAATATTTTTTATCACCAACCCCTCTTGTGTATAAAAACAACTATATTTCAATGTTTATTACTTTAGAAATGATAGAACTCTACAATATCTCCTAATTTTTTCTCTTTAAAAATAAATACAAACCATGCACTCTCTTGCATATTACAAATGGCTTGTCAAGCCTTTATTTATAACTTTCCAAAAGACCTTTAGCATTCACCCTTTGTGACCCTTCAATCCTCATGGAAAATGGCACTAAACTTGCATGACCCTTTGTATCCTTGCATTTGAAAAGTCACATGGTGACCCTTCATAAGCAAATGCATCCTTTCCTATTTTGTCTTTATCTTGGTGACTTTTCATATTATTCAAAGTGTCTCTTCATGGAAAAATGTGCCATACCCTCTTTTTTCTTCACATGGTGACTCTTGGAATTCCTCAAGATGACTCTTCATGAGAAAATGTATCCCATTCCTCTTTTATCTTTACCCCTTGACTCTTTGACTTCTCCATGGGCCCTCTTTTGACTTATATGCAACCAAAAATATATTCATTAATATTAAATAAATATTAACACACATTAGCCAAGATATGAATATTAAAAACACCATTAAATGCAATGGGGCCTTTATCACCAATACTAGACCTTTGACATCTATGATAATATTTCCAACAACAAGGTAATGAACAACCGAGGTGGGACCCAAACTAGGAATGTCAAAATATGCCCATGTAAATATATCTACAAATTCTCTCAATAGGCTTGTTAAGAATTCACACTCCTCCTTAATGAGAGATGCATCTAATTTAATCCACTTTGGGTCATCTAGGGATCATATGTTTACCTCTATTGTATATTTCACTAGAAGGGTTATGTTATCTTCAAGAATAGTGGGCAAAGATTTGAACTATTTGGCTATGTCAGAGTCCTTTGTTAGGACTAGATCTTAAAGTAATCCTAGACATGATGAATTATAATACCCCAAGGGGAGATATGACAATGTAATAAAAATAATTGGAAACTCTTGTATGATTTGATTGAAGGCTTGTTGTTCTTCAAGACTAAATTCAAATCCATAGATAGGTTATTCATTGTTGTGATCTTGGATGATGTGCTCAAAAGCCTATTATTCTTCAAAACTATACTCAGACTCATATACAAGTTCATCATTAGTGGTATCCTAATCTATACTTGAAGAAGGTTGAATACCCCCATATAGTGGCACCTAAAATAGGTTTTCACCACTAGACTAGCCTTTATCTTTACTTTTTCCTTGGTCAGAAAGTGCCTCAAAGAGGTTTTAACTTTGGGATCTCAATGTTTTATTTATTTATTTTTGGATAAGGGTGTTCACCCACTTTCCAAAATAGGCTTTACAATCCAACTTGATTGAGAATCCTGATTTATGATTTCCCAATGGAACATTGTCCCTAAGGCCTAGAAAATCATAAAAGGCCTCATCATTCTGAAACTCATCAACTGAGACATTGGATTCTTTTTGGTCCCAATATATCAATTGGGGATAATATAATGGTAGTGGATTATGATGAATGGCTAGTTTAAGGGTAAAAATGATGTTATTATCAAATAGGCTTGTTTGGGATAAGTCATCAAATTGGTTATGATCAGACTCTGCTTCATTTTCAGCATTGTTGTCACTAGTTGTTGGTGATGGAACTTAAATAAGATGCATGGGGTTACCCCTGAGTGGTTTAAATAAAAATATATATGTTCCTTTGTACTTAGTCATATAAATTAGCTTAAGTGTTCCTTATTGATTTGGCATGAGGCCTCCTCATTCATAGTCTTGGTTTTCCATAATCTGATTAAGAATGGGATACTTGGAATTATTGTAACAATAAAGTATTTTTTCATTATATAACCATGATTCATCTCCATTAAGAGGGTCCTTTTCTTTTCTAGAGGCTAGTATGAAACTAACAGGTATTGGTCTATGTATTTGGCCTTTGCCCTTTCTTTGCCATTGCATGAGTGGTTTGTATTTTGGTCTTCTAAAGGACTTGGGGTTCTATGGAAGTTTTTTAATGTGAAAGGTGTCATGGGTTAATTATTCTCCTATGCCATTATCCAAAATGGTGTAATGATTGGACATTTCAAGAGGTAGCATGTGGGAAAGGGAATCAAGGATATTAGGGTTAATGCAGCTGGCCTCTAGTAAATCAATAAGTATTGATTTCCCTTTGTCTTGATTGGTGATTAGATTCATGTCAAAATGATAATTGTAGCTTTTGAACTCAGCCTTGAGATGTTTACAATGCTCATATGGATGTAAATATGTTGAAATTACAACCTCCATCCATGAGTGGGAAAACTTGATACACTAGTGTAGTGTCGATGGGACTGCATGAATCTCATATAACTAAGGTCTACCCAAAAGCATATTATATGACAAATCAAGATATATCACATGGAAAACTGTACCATGGGTTAAGTTCCCAATGATAACTGACAAGCTAATGGTGCCTTGTGATTCTCATTATTCATTATTGTAGGCCTTGATGGTGATTATTTCTTCTTGGAAATCTATTGAGGTGTACCCAAGAAGCTTGATAAGCTTTAGAGACACTATATTAAAACCTAATCCATTAATTATGAGGGCACATTTCACTTTGTGCCTCTTTATGTAGACTTTGATTTATAATGGATTATTGTGCAACGGGCCAAGGGATGACATGTCGCTTTGATTAAAGGTTACTTATTGGGCTAGATCTAGATGTCCAACCAAAGCTTGAAATTTTTTAGGAGATATGTCATTTGGAACTATGGATTGACAAAGGAATTCTGTCAAGATGTTTTTATGGATGGTAGATGTATACAATAAATCTAAAATGGAGATTAGTGCTGACATCTTTTGCAATTATTCCACAATGTCAAATGTCTTTGCTTGGACAACGGTAAATGGTTTGTTCTAAGGTAGAATGGTTGGTTGGATGATGGGTGAAGTGACAGATGGTTGTGGGCCTAGTATAGTAATATTTGATCATCGATTTATAATTGCACAGTCATGATTAGGTACATGACCACTATTGCTAACAAATGATAATGGAGGGGGACCAAATAGGACAAGTCTCAATTATTGATGCACTTGTGCATGGTCATGGGTTAATAATGAGTTATTAATATAAGGTCCTAACATAGGAATCCCTACTTACTAGTTCACCTATGTATGGTCCCAAGTCAAAGAAGGATTGCTAAAATGGTTTAGTTTATTTATTATGATTAGCAATAGTCTTGTTTGATTGGTACTTGGTCTAGGATTAATGGAAATGGTGTTAACACAACCTCCTACAATATTGCCTACCAATATATTATAGTCATGTAAAACTACATGGTATGTCTTTTAGTCATTACCATTTTGTCCTTAGTTTTATCTATTATTTTGATGTTATTGTTTCTATTGTTGGTTCAGCCTTAGTTGTTGATGTTATTTTTGTTGATGTTGCACTAGTCACTATTATTATTGGTTGTTATGTTGAGGAAATGGATTTTGATAAATTCTAAGGTTTTGATTAGATGTGGAAGCTCCATGATCCAATGATATATCTCCATTTTCAATCATATTCTTGAACACGTGTTTGATTTGCACACTTCACTATAAATTATGGATGTTAACTTGATGATATTTGTATAATTCATTTGGCCTGTACCAATCTAGAATGTCAGCATCCTCAAGAATTAACACTTTTGAAATAGACTATCTAATCAAATTAGCTACAAAAAGTTTGTGAAACACAATCTAAATAGGCTCTCCAAAGTTGTTAAAAACATGTCAAGTTGGAAAATTTATTCTTGGAGGAGGAGGGTTTTGAAAAGGCATAGGTATTTTTTGTGTTTATTGTATTTGTGGCACTGGTCTAGGTTGTTGCACTTAGTACACTTGTTATGGCTATTGAAAAGGTTATTGGTTAAGAGTAATATAGAAAGGTGGCATAGGTTGAATAAATGGTGATTTTAATATTTCTACATGTCATGATTTTGTTACTCTATTCCCTACAACATTCTTGTTGTAATTGAATTATTTGGGTTTATCATTATTATTGCCTTGTGCTGATTATGATGCTTATGCTTGGATTAGATGTGGATTTTGTCCATTATTCTAGTTTTGATTTTGGCCATTATTCTAATTTGATGGGGTTAATTTAATGATACCATTATTAATAAGGGATCTTTTAATTAGTAAACATTTGTCAATGATCTCTTTAAATGTGTGTGCACATTACAACTCTAAATTGTAAGATATCTCACTATGTAAATTTTTTGGTAAACATAGTGTCTAGTTGTTTATCTGGTAGACTATGGGTGAATCAACTTTTAGAAGGCTCTCCATCACTGTAAATAGATTATGAATCTTTCACCAAATTTTTGTTTGGCCTATGTTAAGTTTACCAATGAAATCTCATGCTTGAGATTGTAAGAGAAGTACTACATGAACTTGTCTGAAAGATTGTCAAAATTAGATACTAAATTCTTGGGAAAATTTAGGAACCATTCCAATGCTTGCACTATTAGGATTCATGGAAACAAAAATATAAGATAGATGTCACTATAGGCCAATGGTTGGCATGCAATTAATAATTCTATCAAATGAGCCTTGGGGTCACCTTTCCCCTAGTATTTGTCAAAATTTGGTGGCCCATACCTTAGAGGAAATGGTATTTATAAGTAATTCATGTTGAAAGGGTAAGAACACATGTCATCCAACTTGAACTTCTTAACTTGTTTCCTAGTTTATATGGTGGCAATTACATCCTTCATTTGTTATAGCTCCTATATAAGGATTCTAGTGGGATCATTGCCCTATTGGGGTGGAGGTTATGCAGTCACAAGTGGATTATTTTGACTAAGGTATTGTGGAGGTATTTGTTGTGAAATGTTGGATTGGCTTGAAAAAGGACTAGGAATATGAATTCATGGATTAGGGTGTAATTTTTGAAATTGCACTTGTGATTATGTGATATTCTAGTTAGGGTTGGGTATTTAGGTCTGATGTTAGGAATACTGAGTTTGGGATGGTGGTTTATAGTTGTATTGTGCCTAATAAGGTTGAATAGGGGAATACTACCTTCTTATCATACCTAGATGATTTAGAGGGACTTATGAACCAAGACCCTATCACTGAACTTGTAGCATATTCTACATAAAAGGTAACTATTACCTAATACATACTTAATGAACATTATAAACTCTTTGTTGTATGAATCCTAGTTTGGAATTAGATACATGTTGGATATTTGACATCTATCAATAAGTAATATTTATAAATTATTGGTTAGACATCATTTAGTTTTAAATTATCATGTTAATATGTGATGAAAGAGGTATGTTTGCTACTACCAGTGAGGTGGAACATTAGTTTCCCTCGGTTGAGGTGGAAATATGGTTTACCTTTGTTTCATGGGTTTATTAGATGGTTCTTGTTGTTATGAAATGTTTCTCATCACCAGTTATGAAGGAGTAGGATTCATCACATTTTGTTATGGCATGGTAATGATTATTAGCTGACTACTTAATCCTTGTTGTTGAGTGCTTGGTGAAGCATCTAGTTGAGGTTTAGAGGCAGTTGGTTGAGGTTGGGATGTATAAACTACTCCTTGAGTTTGCGAACCACTAATGGTGCTAATTAAAGGCACATTTTATTTTTTACTATGTGTTTGTGTATTAACACCACTTTGGTTTAGATTGGACATTACTTGTGTATTATCCACTACATTTTGCTCACTATTCTATGTAGAAGCAGAAGACACTTCCTCAATAGTTTAGGTATTGAACATGTTTTTGACTAAATTATTTTGTGTAAGTGGGTCAAAACCCTAATTTTATTTACTTACCAAATCAAATAAAACTCCCATTGAAGGGAGCCAGTAAATAAGAGGTACATTTGACATGGCCATTTGATTAAAGTCATGCACTAGGTTTTGATATGCCTAGTATGTTATCTATATTTATATGAATTTGGTCCTCCATGAGACCTCTTTGTGTGAAAAGTGTATGTAGATCTTGATATGGCATTGGTACTATGGAATTAGGGTTACTAGAAGAGGCTTGATCATTGTTCAAATTGTAAAACATGTTATAAGGTCCTCTTAGTAGATGTGGTAAATTATCATGTCCTAATTTTAAGACTCCATTAGGATCATAAGTTTATGGCATAGTCACATAATAGGGTTATTGTTTAACATTTTATGCAACCATAAGTAAACTAGCCAAATATTGGGTTATTTGTTCTTGATCTTGCTTTGTATATGAAGGCATGCTAACCAAATAATCAGTCAAAGGATCTTGACTATGTTCCCCTATTTGAGTGTTGAAAGGTGGATAAGTATCCATGTCCTAAATAAAATCATCTCTATAAGGGTCTTGAAAAAATTTCTCTTATGTGACAACATTCTCATATCCTAGATTATACATGGATCCACTACATGTATAGTGAGACATGGTTAAATCAAATGACAAATATTTCATGACAAGATGGGTTCGAGTTTTACAAAATCTAAAAAATTATGTTTGAAAAGATAAAAGGTTAAACTAGGTCTAACTTGGTCAAATGTGGAGATGTATCTCTAAAATTTCTATGCTAAGATTTGGTAAAAATTGTATTACGTTAAATGTCTCACACAAACTAGGTCAAGTGGATGAACTAAAAACAAGATGCCAAAGTCTAGGTCCAAAAGTGTTACAAATAGGTCTAAACTAAGAAAAGGAAATGTTGCTAGGTCTTTTTTCCAAATGTGGAGTCAAAAGATAAGCTCAAATAGGGTATTCTAGGACTTTTGGCTAAACTCAACATCAAAATATAGACTTAAAACAAAGGATGATGATTAATCTAAAAAACTTGGAACACTTTGGCAAAGACTAGTCACTTGATTCTAGACATAAACATGATCAAATTGGTATAAAACACTTAAAAAAAGGCATTTGAAAATGGATTGATTTTCACAAATGAAGGCACAAACAATATAGTTTTCAAATTTTGTCAAAAATTAACCTAAGTTATGTTAAGTACAAAATATATTGAGAGGGGGGTGAATCAGTATATTATATATCTTATAAATATTTTACCTAATCAAACTTAACTTAACCATATATTCAAGATATGTAATAAATCTGAAACAATAACATGCACCACATGTTAGGGAGAGAGAGAGAGAGAGAGAGAGAGAGAGAGAGAGAGAGAGAGAGAGAGAGAGAGAGAGAGAGAGAGAGAGAGAGAGAGAGAGAGAGAGAGAGAGAGAGAGAGAGAGAGAGAGAGAGTAGATTTTATGTGGAAACCCAATGTGGGAAAAACCATGGAGAATAATCTCAAGTATAATAATGAGCATCAAATCAAATCACAAAGTTTTCAAGCACCAATTTGCAAGAGCACCAACCCATTTGTCAAGCACCAACATAGAAAGTATTTATGAGCACTAACCCCTTCAAAGATTTGTGAGCAAAAACCCATAGGAATACCAACATAGAAACTATTTGTGAGCACCAACCCATAGGAGCACCAACCCCTTGCAAAGATTTGTGAGCAACAACCCATAGGAGCACCAATCCCTCTTGTGTATAAAACACAACTATCTCTTAATGTTGTTTTCTCAATAAATGATAGAACTCTACAACATCTCTTTCTATTCTCTCCTCTTTTCTTATATAAAATAATTACAAACCATGCACTCTCTTGCATATTACAAATGGCTTTCCAAGCTTTTATTTATAACTTTCCAAATGACATTTGGCATTCACCCTTTGTGACCTTTCACTCCTCATAAAAAATGGTGAAAAACTTACTTGACCCTTCAAATCCTTATATTTTAAAAGTCATATGGTGACCCTTCATAAGTAAATACATCCTTTCCTCTTTTGTCTTTATCTTGGTGACCTTTCAAAATCTTTAAGGTGACTCTTCATGGAAAAATACACCATACCCTATTTTGTCTTCACTTGGTGACTCTTGTAATTCCTCAAGATGAATCTTCATGGGAAAATGTGTCCCATTCCTCTTTTGTATTTACCCCATGACTCTTTGACTTCTTCATAAGCCCTCTTTTGAATTTTATGCAACAAAAAATATATTCATTAATATTAAATAAATATCAACACATTTTAGCCAAAATATGAACATTAACACCTTTAGACAATAAATGCTATGGGGACTTTATCACCAATGCTATACCTTTGACATCAATGAAAATATTTCCAAAAATCTCCCCTTTGTCATTGATGGCAACTTCAAACTAAAATTTACACATCCTAAAACCTATACTTCACATGCCAACCTGCATATATAGCTAAACTAAAAATCATACAGTAACTCCCCCTTACTGTAGCATCTTGTACTTGTTTTTTGTACCTATTCTTGTACTTATTTCTATTCTTCTCCCCCTTTGACATCAATGCCAAAGGCCTATCCTAGAGCTAACACTTAGCTCCCCCTCAACTGATACTGATCCTCAATAACAAGAAGTAAAATAAATTACTCCCAACTTCTCCCATAGATACTTGAATGTGTCTTTTAGTAGTGCCTTTATGAAAATGTATGCAATATGTTTTGTAGTACTAATATATTCCATCTTAACCTATTGATCTGAAACATACTCTCTCAAGAAGTGATATCTAACAAGAATATGTTTTATTCTTGAATGCATCATTAGATTCTTATAAATATTAATAGCACTTGTGTTATCACAAAAAATAGAAATAGGTTCATCATATTTTACCTTGATATCTTCCAAAGTTTGTTGCATCCAAATCACTTGAGTACAACACAATACCACTGTAATATATTCTACTTTAGCAGTATAAAGTGATACTGAATTCTACTTTCTATTTATCCATGATACTAAGCTATCACTAAAGAAGAAAGCTCCTCTACTTTTACTTTTTTGTCATCCAAGCAACCTACCCAATCTAAATCTGTATAACCAACCAAAGTGAAATCTCTATCTGTGGAACACCACAATCCATAATCCAATGTTCCCTTGACATATCTAAATATTCTCTTCACCAACTCAACATGACTCTCCTTCAGGGATACCTGATATCTCGCAACTATGTCTATTGCATGCATGACATATAGCATTGATGTTGTCAAATATAAAATACTACCAATCCTAGATCTATACAAATATTGATCTACAATAGGTGAATCATTATCTTTACTCACCTTATTATCTATATTTATTGGTGTACCAACTAGTGCACAATCATTAAAACTAATTTTTTTCAACATTTATTTGGCATATTTATGTTGATATATGAAAATTCCTTTATCTGACTAAAATATTTGTAACCTTAAGAAAAATTACAATTCTCCAAGCATAGACATTTCAAATTATTTTTGCATATTATCAAAAAATTCTTGTCATCTTTTCAATGTTTCCTCTAAAAATTATGTCATCAACATATACCACAACAATAAATTGATGCTCACCTTCTATTTTGATGTAGATATTACTATCAGCAAAACCTCTCTTGAATCGTTGATCTTGCAGGTACTTATCAAGTCTTGCATACCAAGCTCTGGGATCTTGTTTTAATGCATACAATGTTAATTTCAATTTGCATACATGGTTACTATCATTTGAGAGAATAAATCCCTCAGGCTACTCAATGTAGACCTCCAATTCTAGATTCTCATTTAGGTAGGTAGACTTGACATCCATCTGAAACACTTTGAAATTTTTAATCACTGCATATGCAAGAAACATTCTACTAGCCTCTAGACTTTCCACTAGTGCAAAATTTTCTTCAAATCTATACCCTCAATTTGAGAATATTCTTTACATACTAACATTGATTTATTCCTGGTAACTTCACCATCTTCATTCAACTTATTTCTGTATACCCATTTTATTCTTATCACATTTTGATATTTTGGTTTAGACACTAATTCCCAAGTATCATTCTTTTCTATCTAATTTAATTATTCATCCATTGCCTTAACCCAATGCTCATCATGTCTAGCTTTTAAAAAGTTTTCAGGCTAAATTTTGGACAATAAGGAAAAATTAACTTGCTCAAATTAACTTACTATCATCCTTTTGGTGCGAACTCCTTCATTTATATTCTTGATGATGTCACTCTTATTATGATTTTTATGAACATATTTGGATGCAGTCTTGGTGTCCTTTTGCTCCTTCTCATTCACATTTATTTCTTCAAAATCTTCTTCTTCAATGATTTTAGGAGTGTTCACTAGATCATTAGCTCTTTATGCTACATCTTCATCTATCATGACACTTGCAAATTCAACAATCTTCTTGGTTTTTTTTTAATAAAATTTATAATCTTTACTTTTTCTAGAATATTCAAGAAATATACCTTCATCTATTCTAGATTCAAACTTACCCAATTTTTCATTGGTTCTCTTTATGAAGCATCTTCTATCAAAAACTCTAAAATAGTCAATTATAGCTAGTTTGTCTTTCCATAGCTCATAGAGAGTCTTGTCACTATTGACTCTTAATAATGCTCTATTCTAGATGTGCATTGTTGTACCTACTACCTCTCTCTAATATTTATCTGGTATCATAGATTCATTTAGCATTGTTCTCACCATCTCTTGAACTATTTTATTTTTTTGCTCAACTACTCCATTTTGCTATAGAGTTTAGGCTGCTGAATAATGTCTCTTTATCCCATGGTCTTCACAATACTCAATAAAACCATCTGACATAAATTTTCCTCCTCAATCTGATCTTAGGAACTTAATATTCAAATTAGTTTTATTCTCAAAAAAAGCCTTGAATGCTTTGAAGTGGCTGAAAGCTTCTAATTTTTTTTTCAAAAATATTACCCAAATCATACATATAAAATCATCAATAAGAAACATGAAATATTTCTCACCTTGAGTACTTTGAGTTCTCATAGGTCCACATAAATCAATGTAAACAAGCTCTAACATTTGAGTGGTCGAGTATTCTTTTGTTTTGAATCATCTTTTGACTTGCTTCCCATGTTGACATGGTTCATAAAGTATGTTAGAGGGCTTTGTAATCTTTGGAAGATATCTAACTACTTGTTTCTTTCTTATGTTGACAATATTTTCAAAATTTATGTGTCCCATTCTTCTATTCCATATCCAACTTTCCTCAACTTGACTTAAACAACATTTTTGACCTTTGATAGCTGATAACATATACAAATTATTACCTATCCTCTAAGCATCTACAATCAACACATCTGAATCTTTTCTCCTAATTTCAAAACCTTCTACATAAAACTTTAGTGTGTGTCCCTGATCACACATTTGACCTACACTTAAAAGATTATGCTTAAGACCTTCTACAAAAAAAATATTTTCAATCTTAGTTCTACCATTATGCAAATTTAATGTACCTTTTTCGGCAATTTTGGTAATAGTATTGTCTCCAAATTTCACTATGCCACCATTGATCTTATTCAAGGTTATGAAATTGCTCTTATCTCCTATCATGTGCCTCGAACATCTATTGTCAATGAACCATGGATTTTATTCATTTATTGCATGCAAATTTTTCTAGACTAACATAGACTTTTTAGGTTGTTTCTTCTACCATGAATGTGTCTAAAATTTCTTCTTGATGAATGGTGCCTAGAAACTCTAGTCCTTCTTGACTGACTCAAACACACTTCTATATTTCCATGCTATGTGTCCAAATTTATTTCACTTGTAACATATTATTGCCTCTTCATTAAATCTTGATAGAGGAGAAAAATAGTTTTGGCTTCTACTTAAATCTGCATGAGTTTTCTTCTCCTTGTTTCTAAAATTGTTAGCTCCATTGTTAGCCCTTTTTCAAAATTCTATTTTTTTGGTTACCTTTCAAATTTATTAAGGTGACTCTTCATGGAAAAATGTGCCATACCCTCTTTTATCTTCATTGGGTGACTCTTGGAATTCCTCAAGATGATTCTTCATGGAAAAATTCATCCCATTCCTCTTTTGTCTTTACCTCATGACTCTTTGACTTCTCCATGGGCCCTCTTTTGACTTTTACGCAACCCAAAAGAGAAAGATCTTTGTATCAGCCCCTACATGTTGAGGCCTAAACATAAATCAATCAATTCTTGGATTCAAACTTGGAAATTTTAATTAAAGACTCAAATCAAGAAAACTTAGGATTTCATGACCAATAAGCTATGAAAATTTGAATGGCATAAAAATTCTAAAAGAAATATCCAACAAGGTACATGTGATTTGTTTAAACAATGATAATTGAAATACAAGAAAAGATAAGTCTTTTGAAATAATTTGGGTAGCATAATGGTGTTAGCACTCCCAAAAGATATGATAATGTTTATGTTTCAAATAATTCTAAGGCACAAGACTTGAAATGATTTGGGTAGTATAATGTTACCCATATCAATCAAGTACCACACTCAATGTTTTGACATAAAATTTTGATAAGTTAAATCAAGGTTTCAAATGGATAGCATAATGCCTCCTAAAATAATGGAGTAATGTGGACAAATGAACTCATTCAAGACATGGTTTAAACAAAAAAAATTAGTTATAACACACCAAATAATACAAGAATAAATGATAAAAATGCAACTAAGAGTATCATCCTGAATACTATCAAGGTGTGGTAAAGTGGGGTTGACTAAAATTAATTTGTTTTTCAATCATCTAGATTGATCCCATGTGTACACACTTTCATGTATGCACATAAGAGAAGAAACACATCAATTAAGTCCACTCAATAATTTTATTATGAAAAGGTTTTTCCCTTTTCATAACCACTACATTTGTCACTTGCTCAGTGTAGTGTGATATCCATATCGATCATGCATCTTGGGCTTAACCTACCACTAACAAAGATTGTTTAACCATTCAAACCACCATCTTAGTGGGGAGATCCCAATTTGTATACCCCCCATGGAAAAGGGTTAAAGAGGATGCCAAAAGATGAATACCTAGGTCAAAGCTTCCCTATAGAACCCATGGGAGGTAATGATGTCCCCCTCACAAGCCAAAATACATGAAATAAAATCTAAGTAAAAAGGCTTTATAGGTTGTTTTTAGATCATCTAAACCATGCAAGTTTTAAGGAGAGCCTAGACAACTTATTTTTTATCTCTTTAGACTAAGACACAATTTGTAGTTAAAATGGCACTTTTGATCCCATAACTTCCCTATATGAAATAGGGGGAAAGCATACACACATAAATTACTTTTTGCTCAAACAATTTTAACTAGGCAATGATAGATGAATTATATAAAACAAAAACTTTGAATTAAGTTTGGTTTTAAAGAACAAAATTTAAGTGTTTGGTGATGTTCTTCATCTCCTTAGCCTTAAGTTGCAAAAACTTTGAAAAAATTGTCACAAAACATTCAACATAAACATGAATTTTTTTTCATTTAAAGTGGCAAAGGAAAGTACCTAGTCATTTTTAAGAACCAAAAGGAAATGTTCAAGACTTAGGATTCATTTTAAGCACTAAAAATGAAATATTTCTAAGACTTAACCAATCTTATATTATTTTTATGCACTAATATCTAAATGTGTGAGATTTGACATGTTTATCTTATGACTGAAATTAAAATGTTTGATTTTACTAAGTTCCTTTTAAAGCCCAAAATGAAGTGTTTGATTAGTCAAAATAAGCAAATTATTCTTCAACTCAATCCTTCAACCTAAAAATGTTAGATTATAACCCCTTGCTTAGAAGCACTTTTTTTGTTGAGTAAATGAGGTTTGAAATTTAGCTTTTGAGTTTGGATTTAATTTCACATAGTGATCATCAACTATCATAGATAACCATTGGTGGTTTCAAGGTAACCATCACTGATCAGTTAACAAATAACTATTGATGGTCAAGAAAAATTACTACCAGTTGATAAAAAACCATCGATAATGACCTATGAACTTGAAAGTAAAACCTCAAAAAACAAACGCATTAGGTTAGGCTTGGTTAGTTCAAAGATCGAGAAAATTTGCAAGATAAAACTTAGTTGATGAGTTTAAATTCCTTTAAACCCTAGACATCACGAATAGGTATGATATAAATAATAAAAATGTAAGTTTTTGGTCCATTTCTACCCTATAACCCAACCATCAGTGGTTGGACCTAATCATCCATGATCAAACCTGACCTTCGACGGCCTCTATGTAAACCCATGAAAATGAAATTTGGCCAAAACAAGGTTAGAAAATGAATTTTAGAGAGCTTCAAACATCCAAGTCTTAGTTTAATACATGTGTATTGATCTCCTTGGTACATAGGGTGTGTTTTACCCCATTAGGCATGCCATTTGTGAACATAGGAATCTAATAAGGGGAGATTAGTATCATGTTAGTAGATGAAATCAAATCCAAAAACACACTAATGAATTAACACCTTAATCATATATCTTAGGGGGAGCTTAATGAAGAAAAACTATTGAAAAAACACAACTAAAATGTAATAAAATAAAATTTCTTACCTTCTTTGAATGCTCCAAGAGATCTCTTTGTTGGCTTGCTCAGATTGTGCTCAAGAAGTCTATGAAAATGGAGCTTGGATATATCCTTCTCTCCTTGGAATCATTGGTTTTGTGGCTTTGGCTTGTGAAGCTTGAATCAATATTTTGGCATAATAACACTATATCAAAATAGCTTTGAAATCATTTGTGCATTATAACTTTGGCTTATGAGAGATAAAAATTATGAGTGTGAGGCCTTCTATTTATAGATTTTTCAAATGAGATAGGATTAACAATGATCATACATATCAAGATGAAGATGTGTGGCCATGAATTAATTTGATTATGTAAATAAAATCCATAAATTTCCTCATCATTATTTGGGAATAAGGGGCATTAATGAGGCATGGGAGGGCTTAATCAAATATTTGTTGCATTTATGGCCTATAGATGCCACCTCAAAAAATTATGTCACATGATAATGCAAATATTAGAACCCAATTTCTAAGAAATAAATATTCAATAAGTTTCATGGAATTCTTACTTAAGCTCATAATTTAGTTTAAATAACCTAAGTAAGATTAAATAATTTTAGTGCAATTCTTTGGAAATTGGTGCACAAATTAATCAAACTAGTCTAAATGTCATATTATCAGGTCAAAATTTGACTGGAATAGAATTATAAGATGATGTTAGTTACATACATACCAATATCCCATTTAGGACATTGTCAATACAAAATAACACATGCACATGTTGTGTGCCTCTGAATTAGGGGAATTTAGTGGTTTAGAGCTTCAAATTATGTTTTTGGCATTTTGGCATGAAATGATTCAAGAAGAACTAACAACCACATAAAATTCATTTCCATATTTAGAGATACTTTAGCCTAAATCATCACTTTTATATGACAACTTTGAACCATTTAGCGCGTTTTAGTGTTTTTAGCCCAAATTGTGATTTTTGGTAAAAATTGGTCTAAATCTTGGTCATAGGTCATTGGTGGCCACTTTTAGGTGTATACATTTCCAACTATTTATTTTATAATGATTCTCTTACTCCCTTTCCCTTGAATGTAAATGTCTAAAATATTGTTTGAATGAAAATATTTCTCTTCATACTCATTCTTTGATGCCCATATTGATAATGATGTCTCTCAATATGAAATTAACAAGGAGATCAATGAACAAAATACTCATGATTTTATTGAATATGTATGAAATCATGATATGAAATATCTTTCTCATGTTTCTACAATTGTGGAAATATTAAAAGACATAATTAGTGTACATCAGTCATGTGTATTAGATGATGCTTCAATGTTTTGTGATAATTGTTCTCCTTTTATCCCTGTTGATCCTATGTTTGAAACCAATAACAATATTATACCCTTGAATGAACTTGTTCATAAATAAATTGTGCCAACCCATTTGATTATTAATAAGATGCATGCAAAATGTGAGTTATATAGATAAGTTCAAGATTTATCTCTAGAGTTTGTTTCATCTTATTCTTGGGTTGATTTTAATGTTATCTATGACCAACCTATAGTACATATGACTCTTGATTCTCCTATCCCACATTGTTTTAATATTCCTAAGTTTTTAATATTCAATGGTATGGAAATCCTTACATGTTATGTGCTTTTGTGATTTTTAAATGTAATTTGGTGTTAAAGGTAGAATATTACCTAAAATATTTCCTAGAAGCTTAATGGGTCATGCATTAGATTGGTTTCACAGTCTTCTTAGTGATTCTTTATATACCTTCCTTAAGTTGGAAGAGAAATTATTATCATGATTTATCAATAATAAGAGACCACATGCCACCTTTGAGTGTATTTCATCTCTTCACCAAGGAAAATATGAGCCTATTTATGATTATATTCTAAGATCAAAGGTTAACATGCATAATTTGATATATAAACAAGTGAATCTAGAGAAATAATATATCATTAGTATAATTATATTTCCTCCTCTCAAATATAAAGTGATTTTACATTCATAAAATTCTTTCAATCATCTTTGTTATGAGGTCATGATGCTAGAGGATGAACTTTCACAATCACTTGTACTTAGTCATGAGACTCATACTTCACATTATACTTCTATTGATCATACTATAAGTCTCAATAGAATCCATGCATCAATTAATGAAATTCATAAACCATTGGATAATTATAGGTTGACATCTATGCCTTCCTCCCATGGATCATGACAATTTTTAAAGCTCAAGGAGAGTCAATGTGTAATCTTGAATAAGCTACTTGATAACAACATGATTATTTTAACTCCTAATAGGAATTAAAATCATACTTATTTTAAATGAACATTTAATAAAATTTTAATCATAAAAAAAAGTGCTTTGTTTTGAAATATTAAATCAAAAATTTTTATTGGTAGTGGTGATATTGAGCTTAATATACCTAATTTTAAACCATAAATCACAAATGAAACTTCCAATGTAGACCAAACTATATAAAGTGATGTTTCACTTTCTATAGTAGATCAACCTACACATAATGATTTTCAAATATATGTTCCCAATGACAATACATTAATTTATTCTTCACATGTAAAACCTTTGGTGATTACTACCTATATAAAAAGAAAAAAAATACATGTAATTGTGATAGATGATCAAGTTGACATTAATATTTTCACTATTTATTTCCATAATGCATATATATATGATTTAATTTAGTTAACTCAAGTAGATAAATATTTACCTAAAAACATATTTGAGCTATTGGGTCATATTATATTACCTATTACAACCTTTATCCACATATGTTTCCTACATTATTATTTTTTATGCCTATTATGATGTGATACAATTTTATACTAGGAACATCATGGATACAAATGATTAATGCAATAATTTATAGTATAAATGAGAATATTACATTCAAATATCAATGTGAAAAGTTTACAATATAATGAGATAGAAGATCTATAAATCAATATATAAAACATCCTAAATTAGATCATGTTGCATATCACATACAACTTAAGTGGGTACTTAAGATAAACATGAAACAATATCTAATTCAACCAAAAAATGAACAATCATCTACTAGTACATCTTCAAGAAAAACCAAATTCAATTATACATATCCTTGTGTTGATGATATTGATTCATTAAAAAAATGAGTTGATGACAACATATACTTTGTTAATAATGTGTCAAGTATGCCTCATTGTATTATACATTTTTACACTTTATATCTTGATGGTATCATGGATTACCTTTACTTACATACTTTTTGATTCAGTGTTTCATTCATTATTCACATAATTGATATGAGATTTACATCATATACCTATGATCATTGATTCACAATTGGCTCTAGGGGCATTATGATGACATTTCATTTTCCATTTTAGTTTTTTGACCAATAATTTTTATTTGAATTGATGCCTTTTCATTTTTCACTTGGCTTTTACAATTTCATCTTGATTATTCTTCTTGGGAGTTCCCTTTATTTATTTATTTTCCTATTCTAAACTTTGTGAGCACATGTTTGACTTTGTCTTTTCACTTTAGTTATTGTTGCCACATGTCCTTGGATCCTTTATTCATCATGATCCATATGGTACAATTATTTCCATAGGTTGTTAGGATACACATCACACATATATAGATTAAATATGATTCCTATACTTTTATTTAACTAAACCTTATCTTTGGAACATATAATTATTGTGCTTGAAGTAGTGATAAATTTTCCATATAGAGGGAAATATTATCTTAAAAATCATAAAATATGAAATTCATAGTAAAATATAACAAATCAAAATTTCATTTGTGGTTACAAGGTTACATAGCTTCACATTTATGCATATCACACTTATCTACCTATGCTATAGGTTTACATATACATGTTACACACATTCTTCTCATGATATTCTTTGAGTGGGTGAGATGTAGGATATATAGGCTACATATGATCATGGATTTGTATATGCTTTGTGTATTCATCATGCCCACACCTAAGAGTATTCTCACTTTTGGTGCATGCCTATAATGGGGGCATATTTTCAATGGGTATCAAGTTTTATCTTTCCTTATTTACATTTTCATATAGATATTTATAATTTTTATTATACATATGTTGCTTATACATACATATTATATGTTATGTAACATGGATATATACATTATGTTGTTACAGATATTGGATGCATATATATTTTTTTTTTCTCATGTGCCCTATGATTCCTTGATTTATTTCATGTGCATGATTTTACTTGTGTGTTCTTGTAAGTAGTTCTTATTGTGTATTATCTTCTATTATCCATAGAAGATCCTCTAGTTGTCATTTTGTGTCATGTTTATGTGATTGATTGTTTGTGAGACACATTGTTTATTTAATTGTTACAATACTTAGTCTATGGTTACAAGAATGTGTGTGAGAGCATTTCCCATTCTATGTGATATCATATTCTTGGTGCCATGATCCATATCATTCATGATACTGCTTGTGGTATAGTATGGTTAGTGCCTACATTATCATGATCTCTACCCTACATATATTTGGGCATACTAGTACCATTGTGTGTGTGATTCATTACTAAATATATCCCTACTAGGGGCACTTTTATACATTAGGGCATATCCTTTGTCCCTATCCCTATTGAACTTACCACTTATATATTTTTATTGGTGATATCATACCCACACATTCTTTTTGAGATTCATTAATTCCATCTATACATTATCCTTGGGGGCATCATACAGACATCACTTATTTATATTAGGGGTATCATATCCAAATAACTTATTTCCATTGGGGACATTATACCTTAGACACCTAAATTTGACACAATACCATTATTTTTTGTGTCGTATTCTTAATTTACCATATTTGGATTTTTTTTACTATAATCTATATGTCACATGCTTATTAGACTTGTCCTATAAAGTAAATTATGTGGCATCTCCAAGTTATAATTACACTTTAATGCATGTCAATTTACATTAGACATAAGCCCTATCTATGTTTGATTGTTTTAATATTATCGGCCCTCTACCCATTTCTATTGATTGTGTGCCTTTAGCCTTATCCCTTGTCAATTATAAAGTCTAATAACATGAATAACTTGTCCTACATCATCTTATGTATACAACATCATATCAAATCATTTCATAATCATAATAATAAGGAATTAGATAACACATAGAGAAGACACATAATTAAAGGTTAAGTCTAGATCTAAGCATCAAATACATTTCCTCCTACTTCAAGTTGAGCTTAATTGATTCATATATTACACACTTCTAAAAAAGTTGTTCTTATTGGTCTCTCATCATTACCCTTGTGCCAAAGGAGGGTATTAATTTGTATATAGTTTTATTTTTCAATTATAGGGAAAGAGAGATTCAAGCACCTCACTCTAAATATTCCATCCACACTCATAGAACTAAATGGATGTCTAATTCTGAGTCTATAAAATATATAGTTTTTAACATCACTTTGGTAGTTTCCTAACTCCATAACTATTTGTTTGTATTAGAGTGTCAATATAGGTCAAATAGGAAGAACAAAATGTATGCATATTCTTTTCATAAAAATAGTGAAGCAAAGGTACAATAACATTATAAAATATAAAATGCAACAATGAGATAAAAATCAATTTTTAGAACCCTATGCAAGATATAATAGGTGACACAGGGATAGACTCAATAAACATGATTCTAACTATGTTGTATCTATCCAAGATGATCTTTACCTTGTGTGTGTCTACCTAGGATAAATTTCATAATCCTAAATTTCATGAACATGATCTAGATAGTCTTCACAATCATTCTATGAGTTTATAATTCTATATCAATAATTATGTGCGATCATTACATAATTTCTTGTACTTACTTTGTATAACCTAGTTTCATTTATTTCATTTTTACATGAGCACAACCAGATATATAGTTGTAAATTATATAATTTAATGGATCTATGCTTAGATATATTTAATTATAATTAATTTAGTCTTACTTTGAGTAAACCATAACTAGGGTAAAAACATATCCACATCACTAAATTTCATTATGGGTATCATACCCATATAATTTTTCCATGAGCTTCATTGATTCTATCTTAACTATATAAAGTTTTACTACAACCATATGCCTATTGATCCTACATTTATATTATATTTTTGGGTTCTCACATATTACATACACCTAGTCATGTGGTGATAATCACACTTGATACATTTAGTGTTGTATCTTGTTCATATTTTGGAATATCTCCATTTATCATCCTATGACACCCTCACATGGGTCATACATTACTATTTCACTATCCCATGGGTTACCTACTTCCATCATGCCTCACATGATGACATATTTTGTATAGTTACATTTGGGCATATCACTTGTCCCTCTTTTAGAGATATTATTGAGGCATATGATTTGCCTCTTATTACTCATATGACACCCTTACACACCATGCTTACACATTAGCATCTTAGTATTAGGTTGAATTTTACTTATTGATATTACATGATGACATACTTATATGTTAATATACATTCCTATGTTGTATATGATTTTTCATGATGTTATAACTTTACACTTTTATCTATGCTTATGCATGGCTTGCATGAATAATTTTTTTAAGATGAGTGATTTTTAGGTAAATTTACATCCCTCACCTCAAAATGGGGGAATATATACAAATATTATATCAAAAATTATTGATTCAAGTGGAGCCATTTTTTTAATTGAATCCAAAATATTTGTAAGTGGAGTGAAAAGATATGCCTATTTCTTTGGCCAAGAAGTAGATTTATTCCTACCCCATGTAATGATACCAATATAGAAATACAATATGTCTACTTATTCCCCTTATGTAACTGAGTTACAGTTAATTTTTTTAAATTTAGAGTTCCAAGAGTGACAACATGGTTTGTGTAGCATTCAAGTTATTGACAATCAAGTGTGGGTGCACCCAATCCATAAGTGTAGATTTAATATTCCATCCCTTAGGTAATATGTGAATATAACTTATTTATTTATTGTTTACTTAGATGTATTCATTCACACCACATCAAATCATGAGATTGTTTAAATATCTAATTTTGGTACAAGACCCTTTTCTATTACATTTTTATCATACAATATCATACTTAGTTCATGATTGAGAACAAATTTGGATATTTTTGGGTACACTTTCCAATTATTTTGGGTTGCATATTGTCTACCATTAATTTAAGGTTTATTTATAACTTGAATTCATATTATGTTGGTGGATTTATTGGCACACAATAAGATGGGAAAAAACATGAATGGGATCATCTATAAGAATCAATAAAAATAATAATCTCAGTAAATGCTCCATTTTTTACCCTCCTTCTAGCACTAGAACATGTTGATGTGCATCTTGACACAAGTCAAAAATTAGGCAAGGGGTTGTTAATCCCTAACTCTCTTGAAAAAATGGAGATCCTACAAGTAAAATACTTTCCTAAGGTTTAAATGTACCAAGTCTTTATAAACTAGTCTTCAATAAGTTGGATGATGTGAACTTGTTCCATATAAGGGGCCTATTTTAACGAGTTGAGTTGTAGTTAACTTTAGTTAAGAAATTCATGGAGAGAGTCTATGTACTTCACTTGGATATGATTGTAGGGTTTAGCCTCTAATAGAAATCAAAATTTAATAGATTCATATGAATTGAAAATCAAATATTTCTTTAATATCTTACTAGATTTATGAATACAAAAATGATGTAATAAAGATAAACTAAATGGTAAAATAAAAATAAATATGAACAATTCAATTCAAATTGCTCTTGTTACTAAACTAATTTGATCAAAGAGAAAGTGTAAAAGAGTAGAGATAAAGAGATAAAACATTTATTGCAAATGCAGATGAATCTAGATGAATCTACAACTATCTAATTAAATGAATATAGTAAAACCAATCTTCAGTTGAGTTAGACCTAGCACAACTTCAACTAAAGATGGTGCAAGATTCTGGGGAGTTTGATTGTGAAAAGGAAAAACATAAATACCATAAAAATGTGCAATAAATGACTATACAATCTCAACAACCTTCAAATTGTCAATATTTTCCTTTTGATTAGTAGATTATGGGATTCATACAATCATCTAAGTGTCGAAGACACCTTTAGAACAACAAGACTAAAATAGGAGAAAGGGATAAATTATTTTATAAAGAAGCAAATTGTATAAAAATAAATGGGCATAGGCTCTATATGTCTCTTCTATAATTCACAAATAGCCAACCCTTTTCAAGGAATTAGGAAAACTATATATACATAAAAGGGGTGAGCCCTTCCAATATTTACCAATTAAATCCACTAATAGGGAAGTTTTAAATATTCATTGTTGATTTTTGAATGCAATTGAGATCTATTAGATCTGCCAACTTGATCATGATGAACAACTTTTAAAACCATGCCTTTTTAAGGTAGAAATTTATCTTTTAGTGCTCATTATCTTTTTTGGGCACCTTTTCTCATGCATTCCACATGATGACTAGCACCATACTGATTATATTTTATTTAATTTGGGGGCCAAATAGAGATCTAATTTGAATATTTTTAGTGAATTACTTTTGGGATTCTCTAGGAATAGCCAATCCACCATGCTTTGTGTAGACTTATATATTTAATTCTAAGGGTGAATTAAATGAAGTGGAAATCCCTACATCAATTATAGGGATTTCTCTGATCAACTTACTCCTTTAATTTTTTTAAATCTATTACTTCAAAGTCCTCTAGTTGGTGAGAAACTAGTTACAACTTGAATATGCTTATTAGCTTTAATGTGCAATCCTATCTTGGGTTTTGATAGCTTTGATTGCCAAATGGGCCATTAATTTCAAGATAGTGCTTTGTTGTCTATGTATCCAATGTGTCCTTTATTCATTATGTCATTTTGTCACATCTACACACCATTATTTTATTGTTTCCTCAAGGCTTTGTGCAGTGCTAACTATTATTTACTATGGTAAAGTGAGATTTTACCATGTGGTGTAATATCTATCACTCAGAGCTCTCAAGATTTTCCAAGTTATATGAAGTACCCTAGGGCTATAGAACATTAGGATTTTACCATATGTCATCATATTTATAACCCACTCACTTGGACCTATGTTAACATCATTAGAATTATATAGATATCTCTAGGATAGTAGATTGTTGGGATGATGCCACCTGGTAGCATCCCACCAACCCACTAGCCTAGAGGCATTGCACTTGTATGGATGGTTTCAAGACACTAGGTCATTGGGATGATACCCTATGGCATCATCCCATTAAACCATCCTATAACTTTGCTGACATCATCCCCCTACAAGGCATTTTGAGAAGAAATCAACTAAGTATCGAAGGCATTTAGAATGGGCTTGATAATATCAGGAGATTGACACATGGCATCAATCCAAGGTAGAGGCCAATGGACACAAAATTAAAAGGCATAGTAAATAAATTTTTAATGAAAATCCAATAGTTAGGAGAATTCAAATTCAAATAACTAAGTCTTTTGAATAAAAATGGCTAAGTCATGAAAATTCAACAATAAGAATGCATCATCTTAATATGATAAATCCCATTGTAAATTAAAATAAAATAAAATTTTAAAGCAAATTTTAACCATTCAAATGAAATTAACTAGGCTAAAATTGATCATTAACAATTTTTAGTCACTTTATAGAAAATTTGAAATGAAAATGGATCGAAAAGGGGGCTAAATTAATGAGATAAAATAGCCATTTCATAAAGATCTTAGAAAATCAAGTTCATTTTAAATAAATTGACTAAGTCACAATAGAAGTAACCAAAATCATAGCCAATTTTATTGCATTAATGTAGAAATGAATGAGATAACTAAGAAAACTGTAAAAATATTTATATAAGTTAGATAATTCCTGAAAGTGTTAGTCAGATTTACCATAAAAGGGTATCTTTAGGCATCTTCAAAAACATAAGTCAAAATGATCAAGACCTTTCAATTTGTAAATATTCATGTATATTTTTATTAAACTTTAGATGTAAATCTTGGACTGAACACCTAAATGAAATAAAATTTTGAAAATAAACATATCTAGTCACTTAAAAATCATCATTTGATAGATGGTTAAATTGAGAAAGGTTCAAACAAGTAGATCATTATAACTTAAAAATAGGGTCCCCATTTTGGTTATAAATTGGGAATGTTGTGTGAATAATGAAAAATTGTGACTCTTATTTTAAGATACTCTTGAATATCTCAATAATATAGAATCTTAAGTTTTGATTCAACTACAAACATTTGTTGTAAGCAATCTTCCAAAATAAAGCCAAAACATGAAGGGAAAAAATTCTGATTCAACAAATGACATACTAAAATTCAAATCTATCTAAAGACCATTGGTGTGTCAATTTATGTGATTAATTCAATTACTTTGTAAACACACCTAATTAATCAAATTTACCTAATTTATGGACACTACTGAAGCAGAAAGGATTTTATAATTTAGCTTGGGAAGATGGCATGGGAATTGCTCTACTAATAGCCAAGAATTTATAGCCCTAATAGAGATACCTTTGATACCTTCCTAAGGCCTTGTTTCATTGACAACTAGGTTGGAAAGCCTATGGTGGAGATTTACAAGATTACCCTTTCAAGGAAAAAGTCCAAATTTTACATTCTAACTTAGTTCTTTTGAAAGGATATTTTGATTTATTTTTATCCATTGATGGTTGAAGACCAAGCCATGGTTCAAGCGATAATATAAAAGTGTACAATCAATCAAATAAAATATAAAAAAATTGAGGGTTTCATCATGCTTCATATTTTCTATTACATGCATTTGATGATATTTAAAACAAGAAATGTAGCCTTTCTAAATTCATATATTTTTTTATAAATCATAGGCTTCCACCCTTTAACCATACAAGTAAAATGACTTAGTTATTTTATAAAAGTGAACAAAATTTTTAAAAAAATCATATAAGGAATGCCATTGGTATTACTTATAAACAAACCTCCATTATCATTCCTAAATCAAGTAGGGAAATTGATGTAGGATCATCAAGCAAGAAGACTTCATTTTTGTGTTATTTTTAGTAGAGGTCAAAGTTGGTAAATTTAGGGGTTTAAATTTGATTTAAAGACCTTATAATGTCAACTTGTGTCTTTGAAGTCAATGTGGATCAATAGGAATGAGTTCTATAAGTGTTAGGAGTTTTCCCTCCAAAAATAATTATTTGAAAATTTAGATATTATCACTAAGTCAAGAGTGACCAAAGCATGGTAAAAGGTATTTAGGAGAGTAAAAGTCATGTAAAAGGCCAAGATGTATTTTTAAGGGTGTTTTGAAGTCATCATTTGTATAGTCATTAATTTAATAAGCCATGATTACTGAAACAACTACTAATCATATGTTGAGTTATCATGTGGAAGATTTTGTGTTGTAACTAACCAATGTTGAAGTTGGTTTAAATGATAAGTTTTACGTTTGTATTTGGAGACAATATAATAGGGATAAATAGATCTCCAAATAAGAGTAAAATAAACCATATAATGGAAGGATGAGAAAAACTCCTCAAGAAATATCTCAAGTCCATGAAAGGATTGTAATGTAACAGAGGACAATTCAATGAATAAAAGAAAGTTACTTGATGTCTATTCTCCATTCAATGTTTTTTTATTTTATTAATCCAATGTTGTATTTTACAAGCCCTTAAGGCCATTGAATTTGTGTTGTTTTGTAAGGATAATAATTTTTGGATAAAGGATTGTAAAATACAGTCAAGAAAGAGAATATTGGGTAAAGTTGGTAAGTTTGATGAAATAAGGAAGGGTATTTAGTCATCTACAAGTAAGAGTGAATTAATTTCAAGTTGAATATTCATATTAATTATTCTCAAAATAAAGGATCTTAATAAATTTTTATAGAAAGGAGAAACACCACAGACTTAAACAACATTTAAGTTTGTAGATGAATTCATGTTTCTTGAGGTATAGTTGGTGGTAGTGGTTTGAGACCATAGTTTTTAGGCAAAACACATTTTAAATAATAATAAATTACATGTTTTTAAATATTGATAAGTGATAAACCATTTGTACACAATCATCCTTGAAGGTACCCTATTGACATAAGTAAAACCCTAAGTACATAGACTAAAACCCTATTTTAAAGGGTTGTAGAAGGATCACATGTTTGGGTAAAAGAATGGTCATTGGTTTAAATATTTATTAGTGCATTTATATATATTATTATATCTGGTAATGGTGTATAAGGAGAGATAGAAATTTGTGAACTAAAATAGGTTTCAAGACATGTACACAATCCATACCCTGTTGACACAGCCAAGTGTTAAACAAAGAAACATGTTTGATCAGAGAAATTGATGGGTTATGGTGATAAGTTATTTGTGTCATGAATGTAAAGGTGAATAGATCAAAAAATTTACCATGTTAATTTTTTCTTAACCTGGGTAGGCACATAGACCTAAGAAAACCTTACACAGTCAATGGGAGATAAGCATAATTTTATGTTTGGGCTTCATTTAAGAAAATGAGAGTTGATTTATGGTTATAAGATCCTGGATGAGTTGTGTATAATTTAAATATAAATATAAATGGTATTTACATCATTTTAAACCTCTTAAAATAAAAGTAAGGGATTCCGGAAAGATCTTGGCTTGTGCAAGCCTGAGTACTAGCTTGATTAGGGTTCCAAAACCTAAAATGCATTATAAAGAGTTATAACCATAGGAATTGTATAAAACTTGTTAATAACCCTTGTTTTGTTGTTTAATAATGGATTAAAGAGTTTTGGGTCAATTACAGTATGGGTTTATATGGATTTGATGATTAAGGGTGTGTGTTAGGGCTAAATAGGCCTAATTGAGGGGTGGTTTATAAAGGAAGTATTATCTAGGTGTGGAATGAGGTATTGAAACTTGACAAAAAATTATAAGGAGATATAGGGTGATTAAATTTAGTCTTGTATCCTAAATAATATTGATATATTTTTGAAACCAAGTAAAAATGTTAAAAAAGGGCTAAAAGCCTAGTGTGGTCATTAAAAACATGTTATGTGGAAAAGAGAGTTGAAGGGTGATTGAGAATTTTAAATGGGTTGAGAAAAATAATTTAACATCAATATAAGACATTAATGACAAGATATTTTATTAAAGATACCTAATACTAGTTTTAGTGTATCTAACCAAGAGAAGGTTGTCTAGTGAGACTAGTAAGGAAGGAAAGTGATAACCAAAAAGGAAGAAGAATGTGATGAATTGAAGGAAGTGATATAATTATTTACTATTATGAATATAGTGATATATTAATAAATGGTTATTTTAAGTAGGAATAAATAAATGGAGGTTATTAAGCCTAGTAATCAAGAGAAAGACTAGGTTGAAAATTGAAGCTTCGAGATAAAGCATAGCATTTGAATGAGATCAGTCAAGTTTAGAATAAAAATTTGAGGAGTTAGAGACTTATTCCACATAAATATTCATCATTTGGTGTCATATCAAGGTAATGTATTTGTTTGCATTTGTTTTGAGTTATTCAAATTTATTGATAACACAACATGTTATGAGAAATGTGTGTGAGGTAATCTTGTAGGGTATTATGGGAGAACTATGGTACAGGTATGATATATTGAGATTAGTACATGTGAATTATATAATTGATAAGAGAGGAACAACAACCCTAAATTCCAATGAGAAGGATGAGAATCTAGTCAAGAGAGGACTAGTGAAGATAGGTTGAAGAGAGCATCAAATCTCAAGAGAGGAAGAAAGGAAAGACTCTAAGAGAGAGTCAAGAAGGATAAGAAGAGGTCCTAGATAGAATAATAAAGGAAGGATAAAATACCCAATAAATTTATCTAAGAAGCAAGTAGGAAACTTGCTAGTGATTGGTCTAGATAGACTTAGAAATCAAAGAAGAAATGAGAGGATAGATGTAGAAAGATAAGTGGAAGATATGAGAAAAGAGTTGGGGTAGAGTATTGAGAAGGTATATCTCATGGTGAATATATTGAAATGATAATGAATCCAATGGATTGGCTGTAGTGTGAGGAAAAGGGTGAAGTGGCCACTAGAGTCACTTGTGAAAGAGAGAAGGCACAAGATGATTATCTTTAAGAATGAAAAGAAAAGAAAGAGTGTAGACCATAGAGGCATGAGTAATGAGACATTTCCAAGTGATAAAAAAGACAAAGAGATTGAGAAAAAGAGTTATCATTGAGGATAACATGAAGGAGAAAGAAGTGCCAAGAAGATCACTTGAGAATGAAGATAAGAATAAGAGGTGGAAAGTGGCAAGAGACATTCAAGGAGACTATATGGTCTCTTGTTTTATATGTTAATGTTGCTTTTAAGCTTGTGTATGTAGGTAGGAATAAAGGCTTGGTTAAGGCTAAACATAAGGCCTTAAATATAGTGAAGGATGGGCTAAGAACAACATTCATCAAGCATAAAAAGGATGACAAGAAAATAGAACTTATTGTAGAAAACAAAGTGATGGATATTGAAGGCAATCAACATGTTGAAGATGAAGTAGAAGAGGAATACTATGATGCCTTTCCAAGTGTAGTACCTAAAATAAAAGAGATAGTTCACAAAAAATCCATAAAAATAAGCCATGAAGACAAAAATGAAGAAATGATCTTGTAGCAGTCATGTATGGAGGTAAATTAATGTTTGGGCATTGATTTTGATTGTATATATGAAGAATAAAAGGATAATATGTAGAATTGAAGAAATAAGGACAAGGTACAACCCTCAAAAAGATAAGGGCATTGATATGTTTAGCCTAAATGACTCAAGCAATTAGGTGGTGAGAAGGAAGAGGTGAACCTTAATCCAGAGGTCAATAAAAAAAGAGCATAGGTGGAAAGTAAGAACAAATGTGGAAACAAAGAAAAAACATAAAATAACATTAAGTTGGCATGATAGGATACCAAGGCATGAATAAATAAGGAGATGAAACGAGAAACAAATGGCAATCCAAGATGATACAAGGCAAAAAATGTGTGGCAAAGAGAATGAAAAGATCACAAGAGGATAATATTGTAGGTGTGTCCCAAGCAAGCATGAAGATGAAGATATCAAGCCTACTAAGCAAATAGGAAAGACGGTGAAAGAAAAAAATACCAAGAGATGAAGGTACAATTTTGAAATCAAAAGGATGAGTAGGAAGAATACAAGTGGGATCAAGGTTTGATATTTAATGTTATTTATGATGATTCATTTTAAGTTGATTCAAGTAATTGTAGACACCAAAATAGTGTCAACCCCCCTTGGTCCCTTTCTAACTTTAACATGCCTAACCAACACTTTATTAATTTAAAATACTTATTTTAAATTAATCATCCCCTTTTGACACCTCACCATGGACACCTCGCCCTTAGACTATTTCCTACCCAATGACTCACCCCCAAGACTAAGTCCTTCAAAACATAACTACCTAAGACCAATTCCAACCTTCTAACTAATTCTCGTGACAAATAACCCCGTCTTTTGACCATTCTCCAATGGCAAATGCACTTGGTAGATGAAGAAATGGGTAAAAGGCTATTTTTAGCCCTTTTACCCATTCTTCAGCCACCGACGTCGGTTACTTAAACTAAGTTGCTAACATTTAATTTCCCCCTGCCTTTTTGCATAACAACATGCACGCTTTGAGACTGAACACCAGAATTCTATCATCACTCTCCCGGCTACAGAGACTCTACAGAAATCACTCTAGGCATCGAATTGGAAATATTGTGTGAGATCTTTGACATCAGCCGCAACAGGAACAAGCATCCCAACACCTCTGGTTCTCAATCAAGCAGAGCTAAGTATTCATTTGTTTCATTCCAATAATTTAGAATGCATTAGTAATCAGTCCCTATTTACTATTTTCTAAATACTATCAATCAGACCCAACCTGACTTCTTCTCGGAGAGGCTGAAAAGCCTTCCTCTTACCCTTAATCCTTTTGACAACCTATCCTCTACCTGATTCCTTCCTTAGACCTTATTCATCTCCCTACAACCTTGCACAGACCTTGAGTTTCTCTGAAACCCATTAGAGGCCATTGCCCTGACTGACATCGACCACTACCCCTACTGACACTGTTAACATAACTGACGCTGGTAACTTGACCAACCGACGTTGATAGGACTACCGACATTGGCGACTGTGGAAGATTAACAATAGGAATCAGGTACGCATTATCTATTTCTCTTTCTTTAAGTCTTTCATTATTTATCTTTCTATCAACACTCTTTTGTCAAATAAGTGGACTGTCATCCCTCAAAGAAGTCTTTGCACTTCTGGAACTGAGCTTTGCTTGGCAGTCCACCATATATCTATCTAACATTTTTTTGTTTAAGTCTTATTCTCTCTACAGGTGTCATCCTCCACAGCCAAAGAGGAGCTCCTTCAACATCTGGATATGGTGCGCAGCTTCATCCGAGTACGTACAAACCCCTGACCATTAATCTTTAGTTTCTTATTTCTTCTGAATATTAAATAGCAAAAACTAGTAGAAATATTTTTGGCACGCCCGGTGGGACCCTAGAGTTTTCCTTGGGTTCTTTCTTCTTAAAAACCAAACTTTCATATAGGTGCATTAGGAAAATTTCTCTTCTTGCATCCTTCTTCTTTCTTTCTCTTTTGAAAAGAAATCATAAGCACAAGTTAAAAAGAAATTCTTTCTTTTTCTTCTTGTCACTCTTTCCTTGCATCTTAGAGTAGTGAAATTCATACTCTCAACCTTTTTCTCAATTGTTTGCATCTGAACAAACATTTCAATTTGGGTTTAAAACAATATTGCATTTCATTCCTTCTTGAATGCATATTTATCTCTCTCACTTAGTAATTAAACATGCATTATGAATAAAGCGTAGAACACATATGTTACAAATCCAGACCACAAGCACATCAAACTAAACATCTAAACATACCTGAGACAAGGCCCGACTAGGATTTCATCACCTAGCGGATACCTTATCCTTCCTGGTAATCCTACTTGGACTTCACTACCAAGGGGAGAACCCACTCTATTCTCTGGCAGAGTATAAACTCTAGGGGAAGTATATATTGGCTAAGTGACCTAGCTTGGCTCTGGGATTGTGAAGTGAGGGGAGAAAGCTCCTAGCACCAGGCCACGTACGAAACCTAATACAGATTTTGAGCACCAAAACTTAACCCGAAACCAACCTTAGACTACTTCTTTTAGTACCTGTTCTAAAAGCCAAATTCCCAAACATATTCTTCTAAGGCATAAGCCAACACGATTCTAAAATTTATTTTTAGGAATTTAACGTTTAGTGGCTTCTTGTCTTCATCTATTTTTATCTAGTTTTTTGAGCTAGTAAGGATGCATTATTCTGAGCTCCAAAAATAACTCAAAACTTTCTTCTTTCTTCCAAAAACTTTTGGTTTTCTGAGTTTCTAGAAATACACAGACACCGACATCAACTTTTACACCAACATTGGCAACTGATCTTCACTGACATCGGTTATCTAACTGACATCGGCAACTTACTTCACCGACATCAATTTTTCTACCAACGTCTATCACTGTCAAAAATATTTCTTTCAAAACAACAAGTTAAAAACCTGACTTTTTTTCTATCAAAAACACATTCTGGTTTTTAGAGACTGAAATATAAAATTTTTAGAACCTAAACAAACTTTGCCTTGAATGGTTTTGACGCGTAGTCAAGCTAAAGCACTTGTTGATCATGCAAGGAAATAACCACTTCCACCTTCACCTTTCATAACAAGTCCTCTAATGGAGTATCCTTCAGATACTGAACATACTCCTACCTCAAACCGACCACCTATTGTTCCCGCAAGGGATCAAGACTTCGAGAGATTCCTTGACCTTAACATCAAGGCTCTTCAACACTACCCTGTGAGAAGCCAAATGTGAGATTCATCAGGTGATCCTATTCTTGGGATGCCAATTTCATTAGTTGAAACGGCAAATATATCAATAGCCTTTGTCACTCAACCCATGGTCACTCAGGCCATTGCCTCAACTAATAACCAAACCATGGCCAATTATCAAGAGTTGGCTTCTCCTTCTATTTTTTGACCTACATCCCTCAGGGTTTTCATACCCCCACAACCACAAATAATGCAAACAAGTTCAACACCATTTCAAAACTTGCTTGTTTCTATCCCACCCACTCTTGCACCCATAAATACAAGAAAAACTACCTATCCTATAACTAGTGTTGCCACCATCCAACCACATATGGCAACACCAAGTCAAGTTGTGCCTTTCAGCTTCATGGCACAACCTCCCTTGACCTCAATATCAATCCCCATGACAAATTATCCATATGTTGCACCTATACAAATGCAACCTACCACGTCATATGCTCCTCCCAATCTCTTTTAGGTACCTTACAATCTAGAGGGTGCCCCACCTACCAATCCATCAACCAATCTCATCAAGATGTTGATGGATAAGATGTCTAATCTGGAGACATTTGTTTTGGGTTCAAGAAGCATTCTCTCATATGAACAAATCTGTAATGAGCCTATTCATCCTTCGGTCCCAATTCGACCATATCCAAGCCAATGGGAACTCTTGAAATTTACTCATTTTTAGAGTAAGGAGGACCCATAGCAACATTTACGAGCATTTCAACATGCTTGTTACCTTATAGCACACGATGATGCGTTACTACTATGCACATTTCCCATGTCACTTTCTGGTGCTGCTCTCGATTGGTATAGTTCTATTACCAATCACTCTCTATTTACCTTCACTCAACTAGCCCAACTATTTCTTGACCACTTTTCAATCAACATCACTAAAAAGGTCTCCATCACGGACCTATATTCTATTAGACAATTCGATGATGAATCAATAGCTAATTTCGTTGCTCGATGGAGAGGTCTAATCAACCAACTCTAATTTTCTTTACCTCAACCTGAGCTTATTGAGCTCTTCTCATGAGCATGTGCTAAACACATCTCATCTACCTTACGGGTCCAAACATTCTACACGTTTGACAAAGCTTTCACCATGGCTAGGAAGCTTGAACTCTGAGCTGTAGAAGAAGATAAAGTCAAACTACGTAGTAAAAACCCCAACGCAAAATCAAATGACCCTTCATCCAAATCTTCTTCCTCCAATTCTAAATCTAAGGGAACGAAAAATGATGTGGTACTTAGATCATCATCATCGACCACAACTAACCAATTTGAACCTTCCACATCTCAAATTATTACATGACAATTCCAACAACGATACGTACAACATCAATATACTCCAATAGGAGAATCATACGCATCCATGTTGGATAAACTAGTCAAACAGGGGGTCCTCAACCTTCCCCAAATTTGACCACCGCCTCAATTTGATACCTCACGAGCCATCCCAGCATGGTATAGGGAGAATGACTTTTGTAATTATCACTGTGTCAAAGGTCATGACACAGACAATTGTAAAACCCTCAAGAATGTCATTCAGGACATGTTATATAAAGGTGATCTTGTCTTGGATAACCCAAACATGCTACCTAACCAAAACATAGACATCTTTAGACAACCTTTCCCTAACCATTCTCCTAGTCAAAATAATGTCCAGACCACAACCGAAGACCCCTAAGAGCGTAATATACGCACGGTCGATATGGTCTCACCTTTCATCCCTAACCAACCTCTTCCACAAATTGAAGAGGTTAGTCAATCTATCCCTCCATCACAGGAAGAAGAGCCTTCTTTTCCTAATAGTCCTCCATCTACCCCTCTTATATTGGAGGATGCTTTAACCATACCAATGCCATTAGCCCCACCTTCATCCTTCTTACTACCAATGGAGGACCATACCTTTCCTGCTCTTTAACCACAAGTAGAAGGCATGATCATCCCTATGTTCTTTCCTCTCGAAGAACCCCATTCTTTGATTCCTTCTCCACCAAGAGAAGAACTGGTCTCTTCACCTACTTCAATCGAAGATGATCTAGTAATGGCTCTCTCTTGCCTTTGGCCTGAGATAGCTGCATCTAACACTTTTCTAGTCTCACAACCATCTACATCTTCTAAAAAACCAATCATAAAGCCTCATGCAACATCTTCTAAACCATTCTCTCGATTGGTTGAGAACTTAGAATTTCTCCATTCGAGGAATTTAGAGCATGAGGCATTTTGGGAGCGTCTTAAAGCTCCTTATCTTACACATCCCACATCATCTCGTACTATCAACCCTTTTGCAACAAATCATCCTAAAGTTGCTGATGAAGATTAGGCTTCTACTTCTAAAACCTCAGAAGCTCAAACATCCACATCTGAACCTCAACCTGCACCAGTGATCATCACACCGAAGCAGGTTAAATCTCTTGGTGTTTGCCATGTACCTAACCTCACTCACCCACAGGTGAAAGTAGACTTGAACCTCACCCCCCAAACTAGTAGTGCTCACACCATATCAAAGAAGGCTACTAAACCAAATTGTAGAACTCCTCCTCCACCATCACCATTACCCTCAATTTTGGGTCCACACCCTTCTACCTTAATAGGAGTCCTTCCTACTCCAACATCTAATAAAAAAAAATTGCCTTCCCTACTACCTTTACCCACCAAAAACATACTTCCACCCAAAAACCCGGCACCTCCCACCAAAAAAGGGACATCTACATGAGTGGCCACACCACCTACTAAAAAGGTGGTATGAAAAATTCCCTCAACCACTCCTACAAAATAAAAATTGACAACACCTACTACAATGACAAGCATAGATCCATTGGCGGGTTCATATGCTTTGTTGCTACGTAGATTGTTACAATCTTCTAGCATAACTCTCCCGCTTATTAAACCATTTCAACCTCTCGGACCAAAACCATTATGGTTCGATGACACCAAAATTTGCCTATATCATCGCACACCAGGACATGACACTAAAAATTGTTGTGCCCTTAAGAGTGTCATTCGCCAATACATGGAAAAAGACAACCTTCTTGTTGAAGATTCTTTCGACAAGCTTCCGACACCTTCCCATGTTTCTCAAACCACCACACCTTCATCCGAATCTCATCATCAAACTATAGCCCCTTTACCTCCTTTTGCCCCTTTATTCAAGATTAACACCATCAATGTGGCCACAAGGTCATAAAAGTTAAAGGATAAAGTAAATAAGAAAGTTGCTATTCCTTGGACCTACCCATTTATCAAACCTGCTCAACCACCCAAACCCAAGATTTCTATCTTGGGTACATCCCAACCCACTTCTTCAGAGGCAATCCGTGATTCAATGGTGAAACAGCTTCACCAAACTCCCATAAAGATGACTTTATATGACCTCATTCAAAGCTCTCCAAACCATCACCAAGCTTTAATTAAAGTTTTACAAGTGGTAGAGGTTCAACCCAAAGATCCTCAACCATTGGCTGCCTTAGCCCAATCATTACCCACTATCACCTCTATTACCTTTAGTGATTCTGAAATTCCTACCTCTAACTTGGAAGATCAGGACGTTGCCCTTTTCATCACAGCCTACGTTGATCAAACTCGCGTTTAGCAAGTTATGACTGATGGGGGTGCTAGCATCAATATCATTTCTACCCATGCCTATGACCAATTAGCCCTCCCAAAGAATTGCATGTCTAAAACTGAAGCAATTCTTTGATCTTTTAATGACTCTACCGCCACTACCATTGGCACCATTGTCTTACATATTCGTGTTGGCCCATGAACAATCCCATAACTCTTCTACATCATTGAGGGGGAATTCCAATACAACATGTTATTAGGGTGACCTTGGATCTGTGTCATGGCCTGTGTCCCTTCTACATTACACCGTTGTGTCAAATTTGAACATGATGGTCAAGTCCATGTCATTCCCACAGACCCCTCCCCTTTCAATACATGCAACATAACTTATCGACCCAACGATGTTCTCATTCCTTTAAAAACATCGACCCAAACACCACCTCCACCCATGAAAGCTTCAACAAGTATGCAAATGATAGTTACACCCACACCACCTCCTCAAGTGACAACAAAAGACCCTATGGAAGATACCTTCCAACGTCTTTCACTTGGGGAGTATCATTTACTCACCTTGGACATGTTCCAAACTCCTCAAGAGTATGGACAACTTCATCACAATCCTAGCTATGACCATCGTATCAGAATGGTCGTCCCTTATGGTCCTCCCAATCTTCAAACAAATCTCATCTATGGAGGGCTCGATCGAGCTCCCACTAATGGGAATCCTCTTTCATCACCCCAATTATTTACATCTAACTTCTCTTTTCTTGGCAACCCAAACTTTTCTCATACCTATCTTTATAGGTGTGCATGGAAAGGTTTTGGCTTTGGGTGCTATGAACAAGGCTCCCACTAGCCCGTCAAACCTCCAAATGACGAAGCCATAAAAAATGCCAAGAAGCGACATGGCCTGGGTTTTGAAGAACCTACTAAAACTTTTTAAAATCCTCACCCCAAACCTATCATAGAACAATCACCTCCAAACTCACCTATTCTCTCATCTTCACCTACAGAGTCGGTGGTTTCCATCCCTCCTAGTTTTTTTTGCGTAAACACCATTCGCTTGGAACCCCTAACCTATCAACTAGGTGGGGTATCCAGGTCTCTCCCTCTCGTTTATCCAAACATGATAGACAATGAATCTGCTACCATCAACACTGTCTAATGTGTAGATGATGATGCCATTCTCACTTACATGGGTGCAAATGACTCTTTTATTCAATAATCACTTCCTTTGAAAATGCAAGTTATGTTAAATGAATCGACCATTGACATTAACCTTCCATCTTTCAATGTTCCTCACGTTTTAAAGATTGGTCAGTCTTTAGACACCTAGGAACAAATTGACTATACCAAATTCCTTTCAGATCATAACAAAGCCTTTGCTTGGTCTTATAGTGATATGCCTGGTATCGACCCTAACATCGTCATCCATAACATCATCACAAACCTAAAAGCTAAGCTTATCAGGCAAAAGCTTCACAAAATGCATCCTCGTGTTGCACTCCTTGTCAAAGAGGAGCTTTAGCGTCTTCTCTCTATCTCCTTTATCCAACCCATTGATTATCTGTAATGGGTGTCAAATATCATCCCTATCACCAAAGCAACTGGAAGGTTGAGAGGTCATGTCACCACAATGTGCTCGTAAGCCCAATAGTGCAAGAGGTGGCCCACACATAAAATGTATTGCTACCACCGGCTGATCCCCCATAACTCTCTATACAGCTACACCAAAAAGATGGGTGCCCACATGAATATTATCTATGTCTCAAGCATGTATACCAAAACCCCAGTCATGGTGATCGGGAACCTCCCTCCCTTTGCATTAGGAAGCACATAGATGATAATGCCGATCATCATTAAGATGGATAAACGATGCACATCCTCGTCAGCAGCATATAATGGCTCATACACAAAACTGGCTAAGTGGTAACTCACCTCAACCATGTGCTCACCAAACAGCGTCACCATGTAGATGTCATGCACCTCCCTTGAGCACGCATATAACTCTACCCCATGTATCGATAGCCATAAAATTTGATACACGTCCTCTATGGTAATAGTCAACTCTCCTATGGGCAGGTGGAAAGTGTTGGTGGTATGATCCCACCACTCAATCAATGCCACCATAAGGCTAACATCCCTCACCACTCAGTAGTAGTACCACAACCTACATAGTCCTACGGCAGTCATGTGCATCCACTCCTCATCGGTAATGTCCTGATGTATCCACATTAGCAATGTCGAGAGACGATCCTGCAGCATCAGTGTCTACCTCGCCTGCATCCAACCAACACACACAAAACCCATGTTAACAAATGATTACCAACCTCTATGACTATTCTTCCCTTTTGGAAGAACTACATCAGCCTGAGGCCCTTAAAACTAGGGCTATGTAGGTAACACTTAGTTGACATGGGGTCTTCTGAGGTTAGCTCAGCCATTCGCCCTTTCGTCTACCTAATGGACCACCTAACCAACCTTATACACCTATTCCTACACTTGAGAAGCCCTTGACATGACTTTGGCCCTTTGACTTATCAATTTTTCAAAAAAATTAAGACCTAAGGCAATCGACATCAGTGGTTGGTCGGTCGACGTCGGTAGACCTGTCAGTGTCGGTGACTGGTTCGGCCCTAGGGCCAAACGGGGTGAGCCCTAAAAGTTAGGGCTTCCCCATTTCCTACCTAAAAACCTCCCAAAACCCTCCTAAACTTGTCTATACTAACCTACCTCACTTACCCACCCTCTTAACTACCCTTCCCCCTCGATTTACAACTAATAATATAAAAAATCCCAAAACTCAAATTCAATTAAAAACTAATCAAAAATTCACATTACAAACCCTACCTCATCTCGTTGCCACCACCGTGGTGGTATGATCAGTGGTGGTGGTGGTGGTCCTCCCATGGGGCCTTCTCTACCCTCTGCCATCTCTTTTGCCTCATCTCCTCAAAGAAATACTTGGTGGCCCATAACCATCTCTACAACCTCCAATCACACTCCACCTCACTCACACTCCCAACCAATCTCAATCTACCACACTACACCGATGCACTGGTCAAATAGATGTCTATTTCACTCAATCACCTCAGAGTTCAAATTCTCACTTTGTCAAAAATCACAAATGACATTTGGTGGGCCGACAATCCAATTTTGTCAAGTTTGGCAAGCCACCGACGTCGGTAGAAACGTGCCCTAGGCCATCGACGTCAGATGATTACCACTGACGTCAGCATATTATTTAGACCGACATCAGTTTTCCACCAATGTCAGCACCTTCAACATAGTATTTTCTTTACAAATGACCAAAATCATGCCCAAAACAACCAACCCTCATATTAGCAGCCATCTTAGACTCCTCATGGGGCACATTTGAGATCACTTATATCTCTGCTTGATTTGACACATGACTTTGGAGATTGCAATTATCTCCTCAGACCACGACCACTTTTGAGACAACTCTACCTTGGTTGTTTTGATTGCTTATGATACCTCACAAATAGATATCAAAATTATCCACGACCCTCACACCTATTGACGGATCCCACCCAAAGTTGATCCCCATTACTTGTGACATTTTTGTGTTTTCCAAGAGCACTTCCTAAGCCCAAGATACTTAGAACACAATGACCATTGGAGCTACAACTTTGATCGTTTAATGCAATTAGCTATGACTAAAAGCTAGGGATTGGTTACTTCAATTTTAGCACTCCTCAACCTGACCTACGACAATTTGACCTATCTAACACGTGAATTGGTATACGCGTAATCTCAATTGTTATAGCGTTCACACTCAAACTCACCTTATCCATCTCCTGCCTATCAAATCGGCACCTGATCTCAGCTTACATTCCCTTGACTCCTGCTTTGAGGGGGGATACCTCATCCCATACATGGGGCAACTAACTTCTATTTTTGTCTTTCAGTTCGTCAGGAACAACCAACAAGACAAAAAGGGGCAAATGTAGACACCAAAATAGTGTCAACCCCCCCTTGGTCCCTTTCTAACTTTAACATGCCTAACCAACACTTTATTAATTTAAAATACTTATTTTAAATTAATCATCCCCTTTTGACACCTCACCATGGACACCTCGCCCTTAGACTATTTCCTACCCTATGACTCACCCCCAAGACTAAGTCTTTCAAAACATAACTACCTAAGACCAATTCCAACCTTCTAACTAATTCTCATGATAAATAACCCCATCTTTTGACCATTCTCTAATAGCAAATACACTTGGCAGATGGAGAAATGGGCAAAAGGCTATTTTTAGCCCTTTTACCCATTCTTCAGCCACCGACGTCGGTCAAGTGTCGACCAACGCCGGCGAAACCGCCGACGTCAGTTACTTAAACTAAGTTGTTAACATTGAATTACCCCTTGCCTTTTTGCATAACAATGTGCACACTTTGAGACTGAACACTAGAATTCTATCATCACTCTCTTGGCTACAGAGACTCTACAAAAATCACTCCAGGCATCGAATTGGAAATATTGTGTGAGATCTTTAACATCGGCCGCAACAAGAACAAGGATCCCAACACCTCTGGTTCTCAATCAAGCAGAGCTAAGTATTCATTTGTTTCATTTTAGTAATTTAGAATACATTAGTAATTAGTCCCTATTTACTATTTTCTAAATACTATCAATCAAACCTGACCTGACTTCTTCTCAGAGAGGCTGAAAAGCCTTCCTCTTACCCTTACTCCTTTTGACAACCTATCCTCTACCTGATTCCTTCCTTAGACCTTATTCATCTCCCTACAACCCTGCACAGACCTTGATTTTCTATGAAACCCATCCAAGGCCATTGCCCTAACTGACATCGACCACTACCCCTACCGACACCAGTAACATAACCGATGCCGGCAACTTGACCAACCGACGCCGGCAGGACTATTGACGTCAGTGATTATGGAAGATTAACATCAGGAATTAGGTACACATTATCTATTTCTCTTTCTTTAAGTCTTTCATTATTTATCTTTCTAGCAACACTCTTTTGTCAAATAAGTGGACTGTCATCCCTTAAAGAAGTCTTTGTGCTTCTGGGACCGAGCTTTGCTTGGCAGTCGACCATATATCTATCTAACATTTTTCTGTTTAAGTCTTATTCTCTCTACAGGTGTCATCCTCCATAGCCAAAGAGGAGCTCCTTCAATGTTTGGATACAATGTGCAGCTTCATCTGAGTACGTACAAACCCCTGACCATTAATCTTTAGTTTCTTATTTCTTCTGAATATTAAATAACAAAAACTAGTAGAAACAGTAATGAAGACATTGTGTATATGGAAACAATTACATTGATGAATGAGTTTGTAGAAAGACAAGGTGAGGATGAAGTACCTTAATGAGTGTGTTTCTACGCTATGTTCGCTTTTCACATTCAAGAAAGGGAAATGAGAAACTAAGAAGGAAATGGATGAGGGTTTGTACATACCTAAATTGTAGACGTGCGCACCAGAATTCAAACATTGTGAGAACTCCTCTTTGGTTGTGGAGGATGACACCTAAAAGAGAAAACACTAAGACACAAAAAATGTTAGATGACAAAAGGGTGGACAGCCAAGCAAGATCTTGGTCCTAGAAGCGCAAAGGCTTCTTGGGGGATGACAGTCCACTGTTAAAATAGAATGCTAATCAGAAACAGAAAGTGATAATGATAAAAGATAAAAAGAAAGAATTGAAAGCAAAAAGCATACCTGTTTAGAAGCAATCTACCTTTGCACAGTCATTGACGTCGATGATATTACTAGCATTGGTTAGGAAGGTTGCCGATGTCGGTTAGACTGCTGACGTCCGTAGGAGTACTGGCCAAGGTCAGTCGGGGCAATAGTCAGGGACGAGTTACAGGTCTGGTCTTGGTCTGCAGAATAGACTGAGGCTTCATCTGAGGGTTAGGGAGGTCTATTTAGAGGTCTGTGAGATTACCTGGAGGTTTGAGGGACTTGCTTTAGGTCTGAGGGACTGAGAATGTTGTCTAGGACTGGACTGAAAGGGTGACAAGGCAAAAGGAAGATGGACGGGAGACATGGGTCTGAGAAGGCTTTTTAGCCTCTCAGGGAAGGACAAGGCAAGTGGTGGACAGTGGATAGGATAGGTAGATGAAATCAAATGATAAAATGAAATGAAACAATGAAACTCTTACCTCTTGCTTACTGGTTGGAGGATGGAGAAACCTGTTGTCGAAGCTGTTGAAGAACCTACAAATGGAGTTGTGCTTGGAGCTGCTCTGCAAGGTACCTATAGATGTTGGGCGTTGCTGTGAGAGAGGGAGGAGAAGAAAATATGAATGCAAAAAGCGTCAAGAGAGTTTTGTTCATGGGGGCGGTAGAATGGTTGTAGGAAAATGTTTTGAAGGCTGCCAACGGTGGTAGAACCGCCGACGTCGGCCAAATAATGACCAATGTCAGTGGCCAAAGAATGGGGACAGAGGCTAAAATTAGCCTCTATCTGTTCTTGCACGCTGCCAGGTCAAGGGGCCGTGGGAAAACGGTTGAGGAAGGCATAAATGGACGTGGGAGGAAGGATAAAGGGGAGATTTGGGGTAATAAAGGCTAGGAGAGAGGTGGGGGGATCCAAGGAGGGGATCCAAGGTGGCAAGGGTGAGGTGGAAAAGGGGCCACTAAATCAAAATATTTAAGTTATTTTAATTTAATGAATGGAGGGGACTAAGGTAAGGGTTAGGATATGGGTCAAGGGGGACAAGGGGGGAGGACAAAAGATGACCAATGTGCAGACACGTTTTTGGTGTCTACATTTGCCCCTTTTTGTCTTGTTGGTTGTTCTTGACGAACTACAAGACAAAAATAAGAGTTGGTTGCCCCAGGTATGGGATAAGGTTGATTTTGTCTTGTTGGTTGTTCAAGTGAACTGCAAGACAAAAACAAGAAGAGGTTGGTTTCCCCAGGTATGGGATGAGGTGTTCCCCCCTCAAAGCAGGAGTTGAGAGAAGGGAACCTGAGATCAAGTGTTGATTTGACAGAGAGATGGATGGAGATGGTGAGTGAAAACACTGCAATAGTCGTGATTACATGTATACCACTTCACGGGATGGTCAGGTCAAATTGTCGCAGGTCGAGGGTCGAGGAGTTCCAAAATTGAAATAACTAGGCCCCAGCATTTAGTCGTCTGCTGATTGGGTTATGCAATCTAAGCTAAAGCTCCAATGGTCGTCATGTTCCAGGTATCCTGGGCTCAGGAAGTGCTCCCAAAAACATGAAAATGCCACAAGTAGTAGGGATCAACTGGCTTGCGATCTTATACTTGTGAAGGTCATAAATAGTCTATGCACAATTTTGCTAACCATTCGTGGGGTAGCATACATGCAAAAACAACCAAGGCAACATTGTCTTGGAAGTGGTCATGGTCGGAGGAGATAGGCATGATCTCCAATGGTCATTGGTCAAGGTGGATGGATGGACGAAAGGATGTGGCCGAGCTAACCTCAAAAGACTAAGTGATGCCTACATATCCCTTGTGGAAGGGCCTCAGGCCAATGTAGTTCTCCCAAAAAGGGAGGAAGAGTCGAAGAGATGGATTGGTCTTGGTCAAAGTGGTCGATAGACTAGTCTTGGTCCAGGTTAAGGTCGAGTGATGAAGGAAAAAAAGGGGTTTGTCCATCTGAGAGACGAACAAACAGGATGGCCGAGCTAACCTCAGAAGATGTGTCATCTAAGTGCTGCCTACATAGCCCCGGTCATAGGGCCTCAGACCAATGTAGTTCGAATGAAGGGTCTGAGTGGTAGACAGGTGGTCAAAGTGGTCGATAGACTGGTCTTGGTCAAGGTTAAGGTCAAGTGATGAAAAAATGGGTTTGTCCATCAAAGAGATGAACAAATGGGATGGCCGAGCTAACCTCAGAAGATGTTGTGTCATCTGAGTGCTGCCTACATAGCCCTTGTGGAAGGGCCTCAGGCTAATGTAGTTCTCCCAAAAAGGGAGGAAGAGTCAAAGAGATGGATTGGTCTTGGTCAAAGTGGTCGATAGACTGGTCTTGGTCCAGGTTAAGGTCGAGTGATGAAGGAAAAAAGGGGTTTGTCCATCTGAGAGATGAACAAACGGGATGGCCGAGATAACCTCAGAAGATGTCATGTCATCTGAGTGCTGCCTACATAGCCCCGGTCATAGGGCCTCAAACCAATGTAGTTTGAACTAGTTGAGAAGATTGGTCGATGATTGGTTTGGTCATGTGTCAAAATGATGAGGAGAAAAAGATGTTACAGCCTTTTCCATATTGTGTGATGGTGTATTATGTAACATTGGTTGAGGGGTCTTTCATCCCTAGCAATTTTCCATAGGTGTGATGGATGTTTGCTAAAAATGAATTGGGGTCTATTTATGCTTCAACAAGTATTGGTTTATGCTTAACATAAATTGTGTTTGGTCGATAGTTTCCATGTGTATTGGTGTCCATAGAAACTATGTGAATAGGCTATGTGAGTGGTCTGAAAAGAGAGTCGAGTTGAGTTGATTAGGTTTGACAAGTGATGAAGTTGAATGTGACCAAAGTGTAGAATAAGTGAAAGGCATATTCACCCTTTAATTGACAAGGACCAAAATGACAGCATAGATAGGGGTTGTTAGAACCAAGAGCCCCATTCATGCATTGTGTCGTTGACCATGAGTTGTGTTAGAGCGGTGATCGAATCACTTTGACATTAAAGTGAAGTCGAAGTCTCTTGAGCAGGTGATATGATAGGAGGAGGATAGGGTAACCCATTTTAAGAGCAGGGGTAGCCTTGCCCCTTTTTATAGGAGACCCTAAGACAACTACAAGCCAAGTCCATGACCCATTTTTTTTTTCTTTTTTTTTTGGTGCAGACTGATCAATACGGGAAGTCTACATAGAGATGTCATTTTGTTTTGTGGTCATTTGTGAAGCTGATCGATGCGGGAAGCTTCTAAGAAAGGTGTTGTTTGTAGCAAGATTTAGTCATAGCCATCCTTCGAGGGAGTGGTCTATATTTTTGCTTTATATAAGTGCTTTTGAATAGCTGTCCTTCGAGGGAGCAGTCTATTTAGCTACAATAATGATAGTACAACTGTCCTTCGAGGGAGCAGTCTGCCTTTTGATTTTGATTTGGTGACCTTGGATATGTTTTGACATCTTGATTTTTTTTTTTTTTTTTTTTTGACAAAATTTGGAGTCATGGACAAGACTATAGAAGTTCAAGGGCTCCCTTTTATTAGGACAAAGCATCCATACTGTATAAAAGGGTTATATAGGATTTATTAAGGGGAGTAGGGTTGAAAGAATGAGGATTAAGAGGATAGAGATTGCTCAAGGGATGATCTCAAGTTAAATGTCAAGTGGATGAGTACTCGACTAACAGTAGAATGGGCGTAGATGCAATGCATTGAGAGGCTCAGGTTCTGGCCGTCCGTCAAGAGAGGACAGACGATAAGTCCCTGACCCATACTTGTGCATGATGATGAAAGGTCCAAACCAATTAGGGGTGAATTTGCCTCATTTACTTCACTCCATATTGGTGACATGCTAGTTTTCTTTGAGGATGAGGTCTCCAATGTTGAAATCTCGTTCTTGCAGATTTTTGTCATAGGCTCGCTTGATGCAATTTTGATAGACATGGAGATGGTTGAGGGCAGCAAGATGACGCTCATCAAGTAACTCAAGTTGAGCTAAGCGATCTTGATGAAAGTCATAATTGGAGAGAATGTCATGCAGAGAGATGTGGAGAGATAGGATCTGTACTTTGAGAGGTAGGACAGCCTCTGTTTCATACACTAGAGAGAAAGGGGTAGCACCCGTGGAGGTTTGGATGCTAGTGCGGTAGGCCCACAAAGCGAAGGGAATATGAATGTGCCAGTCCCTTCCTATGTCGTTGACCACCTTCATGAGAATTTTAGTCAAAATTTTGTTGGAAGCCTCGGCCTGCCCATTTGCTTGTGGGTAGTAAGGTGAAGAAAAGCTGAGTTTGATGCCAAATGAGTCACAGAGTTTTTGGATGGTCTTGTTTTTGAAGGATTTGCCATTGTCGGTGATGATTTTGTGAGGGACACCGAAACGACAGATGATGTGGCTGCTGATGAAGTCAACAATCTTGTCAGATTTTGTGGAGATGAGAGGAATGGATTCCACCCACTTGGTGAAATATTCAGTGGCGGTGATGATGGACTGATGACAAAGAGATGAGTGAGGGATAATCTCACCGATGAGATCTAAGCCCCACTGAGAAAAAGGCCAAAAATCTTGAGCGACTTGTAAGGTGTGGCTAGGGAGATGAAGTAAGTTAGAATGCTACTGACACTTGATGCAATGCTGAACATAGTCACTATAGTCTTGATGAAGAGTGGGCCAATATTAGCCCAGACGAAGGATGCGCTTGGCAACTGAATTCCCACTGAAGTGTCCATCACAAATCCCATCGTGGACTTGCTTAATGGCATGAGATGCTTCAGTGGAGGTGAGACAGCGAAGAAGGAGACCATCAAAGCCTCGCTTATAGAGAATACCCCCTAGCATGGTGTAGCAAGCTATGCATTTGATGAAAGCTCACCACGCATTGCTAGAGAGATGGAGAGGAATGATAGAATGAGATAAGTAGTCCACAAGTTGGCTATACCAATCATCTCATGGACTAGAGTCTATGGTGTTGACATGGTTGATGTTAGGAGAAATGTATGAAGGCAATGGCACACGATGCACCATGACAAAAATTCTAGATGAAGAAGATGAAGATGGGATATGCGAGACGAGAGAAGCCATGGTGTCAGCAAACTTGTTCGTGGAGCATGAAATAGTCTGTAAGAGGTAATGGTCGAAAGAGGCGAAGAGAGTGTCAGCACGGTTTTTGTACCTTTACAAAATTTCATTTTTATAGAGGTATAAACCGTTGACTTGATTGACGATGAGCTGCGAGTCACCGAAGCTGTTGATAGACTTGATGCTGAGAGAAAGGGCAGTCTGAAGTCCCAAAATTAAGGCCTCATATTCAGCCATATTATTGGTACAATCAAAGTCAAGCTTGAAAGATAGAGGCATGGGCTCTCCTTCGAGTGGGATGAGAATGACTCCCACACCCCCACTGAATTGACATTTGGAGCCGTTGAAGAACATGGTCATTTGATAAACAGTGTCATCGGTGGAAAGCGCAGCGATAGATTCGTCAGGAAACTCACACTACAAAGGTTGATTATTGGGAAGAGGGGCATCTGCCAGTTGGTCAGCGATAGTTTTCCCCTTGATAGATTTCTACTGGATGAATTTGAGGTCAAATTCAACAAGCAACATGAGCCACCGAGCCATACATTGATTCTGATATGGCTTGGAGTGCATATACTTGAGAGGGTTAGTGTGAGTGATGACAAAAGTTTTGTGGTTGAGAAGATAGTGGCAAATCTTGGTAGTGGCAAAGACTAATGCCAAACAGAGTTTCTCAGTATGAGTATATCAAGTTTCATAGTCGACCAATGTTCGGCTGATATAGTAAACCGCTTGCTCACGGTGATGCTTGTCTCAGTGCGCGATCATGGCACCTAACGAATGGTTGGTGGCAGAGATATAAAGGTAGAAGGGCTGGTCATCTTTAGGTGGAATGAGGACTGGTGGAGAGACCAGATAGCGTTTGAGGGCTTCAAAAGCCTCTTGACAGTCCTTATCCCATTTAAAGGAGACATCCTTCTTAAGGAGATGATGAAAAGGTTGGTAGCGGTCAGAAAGCTGCGAGATGAAGCGGCGAATGGACTAGAGCTTCCCTTGTAGACTATGAAGCTGCTTGAGATTGGTCGGAGGCGGCATCTCGAGGATAGTGTGGATCTTGGCGGGATCTATCTCGATGCCATAGAAGGAAATGATGAAGCCGAGGAGCTTGCCTGAGAGGACCCCAAAGACACATTTCTTGGGGTTAAGGTAGACATTGTATTGAAGAAGGTGAGAGAAGATGATCTTGAGGATGGTCAAATGGTCACGATGAAGCTTAGACTTGCCGAGCAGGTCATCCACATAGTCCTCCATGATTTTATGGAGGAGATCGTGGAAAATGTAAGTCATGGCACACTGATAAGTGGCGCCTATGTTCTTCAAGCTGAAAGGCATGACTCGATAGCAGAAAGTCCCCCATGGGGTGATAAAGGTAGTCTTGTGCTGGTCTTTCAGAGTGATCAAGATTTGATTGTATCCTGAAAACCCATCCATGAGAGATAGCATCTCATGGCCGGCTGTGAGATCAACAAGTTGGTCAATGTTAGGAAGAGGGAAGTCATCTTTGGGACATGCTAGGTTAAGGTCACGATAGTCCCTATAGATTCAGATCCCCTCAGTTGCTTTGGTGATTGGGACGATGTTAGAGACCCACTGCGGATAATCGATGGGTTGGATAAAGGAGATAGAAAGAAGGCACTGAAGCTCCTCTTTGACAAGGAGCGCAATACAAGGATGCATCTTTTGAAGCTTTTGCCTAACAGGCTTAGCCTCTGGTTTGGTGATGATGTTATGGGTAGCAATGGTTGGGTCGATGCCAGGCATGTCACTATAGGTCCAGGCAAAGGCCTTGCTATGGTCTGAGAGGAACTGGGTGTAGTCAAGCTGCTCCTGATCGTCTAAAGATTGGCCAATCTTTAAGATGTGAGGAACATCGGAAGAAGGGAGGTTGATGTCAATGGTTGATTCATTTAACATAACTTGGGTCTCAGACGGGAGGGAGTGATGGATGAAAGAGTCGTCAGCGCCCATGTAGGATAGAGTGGCATCATCATCGATGCAGTGGACAGTGTGAATGGTCGCTGACTCATCCTCTATCATGCTGGGATAAATAAGAGGGAGAGACCTAGACACCCCATTGAGCTGATAAGTCAAGGGTTCCAGGCGGATGGTGTTTATGGAAAAAAAAAACTAGGAGGGATGGAAACCACTGACTCCGTAGGTGAAGGAGGAGGGATGGGTGAGCCTGGAGGAGATTGGTCAATGGGTGGCTCAGGACAAAGATCTGAAGGGGCCTGAGTGGGGTCATGGTATCCCAGGCTGTATCATTTCTTGGCATCGTCATCGTTGAGTGGCTTGATGGGCTGATGGGAGCCTTGCTCATAGCGTCCAAAACCAAAACTCTTCCATGCACACCTGTAAAGGTAAGTGTGTGCAAAGGCAGGGTTGCCAAGAAATGAAAAGTCTGATGTGAATGGTTGGGATGAAGAGAGAGGTTTGCCATCAGTAAGAGCTTGATTGAGCCCCCCATAGACAAGATTGGTTCGGAGGTGAGGAGGACCATAAGGCACGACCATCCGAATCCGATGGTCGTAATTGGGGCTGTGGTGAAGGTGTCCATACTCTTGTAGAATTTGGAACATGTCTAAGGTCAGCAAGCGATATTCCCCAAGTGAAAGTCATTGAAAGATGTCTTCCAAGGGGTCTTTGGTTGTCACTTAAAGAGGAGGGGTGAGGGCGACCGCCAGTTGCAAACTGGTCAAAGCTTCTGTGAATGGAGGCAGTGCTGGGGTTGATGGCTTGATAGGAATGAGGACATCATTGGGACAGTAGGTTGTGTTACAAGTCTTGAAGGGTGATGGGTTAGCGAGAATGGTGTGGACTTGCTTGTCATGCTCAAATTTCACACAGCGGTGCAGGGTGGAGGGGACACAAGCCATGGCACGGATTTAGGGTCAGCCCAGCAACATGTTGTATTGAAACTCTCCTTTGATGATATAGAAGAGCTCCAGGACTGTGCATGGACCAATGTGAATGTGAAGGACAACTATGCCAATGGTCGTGGCAGTGGTGTCATTGAAGGAGCGCAAGATTGCGTCAGTTTTGGAGACGCAGTTCTTGGGAAGAGCCAACTGATCAAAGGCATGGGTGGAGATAATGTTGATGCTGGCACCTCCATCAATCATAACGCGTTTAATGCGTGTCTGATCAACATAGGTAGTGATGAAGAGGGCGGCGTCCTGATCTTCCATGTTGGATGTGGGAATCTTAGAATCGTTGAATGTGATGGAGGCAACAGGAGATAAAGAGTGGACGAGGGCAATGAGTGGTTGGGGGTCCTCGAGTTGGACCTCCGCTGCCTGTAAGGCTCGGATGAGGGCTTGACGATGCTGAGGTGAGGTTTGGATGAGGTCATAAAGGGACATCTTCATGGGCATCTGGTGAAGTTGTTTCAACATAGAGTCATGAATCGGCCTGGAAGAGGAAGAAGAAGAAGGCTGAGATGCGCTAAGGATAGAAATTTTAGGCTTGGACGCTAGAGGTGGTTTGACAAAAGGGTAGGTCTAAGGAATGGCAGATTTTTCTTTTGCCTTGTCCTTTTGTGACCTAGTGGTTATATGGATAGCATTGATTTCGAAGAGAGGGGGTGAAGAAGGGGTCATGGCCTACTGGTGAGATGTTGATGTGGTTGAAGAGGTTGGATGGGAAGGTGTCGAGGGTTGGTCAAGAGTGTCCTCAAGGAGAAGAGTGTCCTTCTCCATATAGCGGCAAATGATGGCCTTGAGGGCATAGCAAGTCTCGGTATCATGTCTTGGCATACGATGGTATAAGCAAATTTTTGTGTCGTCAAACCAGGAGGGTTTAGACCTGAGAGGTTGGAAAGGCCTGATGGGTGGAAGGGTTATGCTGGAAGTCTACAAAAGTTGGTGCAATATTAACGAGTATGAGCCCACTAAAGGGTCTATGCTAATTGATGTGTGTGATGCTGGTGACTTTTGCTTAGGCGGAGTTGGAGGAGGTTTCCGTACCACCTTGTGGGTTGATGGTGTGGTGACAGGCAGAGACAACACTTTCTTCATGAGAGGTACCACTTTTTTAGGAGAGGGTAGGCTGGAGGTAGGCAGAGGAAGCAAAGGAGGCAATTGGTTTTGATTAGAGGTCAGAGTGGGAAGGACTCGGGTCAGGGTCGAAGGATGGGGGCCCAAAATGGAAGGTAATGGTGATGGGGGAGGAGGCATTCACTTCTGTGGTCTGGCAGTCTTCTTCATCTTGGTTGGAAGACTACTATTGATCGAGGTCTGGTCTAAGTCCACCTTCACTTGCAGATGAGTGAGGGTAGAGATAGGGCGAATGCCAAGTGACTTGATAGGTTTAGATGGGGTAGATGCGGGTTTTGGTCTTGATGGGATTGGTTGAGGTTTGGGAGTCTGGTCTTTGTTGAGAGTCTTGGGAGATTCTACCCTGGGAGGATTGGCAGCATGAGACGAGAGGGCACGGGCATGTTGAAGAGCTTTAAGACGCTCCCACAATCCCTGATGCTCCACTTTCTTTGAAGGGAGAAGTCCAATTTTCTCCACTAGCTGGGAAAATGGTTGAGAAGAGGTTGGATGAGGTTTGGGTCCTTGGGAAGATGTTGACAGTTGTGGGGCCGAAGATGAGATGGGTGTAGCAGTCTCAGACCCATGGCATGATGAAGTCATGACAGATTCATCTTTGGTTGGAGATGAAGGAGAGGTAGGTTCTTCCCTAGGTGGAGAAGAAACTGGAGAATGAGGCTCCTCAAGCGGGTAAAGGGCAGGGATGATGGTGCCCTCCACTTGCGATCGAGGAGTAGGAAGGGTCGGGTCCTCCATAGGCAGCAAGAAGGAGGATGGTGAGACCGGTGGTGCTGGTAAGGTTGAGGCGTCCTCCAAGATGAGAGAGGTTCATCCACATGTGATGAACTGATAGATGGACTAACCTCTTGAGGTTGGTCGGGGATGAAGGGCGAGACCGTATTGACTGTTTGAATGTTGTGTTCATGAGTGTCGTCAATCAAGGTCTGGACATTGTTTTGGGTCGGTGGATGATTGGGGAATGGTTGCTTGAAGATGTCGATGCCCTGATTAGGGGGTGCATTGGGATTATCTAGGATGAGGTCACCCTTTTCAAGCATGTCTTGGATTATGTTTTTAAGGGTTTTGCAGTTTCTCGTGTCATGTCCTTTAACACGGTGGTAGTTGCAAAAGTCATGTTCCCTATACCACGTAGGGATGGCGTGTGAGGGATCAAATTGTGGAGGTGGTCGAACTTGGGGGAGATTGAGAACCCCCTATTTAACAAGTTTTTCCAGCACAGACGCGTATGATTCTCTGAGAGGAGTATACTGTCATTATACGTATCTCTACTGGAATTGGTGGGTGGCACTCTGAGATGTGGATGGCTTAGGCTGATTGGTTGAAGATGAAGAGGATGAAGGTCTAATGACCACAGTGTTAGCTGAAGCTTTAGACTTATGATTGGATGATGAAGGTTTAGAAGAAAAGGAGTCATTGGTCTTAGAATTGGGATTCTTGCTCCATAACTTGACTTTATTCTCCTCGATGGCACGTAATTCAAGTTTGTAGGCCATCGTGAAGGCTTCGTCGAAGGTGCGAAAGGTCTGAACCCGTAAGGTGGAAGAAATATGTTTGGCACAGGCTTGGGAGAAAAGTTCAATAAGTTCAGGTTGGGGTAAGGAAAAGGAGAGTTGATTGATGAGGCCTCTCCAGCGAGCAACGAAGTCAGCTATGGATTCATCCTCAAATTGGTGGATAGAATAGAGGTCTGTGATTGAGACCTTCTTGGTGATGTTGATAGAGAAATGATCAAGAAAGAGCTGGGCTAGCTGAGTGAACGTGAAGAGAGAATGGCTGGCAAGGGAGCTATACCAATCAAGCGCAGCACCAGAGAGGGACATAGGAAATGTGCGTAAAAGCAATGCATCGTCATGGGCAATAAGGTAACAGGCATGTCTGAACGCCCATAAGTGTTGTTGTGGGTCTTCCTTGCTTTGAAAATGAGAAAATTTAGGAAGTTCCCACTGGCTGGGATATGGCCTGATCAAGACAGAAGGATGAATAGGCTCATTGCAAATTTGCTCGTATGAGAGAGCATTGCGTGAGCCAGAAATGGAGGTCTCTAGGCTAGACATCTTATCCATCAGCATTTTGATGATAGCTACTAACGGATTGGTGGGTGGAGTGCCCCCTAGGTTGTAGGGCGCTTGGAAGAGGCTAGAGGAGGCATACGATGTAGTTGGTTGTCCCTCTAAGGGCGCAACGTAGGGATAACTAGTTGTAGGGATAGAAGAGGAGAATAAGGGTGGTTGGGTAGAAGGCATGGCTAGGCTCGATGTTGCCACGGGAGGTGGAATTGTGGTAACAGGAGTCAATGGATAGGAAGCCACCCTGGTGTTGATAGGGGCCAGGGTAGGCAAAATAGATACAACCAGATTCTGGAAAGGAGTGGAGAGCGGTTGAGTGGGCTGAGGTTGATAGGGGCTGAAACCCTGGTGGAAGTGGGCCCAAAGATGGAGGGAGAGGCCACACTTGGAAGGTTGGTCAAGGTCTGGTCATTGGTTGAGGTGATAGCTTAGGTGTCTAAAGGTTGAACTACGAACGCTGTCGATACGACCGTAGTCGCGACAAGAGAGGTCAGCATTTCATATATCAGATTGCCCAAGGAGTCTTGCATTCGGCTATGCACGAGATAGTGCTGCAAGGCTTTGATGTTGAGGTCCAAGAATCATGCAAAATCTTGGTCCCCTTCTGGGACAATAGGAGTCTGGGGCGGGGTTGGGCGAGTAGGAGTTCTTTCAGTCTCCGAGTGGAATTCCATTATAGGACTGGTTATGGATGGGGTAGATGGAAGCGGTTGATGCCTCGCGTGGTTGACTAGAGCCTTGGCTTGACTGTGAGTCAGAACCATTCAAGGCAAGAAAGTTCATCCTCACAAGCTCAAACAAGTAGATAAGAACAGAAAAGATGAAGAGCACAAGCAAATCCTAAGCGTTAAATCCCTAAAAATTTATTAGGATCATGGTGGCTTATGCCTTAGAAATGTGTGTAGGAAGATTGGCTTTTGAGACGGGTCCTAGAAAAGGTAGTCTATGGATGGTTTCAGGTTAGTTTAGGCACTCAAGAAGTCTGGGTTAGGTTTCGTACATGGCCTGGTGCTAAGGAGCAAGCTCCCCTCACTTCACGAGCCCAGTGATAAGCTAGTCTCGCTTAGCCAAAATATACTTTCCCTAGAGATTAGACTCTGCCAGAGAACAGAGTGGGCTTTCCCCTTGGTGATGAAATCCAAGTAGGATCATTGGGACGGGTAAGGTATTCACTGGGGGATGAAATCCCAGTCGGGCCTTGTCTCAGGTAAGTTTGATGTTTGATTTAGTGTAAGTGGTTCAGTTGTGTAACATCAAGTGGACTACGATTAATTCAATATGTGGTTTGTTAATTACTAAGTGTGGACTAAGAAATGCAAGCAAGTAGAAATGCAATGCAACGTGTTTTAATCCCCAAGTTGAAATGTTAAGTTCGAATGAAAAACAAGTTGAGAAAGGGTTGAAGGATATGATTTTTGACTAGTCTAGAAATGCAAGAAAAGAAAAGAAAAGAAAAGTTCTTTTTATTCCTTCTTATGATGTCATTTAGAAGAGAAGAAAGAGGTGAAAAGGGAGGATCCTAATGCACCCTATATGAACAAAAAGAAAAGGAACCCAAGGAAGACCCTAAGGTCCCACCGGGCGTGCCAGAATGTTTCTACGCTATGTTCGCTTTTCACATTCAAGAAAGGGAAATGAGAAACTAAAAAGGAAATGGACGAGGGTTTGTACATACCCAAATTGTAGACGTGTGCACCAAAATTCAAATGTTGTGAGAACTCCTCTTTGGTTGTGGAAGATGACACCTGAAAGAGAAAACACTAAGACATGAAAAATGTTAGATGACAAAAGGGTGGACAGCCAAGCAAGAGCTTGGT